>CM038220.1:129710590-130355529 GCA_021442155.1 Cymbidium sinense | reverse complement strand
GCTCCAAAGAGCATCCGCGGCACCCAAGGACTAAGCCTTTGGCCTCATCCTAATCCCCATAACTAATTTTCTTAATATATTAAAATAGGAAAAGTAAATCTATTTTGCAATGTTATAAAGTAGTTATATGAATAATTTGGACTTAGCACACATGGGTAACCAAGCCCACCTATGGGATGCTTAGGGCTAAGCCACACAAACATTTATATTTTTATTATAGCGGCCCTTAAGCACAACCTAGAAAATATGATTAAATTTAATGGCCTTCCATCCATTTTATGAGGCATACTAACATCAGTCTAAAATATTACATCACAAAATAAAACATCACATACAATCATACAACCTAGCATTAAATGTGGTGACTTAGTATTCTAATGTGTGTGCTTAAGGCTTGTGTGACAAAACTTTACTAGCTTCTTTAGTTTAAGTTTCAATTTGGGTTTGAATTTGTTTAAATTTTACCCTTGGGTGATTTCAATTTAAATGATTTAATGATTTATTTTTTTTATTTTATTTCACTTTTATTTGATTGAAGTGATGTTTAGGTTTTCAAGAATGAAGAGTAGAATGAATTCCATTTGTAGACAGAAATCACCTTATTTTACATCCTAACTCATAAAGAATCTAACTAAGGTCCTTAAGTATCTTAATTAGCCCATTTGAATTTATGCAATTCATTTGACTTGATTTATTTGATTTAATTTAGCATTTAGAATTTGAGTTTGTTTAATCTTCATGTATTTGATTGATTAATTTGGTATTAAATGTGTTGATTTAATTAAATCTTGATAATTCAATATTCTTAATATCTAATGAAGTTTAAGTTTATTTAAATCCATATATTTTTATTGATTAATTTTAGATTAGATGTTTTGGTTTAATTAAATCTTGATAATTCAATATCCTTTTAAATTAATATTTAATTCTTTTCTTTGATTATAGTTATGTGATTTAATTTTATGTTTATTTGATTTGGTTATGGTTCATTTATTTGTAGTTTGATTAGATCAGATTAATTGAGATTTTATTTTGATTTTAATTGAGTTTGATTCTTTGTAATTAGGATTTTTTATTTTAATCTCATCCATTTGTCATGTTTATCAAAGTTTGGTTTGTATTTTGATTTCATACATTGGATAGTTAATTAGTTTATCTTATTTAAGTAGGTTGAATGAGATTTGATTTGATTATATATTAAATTGATGAGAGTCTTTCTTAATTTAATTTAATTTGATTTGATTATCTTTATTAGTCTATGGGTTTGCTTAGGTTCAATGTGATTATGTATTTAATTTAATTAAGAAGTGTATTTATGTTAATTATAAAGATTTGTTTAATTTTTAATTTGATTTCATATTTATTTAGATTAATGATGTAATTAATGACTTAATAATTTAGGTTTAATTTTAGTTTTGATTAGTATTTAATTGCATTTATGTTTGATTAAGTTTAAGTTTAATATGATTAATTTGATTAACTTAATTAGTTTATTTAAAATGTTTGATCAAATTAATTAGTAGATTAATTAAGTGTTTGATTTGGATTTGATTTTAAAAGTTAATTTGGTTCATTAAGATGATGGATTAATTCATTAAGTTTGCATTAATTAGGTGTTTATTGGATTAGCTTAAGGGTAATTAGTTTAATTAAGAAGTGTGTTTAAGTTAATTATTAAATTAAATAAACATTCATTTAATTTTTAATTTGGTTTGATATTTATTTAGATTAATGATGCAATTAATGACTTAATGATTTATGTTTAATTTAGAATTTGATTGGTATTTAATTGCATTTATGTTTGATTAAGCTTAACTTTAACATGATTAAATTGATTTAATTAGTTTACTTGAGGGGTATGATGATTAATTAAATAAAGATTTGTTTAATTTTAATTTGATTTCATATTTATTTAGGTTAATGATATTAATGACTTAATGATTTAAGTTTAAATTAGATTTGATTAGCATTTAATTACATTTTATGTTTGATTAAGCTTAAGTTTAATATGATTAATTTTATTAATTAGTTTATTTAAGAGGTGTGATCAAATTATTAGATTAATTAAGTGTTTGAATTGAATTAATTTTAATGTGATTTATAAAATTAATTTGGTTCATTAAGATGATAGATTAATTCATTAAGTTTGCATTAATTAAGTTTGATTAAGGATAATTAAATTTTTTTCAATCATTAGATTAATCAAATATTTATTTAATTAATGACTTAATTTCTCACATGTGAATGATTTGATTTAGTCAAGTATTATACTTAAGTTTGATTTTATTAAAGGATTATTATTATTACCATCATTGTTATTAAGTGAATTAATGTTTATTTCATTTCAATTAATTTTGATTATTTATGATTAGAGTTTTATTTGATTTAATTCATTTATTATGTTTGTTTAATTTCATTATCATGTTTGATTTAGTTATTAGGTTGAAATACTTAATGGTTATTTAATTATCTTATTCCAAATGAATGTGATTTAATCATATGTTAATTAAGTTTACTTTAACTTTATTTGGTTTAATTTGATTAATATCAAATAATTATGTTGAATTAGTTTATTAATCAATTTGATTTTTAGTTTATTTAATGATTAATTAAAATTCAATTTATTTTAATTTGTTAAGTAGTTTCATATAATTAAGATTCAATACTTAGTGTTGGTTTAACAAGATTAGTTTGATTTTACATTAAAGTTTCATTGATTTATTTAATTTATGAATTTAATTTAAAATCTAATCATTTAATTGAATTACATTAACTCAATTAGGTTTAATTATGTTTAAATTAAATTTTATTTGAGGATACATGATACTTTTTTATTTGTTTGATTACCAATCATTTGGGTATTACATCATTTCTGATTTTGATTTGGTAATTAAATTATGTTTTAATTTATTCCTTATTTGATTAAATTTTAATCTTAAGTGTTTGTTTAGGTTTCATTAGGATTCAGAAAATCACATTTTCTTAAGAGTCATAGATGTCAACTAAAGTGATTTAAGCCATTTTGAAGTTTTTGTGTAAATATTTGGATTTTTATTTAATTTATTTAATTAAAAATGGACAATCTGAACTTTAAAATTTAATTTCTCCCAATCCATAAGTCCTTTTCACTTGAGATTTTTATGGTAGGTGTATTTTAACTCTTATTTAAATCTCTGGATTCAATAAGACTCATATTTTTAGAGTAATTAATGAAATTTAATTTTTACTAAAACTTAAATTAAACTCAAAATATTTAGTGGAATTTGGAAATTTTTGGTTATTTGGATTCCTCTCGGAAAGACAAATCCAACGAGCCCTTATTTATAATTTTTTGCTAAGATTTTTTTTATAAATTTTCAAAGTTTTAGGACACTTAAATAATTTTTAAAATTAGAAAATAGGATTTTCCCACTTAACCCATTCGTGCCGTGCTGAGTAAATATGGGGATACGGTGCCATTTGCGTGGCGCCATATGGCGCGTGGACCGCTGGTGCTAGCGGCGTTCGAAAATGCGGCGAGAAAATGATATGCGATGATCCCATCGATCATGGATCGATGGTCCAAATCATCCGAGATCGGATCGTGTGTTCTGTGTCGAAAGTTTGGTTGATCGAGCCATCGATCCACGAACATGAGATCGGACGGTTCTTTGCCAAATAGTAAACCGACAAGAAAAATGCAAAAAATATGAAATGAGGTCCAATTGAGCTCATTTTCACGTCAATTTTCTCCAAAAAATTTCTACTTCGTATTGGGATCAAATAAAATGAAAAATGCGGGGTTTATCTAAGAAATCCCTATAATCGCAAGAAAATTAACTCAAAAAGCGAGAAATCCTAAGGCCAGCTAAAGTTTGGAAAATTTACCTCACCGAGGATGATTTTTGACGGCGGTGAAGATCCGAGTGAGCTTCTATGTGCAAGAGAAAGCTTTGGAATGAGAGTAGCCTTCACCTTCACTTCGAATGATGTATTTTCTGGTGCTTGTCATTTCTTCGTCGGAATCCACCCGATTTTGATGTTTTTGGCTCAAGAGAGGTGGGGAAGTGGTGGTTGGTTGCTTTGGGGAGCTCTTGGGGTTGAATAGTGGTAGGAGGAAGAAGAATGAAGCCTTATTTCCCCCTCCTTTATAGTGGCTAAAAATCCACTATTTTTTATTTTTTTTGGCTCCAAAGTGTTGTCATTTTGCTTGGTGTGATTGAGTTGGATGATGGATTGATTGAGGACTTTATATTTTTGCTCCAAAATCCTCTCTTGCTTCCATATGATCAGCTCCATTGAATGCAAATATTGGGGAGGAGTTAAATGCATGTGATGGGGGGAATTAAATGAAGTTGGGTGGAATCCTATATGAGGGAGGATGCATGAGATATTTAATTAAGTTGATTTGATTTTAGGCTGATCGCAAATGCATTTTGATCAGATTTGATCAGCCCCTATTGGGTCATGGCTTGGTTTCAAAGGATTTGGCTCAATTTGGGTCATATGAGTCACATTGGGTCATATCAGGCTAAGTTGACCAATTGGTCAAATTGGGTCAAATCAAGGCTTAGGTTAGGTTCAAATGATAATTTGACGAGTTTTAGTATGATTAATTTGATTTAATTTGGCTTAGAATTTATTTTGGCTCATTTAGAATCAAATGGATCAAATGGGTCAAGTTGACCAATTTTATCAAAATTGGTCAATTGGCTTGGGTTATGGGTTGATTCATGTTCAATTGGCTAATTGAAGATGAATGTGATCTTTGGTTCGAATTAATTTGAATTTTGGCTAATTTGACCCTTTAGGTCAATTTAGGCTAGGTTGGGTCAAGTTGACCAATTGGTCAAATTAGACTCAATTATGGCTTTGGTCAAGTTCAATAATCAAATTGGAATGAACTTGAGCCATTGAGTTACAATCAATTTGGGTTAGATCATGATTTGATCCAATTTGGTCATTAAGCTAATTTGGGTCAACTTGGATCGAATAGTCAATTGGGCTTGGTTTGGCTTAATTTGTGTCAAGTCATATTTAAATATTGATTTTGATTCAAATGATTTTCAATTTTATGTATGATGAGTTTTGACTAGTTTTGGTTTATTTGGGCTAAGGGTTGATTTGGTTTGACCCAATTAATTGCAATTGATCATCCTAGGGTGATCAACAATCATGGTGGAAGGTTTTGGTGAACTTGGTTCAATCCAATTTGGGTTGGATTAGAAGTTGGCTCAAATGGGTCCTTTAGGTCACTTTGGGTCAAGTGGACCTGAGTGGGTCAAGTGGTTTGGTTTTAGTTTGATTTGAGTTTAGTTGAGCATATATATGAGCCATAGATCAAAATATAAATTCAATGACAATCAATTTGGAGTCCAATAGGTTTTGGCTCAATTAAAAGTTTTAAGTCAAAAGAGCTAAGTTAGGCTTGACTTGGGTTGACTTGAATTTGGTTTGATGATTATAGGTTTATTTATATTTGGATAAATGATTGAATGAATGATTGATTTGAGAAAATCTATTGGTTTTGACTTGATTTAGATAGAATTTGGCTAAGTCCAAAGAATTGGCTTAAAGGGCTCAAATTGAGTTTGGATTTGATTTTCGATATAGCTTTGGTTATTTTAATTTGGATTTCATTTATATTTGTAAATATAAATGAAATTGATTTATAAAGAAATCAATTGAGTTTGATTTGATCTAAAGGGAGTTTTGGCTAAGCATATGAATGTGGTTCATATGGCTTATCAAGGGTCTTAAGATTTGAATTTGATTTTGGGTTTGAATCATTTGGAGTCAAATTTAAAATTAGATTTAAAATTTGAATTTTAATTTGAGGTTTGGTTTGAGATTTGAATCTAGATTCGATTTGAGAAGGTGTATATGGAGTGGGTTTAGGCTATATGATAGGTGATTTCCTTAAGCCCTAAGGCATAGCCTAATCCTATGATTAACCTTTCTAAGTCCCTAGGCTTAAGTTAAGTGTTTACCTAATCACTAGAAGTGTCTTATAACTAAAGAGTTCTTAGTGTCTAGAAGAGTCCCTAGTCTAAGAAGAGGAAATTGAGAGCTCAATCCAAAAGTGAGGTCAATAATCTTCTCTTCACATTTTAATCCACCACCATTAACTTATAGAGTTTTTTTTTTTATTTGGAACACCACATAGATCTTGGAGATTCTTATTTAGGTAATTAAATACTTCATTAAGAAATAAATATACATTCTCAAGAGATAGAAACCATACTCTATAATATATTTGATTATTTAATAAGAACTTTTAAGGCTGATGGGTCTATAATATATTAGAGAAATTTTTTCTAAACAATATGAAGAAGTAGAATATGATTTATTTTAATGCAAGCCCATATAGTTAACTATATTCTAAAGAAAGGAGAAACTCTTCAAAGAATACTCTCGATTAAAAAAACTAGTATTTCTCTCTATGGATTTCAAAGTTTATTTTCAAGAGATAGTTATTTTGAAAATTAATAGAGCATGCTTCAAAAAGAAGAAGTTCTTTTCGAATGCTAATCAGGAATAAGTAAGAAATGATTTAGATACTAGGAAGCCTAGTAAGAATTTCAAAATATCATAATTTTGGGCTTTATAATTTTGAAAATGAAGTTATTTAGATTTTGAGTTTGACATTTTTATTAGAATGTTAGGACTTAGATTCCAATAGCGCAAGACTATAAGAATGGGTATGGGATGAATACTTACTCCTATAGTAAGAAGAAACAAGATGCTTCAAATCTTAAGTCTATGTAGTGCATCTAACACAAGTCAAAAGCTTGACTTAATCTAATTATAGAAATTTTGGAATTATTTGTCCTTTCTTGCTTGAGAGTATGAATCTATCTTAACTCTTCTAGACTTATATCCCGCTTGGAAGGGATTGCCTACTAACATCTCCAAACAAATTTAAATTCATGAGTTTGATCTTATGAATGCAAGATAATTTGGTTATTATATTTTGGAAATAAAGTTAAGAGCCTAAACTCACTCTATAACCCTAAGATTATGGCTAGTATGTTAAGCTTCTAGCTAATGCAATAATTTTAAATTTTTATATATTTTGAGAAACATAACTTTATTGGAAGGCTTTGGGTATGCAGATTATGTCTAAGATGAGATGAAATTAGAAATAAGTTATGAGCTAAATAAAAAAAGACAAACTTCCTCAAGAAAGGTGGTCATCTGCACAGGTTAGATACCCCTTATGTGCAATGAGAAAAGGGCCCAATTAAAGAAGTTGAGAAATAAAATGCAATCATGGCTCATAATTCTAAGGGTTTCTAATTATTTTTAATATTTATTCCTAAGATTTTAATTAGTGAGGCTGTGAGTTATTTTTTATATTTAAATTATTTAATTAAGTTAAGTAGAAAAATTAAATTTATATGATCCTAGCATTGAATCGAGCTTTCATCATAGGCATAATAATCACAAAAAGAAATCCATGAAAATATGTAGTTTTTTACACACTCCAAAATAAATCACACTAAAATTAATTAAATAAATAGTGGAGCGACAGAATCTTGATGTACAATCTAAAAAAAAAATAAGTAGCAGTGAGCTTTACATCCCCCCTCCTAAAACTACAAGTTTGATCTATGAGATCTTCATTAACTTTAAGATCAGCACCTTCTCTAGGGACCTCCTAAGCTCCATAATGGACCACGAAGTAGGCACATCCAACTCCTGTTAAACCTAAGCCTTATATATCTTAACTTAATTCTAGAATCAAATTATATTTTAAATTAGAAAAAAAAATTAAATCCTGCGAAATTAAGGTTAATAAAACACACAACACACCAAGAGTTATATATCAAATACACGGGCTTAGTACGAATAGTTACCAAGGCCACATGTCTAATGGTACTTAAGGACTTAAGCAAAACAATACCTACAAATAATATTAAATTTTTTTATTATTTATCAAGTAATCCCTTGTATAGCCTTTATAAAAATAATATCATTCGAAAAACATCCTATTTATTTATAATGGACAAATAATCATAACCTAAATACTCCACAATCACATCACAATCAACACATTGACTTAACATGTGTGACATAGTGGTGTAAAACAAGTTCTTCAAGTTTAAGTTTTGATTTGAGTTCAAGATTTATTTATCATAAGATGGTTTTAATTTAAGTGGTTTAAATGATTGGGAATTTCTAATTTTAATTTATTTTTATGTTAAGGTTGATTTTATGTTTTAAAGAGTGAAAAGAATATTAAGCCTTACATGTGGTAAGACTTAATCATAATAAAGGAAATCTTCATAGTGAAAATTTGAAAGAGTCTTATATGCATTTTGATTAATCTCTCCTTTTTTTTTTAATTTCTCATTCAAATGATTTGGCTGAATTAAGTTTAGTTTAATTAAATGTTTGATTGATTTAATTAAGAATGAAAATTGAGTATTTTATGATTATTAAGATTGAAATTTGATTATTAATGTTTGATTTTTTAATATCAATTTTATGTTAGTTATTAGGTTTTCAATTTGATTAAGTTCATTTTAATTTAAGGTTCAATTAAAACTTAAGCCTTTTATAAAAGATTTGTTAAATTCTTTAAGTTTCACTACTTTAAATTGATTTGTAATGAAAATTTCATTTAAATTAACTTATTTAGATGATTTAATTAAATTAGATTTGATTTAATTGAATTTAATTAATGTTCAACTTAGGTTGGTTTTGATTAAGGTTTAGTTTGTTGATATTCAATTTAAGCAAATTAAGATTTCATTAATGGATTGTTAATTACTCTTTTTTTATATGATTCATTTTTGTTTTAATTTGTTTAATTGGATTTAATCTCTTTTATTTAAATTTCAATTTTTTAAGTTTTTGATTTAAATGGTTTATGTTGATTAATTTGGTTTGATTATTATTTAAATTTAGTGGTTTTATGTTTAGATTATTATTAATTTAATTAAGGGTATTAATGATTTTGGAGTTTATTACTTAATTAAAAACTATTTAATTTGGTTTTATAATTCACCTATTTTGGCTAAGTAAATTCAATATTTACTTTGATTGAATTTGATGATTCAATGTAATTGAATTAGTTATGATATAGTTTGATTTGATTAATTTAATTTAATTTGTTGAATGATTAATTGAATATTATGTTTAATTTGGTTGATTGATATAGCTAAAATTTATTTAATTTAACTTGTCATATTTAAGTGACTTGATTAAGTTAAATAAATGTTTGATTATTTTGTTTATTTAAAAATTATTTAAGCTTCACAAGATTAATTTTATTGAATGAATAATTTAATTAAAAAGTTTGATTGAATGATGGACTTAATGATTTGAATAAAAAGTTTTTTTTAGTATTTCTTCTTCAAAATAACTTACTTAATCTAACTTAGTTAAATAATTGATTGATTTATTTAAAGTCCAATTAAAGGTTTAAATGATTAAAGTTCGATTAGATAAATTGATTTAATTAATTCAATTGGATGTTATGTTTGATTGGAAGTTGATTGAATGACTTAATCAAATGTTCATTGTTGTTCAATTGACAACCTTAACTAAAGTTCAATTATGTGTAATTCAAATAATTTAGTTAGAGTTTGATTAATAAATTGATTAAATGATTATATTTAGTTTGATTAATTGATTAACTTATCTTACTTTTGTTTATTGGTTTTGATCGATTTGATTAGAATCCAATCATTAGCTAGTTAAGTTCATCATAATTAATTTGATTAAAGTGTGATGATTGATTAATCGAATATATATGATCAACTTGATTAATTAATTCATATAGTTGAAGTTTGATTAATGATTATCTCAATTTATTTTTATTTAACTTAATTTATTCAAATTTGATTTAACTTTTTTAAAATAATTGATTGACTTAGTTTAATTAAAGATTATTTAAGATTAACTTGATTAATTTGGTTATGTGATTCGTTTGATTAGAAAGTTTAAGTTAATTAATTAGCATTAATTAATTATTTAATTAGTCATGATTGATTTGATTAAAACTTGTTGAATTTTATAATTAAGTTTTTAATTTTGGTGAAATTTGACTTAATGATTATTTTTGATTTGGCTTATTTAATTGAATTAGTTAGATGATTAATTAATTTGATTTGAATTTTCATTACTACTTTGGTTTAGGTTTGATTTAAATGGTTGTTTTAATCAAAAGATGATCAATTAATAATGCCAAATTTAAATAATATTAAATTAGTAATTAATCAAACCTTAATTTTATTAGATAATTAGTTTGATTAAGAGTTTTGCCTAAGGATCTTAATTTATTTAATGAACAATTAAATCAATCTTTAATTAAGTAATTATTTGGTTTCATTATTATTGACTTAATTGAATGATTAATTGAATCAAGGGTTAATTATTGATCATTTTATTTGATTAGATTGTTCATTTAATTAAGATTGAATTAATGACTAATTGCTTAATCTCAATTCAATGTTTAGCTTAATCAAATGATTGAAGTTTAATTAAACTCATCATGATTAATTTAATTGAGTTTTACACTTATTTAAGTTGTTTATTTAATAAGGATCAATTATTAATTAATCATGTCAACTCTTGATTTAATCAAAGTTAATTATGGACTAATTGTGACCTTAATTAAGTTAATAAGGTTCGATTTATTGATTTAATTGTATTTAAGATGATCTAAGTTGATTAATTAAATTTAACCGAAACTTGTTTTAATTTAATTTTATGTGATTAGTTCTATTATTGATTCAATTAATGATTGGTGATTTAAGTTAATTTAGTTGAGTTTGGGATTTAATTTAATTTGATTCCGCAAAATTAATTTAATCACATTCCAATTATTGATTAATTAGATTTATTAAGTTTTTGTTGACCTCACTTTTATTCCAAGTCTCAAAATAACCAAAGATGGCCGAATCGATGAGTGATGAATATGATATTTTGTGAAATGAGTTAATAATAACTCGAACACTATTAAAATAACTCTAATATTATTTACTCCTATGACAAACATCGTAAATGTGATCGAAATCTTAACTTTACACAAAAATAAGCCAAAAATAATATTATTATTTGGGTCATTGCATAAAATAAGATTTACGAAATGTTTAGGCAATGAGTAAATGACATGAATTTTATGCTTGTGATCAATATAAATAAATAAAAAATTAATGAGCGAGTATTAAAACACATATTATTCATCCTCTAATTCAAGATCAACTTGCAAATAATTTAAAAGAGAGTTTCATTTAAGTGAGATAACTAACTTCATGTTAACTCGTAATATCACCAAAATGAGAATTATATTTGTAATTTTACTTCATATCTTTTAATAAAATTAAGTAAAACAAGTTAAAAAGAAGAAGAAGAAGATGATGATAATATGAGATTCCAATTCAAACAACACTCCTAATCAATTATGTTAACCATTTTTAAAATTTTTCATCTCTAAGTTTAAGTAATTATCATAATTTAAAAATATATGATCAACAATTTATTTTGTAATTTTGTTAACATATATATGGGGGTGTTTCATTTCAGCTATATTTTAAATAAAAAATCTCATATGTTAACAATTAGCGTGGTTATGTATATTAAATTAGGTGTTAGGTTAGTATAAAACAAATAAAAAAAATCTATTTTATATCTTTAGCAGCCTAAATCTTATTTTTAAAAAAATCTTTTTTTATACTATGAATACATAAAAAAAGGAGATTATATGATATAGAAATCTTTCTTTTTTTGCACTCCAACCCATGCTGCCAGTTATCTGACTTATCTGTTCAAATATAAAACTATTTGTAGGGGAAAGAATCAATTTAAATATTTTGCATCTTTCTTTTAAATACGAACTGACTAACGTAAAGCTGGATAAGAATAAATGAAATTGAAATAAAAAAAATAACTAAATGCTAAAGGCCTCCGGATTATTTTATTTTATTTTCTTCTTCACTTTTCACGTGGAAATAATTTACCCCTTGAATTCGGAAAAATATTGGTGGACTCCAATAGACGCAACATATATATGTCCATTATAAAAAAAAAGACATTTTTTTTAACACAATGTTGTCAAGCTTAACGACGCCATTTATGTTACTGGGCCCCGACGACCCATCCGTTCAAACAATGGGAGAGAAAATATTATGCGTGGTTCCATATTCTTCATGACCGGTTTAGAAATTTCTTTTGGCGTATTCTCGGCTCTCTCTCCGTGCTTCAAACCTTCCCTCAGATTTGCTAAATCTTGTGCATTAAAAATTGAGATATTATAGGCGGCTATATGAGATATTTCTTCCTGCATTCTTAAACTTTAATAAATTTAGGATTTTTTCTGTTGTTCTCACCGTTAGGAGAATATTTAGAACATTTGAATTCTTTAAAGGAAAGGATGTTTTCTTGGTATTCTTGATATTTTTTATATGTGCTTCTCACTCTGATGAATTTGCATTATTTTCAAATTTTTAACTGTGGGGCTTGTCATATGTTTAGTATATCATATTGTAATGTTTGATGTTATTTCATGAAGATTTGATGAAATCTGGGGACTGTTTGGATATAACATGTTCAGTCGATGACATTATAATTTGTTTAGGGTTGCTTGATGGCTATTTGCTTCTATTTTGTATGTGTACTCTTTGTACTCTTAGGAGAGTACAACCCATTTTGTCATATTTTTTTAAGATTTCTGATATTATTTGGATATAATATGTTCAGTACATGACATTACAAGTAGATTGAATGGTTATTAGTTGATTTCAGATATTTTGCAGTATGTGTACTCTCTTGAGAGTATACCACATTTTCTCATTTTTTTTAACTTTTAAACCATATTTGTAGAAAATATGTTTATTAGATTTCATTAGAATTTGGAGGCGATTGGTTGATTTTTGGGAGATTTCATGACTCTCTCTCTGAGAGTCTGAGCATTTCTCTTTTTTTAGTTTCTTTGGCTATTTAGAGAATGTGTTTATTACATTAGTATAAGCAATTTAGATTGATTGGTTAGTTTTGGGGAGATTTACATATGTATCTGATCATGAGAGTACATAGCATTTTCATTTTTTAATTTTTGGCATGTTTGGAGAATATATTTATTACATTCCATTAGAGTAATTTGGAGGCTAATTGATTGGTTTTAGGATGAGATTTGCATCTCTCTTTATACTCTCATGCATTTATTATTTTTCTAATTTTTTGGCTTTGGAGAAGAATGTTTATTACATTCCATTAGAAGTAATTTGGAGGCTGATTGGTTAATTTTTAGGGAAGATTTGCATCTGTATTCTCTATACTCTCATTAGAGTAAAGAACATTTTGTCATTTTTTTCCAGTATCTTTGGTCTGTTTTGAGAGAATATATTTATTACATTTCATTAGAAGTAATTTGGAGGTTGGTTGGTTTTATGGAGATCGCATGTACTCTCGTACTCTCATGAGAGCATATTATTTTTCAATTTCGTCAAATTTTGGCCTATTTGGAGAGAGAATGTTTATTACATTACATTAGAAGCAATTTGGAGGTGATTGATTAGTTTTGGAAATGATTATTTGTACTCTCGTATAAATGCAAAGCATTTTCTTATTTTTTTAATTTTTTGCCTATGTGGAGAGAATATATTTATTATATTCCATTAGAAGCAATTTGAGGCGATTGATTAGTTTTATAAAGATTTTCATCTATTTTTATACTCTCATGGGAGTATAGATTATTTTTTCAATTTCTATCAAATTTTTTGGCCTATTTGGAGAGAATATGTTTATTACATTCAATTAGAAGCAATTTGGAGATTGATTGGTTGGTTTTAGAGGCAGATTGACATCTGTACTCTCTGTACTCTCATAAGAGTACAGATCATTTTCTCATTTTTTCCTAGTGTCTTTGGCTTGTTTGGAGAGAATATGTTTACATTCCATTAGAAGTAATTTGGAGGCTGATTGATTAGTTTTTAAGAGAGATTTGCATCTGTATTTTCTGTACTCTCATGAGAGTATAGATTATTTTTTTAATTTTGTCAGATTTTTTGGCCTGTTTGGAGATAATATATTTATTACATTCCATTAGAAGTAATTTGGAGGCTCATTAGTTAGTTTTAGAGGTAGATTGTCATCTGTACTCTCTGTACTCTCATGAGAGTATAAAGCATTTTCTCTTTTTTTTTCCAATTTCTTTGGCATGTGTGAAGAGAATATGTTTATTACATTCCATTAAAAGCAATTTTGAGGCTGATTGGTTGATTTTTAAGGGAGATTTGCATATGTACTCTCTGTACTCTCATAGAGCATTTTGTCATTTTTTTCCAAAGGTCTCTTTGATTTGAGAGAATATATTTATTACATTCAATTAAAAGCAATTTGGAGGCTGATTGGTTGGTTTTGGAGGTAGATTGACATCTGTACTCTCTGTATTCTCATGTGGGTACAGAGCATTTTATCATTTTTTCCAATTTTTTTGGCCTGTTTGGAGAGAACATGTTTATTACATTTCATTAGAAGCAATTTGGAAGCTGATTGATTAGTTTTATGGGAAATTTGTATCAGTACTCATGAGATTACATAGCATTTTGTCATTTTTTTAGGATTTTTTGACAATTTGGAGAAAATATGTTTACTACATAGTAGTTGAAGCAATTTGGAGGCTGATGGGTGAGTTTTTTGAGCAGTTTGTCATGTGTACTCTTTGTACTCTCATGATAGTACATAGTATTTTCTCAATTTCTTTCAGCTATTACTCCCTGCTTTTAGTGGCTACTTTGCTTGTCTACTCTCTGGGCCTCCATTGTGCTCATAAAAATCTCATTAATTGAATTTTCATTTTGAAGTTTAACATGTATGAGAAAAGGATAACTTCCATATGCAGGCCTACCACCATTAGCGATGTTCGATAATATCTCAAACACGCTTTCGATGAAGTTATTGATATTTTAAGGAGGCTTCATTTGCATCAATTTATTAGACTACATGGAATTCAAAGAAACTCTTGCCATCACTTCATCTTCTGGGATATAGGGGAAACAATTCTTTTGGTGGCCAATGCATTCCTTTCACCCCAATGAAGTTGCATTAATTGTTGGGATGTCAAACAGAGGAGAAGGTCATATAACAGAAATCCCCACTATCCAAGTTCAGCTCAGTGGACTTTAAGAACAAACTTGAGAATTTGGATCGCTCATTAACTATGACACAGTTTATGCAATTGTACATACATTTTTGCTTTCAAATCTTTTTTTATATATTACAACTACAGAGTAGCGTCAATCGGAATTGATTGTCTATGCCAACGACATAGACAAATTTGCTGAGTATAATTGGGCAGAGGCCATTTGGGCCTTTCTGATTTCACAATTTGATGATATTACATCAAAGATTCAGACACAGAAGGCACCCGGGTATAGGTAAACTCACTCTTCTAATGGTACATTCTACATCTTTTGATATGTATTATTTGATGCATTGAAGTTAACTTATATAAATATTCATTGCAGATCAGTGGAGATAGCCATCATAAGGTCGCCTTTTGAAAGCCATTATGTTATGATGGCCAAAAATAAAATTTGCATATGACTCCACTGATTTGGAAGGACACCATATGACACAAAATAAATTCATTTTATTTATAATAGAATGTATTTATTCATATTGTACAGCATCACATTTTTTATCAGTGTAATGCAAGTCTGCCTTTCATTTGAGGACATATCAGAAGAGGAGACCTGGCTCCTTGAAATATTGCCCCCTACCTAGCAGACAACCCATGTCGGGCAGATGGTCCATTCTTCTAATGAGTGCAACCCCTACTGAATCTCCATATGTCTCTCCTCCATATTCTCCCCTAAGTGTATCGCGCCTCAAGATCCATTCAAAAGTTTTGCGGTAGAGAGGATACTTACAGGTTTCGGGGCGCTAGGAGAGAGAGTATCATCTTTTGAAGAATCAATAATTGAGAGAATTAATGGAATTGATTTGTGTGGTGCTATTGGGTGATGGTTTGTCGAGGTGGTCCCAGCATCCCTAGCATGGGGAAGCTCCATGGGGACCACAAGGGGCAAAACCATGAAGGCTACCATGAAGCTTCCCCAGGAGGCTACCGGTGGCTTCCCCTATGATAGAGGCTATCATAGGGGAGGTTTCTATGGAGGCTACAAGAGGGGCTTCCCCTACGGAGACTTCCACTGGAGAAGCCCCTGTGGAGGCTTCCACTAGGGAAACCCCTGTGGATGCCACCAGAGGGGAAGCTCCTACGGAGGCATCAACTGCACATGAAGATGTTGCGCATCCTATACTCGGCAGCATTGAGCGTGGTGTGAAGGCTCGGTAGATGAGGAAGAGAAAAGCTATATCTTTCCCCTTCACTCTAACATACAGGAAGTCACGGTGCAGAATAACTCATGTGGTAGCCTCCACACAGGATGAGCAAATAGCAGAAGAGGTATTACTTTACTTTCTTTTTAATTTAACCTAATAGTAACTGATTTCACTAAATTTTTTTGTAGGTTAGCAAAGATGCTCCAATATTAGTGGCTGAACCACCGACTACTGTCGTGGTGGTTGAGGAGCATCAGGCGGAGGTATTCATCATCTTAGCAAACTGAGCCTTATTTCATAATAAATCTAGCTCTTCATCACTAATTTCCTTGTAGCAGTTGAGGCACATATCGTGGACTTCATCAAGAGATGTCACGCCCAAATAATCTTCTTGCTTCTCTCGATTCAAGGAGAAGTAAGTCATTTTTCATTCAACTCCTTCTGTATACATAAAATCACCTATTCATTTAATTATGCTCACATTCCCATATTTCTCACATGCAGGGGTGATAGCGTATTCGCAGCTGGGAATATCATCATTGTGAGGCAGCCGATTGAATTATTGGCGGATGTATGTAAAATGCACAATGCTTTTGCCTTTTACTTGGTGAAGTACTCACTATGTCTGAGCTATATGTCCCCATCTATACTTCATGCATGTATGTCGGTAAGTTACTCCATAGAACTTTGGGTAATACGATCTATTCCTAGTTTAGATAGTTAGAAGCCAGTAATTATAAACTTTCCTTTCACTTCTTGCAGAGTTATGCTAAATATGGTCTATAAAAGAAAAGCAAAATGTTCATCCAAAGATGTCACCAGATAGTATCAAGTACTCTTACTTTCAGTTATAAATAATCAACACTAGACACTCCTGGTCGGGCATATTAAGCAAGGGGCTTGGTATTTTTATGATTCATTGTCAAACCCAACTCATAAGGCCATTCTTCCTGAGATTGCAAGAATTGTTCTCATTTCGGTTTGCTTAGAGTGCATATTTTGTGTCTACTTACTGACTATATTTCTTACTATTTAGATCACATTACTTGTCGAAGATCTTTGGCATCTTTCGAAGTGATCCCATAAAATGGCCCATCAAAATGATGAGTGCTAGAGTCCAAGCAAAGAGTGTCAGGGATGTTTGTCTCAAATACATGGAGGCGAATCAAAACCTCGTGGATTGGGCAAACCCAGATTGGCCAAAGAAGATGAATTACTTTAGGACTGAGTTCGCTTACGCTATCTTATGTATGGGTATGAAATAACTGATTTGACAAATGTACAATTGAAGTTTGATATGTTGGAAATCACTTGCTTTAGAAATGTATATGTCTCGTGTGTTTATGGATGCCATTAGAAGCTACTATTTTTGGTTTTTTAAGCTTTCTAGAGATAACATGTCTAGTATATGCCATGTTTAGTAGATAACATGTGTGGAGCTTTAGGACCCCTTTTTCAGCTATTTCTTCACCCTCTGTAACCTCTTTAAATCTAGCCTTATAAGTTATTTTGCAGGTTGGTTGATGCTTGTTGGTTTAGATTTGCTTGTTGGTTTAAATCTGTACTCTCATGAGAGTACAAACCAATTTCATAATATTTTCTTATTTTTAGGCATGTTTGAAATGAAAATATTTACCAAATTCTTACAGGTTGATTGGAGCCTTAATATTAACCTTTAGCTATTTTTGTGTACTCTATACTTTCTTAAGAGTACAAACTTTTTCAATTTTTTTCCTTTTGGCTGTTTGGAGAAAGTGTTTACTAAAAACCATTTGGAGCAATTTGGAAGCTATTGAGTTGGTTTTTGAAGCTGTTTTGTATATATACTTACTCTCTTGAGAGTACAAACTATTTACTCAATTTTTTCCACTTATTCTGGCCTGTTTGAAAAGAATATGTTTACTACTAACCATTTGGAGCAATTTGGAAGCTGCTCGGTTACTTTTTTGAGCTATTTTATATTTGTACTCTTTATACTCTCATGAGAGTACATACCAATTTCACAATATTTTCATATTTTTGGCCTGTTTGGAAAGAATATATTTACTAGATTCCATTACAGGTTGATTGGAGCCTTAATATTAGCCTTTTTGAGCTGTTTTGCAAGTGTACTATCTATACTCTCCTAAGAGTACAGATTATTTCATCAAATTTTTTCACTTATTATGGTCTGCTTGGAAAGAATTTGTTTACTACAAACCATTTGGAAGCAATTTGGAGGCTGTTGGGTTACTTTTTTGAGCTATTTTGCATCTGTAATCTATGTACTCTCATAAGAGTATAAACCAATTTCATAATATTTTCTTATTTTTTTGGCCTCTTTGGAAAGAAAATATTTACTAGATTCCATTATAGGTTGGTTGGAGAATTAACATTAGCCTTTTTGAGCTGTTTTGCAAGTGTACTCTCTATACTCTCCTGAGAGTACAGACTATTGCCTCGAAATTTTTTCACTTATATTGGCCTGCTTGGAAAGAATGTGTTTATTACAAACCATTTGGATCAATTTGGAGGTTGTTGGGTTGCTTTTTTGAGAGTTTATATCGATTTTGTACTCTCAAGAGATAGCTCATGGAGATGTACTCCAATTCATAATATTTTCCTATTTTTTGGCCTGTTTGAAAAGAAAATATTCACTAGATTCCATTACAGGTTGGTTGGAGCCATAATATTAGCTTGTTTGAGCTGTTTTGTAGGTGTACTCTCCGTACTCTCCTGAGAGTCTAAACTATTTTCTCAAATTTTTTCACTTATTCTGGCCTGCTTGGAAAAAATGTGTTTACTACAAACCATTTGGAGTAATTTGGAGATTATTGGATTACTTTTTTGAGCTGTTCTGCATCTGTACTCTTTGTACTCTTATGAGAGTGCAGATGCACTCTCATGAGAGTACATACCAATTTCACATTTTTTCCACTTTTTTTGGCTTATTTGAAAAGAAATTATTTACTATATTCCATTACAGGTTGATTGGAGCGTTAATATTAGCTTTTTTGAACTATTTTTCAGTTTTACTCTTAGTACTCTCTTGAGTACATTATTTCATTTTTTTTTTAATTTTTCATATTTGGGAGAATATGTTTATTACATTCCATCACAAGCTGTTTGGAGCATGAATTTTAGCTTTTTTAATCTAAAAATGCTTGAAATCAGTCCAAAATTTTTTTGGAAAGTGAATTAATAAAAAAAAACATTGATATTAAGCTCAAAATTACATTTTTAAAAAAAATAATTTCGATAAATTAAGATAAAAGGTTCATTAACTTAAATTTATAACAAAATGTGCTTAATAATTTTGAATAAATAATGCGCAGACAATAAAAATTTATTCAAAAAAATCATTATGGAATGTTAGACATCCATTCGATTAACTTTGATTAACTTGAATTGCTCTAGTTTTATGGCTTAGTGCATGTTAGGGATTACTTTTATTTTTTTAATTCTTGTAAGTCATTTTTATTTAATATGTTTTAAAAAATATTTTTTGTTTATGTTTTTAAAAATAAAAATTATTATTTATAGACATATTCGAAATAATTTTTAGATATTTTGAATGGTTTTGAAATAATTATCATTAAATATATTTTATTTTAAATCAAAATATAAATAAAATAAAATATTGAAAATTAATAATAAAAATAATTCCAAATGACTTTTAGTATATTCAAAATATAGCTTTCTTCGCTTTCACCCTTACAACAAGTAACACCTAACAAAATGGTCACAATATTATTCTTCATTCTTACCAACAAATAATAGTTTTTATGCTTATAAAGAGTATTTATTGATCTTAATAGCTTTTTTAATCTTTGGTTTAATTTTAGTTTTCTTAAATTGCATATTTTGCACAATTATCTGCTTTGATAAGCTGCTATTTCTGTCTATGAGGATGCCAGTTCAATCTTAACACAAGATTGACACAGTTAGAATATTATTAACTCAAATCGAACTATTCATTAAATCATTAGAACACTTCAAGTAGAATTTGAGAATCAACCGCATCAAGAAATACACGATTTCTGTTAATTTTTTTAAAATTTTGTACATCTGACTGATCATGTAGCGCAAGCAATATCAATAAAATCTATAAATAAATGATCAAAGATTGATACAAAGTTACACAATTCAATATACTCTCTCTCTCTCTCTCTCTCTCTCTGAAAACTATTTAATGTGAGTTCAATGACAGCCTGGATTCAACATCATCACTTACATAATTAAGCCTTCATCATCATCTACCTAAAAATTGAAACAAAGGAATTACAAATTACCCAATTTATTGCAGGAGAACGTGTAAGAATGAAGGATTAACATATTTTATTTTCATCTAACATAGCACACATTGTTATAAAACCCTTGAGAAAATATTAGACATGTAGCATAAAAAAGAAATTTGATAAATAATGATTTGATATATTTAAAGAACATTTTTCATGAAAAGAATAACCAAATTGATTGAAATAATGCTTTCATCTCTCTATTGAGCAATTGGAACACATTGTACAGCCTCCATAGTGAAATAAAAAAGCAACAAAAAAATTAGTCGAACAATGTATGGACCCTCAAGACATTGCACCTTCCACGCTTGATGTACAGTGTCAAGCAGACCAAATATACAGATAATCAAATTGGAAAAAGATTAAAAAAAATTGGCTCATGTAATTGATGATTCCTACAACCAGTTCTTTTTTTTCCCTCATCAACACCAACCAGCAATGAGTAATCCATTTTATCAATGAACTGTAAATCAAGAAAAAAATAAACCAAAAGTAAATAAATAAATGTTCAGGAAGAAACAAGCAAAAAAAATACATGGAATAGAAGGAAATTGCTCATTAATCAATTTATTTAACATGATTCTCATCTTCCATGCTTCACAAATTAATAAGCCTTAATTATAATAATACAAAATAATAGAAAGAAAAAATCATCACATAAAATCATTACTAAGTGATACTTGATTATTTTAAACCAAACGCATTAATAAACCATATACTCTTCAGTTGGAGGTAAATTCTCACATAATATAGAGTTGACATTATCAGATAGTTTTTTTAAGGATCTAAGCATATACTCCTCAGTTATCTTATTACCCTGTGCCCTAGTGCTTATTTGATATGCATATCGATAGTTGTGATTCTGAAAAATAATGTTAATTTCATTTCCATCATTGCCTTGCACATCTTTTAAGTTCTTGTGAGCACTGTCAAAGTAGATATCTCTATTTGCTCTAGTTTACCAACGCATGGGAAGATACTTATCCAGAATGTGCACAATATATTTCTGATTAAGAACTTGGATGCAGTGGGCACAAAGCAATCCCATCATTTCAAATTTTTTACAACTACAAGTTACATTTAGGCATGTCTTGTCAAAATGGATAGTCCATATTTTGGAAGCATATTTATTCTCTAAGTTTCTCACCAAATACTCCATGGGATTGTCATCTGACACATTTGCTATTAATCCTCCAACTTCATGCAAAAATTCTTCCTCAAATATTACATAAAGCGTTATTGTGTAAAATAAAGCGACTTATTTAAGAATAGGGATGGTCTTAATAATAGGAAGAATTGCCACATCTTCATCATCATAATCTGAAATAATCTTTAGAAAATCATGAACTTACATCAATTTTATAAAATTATTTTCTTTTTTTACCATAAATCCTCATGGGAAATTACATCTAGCATAAATTTTATCAAGCTTGCTCAAACTCCTCCTGTGAGTCACACTTGCCCATGCAAGTATAGAATAAACTTTGCACTGTATTATTACTATTCAAGTAGTGTACTTTCGAAGGAGCCTTTTTTGAAATATGCCATTGGCACAACCTATGAAGAGTATGCAGTAATGCAATTTTGATAGCTCTCTCCATTGCCTGATCTTGATCAGTGAATATTGTTATAGGATTTGTGTCACTTATTAACCAGAGAAATATTTTGAATAGCCATGTGAATGACTCAATTGTCTCTTCTGATAGAAAACCTACTCCAAATAAGACATTTTGTCAGTGATGATTCACTGCAACGAAAGGGGCACAGACAAGATTATATTTCTTGAGTTGATAGCTTGTATCAAAAATTATGACAATCCCAAAACAATCATATTTCTATCCTTGACATGCCATTGCTCTAAAAAAATTAACCAAGCTATCTAACTCATCAACTTGGACATCCCATGCAAACATCTCATCCTCCGCTTGTCTTTCCTTAAACAGTTGTATTAATGCATTACTATCACCATTCGCAATCCTCGA
Source organism: Cymbidium sinense (assembly GCA_021442155.1). NCBI lineage: Eukaryota > Viridiplantae > Streptophyta > Magnoliopsida > Asparagales > Orchidaceae > Cymbidium > Cymbidium sinense. The sequence continues at coordinate 130,332,995 of CM038220.1, read as the reverse complement.
TCTTCTCTCTTTTTGGATGAAATTGAAAGCATCTCTTTTTGTGAAGCCAATATTCTCCACGCCTCCAACTTCCTCATTTAGATAGTTGAACGCATCAGTTGCTCTAATTCTGGCCTCTATCATTATCTTCAACATAGCTGCCTTCTCATCGCTGATGCCTCTGTATGATCTAAGAAGATATAGGTCACCCGGCTTTGCCAATGAGTGATTATGACTTTTTATATATTTTTTAACCTTCCAATTTCCATCTAAATCAATAGAAAATCTAATAATGGTCGAACAACCACTCCTTGTATCCGTTTTCTAGAATTCAACTATGCAATTTAGATTGGCAGCTTTCTTCCGACCTACTTTTGCACATAAAAATCCTTTGATTTCAATTTCTTAGAGTTTAGCCAATAACTAGAATGATCCTTCCTAACATTGAACCCAGTTTGATGTGCATAATCACAATACAGTGCATAGGCCTCTATTTCATCCTGAATAGTGGTGCTAAGGAGTTTCCTCACATTTGGGTCATTAGACATCACAGTTTCATCATCGCACTGCTCATTTACCACATTAACCTGTGCAAACGCAAATATGTCACATGTAGAACAGTTAAAAAATGAGAAAATGGTATGTACTCTCATAAGAGTACATATGAAAATCTCTCATAAAAACCAACCAATCAGCCTCCAAATTACTTCTGAAATGTAATAATCATATTCTCTCCAACAGCCAAAAACGGAAAAAATAAGAAAATGGTAAGTACTCTCATGAGAGTATAGAGTATATATGTAGATCTCCTAAAAATCAACCAATCAATCTCCAAATTATTTCTAATGGAATGTAAAATATATTCTCTCCAAACAGCCAAAAATACTAGAAAAATGATAAAATACTCTGAGATTAGAGAAACAGATACAAATCTCCCATAAAAATCAATCAATCAGCCTCCAAAATGCTTCTAATGGAATGTAATAAACATATTCTTTCCAAACAGGACAAAGAAAGTGGAAAAAAAATGAGAAAATACTTTGTACTCTCATGAGTATGAGACAGATATAATCGCCTCCAAAACCAATCCCCTCCAAATCTAATGGGATGTAATAAATATATTTTCTATAAATCAGCAAAAAATCCTAAAAAAATGACAAAATGTGTTGTACTCTCATGAGAGTACAGATGCAAATCTCCCCTTAAAACCAATCACCCTCCAAATTACTTCTAATAGAATGTACTAAACATATTCTCTCCAAATATGCCAAAAAATTGGAAAAAAATGAGAAAATGCTCTGTACTCTCATGAGAGTACATGAGAGTACAGATGCAAATCTCTCCTAAAAACCAACTAATCAGCCTCCAAATTACTTCTAATGGAATATGATAAACATATTCTCTACAAAGAGGCCAAAGAAATAAGAAAAAAAAGAGAAAATACTTTGTACTCTCATGAGAGTATAGAGAGTACACATGAAAATCTGCATCCAAAATAAATCAATCATCCTCCAAATTGCTTCTAATAGAATATAATAAATATATTCTCTCCAAATAGGCCAAAAAATTTGACATAAATTGAAAAAATAATATGTACTCTCATGAGAATGAATATAAATCTCCCAAAAATAAATCAATCACCTCCAAATTGCTTCTAATGGAATGTAATAAGCATATTCTCTCCATATAGCCAAAAAATTGAAAAAATGAAAAATGTACTCTCATGAGAGTACAAAGAGTGATATTAATATGCCTCAAAACTAACCAATCAACCTCCAAATTACTTCTAGAATGTAATAAATATATTCTCTCCAAACAGGTCAAAAAATCTGACATAATATGAAAAAATAATATGTACTCTCATGAGAGTGTAGAGAATACAGATGCAAATCTCCCCTAAAAACCAACCAATCAGCCTCCAAATTACTTTTAATGGAATGTAATAAATATATTATTTCCAAACAGGCCAAAGATACTAGAAAAAATGACAAAATGATATGTACTCTCATGAGAGTATAGACAGTACATATGCCAACCTGCCTCTAAAACTAACCAATCAACCTCTAAATTACTTCTAATGGAATGTAATAAATATATTCTCTCCAAATAGGCTAAAAAATCTGATAGAAATTGAAAAAAAAATCTGTACTCTCATAAAATACAGTAGATGCTGAGATATCCCCTAAAACTAACCAATCGCCTCCAAATTGCTTAATGGAATGTAATAAATATATTCTCTCCAAATAAGCCAAAGACATTGGAAAAAAACAAAATCTGTACTCTAGTATAGAGAATACTGAGATGTAAATCTCCCAAAACTAACTAATTAGCCTCCAAATTACTTCTAATATAATGTAATAATATATTCTCTTCAAACAAAAATAAATCGTAGAAATTGAAAAATAATATATACTCATGAGTAGAGTACAAATATATAAATCTCTCCAAAACTAATCAATCAGCCTCCAAATTACTTCTAATAGAATGTAATAAATATATCCTCTCCAAACAAGCTAAAGACACTAAAAAAATGATAAAATGATATGTACTCTCATGAGAGTACAGAGAGTACAGATGCAAATCTCTCCTAAAAACTAATCAATCAACCTCCAAATTGCTTCTAATGGAATGTGATAAACATATTCTCTCTAAACAGACCAAAGAAACTGGAAAAAAATGAGAAAATACTCTATACTCTCATGAGAGTATAGAGAGTACACATACAAATCTACCTCCAAAACCAACTAATCATCCTCTAGATTGCTTCTAATATAATGTAATAAATATATTCTCTCCAAACAGACCAAAAAATTTGACAGAAATTGAAAAAAATAATATGTACTCCTATGAGAGTACTCGAGTCAGAGTATATAAATCTCTATAAAACCAACTAAACAACCTCCAAATAGCTTGTAATGCCATATATTAATCATATTATATCCAAATAGGGTTAAAAATCTAAAAAAAAAGACAATGGGTTGTACTCTTATGAGAATACAGAGAATATATATACAAAATAATTCCTAAAATAAGCAAAGCCCTCTTGCAAAGTACTCCTAACAATGTAGGAAATATATATTAAATAAAAGAATTTCAAATAATATCACTAACAAACCCTAAAAAATTGTATATATAAAACAGTTCAGAAAATTTATCAATGTATTTTTATTTAATACATCATCCTAAATTGGTCGTCATCATGTTATAACTTTCAAATTGCTCTCCATCTTCATGGTTCTTCCTAAAAAATGAAATGAGATTTTCTATTCTCTCTCTTGAGCTCGATTTGTCTAAAAAAACATATTATACCCCTTAATCATAATTTGATTATTTATGCTTAAAAATTTCCTAGATGCGAATAAATATGAATGAAAATGCCAAATTAGCTCTATTTTATCTAACATAGATGCCTTGTGGGGCTCATTAAATTATATTTAAAACATATAAATACAAAAATTGCCACCCTTGAGTAATATACAAATACAGGATAATGTTTAATCAATAAACCTACCACTAGTAAGGCCCATAATGTACCATGTGCACATGTAAAGGAAGGTCATTTACTTTGAATATTTAAGATGTAGTCTTTGATTTCCATTGGGTGGTTAGATAGTGGCATAAACTTGTAAATTGTTGAATAATTATGAGAGCTAAATGAATTTAGAGATTATTCTCGATTAAATTATGATGCCTCAAAATTTGTGCAAATATTTTAAAAGCATTTCAAGTGTTATCATTTTTTATTGATCATGCAAATTTCTTGTAACTTTAAAGTTAGTCAATGATCATCGTTATTGATCCTTAAGGTGAAGGTTAGAAAATAGCGAAGATTCCCTCTTATGGAATTTTAATTAAGGAATTTGGCAAATAAAAGTGATAGATTGTTATCAATCTCTTTACCCATGATATCAAGTCATATAAGCACATGAGTTGAAATACAATCTAAATGAAATAGATTTTAATTGATTAAAATAAAGTTGACTAAGATTGTCTATTGAGTGTAAATATATTATGTAGTTATATTACAATTTGTACAATCACAAACTATAAATGCACCAAAACTCATACAATCAGTTTAAAACATCCACATGAGTCCAACATTACTCTTACATAAATTTAAACAAATGTTGCTTGGATTAACATAAAATAAATTCAAATTACACATATTCTCTGTATATTGAATGTTAATCACATAGTGAATGTTGTGTAAAATTAAAACAATCAACTCTAATCTTGATAATTGTTTAATTATTTTCAAGGGTTAGCTAATATTTTCATCAAATATATTATTTCTTTTTCAATAATTGAGTTCAAATCTACGGATTATGCACATTAATGAGCAGGTCATCTCATATACATAGTAGAACTATGAGTCTCTCAAGTATACTCTAAACTCCACACAATTGTTTACATTTTGCAACATTAAATGATCGCTTTTAAACTAAAGATTTTATTTTATATTTGCATACGCCCATCAATGATATTAATGATGAAACTTTATTTTCAAAGTTTAAACTCAGAATCAAGTTGGAAACTTAATTATGTATCCATAGACCTGATCCTTTGCCAGTAGGTTAGCAAAATTGACAAGGTCTAAACCCCTGATATATTGAATGAAGATTTCAGGAGGATATTATCTTCTATATTTATATAAAAATCAAATTGAATTAAATTAAATGATAAAATTATAATATATTAGTAAGTTAAATATTTAAATAAAATTCAACACTAAACAACTTAAAGCAAAATTCACTCAAATTATCGTTTTGTCGGTGATAAATTAAAAAATTTATGCTCAAAAAAAATGTTAAGTCAGTATATAATTATGTTCACTCTCAAATAATCTCATGTAAGATGTCTTATGTCGCATGGTTTGAGAGCTTCATATAAATAAAGTCCTTATGGTTCATGAAATGACATTATTATATTACGATCAATATAGCTCATATGCTTATGATTTTACCCCAGATGTAAATCATATGCATTGTATAAAAAAAGACTTATGTTAGATAAAGTGGACTTAAAGTTGACTCTTTAAATAAACACCACTCCAAGTCTATAATGTCTACTTGAATGATGAAATATTTGATCCTTCAAGGTTAGATTATCTCCTATGACTAAGTTGACTAGGAACCATAACAGCTTAGGATGATAAAACCATTGGATCTTGATTGGGCATGTCATCATTACCCCAACCATAACGTACCATGTGCACATATAAAGGAAGGTCGTTTACTTTGAATATTTAAAATGTAGTCTTTGTATGCCATTGGGTGGTTAGATAGTTGCATAAACTTGTAAATTGTTGAATAATTATGAGAGCTAAATGAATTTAGATATTATTCTCGATTAAATTATGATGTCTCAAAATTTGTGCAAATATTTTAAAAGCTAAAATTTAATCAAGTGTTATAATTTTTTATTTGATCATGCAAATTTCTTAGTAACTTTAAAAGTTAATCAATGATCATACGTTATTGATCCTTAAGGTGAAGGTTAGAAAATAGCGAAGATTCCCTCCCTATGGAATTTTAATAATAAGGAATTAATAGCCAGCAAAAAGTGATAGATTGTTATCAATCTCTTTACCCAATGTGATATCAATAATCATATAAGGAACACATGAGTTGATTTAAATGCAATCTAAATGAAATAGATTTTAATTGATGATTAAAACAAAGTTGACTAAGATTGTCTAGTATTGAAAGTGCGCAAATATATTATGTAGTTATATTATAATTTGTGCAATCACATACTATAAATGCACCAAAACTCATACAATCAAGTTTAAAACATCCACATGAGTTATGTCGATTGCATGAATTTAGTGTCTAAAGATGTTGCTTGGATTAACATAAAATAAATTCAAATTACCTGCATATTCTCTGACGAGTATATTGAATGTTAATCACATAGTCTGAGAATGTTGTGTAGAATTAAAATCAATATGAACTCACTCTAATCTTGATAATTGTGCAAATATTTTCAAGGGTTAGCTAATATTTTCATCAAATATATTATTTCTTTTTCAATAACTGAGTTCAAATCTACTGATTATGCACATTAATGAGTAGGTCATCTCATATACATAGTGGGACCTATGAGTCTCAAGTAATTACTCTAAACTCCACACAAAGATTGGAGTTGACATGACTAACTGCAACATTAAATGATCGCTTTTAAACTAAAGATTTTATTTTATATTTGCATAAGTCCATCAATGATATTAATGATGAAACTTTATTTTCAAAGTTTAAACTCAGAATCAAGTTGGATACTTAATTATGTATCCATAAACCTGATCCTTTGCCAGTAGGTTAACAAAATTGACAAGGTCTAAACCCCAATGATGGCGTATTGAATGAAGATTTCAACCGGAGGGGATATTATCATCAAAAATATATTTATAGCTCAAAAATCAAATTGAATTAAACTAAATGATAAAAATTATAATATGTTAGTAAGTTCTAAATATTTAGATAAAATTCAACACTAAATAACTTAAAGTAAAATTCACTCAATCCGTCTTCTACCATCGTTTGTCAGAGGTGACAAATTAAAAAAACTTATGCTCGAAAAAGAGCCAATGTTAAGTCAAGTACATAATTATGTTCACTCTCAAATAATCTCATGCCAATAAGGATGTGACCTATGTCTTATGTCAGCATGGTTTGACCAATAGACTCTATATATAATGCGTTACAACTAGAGTCCTCTAACTAGGTGGTTCATCGCCAAATGACATTATTATATTACGATCACAATTATAGCTCGTATGCTCCCTAATGATTTTAACCCTTGAGATGTAAATCATAGAGTGCACTTGATATGACAAAAAGACTTATGTTAGCTAAAATGGACTTAAAGTTGACTCTTTAAATAAACACCACTCCAAGTCTACAATGTCTACTTGAATGATGAAGCCTATGGCTGCTGACAATAATCCTTCGATAAGGTTAGGTCGATTATCTCCTATGACTAAGTTGACTAGGGACCATGACAGCTTAGGATGATAAAACCATTGGATCTTGATTGGGTATGCCATCATTACCCCAACCATTTACTTTAAACTAAATGATGATGAATTTCATAATTTTAAATTTCAAAACTCCATATATCTATATACACTACATTTAAAACGACAACCAATCTTAATCGAAAATGCTCTTTTAATATTGGGAGGGATAATTAACTATAGGCGCTTACACCTATAGAAAACACGGAACCAATTCTAAAGTCCTCACAAAACAAGGATGAAATCTCTGGGTAGTGTCTTATCTACTATTTCATATGTCTTCTAAAAATTTGACCAACATTAATTAAACTCTTTTCATCGAGAGGTCGGTGGTCAATTTTTGGAGCTTACACTTTCAAATGATTCCATTATTTTCTTAGGGTTCTCCAATGTTAATTATGATGTTTCAAGGCATTTACAAGTGTTTTCTTAAGTTCTTTAATTTAATTTTAATTATTTCATTAAATTTCTCCCCAAAACTTGAAATTTTCATAATTATCAATTTTTTTATTAATAATTCTTGAAAATTTTATGTTAGTTTGGTCCTAACACTAATTTCATTTTCCCAATGTTCCAAGTGAATTAGATCATTATTTTTAGATTTGATTAAGGTTTGATTATTTTTATTAGAATTTAAATTATTTTAAAATTACCTAATAAAAAATGAGGCTTTTAATTTAATTAGATTCTTCTCTTAAATATGAATCCAAAGAGTGGTCATTTATATTTTTTGAATTATTAGTTAATTTATTATAAATTTTTAATGTTTAAATAAATTAATTAATTAAGATTAATTAATCCATAATTAGGTGGTTTTGAGGTTTAATGAGTTAAAGAGCTTAAATATTTTGCTTAAGTTTGTTGATGTTAATTAAAGTGGTTTGGGCTATTTTGGTGATTTTTCATAATTTTCTTGATATTTAATTATATTTTTTTTAAAAAATTAGTCATTTACAATAACAACAACAACAACAAGCCTTTATCCCACTAAATGGGGTCGACTATATGAATCCTTCGTCTCCATTGTGTCCTATTATGTGTCAAATTCTCCTTTAAAATTAGTCATTTGAACTTCAAAAATTAATAAATTTTAATTCATTCATTATTTTGGCCTAGAATTTTTATGGTAGGTAAGGTTTAGCATCAATTTCAATCCCAAAGAAGTTTAGGCTAGTTTGATTAATATTTTAAGATTAATTAAAAAAACTGATTTTTTTACTTAAACTCAAATTAATCCTAAAATATCTAATAAAAATTGAAGATTTTGAATTCATTGGATTTCGCTTGCAAATGAAATTCAACAAGGGTATATTTATAATTTTTCATTGAGTATTTTATTTTCTATGCTTTTTTAAAGTTTCTAGTGATTTTAAGCATCTTTTCAAATTTTGAAAAGCTAAAATTTTCTATTTAACCTAGCGAGCGTTGAGCAAGAGCTAACTAAACATGCTTTTATGCATATCGAAAATAAGTGGTCCACATAAATGCTTGTGTGACATTTGGATAGGAGTAACAATTGATCTGGATAGTTTGATCTTATTATTCATCTTGACTATTTGATCAAGGATCAAATGGTCCAGATTAATGTCGTCAATTCAATGGGGTAAAATTTAAAGTTTAATAAAATTTTAATCTCAGCTACCCATCCTAATTAAATGGGATCAGACAGTTGTTCTCTTTCCCATTGATGATGAACAGGAAGGGGAGGACGACATTGTCGCCTCCCATTAAGCTCAATTTCTAGTGATCATCACTGAAACTTGTATTTTTCATAACAAGAAGGTTAGGAATTGTAAAACCAATCGATTTTTAAGAAAAATTTATAAATTCGTTCGATCCTTTTTCACAATATGAAGTCATATGGTCGACTATAGTTTAACAAAATTATCTTGTCGGAGCCAATATCTGATAGTCTAAATTAATCAAAAATACTCCTTGATGTGAGATGAAGCTCTAGAGTGAGTATGCCCACTTGCCTCATATCACCCGGTGACATCAAACTTTGCGTTGTTAGAGCTTGCGTTCAATTAATTTAGGGTTAGGGATGGTGGGAAAAGGCTTGGTTTGGTTTCTTAGATGATAGTGGAGTTGAAGTGTTCAAAGTTATTGAAATCGGCTGCGAGATTTATGGATGGCAACCTCTTCTCCATTAATGGAGCTTGGAGGTGGCTGGCCATGGGGATTTGAAGCCTTGGAGTTATTGTGAGAACTAAAGGATCACCCTCAAGTTAAGCAATTTAAGAGATGGGGAGAGGTGAAAGGAATTGGAATTTTGGCATCTTTGGTATTTTTTTCCTTTAACTCCTCCATTTTACTTCTTCCCAAGCTTTTAAAGGTTGTAAATCCCTTTCTTATTTAAAATTGCCAAAGTCTAATTTGGACTTTGGTCTAGATTTTGAATTTGAGCCAAGCTATATGACCCAATTGGTTTAGGTTGGGTTGGATCAAAGGATCTAAGCTTTAACCATGTCCAATGATCATTCTATCTCCTTAGGTTCAATCAATTTGAATTAATTTGGAATTGATTTGTACTACTTTGGCTCACTTTTGATCAACATGAGTCAAATTAGATTTATATGGCTAAATTGATCATGTTGGGCTTTTATTAGATTCTAATTATATTTAAATTATCATTTAAAGTAATTTAGCTTAATTAATTTCATTTAACTTGGATAAATTTTAGATTTGATTCAAGTTTGACCTAATTAGTTTAAACAAAGTTGGGTTCCATTAAGTCAAATGACCAATTTAGCTTAGTCAAGATGTGTTTGAATTTCAATAATGTATAATTAAATATTTGAGATGATTTAGATTGATTGATTTTAATTAATTTAAAGTTAATTTTGATTTTGACCCATTTTGATTGAAAATGGGCTAATGGGTCAAATGACCAAATTGATCAAATTAAATCCAAGGAAGAATTCGATTATGTTTAATTATGCATTTAAAATGATTCAAAGTGTTTACTTTGATTTATTTTTAATTTAACTTGAATGTAGCTCAATCGGCTCCATTTGGGTGGTTAAGTTGCTCGTTTAGCCAATATGAGCTTCAATTGAAATTAATTATGTATTTATTTAAGTGAATGTGATGATTTTGATCCTTTGGGAGGACTCACTTTAGTTTAGTTTTGATTAGATTTGATTTTGACTTTATGGGGCCACCTAAAGTCAACCTAAGTCAAATGAACTGATTAGTCACATTAATCTGAATTAAATTTAGTTTTGTGTATAATTACGTTTAATAAAAATTTTAGGCCTTTGGATTGATTTAATTTTGATTAAATTGGACTTAATTGGGTTAATTAATCTAATAACCATTTAAGAGTCAATTGAATTCAAAATTTAGCTCAAATATATTTCATTTAATTTTAGGTTCAAGCTGGTTGAATTTGAAAGTAACTGGATTCATCTAGCCCAATTCAGCTAAATTGGGTCTAAGTGAAACCCACTAGCTTGGCCTAGGTCTTACCCAAGAGTTTTTTTTATTTTAATTCAGTCTTAGCTTTAGATTTTGTATTTCATTTGATTATGGATTTTGATTGTTTCAATCTTTGGTTGATTTGTACAATTAGTCACTTAATGAAGTGTGTTAAGTGCTTAATTAGGATGATCTTACTATAAGATTAAAAATTATGTTAACCTCATCAAAAATGAGGTCAACATAACTTCCATCTCATGTCATTTGTTGATGCCTTTTATGGTACAAGAATACACAAATCATAATAGGAAGCACAATGATAATCCATTAAATTCTTTACCTCATCCATGGCACGAATTAGGTAGGGGGCCTATTTTAGCCCACTTTATGAAGGTAATTTTCATGTGTAGTTCATAACCATTTTACATGATAACCTTGATGTTTTTACTTAAAATTATTTTGAGATTCATAGGGTCACCTTATTGTTTCTAGTCACCATCTCAATGTCATTTTTGAAAGGCCACTAATAAATTGAAGAAGATGAAGTTTTTATATGACATCAAAGTAGTAGTCAAAATAAAGATCAAGAAAGTTCATAAGAAGGATTCATTGAAAAATTTAGTATCTTAAATGGGTTTCCATGTTGTTATCAAAATGATAATCATTGGGTGTTAAAGAATAAGCATTGACTTTAATAAGATCAACAACACTCACGCATATATTTGTACTTATTGCAAAATATTAACATCATGATATATTCATTTGTTAAGTTCTTAAGATTAAGATTTTTCATGGACTTCTTGGGATACCACAAGATAAATCATTCTATTAAGAAAAAGTTAAATTTAGATTTATCATTTATGTAAGGAACTTTTGTTATAAGTACATGCCCTTCAATCATTAAAATAATATTGCAATCTACCAAAAATTGATAGCTCAAATTCTAATAATAATTCAATTTTCCTCTTCTAAGACATTACGAGGAGTTTGAAAAAAAAAATTTTTTTTACAAGTGGTGCAATACAGAAAAGGTGGTGATCGTAATTAATGTTAATATTTTTTTGTTTAATATATTTTTTAAGAGTTGTTTTTAATGGAATTTAGATAACTTTTTTATTAAAATTCAAAGAACTTTATTAATAAAATTAGAAGAGGCTTTATAATATTAAGAATTAATATTTTTAGAATTTAAAAAAGTTAAAATTTATATATATATATATATATATATATATATATATATATATATATATATGTATATATATATATGTATGTATATATATGTATATATATATATATATATATATATATATATATATATATATATAATATCCCTAAAGGGAAGGGGGAAAGTCACCGCTCTCTCCTCCTCTTGTGGCCTCTACCAACCTATATGATGGTACGTGACTTCTCTTGAAAGCTTTAGTTCTCCCCGATTTTGAGATTTGAAACTAACATGATTAAGTTGCATGTATTCCCAAATTAAGGCTCCAATGTGCTTTTGGGTTCTTCCATATTTCTATAAATCTGAAGTCCTCCACTTGACATGTGTAACGTCGACCCCTCATAAGCTCTAGTTCTCCTTGGTCTCAAGATTTAAAACTTACTTGATTAGGTGATGTGAATCCCAATTTCAGCTTCAATGTGCTTCCAAGTTCTTCAAATTTCATGTCTTGGTTTCCTCCACTGACCTGCATAACTGTGCTTGACCCCCATCATAGGCTCTTGTTTTTCTTGATTTCGGGGTTTGAAATTGACTTGGTCAGGCGTCGTGTATCCAAAATGCATGCTCTATGTTAATTCTGACATCTTACTTCTTCTCCAAATCTTAGTTTCCTCTACTATCCTGTGTAATGATACTCGACCCTCCTCATAGGCTCTAGGTTTCTTCGATTTAAAACTAGCCTGATTAAGCGACATGTATCCAGAATTTAGGCTCTAGTATGATTTCAGGTATCTCTATGTAGAGGTTTGAAATTGTTATGAATAGGCAATGCATAAATCCCTTTCATAGGCTCTAGTTTATCTCTTAGACTGCTAAGAATTTTTCCCATAATATATATATATATATATGTGTGTGTGTGTGTGTGTGTGTGTGTGTGTGTGTGTACATTGTATTGTAATTTTTTTGCCTCCAACAATGGTAGTAATTTTATATCTTTTTTAGGCTTATGCCTTGAAAAGAGTATGATGTATACATATCTTCTGAGGTTTTTTTTTCTTATAAGATTTTTGATGTACCTATACCTTCAGAAGCTTTTGACTTTTCAGATTTTTGATGTATTTATACTTTCTAAGATTTTTGGTGTTTATGTACCTTGTGATGCTTTTGTCTTTTAAGATTTTTTATGTATCTATACCTTTTGAGGCTTTCGCATTCTGAGATTTTTAATGAGTTGAGAATTTATTAACTACTTGCTCTCTTGGAGTTTTTCTGTAATGAGGACACTGTCCATTATTAGCTTTCCATTGAGGCTTCCTCATGAGTGTACCTTCTAGGAGATAAATCCATGAAAATTTTTTTGATTTATCCTAGGTTGTTTGCTAGTGTATTACTCGGTGATGTTTAACCTGTATGGAAGAGGTCAAAAGTTTTAACTTTATTTTGAGTTATTTTATTTTTGTTGCTCGATGATGTTAATCTGTTTGTAAGAGAATAAAAGTTTTAATCCTCATCTGAGATTGTATGTTAGAGTATTAATCGATGATGTTAATATATGTGAAAGAGATTAAATCAAGACATCCATTTGAGGTTATAGCCAAAATTTCTCTTTGATCTTTGCATTATTTTTTAATGAGTAGAATAAAAAGATTTGCCATGCTATCTTTTTTTCAATGTTGAAATTACCCTCAATCTTGACTTACTTCTCAAACTAGTAATCAAGTAAATGTCCATAATATTGATGTTGGTGATCTTTTGAGATTAAGGTTGCCCCTCAACTTTCAATAAGAATTGAAGAATCATAATACGATGTTTCTTCATTCTTCGTATGTGTTACTCTTAAGTAGGATTTTCTCCACTATTTAGATGGTGTTGCTCTTGACTTGAAGTCAAATTGCAAACCATTATGAAGATGTAAATGGAATGTTTCCCACATACGATGATAAACTGTTGCGTGTCCGAGAACTCGTAGTGATAGAATAAAACTTTATGCCTTAATTTTATATGAAAATCTAGCACACACATAAATAGGTAAAAAGAGAACAAAAATCTCTAGAATTTTTACATGAAAAATCTTAGAAAGAGGGGAAAAAAATCAAAAGGCCTAGCTTAATTAAAATTCTCTATTATATGTGTTTTGAGTTATAAAGTTTTTATTTTCCTGATAATACGATTATAAGACTATATTTGAGAAATCAATAGGATAAGAGTTTAAGAATCAGGTTATAATAGCTATGCGACTATAGTTATGCTGTAACAGTTGTCGATGGCAATCAGTGAGGACAATCAGCGACAGTTAGTAGCACTTGTGATGACAAACTTCAAGCTTCTCCTTTAACTCTCTCCTAGCTATATCAAAAGTTGTTTTCAAGCTCCCTGCCCCTCATGGCAAAAATAAGGTCTTATTTATAAGATTTTGAAAGTGACATTTTGCTAATTATAACCAAAATCTCATAACACTCCATCGAATGATTCATATTGATTCCCTTGATCGTAGATAGTTTTTTGATGATTTGACCATCCAAATAATTTTGTATTTGAGTGATCTTGGGCTCGTTATATTCATCCCAGACTACTGATCATTATAAGCCAAATTTGGAGGTCATTTGACCATCCAATCAATATCTTGAAATATTCAAGTACTCATTTCGAGCTTGATTCAAGCTAATTTGAATTTAAATTGATCGATTTGTTGTCAATAAGTTTGTCTCATTGAGGTATTCAATTTGAATATAAATTTGTTTAAATCAACATTCAAATGATTAAAAAAATAATTTTAATCTTTCTACTACATATACCTTCTAGATTTATGTCTAATTTATAATATTTTTATGTGATATATCAACTTTAACTTAAAATTTTTATTTTTATCAAATTTTAAATGATTTAATCATAACACATGTATAAATATGAGTTATGTAGTTTAAATATACGAGATAAATACTAGTTTATAAATACATAAAATTTGGATGTTATTTATTTAATTACCTTCCCACCACCTAGAAAAATTACATATTAAACATCTTAAATTTCATTATTTATAAAACTAATACCCTAAAATCCATATTTTTGAAATTATCGATCAAATATCAAAATTCATAAGAAAATCATAATTTATATGTTTCAAGTTTTTCAAAAAAATTCTATAATTGTAGGACACTAAAATATATACGTTTCTATAATTGTAAGCTCTCTATATGTAAAACTTCCTTAGAGAGGGCTACCACCATCCAAATAAAATCTTCTGGATGCTCTTCTATGTGAGTGCAAATGGATTAAATAATGGGCTAAATGTGCTTGGCTTAAAAAAGAAGAAGACGATATCAAATTCCTCTACCAAAAAGTTAAAATAAGAAATAACAAGAATTATGTGAGAGAGCTTATTGTCAATAACACTATTATCTCCTCTCAAGATGAATTAGCCAATGAAGCTTTCTCTCATTTTCGGTCTCTGCTTAATTCCTCTACCCATTCATCCAGCATCTCCTCTGGGAGCATCCCCATTGGTCAAATTCTCAGCACTGTCGAATGTGAGGATCTTCTCCCACCCTTTACTGACATGGATATTAAAGAAACCTTTTTCAGTATTGACTCCAATAAGGCCTCTCGTCCCGATGGCTTCAATTCTAAATTCTTTAAAGACACTTAGTCGATTACAGTACCTTCATGTATCCAAGCCGTTAAACACTTCTTGACACCGACTTTACGGGAGTTAAACACACTACGATCACCCTTATCCCCAAAAGTCCACATGCACAATGCCTAAATGATTTTAGACTTATCTTTCTTAGCAACACCATCTATAAAGTAGTGCCTAAACTATTTGTTGAAAGAATTAAAATCATCCTCCCTAGAATCATACATCCTGCCAATGCCGCCTTCATTGCTGGCCGTGACAATGCAAAAAAAGGTTATCTTAGCTATTGTGCTCTTATATGGCTATAATTCTACTTCTTCTCCTAAGAAGTTTTGTGCCAAAATTGACTTAATGAAGGCCTTTGACAGAGTTGACCGTAACTTTTTATACTCCATAATGGAAATTCTTGGCTTCCCCACCTTATTCATTAAATGGATTAAATCCTGCACTTCTAATATCCCTTTTTTGTTATAATTAACGATGAATTAAGAGGTTATTTCAATTCATCCTCTAATTTAAGGCAAGGTTTCCCACTCTCTCCCTTTCTCATTGCAATCATCATGGATGCCCTCTCAAGATTACTGGATCTCCATCTTCTTAATATTGAATCTAATGGTGCTGTGGTCAACGATCATAACATATCCCACCTCATTTTTGCTGATGACTTGCTTATTTTTGAGAAAGCTGATCTTACCACTATTAACAACCTATCTTTTGCTCTTCAAAGGTTTAACCTGACATCCAATCTCTGTGTTAACCTAGCTAAATCTGCTTTATGTTTTTCCAAATTAGTTGATATCTGCTTACATCAACAAATATGTGGTATTAGTGGTTTTAATTCAAGACCCCTCCCTTGGAACTATCTAGGGGTCACTATCACACATTCTAAGTTAAAAGCAATAGATTGCTCTAAGGTTATGAATAAACTTCTGCTCTGGCTTCTTCTTGGAATAAAAAATTCCTCCCCTTTACTGGGAGGCTACAATTAATTAAACATACCATATGGAGCTATCTCTATTACTGGTTCCATTCCTCTATTATCCCCAAAAGCATGATCAAAAAGATTAATTCCATCATCATCAACTTCCTTCATAACAATGGAGCTAAAAGAAAATTACACACCATTGCCTGACATACCAATACCAAACCTAGAGAATATGGAGGGCTGGGCCTCCCCAATCACGATGTTATCAATCTCATGTGCAAATCTAAAATTATATGGAGACATTATAATTCTAACTCATATCTGGCTAACTGGTGCAGAAAGGTCTATGGCTCACTGTGGTATAAAATGAGAACTATTTCCTCTCCATTATGGAAAAGTTTAATGCAAGTGGCTATCAGAGTAAGGAAATATATCTCTCTCAAAATCACCTCTAAAAGTAACCTACTTTTCTTTTTTTGATCCTTAGTTCTCAGGTTACTCCCTTTATGAGGTTTTTGGCTCACAATTTTTTAATTGATTCATTTATCCGATTCACATTACGCCATCTGATCTAATTGTGAATCAAATATGGGTATTGAATCATACTCAAAATGCTCCTTTTTTTGCATCTCTCTTATTAACAACATCCCCATTGGGGATAACCAAATTTTCTGCACATGGAATGGCTTGGATTTCTATTCTCATAAAGCCACTTATTCTTTTGCTTATGACAATTATGACAAAAATGATTGGTTTGGCCATCTTTGGTTCAAGGGGTACTCCCTCTACTTTCATCCACTGCTTGGAAAATTCTCCTATGGGATTAAAGACTAAAGACATACTCTCTAGAAGAGGTCCTAATATAAATAAACACTGGATTTTTTGCCTTTGAAGAACGAAAACTCACTCTCATGTGTTCTTTGAATGTCCTCACTCTCATGCTCTTCTAAAAAATTGTGTTCCTAATGGAAAGTTTTTTCTTATTGCAAGTAACTTTCACCAAGTTCTTGCCCATGCTGACACCATAACTTGCAAAATTTTAAAAGGTATTACATGTTAGTTCCATAGCTTCATTACATTTGGAAGGAAAGGAACTATAAAATTTTCAAGGATGCTTATGCAAGCCTCAATCCGTAAATACAAAATATCCACTTTGCTATTATTTAGAAATCCAGGAGGTGAAAATTTAAGGATAGGATACCAGTTCAGATTAAAAGACTATATTATGTCTAACTTTTTGTTTCTTTTTGGTATCTACTTTATATATGTTTTAATTTTGTTCATATACATATGAATAATCACAATACAAATGGGGCTTTTCAGCTTTGGTGAGCAATGGTGTAGAATCCTTCCCGTTTTGGGCTCAACTGACTACCCTCTCTTTCCCAGAGCTTGCAGCCCATTGGGTGACTCTTTCTTTATCACATACTGTGTATCCTGAGCTGAGGCCGTTTAATAGACTTGTCCACTGCTTCCCTATTTTTTTACTTAGCAATTGCCTCGGTTGGATCTAATTGTTGGAAATTCTCAGTTGGGAATTACTTTCATACAGTTCTCTATTCTTTGGGTTCTTCTTTCTGTGGCTGTACTCTATGCTTCACGAATACCCAGATGTTTTTTTGACCCATTTCTTTATGGACAACAAGTTCTCGACTTAGTGGATTTGGTTAGTCCTGGATGGAGCTCTGATTTGTGCTACCCTTTTTTTCTGGATTCCTAAGCTTACTTTCTTTTCTTTCATCTTCAAATTTTTCCTCTTGTTTCTGAAATGTAATTCCTCCTCATAGTTTCTATGAGGGTTTTTCAATTTTACTTTAAACTATATTTTTTATAATTTATTTATTTTTTAAATGATTTGTTAGACGCGCCCTAATTTTTCTCTATATATATATATATATATATATAAATCTCTTATTTTCTAATGCCCATTTCAGGGTCTCGTCACGTGCCCTCGTAGCTCATCTGCCATGGTTTGTCGTTGGATACCAAAGGTCAACCTCGTGCGGCGGGCTATTGAGGGGGTTGACTGCCAAGACATCAGCAATCCTCCAACTTCTCTTCATTTTTCTCTCTTGTCATTTGTTTTGTTTCTTTCAATCCAGTCGTCTGCAGTTTCTTCATCTCTTTTTTCAGCCTCCCTCCTCTTTTGCTGCGGTGAGGCAGAAGTACTTGAGGTTGAGGCTTCCTCCTGTTGATATTCACTGCCATTTTTTCCCCTCTTAATTTTGTTGTATTTTTTGCTCTTATCCAAAGAGAACGGCATAAGGTGTACTGTGTTGTTATCTATTGGATTGGTTGGCATATGATTAGGGTTTCGCCATCATCTTTTCATCGATGCATGATTTGGGTTTCTTTTTGCTTGTTGACCCCTTTAACTAAATTTATATTGATGTTAAGTGGCGTGAACTTGTGATCAAGGATTCATTTGCCATTTTAGTTATAGTTGGTATGAATAGAGGAAAATTTCAAATTTGGCTAACCTTATTAAGAAGGTGCGACACTGATATTTTTACTCATACTTACGTTAAAAACCTATTCTGAGCTACCTGGGATTGGTGACTTCCACTATAATTGTCATTAACTGACAAGTTTTATGGTGATCATTACTTTTTTTCCTTTTAAACCTTTTAATACTGTTCTCTAAGTGGGAAGGAGAGCCTTATAAAAGCTTCAAACTCTATGTGTCGATTAAGCTTTTTATTATTTTTGCACAGTTTTATTCTTGTAGAGAGAATTGGAGAGCTTAAATTTTTTGTTTGAAGTTTCTTTTTTTGTACTAGATATTAAAAATTTAAGACCTTTTATTGATTTTCAGTTGTGGTAGAAGTAGTTGAAGATATTTGCAAGAACATCTTTTCATTACATTTTCCTTTGGTGGCTGCTCATGGTATACAGCTACTCCTTTGGTATAATATCTCCATGCTACTACTTATATTAGTGTTTCATTCGTAGCATTGAGGTGAGTGGCAGGTGGAGAGTAGTGATTGACATAAAACTCAAGGACATACTTTTGCAGTTAAACTGCAACGAATTCTTCTTTTTCATGAACTTAGAAAACTAAAATATAAATATTGTTAATTTAAAGAGTGATAAAATAGCTTATTGTAGATGAATGGGAAAATGTTATACTATGTTAGTCCGTTTGACGTGTAAATGGGAAAATTTTTAACTATTAAAAGTTTGATAAGTTATAAATAAAACATTAATGCAATTGTTACATAAATAGGAGTTTGAATTTTTTTTCTTAAAGTTTAAAGGACAAGATGTAATAATAGCGCCTCCTCAGATTATTGTGGCTCTGCCATTTATTCTCATGATGAATGATCTTATTGATTGTTGGCTGCTTATTGAGAACATGTTTTGAAAAACAATGTAGTTTGGCAAATCCATTATTCCGTTAGATGCAGTTAGAGACAACATTGATTCAAAAACCACAAACTTCCTAAAAACTTATTCTAATGTGATTATTTCATTTTCACATTCAAAATGAATGAAAATGAATCACTGTTTTCAAAACATATCTTCTAGATGCTGGAAACCAATTGAGTCCGTAGTGTGCTTTAGTGCGAGCATTATCTCATAATACTATACTTTTCCAAGGTAAAAAAATCTACAAAGAACAATGAATAATAATGTAATTGCCTTCCTCTCATTGGGTTTTCAGGTTCTTGTGCCTAGATGATTCCTGATTTCCTCAGCAGATTTTGCTTGGCAGGAATGATCAAACTAACATTTAAGACTTCGCTTCCAGTACTGAATGCTTAGATGCGGTATCAAGAAATTTTATTGTTTTTGTTTCCATTCCTGTCTTTTGAACCTTAGACATTCATTTTGCATGTTTAAATCAGTACCACTCAACCATATTACTATTTTTTTAAGTAATAGATAGTAATTTTAATTGAACATTTAGAATCTTTGTGGTTATTTTGAGTGTTTGGTCTTCAAAATATCATCAATTCAAACTTTTCTTACAACGTCTGAACATTTTGGTTTTGTTATATTTTAAAAGTTCAAGACAATTCTTGACTTTTTTTTTCTTTTACTAGTAAGTATGTGCCCACACTAATCACACATAACTTGAATTTAAGTATTTCATGTTATATACAAAATTTTTTTATATATGTTAAATTAATTAATTAATTTAGCCATTTATTTAAATTATTATATAAAAAAATTATCACGTGACATGAAAAATAACTCAATACCAAACAAATAAATAAATAAATAAATAAATAAATAAATAAATAAATATATATATATATATATATATATAGATATATGTGTGCGTGTGTGTGCGTGTGTTGACCTATATACTGAAAAAATAGAGAAAATAAAAAAAATTGAAGCCCCACGATTTCTTCCATATCTCGTATGTTCACCCCATGTCTACCCAAAGCTACATGTGAACTCCCCTTTCCTCCTTTCCTTGCTATATGCTTGAGCTCTCATCTCTCTATCTCTTTGTTATGCACACCCCATACCTCTCTTATTCCCTCTACAATCAACCGCTCCCTTTCCCTCTCTTGTCTCATTCAACTGCACCCTCTAGCACTTTAGATGCACACCGTTCCAACTCAATCAACTGTGTGTTCTCCAATTGTCTCTTTCTTTCTGTGTTTGCACCCAACATCAACACCCCTCAACAGCACATCTCAAGCGCTGCCTCTCCTTATTTGCACCAACAAGTCTTGTTCACCCTTTTTCAATTCACATTGTTCTAATATGATGGAAAAAATATTTAAATTAAATACTTGTGTGCGTTGTTTTAACTGATAAGAAAATCTTATATTCACCTCTTCATGAAGATACCATCGAAGGCCCATACGTGTTTTTTTTAAGTGTGACAGATTTGAATACTCTCCAATTGTAGTGCCTGATGATATTGATCACATATAAATTTTTAAATGTGGTGAGAAGGCTTAGGGGGTGTTTGGCAACTGATTGGATTTATTTCAAGTAGGATTTAATAAATCCAAGATATATGATTTAGTAAATCACGGTGTTAAATCGAAAAGTGTTTCGATTTATTAAATCCTAAATCCAGGAAAGAGGTAAGTTATATGAGGATTTAAGTCTTATATAATTAAATAATAATATTTTATCATATAAAAATAAATAATTTAAAAAATAAAATATTAAAATTTAAATTCATTATTTAAGATATCATTCATTCAAAATATAAATAAACTACATTATTTGGATCTAAAATCTTTCTCGATAATACAATTGAATGTTTGAACTCCTTTGCAAATGTCACACGTTGCGATGACTCAGCCCCAATTCCTATATATGCGAAAAATTGTATTAAAATTATATAATCAAATGTTATATTTTCTTAATGTATAAAGCTACTTTCTTACCCGTGCTTCCCATATTGTATTATATGTATACCAATCTCCTCAACTCTTTCGCCAATAACTCAAAACTCAAACTTAAAATTTGAAGCGATATATTACACGTTAGAACAAAGTAAAAGTAAACTAAATTAAGGAGCACACCCTACAAAGCAAAATTACACAAATAAATAGCAACTCGAGCAATAAGAAACCTCTTAAAAAATGGATGGTAGAATTTAGCCAAGCCATGTCGCGGCGATCCATAAAAGCGTGGATGGGTTCGTGTGTTATCCATTGTAGTATCACCCTCCCACCTCATCGGCGCCAACTTTTGTTGTCACCGCAATCCTTGATTGCGTCGATGACAACCTTGGTTGAGATGTTAGGAACAGTGGATAGTTTAGTCAGACAATCATCCATTGTATATGGACAATATTTATTCATAGTGTTGCGAATTTCTTCTGCGTTCTGAACATTTTTTTTAAGCATGTTCTGTAAATTTTCCGCTCGTTTCTTTCTGGCTTTTGTTGATTGTCACTTGATCGTTTTGATTGGTTGATCATTGTGCGATCAGTTAGTCATAAAGTCCCTCTTCTTATTCCTTCTCCCACAAAATTAATTCCGGGCTTGACATAAAATTATCAATTAGGTTACGTTTTATGATTATCTGATTGATTTGATCTCCTCTTGATGTATTGCGTGTTGGCGTGCTCGTGAACGTTGCAATATTATCACCACAAATTTTTTCAAATATATGATCTGTTGAAAGGGGTTTCGTCGTCGCCTCATTTTAGAATTTTCTGATTAGATGAAATTCATCATTAGATTGTTAGTTGTAATAAAGTATTTCTCTAAATCTTGTGAGAATAAATTAACTTACGAATCGCTCTTCCCATATTTCATGCGTATGGCGTATTCAACGTCATCCCAAACCATTGGTTAGTTAGTTGATATAACATCTGATCTGCTTTCATATTCTTATATATCTTGTGTTTGTGTACTTTGTTCCCAATTATTTAATGTTAATCGCAGCCATTTGTCTCTCCTTGACACCATTCTGAGATATTGCATAAATTGTTCCCAGTATGTCCCCAAAATCACATTGTGATGTTCAGACTTAGAAACTCTACTTCTTGTTTTCGTGTATTCTCTTGTGGTAAATCATCTTATGTTAATGTGAGAACTTGTGGAAGCGAGCTTTGGATTTTCCCTTTAAAACCTTTCATATCTACAAGTAGGCATTATGGAACCAATTAAAAAATGATATCTATATTGGCGGGATAGTAGAATTGAAATTAAGTTAGCCCATACGAATGACAAATGTCTTTTTTCGGTATTTTAGTAGCGGCAATTGGACTTGATGTTCGTTGACTCACGATCATCAATATCACCAACATTGATAATTTCTAAGACCTTACGCGACATCGAGTAGTTCGTTTATTTGGCGTGTATTTTATACATTTCTTTGGAATACGAGCTTGATTGTAAATTTTGCGATGACATTCTGAATATATTTTAAAATCAAAAAATGTATTTGTGAAGTAATATATTAACAACATGCAGGATGATTTTCAAGCGCATTTTTTTTTATGTTTAACACTTGTAATGTTAAATATCTGGGATGATTTTCAAAAAATTATTTGTGTACCTTTTGTACCATTTTAAAGCTTTGCTGAAATGTTAATTTCTGTATCAGTAAACAACTATAAAGAAGATATTATGGTTAGTAATCAATATGGTTGTTTGTGACCGGAATGTTGTTAAGTAAATAGCTACTTCTTATCAATAGAAGAATACTTTTTTTGTTAAAATATTAAGTATGATTTTATTTAACCCCAATATAATTAAGGTTTAAAAGAAAATTAATTATTATTACGTAGAGCATGAATTAAAAATGAGGGGACAATAAATCAAAAAAACATAAAGACATAAAGACTAGCATAATCATTCTCTATTAAGCAAACTCACATTACCAATGCCAACAATGCATTCTCCAACATGTCACACCCTGGCACTCAATTAAGCAACTCACCGGATATTTAGTTTTATCTTATAAAATTACGAATAACAAATTAAAATATAGGCTATCATATAATATATACATATATGATCAAATATTGCTCTTGTTAATCACCAAAAAAAGCAATTACCAAATTAGTAGGAAAATACCAAAATGTATAAACCAACATAGTAGACATCGCTCGGCTGTAGCGTCCCAAGGAGGAAACAAGAAAGGGAGACAGGATGAGCAGAGGTTCGATCCTTGTGTACGATCGGCGAGAGAAAGGAATAAGCCAAGTACCGGTGGCAGGCTGGCTAGGAAGGAAGACGGGGCGGTAACCCTCGTCCAGAAACCCTCCCTTCCGGCTTCTCGCTGAAACCATCGAGGAAGAGAAGCGGTGAAATCGAAGGTAACCCTCGTCGATCAAGCCGCATTGAGACGAGGTGAGAGCGATAGCAAATAAGAAAATGATCTATCCGTCGATGATAGCAAAGCGGCATTGAGAGACGAGAGAAGCGGAATAAGAAGTAAATCAACATCACATGCTTTTTATCCAATCTTCCCAACTGTTTCTCATCCATCTAAACAAAGCTGTTAATCAAAATGAGAAAAATTGTGAAGAGAGACTGAACACAGCGAGTCCGATGGCACTCTGGCGAAGATGGCGGTGGCGATCGAAGAAATCTGGGTAGAAGGAGTTCCAGAAAGTCCGCCATATATCGCCCGGTTCGCCAATCTCCGTTAAATCCGTCGGCGGTTAAATCCAGATTTATGGGATTTACCGCTAAAGGATTTAGTAAATCCGAGCGTGTTAGATTTACTGATTTAGCCAGCTAAATCCTCGATAAATCCGTTGCCAAACACCCCCTTAGTACTTCCGATGACACTTTCTATATGGGGAGATACTAGGAGATTGTTGAAATTTTATGATGGGACTCGAAAAGGATAATTAAAATGAACAACAAGAACAAAATTAAAATAATATAAAAATGATAAAAAAATAAAAATAAAAAAGTACTTGTGCGTGTTGTTCCATTATGATGAGTAAACTGATGTTCTCTCGTGCAGACAATTGATAACCTATGCACATTTTTTAAAGTGTGGTGGGTTTGAAGATCCCCTGATTGTGGTATCTCATGAAATGGGACACACGTGTTTTTTTAAGCATTATTGGGAAGGCATTGTATTCTCGATGACACCCCTACTTGGGGAAGATGTCGATAGGTTGCCCAAATTTGAAGTAATAAACCCTATAAAATGACTTTAAAATGATGACATAAAGTGAACCTTTAGGTCATGCAACGTGATAATAAAAAATAAAGAAGGAACATCAATACAAGAAAAATTAAAAGTACAAGCAGCATATTGAGGACAAGAATGAATATTTAAATGTGACCTAGTTAGCTTTGAAAGGGCCAAATTGAGCATAGAGGGAACTTATAGGGAACTTGTAAGCTTATTATGAATGCGTGCAGAGTCTATCTATGTTCAAAACTTTTAAAATTGAGCGAATGAATTGGATTGTTGAAGTTAGCTAAGCAAATTTTTTTATTTGTAACATGAAAATTGAATTTTCATAGGTGTAAATCATGGTAAAAATCTAACTCTATAAAATAAAATTATAATACTTTGAATATATGTGAAAGATTCTTATATGCCATTGAATCTGTACACTTTGCATAAGTGAACAAAAGATGTCTTTAAAAAAATAAAAAATAAAATCATAGTTCATAATCTAATCACATCATGTTAATAAACAATTTTTTACAAGACAACTTTTAAAGGCCGTTTGGGGGGCGTTTGTCCATGGCTTGGTCGAACCGCCGCTTGTTTCCATAATTTGTAAGAAATCACAAGCTTGAATGATGGTCGAAGGAGCTGCCGCTGGGAAAAATTTATCTAAACTACCCCCACGGCTCGTGCTCTTTGTTCGCTGTGTGGTGCTCTTTTGCTCTCTGTGCGTGCTCTTTTGTTCTCCGTGCTCTCTGTTCTCCCATTGTGAGAGT
Source organism: Cymbidium sinense (assembly GCA_021442155.1). Lineage (NCBI taxonomy): Eukaryota > Viridiplantae > Streptophyta > Magnoliopsida > Asparagales > Orchidaceae > Cymbidium > Cymbidium sinense. Next base: position 130,307,516 of record CM038220.1, on the reverse strand, counting down.
CGAGAGTCAGGATTCTTCCGATCCTTTTGCCGACTTTCTTCTTTCTAATCTCTCTTTTGCCGTCTTCCGTCGTTTGTGAAGGTAAGCATCCGTTTCCGACAAATCTTTGAAGCTCGTCGTATTTGATCTCTCCTTTGAGCATTTGTTATTTGAACGGGTGAGAGATTATTTTGTGCTAAGTGCCCATGAAGTAGAGAGGAAATCATACTCCAACCTCTTTGAAAATTTTGATCTTCATTGTGACAATGTTAATTTGGTCCATGCAAGTTTTGTTCAGTTAATGTATTATTTTGTTGCTTATGGTGACCCTGTTAACAATGTTTTCTACTTAAAGGGGCTATTATGAATCAATAAGTTATTCATGACGTTTTCCCCTAAATACATGGATACTGGAATGCCGAGGATTGCACATTTTCCCCTAAATACATGGTGACCCTGTTGACAATGTTTTCTACTTGCAATGATTTTTGTTGATATACCGACAAGATTGATTGCTTGGAAGCAAGAGGGTGAACATAGGAGTAATGGTTTGATTGCCTTCTTTATAAACTATGGCCTTGTGTTAAATCCTCATTACAGTATACATCTATCCCCTCCTAAGATCTTGTGTTGATAGGAGTTTCAAGCACTCTGTGTCTTTTGTTATTAAATGCTTGCAAATGGTTTTAATTAGAACTTAAAATACTTCTTTTTCTATAAGCTCATGTCATTATCATTATAATCAAAAGGTATGCATGTTACTGAGCTTTATGTTATCCTAGAATATTCATGTATAATGAAGACTGTGATGCCTATGATATTTTACTTTATGTGAGTTTGTTTATGCTTGTATCCTTAGAGTTGGACTTAATATTTTCATATGTAATTTTACAAAAATTTAAACTTCTTTATGTTCTTGTTGTTGACTTCAATGAAAGGATTTTACAAAACATAACTTTAAACTTTGTGAACAAATCTATCTCATGCTATGAGTGATAATGATTATGCATAAAATTTACACACATGACTCTTATCTTCATCAATTTAGAAAGCGTGCAAAGAATATTTGAAACTGATTGGACTTCTTTTAGTACATTATAAAAAACATATCCACTATAGATGAGGAAAACTACCTGTCAGGACATGTTGCATAACACTTATTCTATGAAAATGAAGTTTGCCATTTTGTTGGCCCTTGACAAGTTTTGCCAAGAAATTTTGTAACCTAATCATCTCTTTGTAGCGATGATAGTAATATACTAAATTTCTATGGTCAAGAGACAATGATTCTTCAATAAGTTGGACATAAAGCATACTCTTAGTGATATGAAGAATTGTTAATATATTGCTTACATACATTACATTGTCAAGACATATAAATTTGCATGAGAAATACTAAAGTACATTTGTATATTCTATAAGTTATATTTTATGTTTAGCATTACTCTAAATTAAGTCATTGCAATCCTTTGTTGTTTGATGCATTTGGGTTTCATCAAGTGTGATAATGATAGGCTCTGTAAATGGGAAACCCAAGGGAAGGTGGAGCCGGTACTACTTGGGAGAGAGATGTGAAAATAATATTTTGTGATCTTTGTCTAAAGGAAATAGATTTGGGTAATAAATCGACGACCTATTTTAATAAAAAAGGTTGGAGTAATTTAACCAAAAAATTTAAGAAGAAAACTGGAAGGGAGTGCAACAAGATATAACTTAAAAATAAATGGGATTAGTTGAAGAATGATTGAAAATTGTGGAAAGAGTTGAAACATGGATCAACTGGTTTGGGATGGGATCCGACAAAGAAGACGATCGACGCATCAGATGATTGGTGGCGAGAAAAGCTACTGGTAACTATCGTATACGTAATTTTCCATTCTAATAACTCACCAGTCCTCATATTAATATTTTTATTGCTTACATAATTTACTTTATCAGGAAATGAGTTCAAGGAGCTCTACTGAGTCTAGAGTTATGTATTGCAACTGGTTTTGTAATATTCACCCATGGAAGGAAATTATGGAAGAAGATTTTTCAGGTGTCCAAGAAATAGAATAGGAGATGATTGCAACTATTTCAGATAGATTGACGAATCCGATGGTGACACATCAAACAATGATCATGTTAAGAGGGTAACAATGAAAAAAAAAATTAAAAAGATTTGATCAACAAGATATTAGGCTTAATATTCTGATCGTACTAGTTGTTGTATGTGTACTTTTAATATTAGTGTTATTAATTAGGTAGTATTTTTTATTAAGTGATGTTGATCATTGTATAATTTATTATTAACTTACACTACATATGAGTATTAGTTATCATATTTTTATTCATTCGTTTAAATTTATTCAAACATATATATAGGGACATTTCGGTGAAATGTCGTTTATAAGAAAGAAATTCTAAACGAGTTTTTCAATAGAATCACAACTTCGGAAGCGAACTTCCTGCCTTCTTTTGCGGCTTTATACCTCAAAACTACAGTTCACGGCCCTTAATCTCAATCATATTGCCTTGAATGTCATGCAAATTGTGAAAAGCATAAAGTGCATAGTGCAAATGGGCAGAAGAGTGTGTAAATATAAAATGTATTGAGAAGTGTGTCAAGTACATTGTACGAATGCATCAAAAACGTACATGTGCAATGCATAGATGCACTAAAATTTGCATATACTGTATAAAATGCATTAAAACTAGTGTAAGCATATTAAGAGATTGCGCATGTACTCCAAACAATACATTAAAATGCTCGAATGTGAGGTTTAAGAATCGTATGGGCTAAGAATGAGGCAATTAAAACTAGCTTTTGCTTTTGAAATGTTCAAATAAAAATTCATAATTATTTTCACTTAACTAGTTCATTCTTTCTCCCTAAAAGGCCTAAAATTGATGAGACTAAAATTTTGGAGCAATAGTTCAATTAATAGAAGTTTAAATGCAAACTTTTAATTTTAAAATTATAAAATCATTGATCATGGACCTGATTCATTGAAATCCATCATATAAAATTGATAAGGTCTAAGGCATTTGATTAAAAATCATTTTAAACCTTAATGATGATCGTATTGAAAGCTCTTTCTCATTGGTGATGTGATTATCAAAATGCCTCTAAATCCATATTCAAATTATTTTAGGCTTAAATAAAGTTAAAAATATCAAAAGCTTTAAAAAAAATTAAAATTTCAAATATTTAGGAGAATTTTATCATATAAAATATAAAATATAAAATATAATATAACCACCTTCCACAATAGTTTGTCGAGGATAAAAAATTTAGGAATAACTTAATTTATAAAGAGCTAATATTATGTCAAGTGTTCTTCTATGGTAACACTCGAATCATCTCATGAAAGTAAAGCATGGTCGATATTCTCTATTTGTATAGTTATGTCACAAAATAACACCACAAAACACAATGATTATGATTAAAGTTCTATGACTTGGTGGTTTATTCAAATTATATTAGATTATAGTCACGATTGTAGCCTATAAGTTTTTTAATGGCTATGCTCCTTGAGTAGTGGATCATAAGATACATTTGATCGTGAACAAAGTACTTTATTAATGAATATTTACTTAAAAATTATTATTGTAGTTAAACATCTTAGGTCTATAAGGTTCTCTTGAACTAAACAATTCATGGATACTAACAAGAATTCTTCGATCAGGTTGGTTGATTATCTCTGCTTATTAATTAGATTAGGGACCATAATAGCCCTGTATAATTGCTCTTCTTACTAACTAAATCAGAGACAATTATAGCTTTATATATGTGGGCTCCGAAAATTCCCCACCTAACTCTCACATTGAAGAGAGTTTGACGATGTCGATAAAATTAAGGCAGATAATAAGCAGATCCATGATTACCATTCGGTAGCGACTTTGGGATCTGGGCCTGTGTTTACCTATACCCACCATATACCAGATAATTGCTCTCTTACTAACTAAATCGTAGACAATTGGGCTAAAATTTCTCTCATTGAAGAGTTTGATTTATATGTCGGTAAATTTTGAAGCGATAATAGTAGATCCATAGATTTATCTCATTTGGTAGGACTTTAGATAGTTCGAGTTTATAGTTAATTCTCTTTCAATCGAGAGAACTTCGATTAAAATATGTTAGATTGAATGTGTGGCGTATAGAGATATGTGGAGTTTATAGTTTGGGATTTAGAATTTATGAAATTCACAATTATTTAACTTAAAGTATATGGTTGGTGGAATGATGACGCGCCCGATCTAGATCTCATGGTTCCGTCATCTTGGGTTGTCGTGGTCCCTAGTTTATTTAGTCAGAGGAGGTACCTCGGCCGAAGGATCCTTGTCGGCATGGGTTCGTCGTCAAAATAATCCTTGTGACTTGGGGTGATGTTTGTCCGAGACAATCTTAAGTCATAGCGACAAAATGCTTTTGTGTCTATCAAATATACCTATAATTCATAACTCAATTTGAAATTGAGAACATGTAAATTTCTGATCGTGATCGTAATATAATGGTGTCGTTTGGCGACAAAATTCGATCAGGACTTATATCACGTCATATGTGGAACTGCTGGCAACGGCCTTGACAGAGGATCTGCGTCGCTACTGCGTAATTATTTGAGTTTGAATATAGTGATTTATTTGACTTGACATTAGTTCTTTTGTGAGTTAGAATTTTCTTAATCTGTCATCCCTAACAAACGATGATAGATGGGTGGATGAATTGTTTGCTTTTAAGTATTTAAATAATAAATTTCATTTAGTTCAGATATTTATTTAGTTGAAATTTAGTTTTATGATGAATTAGTTAAGAACTCAAGTATCTTTTGATGATAATATCCCCTCCGGTTGAGATTTTCAATCAACGCGGCTATCATCGGGGTATATCTTATCAACTCTATTTATCTGCTAATAGAGGATCGGGTCTATGACTTATATGTAATTTAAATTCTTTAGAAAATTGATATCATAATAGATCTTGTCAACTCCATTGCAAATATAAAGGGTTGAGTCTTATAATCTGATATAATTTAAGTTCATTCAAAAGTTGATCATTCATTAGACTTTGTCAACTCTTTTTCAAGCATAGAGGATTAGGCCTACTGTGATTGTATTCTATAGAGCTGCATATTTATATCTTTTATTGACTTGAATTAGCATATGAGGACATTCATTAGCTTGCATACATATAGTCATAAATGATTGGATTGATTTCGTCATTTTCTCTTTTTTAAAGCATGGCGTCTTGATTAAGTTTAGGTATTTAGTATAAGTGTGGGCGTGTGTTTAGTAATTTAGGTAATTTTATTTAAATTATAAGATTAATTGGTATTTATTTAATCTCACTTTGTCTTTTAGGCATTAAAATTTGTCTTTAAATCTCTACGTCCGACATACGGATATTTATAACTTAAATAATTTCATTTAATTAATGAAATCATTGATTTTGAAAATGATAATTAGAATAAAATTACTTTTATTTTTGGATTGAAGAAAATGTAATTAGTGTAGCGTTTAATTTAGTATGACGTATACTCTGAAGAATTTGATCACTGGCGATATAATGTAATCTAGAACTCTGAGAGGACGATTATACTTTGAGTTATTTAAATATAATATAAATCTTCAAAAAAATTATGGTTAAATTATATCCATTCTTGAATACTATATTTTAGTCCCATTGTAAATCCTTGAGAATTCAAATATACATTCAATTGAATTCATTTTTGGATCATTTGAAATGAAAGGCTACAAAATCATATTTGTATTCATTGATAGATTATCAAGTTCATTGCATTTGCTATATGATCAAGTATTCGAATATTTCATAAGTTTCTTATACTTTGATCATATAGTCAATTAAAGACTTTTAAATTATTTTATTATGAGTTTTAAAATGATTTTAATGTTCAACAAGAGATTTTATCTCATGCAATTTAAATTTCAGTTAAACTTATATTTTTTTATAGATTCATCTATTTCAAAACTTGATAAGCTCGAATTGAATATTGAGGCTTAGAAATTTCTATTTAAATAGATTCCTTTAGGTCATTGTGATTGCAAATTTTGGCAACATTTCGGTAGTATTTCAACGTCATCCTGCGTGGGTGCGTCATACGGCTGCTGCGTTATTGAGTATGCGGATGTTTTCGACACCGGTAAGTCTTCATATCCATTGCGCTAGCGTTAGTAGGTCTTGATCACCGGTAGTAAACACATATATGCAATTCCACATCCATATTTCGTTTTAGATTGCTTATTTTTGATGTGATTGATTTTTTTTTTTAAATAAATCTTTATTCTTTTTTTTTTAAGTCAGATTTAGTCAAAATTTCAACTTCGTATTATTGTCGCAGAGTGCATGACGCTTTTGGCTTACGGCACTTTTGCTATCTGGGGACGATATCTATGGCCACGGTCAGTCTTCATACATGCTCTGAGCATTGGAGTCTTTGATCAAAGTATGAACACATATATATTCTCACATTCATATTTCGTTTTAAATTATTTATTTTTGATGTGATTGATTTATTTTTATTTTTAATTAAATCTTGATTCTTCTCCCTTTTTTTAGTCCAAAATTCAATCAAAATGTCGGCATTTTGGCATGGGGGTTCGTACAATTTTGAACTCTTATCTTTTATCGAAGTAGCGGTGTCTTCGACACCATACATGTCTTTTCACCTGCAATGTCGTTAGCGAGTCTTGAAACTGCGTAAAGTATAAAAACATGCAATTTTTTTTACACATCAAACATTTTCATACATCCACCAATAATAATAACAATTTTGAGTTATGAAAGAATTGAATAAGAGATTATCGGGTTTTGGGTTGAATAGATGTGGAAGATGTAATAATAAAATAATAATAATATAAACCGCATGATCTTAAGGAAAGAGAAGAATCACCGTGAGAGAAGGAGAAAGGAGACTCATGTGCGTGCAGAGTGAGGTGAGTCGGCGTCGTTGACGTCGAGGAGAAGAAGGAAAGCGGCCAGCTCAATCCGTGCCCTAGCCGTCGCGTCAGCGTAACCGTCGACAAGGAAGAGAAGAAAGGCCTTTGCCGAGGCGATGTCTGTAGATAAAGGAAGAAGCGAGTCAAAGGGAGGAAAAGGAAACCTCCAGATCGTCGCGTGAGTGAAGAAGGCCGCGTCGTGTTAGAACAAAAACGAGAGGTAATGTAAATATATAATTTATAAAATGATGTTTAATTGAAATTTTTATGTTAATATTATGATCTCAAACTTTGATTTAAAGTTTATAGTTTTTTAAAGATTTATTAATTTCAGAAATAGGTTAAATTAGGAAAATTAATCCTTGAAAGAGAAGAATGGAATATATTGTGTATGTACATAATTTAATAATTACAAAAAATAATAATAATATTATTATTAATTGAAGATTTAATTTTAACTAGAAAATAGGTAATGAATAAGGGCGGATGTGAGTGTTAAATTATAAAAGCATGTAAGGAGGTTCAAGAATATTGATTAAATTAATATTTGATTCTATAAAATTTCAATTAAGGAAGGCATTAAAGGAAAGGAGATTGAGAAGCTATGAGTTAAAGTGGGTAATTATGTTCTTACATTTATGGTAAAAATGTCTTTTCTTCGTGATGAAATCATGTTTAGATGATTTTGACTTTTTCACCTTAGTATGATGATTTTCCTTATAAATTGTGATTCTTTCTTAACTTCAGTGTTGGATGATAAAATAAGTCTTGATCATATTCTTGCACCATTCTAGTTAAGCGATTCTTTATTTATTGTATCTATAAATGTGTATGTGAAGCTAGTTCACTTATAGTGCTTAGGAGAACATGTATATGTGTCAAAATAATTCAAAAGATCAGAAATTGACAAATAATTGAAAATTCATGAATGATGGTAATAGATCTTGTTCTTTAAATGAGTATTTAACGGTGACTCTTGGAAGGATGATAAAAGTAAAAAAAAAAGTTTATATGATAAATGTTTATGTATACCAAATTACATATCTGATAAATGTTTATGTATATCTACCATGTAGGTTTGATTGTTAGATTTTTTTTATAATACGTGTGACAACAAAACGGCAATCATCTTAGTTCTTTTCTTTCTTTAATATAATATAATTAATCGAATTATATTCATTTGTTAGTTGTTTAAACTTTTTTTAAATCTTAATTAAATGTGATAGAGGAAAGAGTTATTTCACCGTCGTAGAGGCGAGGAGATATGTATGTATTGAGTTATGTTTAAAGTGTGTTTTCTCACGAACTTTGTTAAAATTTTTATGTATGGATAATTTGTATAATTTGTGGTTTGTAGTGCTCTTTTTTGATTGGAGATTGGAGATTTTATTTATGATTGGAAATATTAAGAAATATTTTATTTTATCCGTCCGTATACATTCGCGGTATTCCAGCTCGGCCGTCGTGGTGAAGATCACCGGGAGGAACCGGTGATGGCGATACTTCTTGCTGTAAAGTGAATTAGACCTCAATCAAGAGGGAATACAAAATATGCGAGGAGATAATCTTGAGGAACGTTTGATGGAGTTCTCTTGATTGTGAAAAAAAGTGGTGGCAGGAGGAACTGCCTAATGGAAGAGTTTTCGCTATACTCTAGTAGAAGGAATCGAGTGTCTTTGAGTATGAGGGAGGAGTCAGCGGCTGTTGGATTGCGGCTTGAAGCTCGAAGGAGGAATCGGGAAGGGTTTCGTTTCCTTTGGATTATTTTTTTTTTTTTTTTTTTTTTGAATTGGGAGGGCTGTTTGGTATCAAGACAAGAACAAGATCCAAAATGGATTTGATCTACATGCTACCCAATAGCAAAGATGACAACTATAATTTTCATTAGAACCCTAAATTCCATTTCCTCGATTGTTAAGCCATGAATGCAGCTAACCTAATAGCAAGCTTTCAGCAAAAATTCAACATAAACTCAATCAAGCAATAAGGATAGCAACGCTAAAATCTATAGAATTTGGATTTCCGAATTCCCTTCGATTTTACCTTAGTCGACACTGGTTTAGTATTAGTTGATGCAAGAAAGAGAGGAAGTTTATGGTGGTTGTATTGGGAGTAAGGTTGTCTAATACACAAAAATACAAGTGGATTTCTCGGTTCAGCTTTAGTAAAAAAAAATCTATAAAATCTAACTCAATTCCTAGACATCCAAAAGATTACTCTTATTCTTCCAAATCTTACTTCCATTTCACGTTTTGCCTTGGATATTGAATTCAACATTCGGCATATCCAAGTAATGGGCTGATTTATCAATCTCCTAAGCCCACCATTCTCTTCTCCTTCAACAGCAGCTAATCACGTGAGGCCCTTCTGAGTTTGTCAGGCTTAGGGTGCTTTGAGGGGCTAGATGTGAGAGGCTGGCTATGCAAGGAGAAATAAATTTTTGGAGTAGGTCAACGATCTTTGGAGAGAAGGAGGGTGCTTGCTTGAATCTGGGAGGATGATATGTGAATCGGAAAGACTAGTTGGTCCTGAGCATGAGAGTTAAGACGAGAAAATAGAGATTGAATCTTGCAAACCGGACAGCAGACGGTGGCAAGATGTGTGCCTCTCTTTAGTATGAATAGAAGAGTGAATGAGAGAGGAAATCTGATATTCTTTTCAGCTCTGAATCCAGGAATCGGATTAAATGAATGTGGAGGAGAGCGAGAGAGTCGATAGCGGGAGGAAGAACAGGAAGATTACTGAGGGGGTAAGGCGAAGCGAGTTGGAATGATTAGCTTGTGTGTCAAAACACAAGAGAGAGAGAGAGAGAGAGAGAATACTGCGAGTAGGCAGGTGTTTGGAGGAATGGAGGCCTTGTATACTGCAGCAGAGGAAGATGGATGAACGAATAGAGGTGATCAGCGGGTGAGAGAGGTTGTGTGTGAGCGAAAATCTTGGTGTCTTGTCTTGGAGGAGAATCGGGATTAGAGTCTTTGTTAATTATTACCTTATGTATTTAGGATTTTCAAAATCCTAAGCCAAAATTAAGGCTGTTAGGAAGGAATCACTCTCAATTAATTCTATATCATACACAGAAATTTTGAATTAATTTCGGAATAATCAATCATTCAAATTATGCTTAGTGAATCAAGAATAAATATTTGATTTTCTTTTGTTATTATTATTATTTTTTGTGGACTGATTTCTTTTTTATATTGAAATTTATGCAAATTTTAAATCCATACCATATGGATGTCGCTTAGCAAATTTCTGAACTCAATGGTGCACCTCATTTTGCGGAGGTCATTTGAGTGAAGTGACAGTCGAGATTTTGGTTCAAAGTTGCGTCGTTGCTTGCTCGATATTAGTGCGGTGCGAATTGGTAATAGTCTCATTTGATAAGTTGACATTTTGGACTAAGCGTGATTAATTTTCAGTGGTTTGATCGCTTCAGCCTCGATATGCTCAGGATTTCCTTCTTGATTATTTGTTGAATTTGTGCAATGTATATTTTGATTAATTTTGATTACGGGTGTTCGTCCTCGGAAATTCCATTGGTTCTGACGTCGAGTGTATTTGATTTGCATTGGATTTAATTGACTTGTGAACTTGACTTGATTGATGGAATACAGTCAACAATATAATTTAACTATAAAATCTTGATTGATTTGTCAACATCTCACCATTTGCTTTAGCTTTGATAAATCCTCTTAATAAAATTAGATTACTACTACTATATGCTAAGAAATTAGTGATCTAACTCAGTTTAATTAAAAATTTCTTTGTTCATTAGAGTGGTAATTAGTTATAGGTGTTTGTACTTATAAAAAATTTAGAGCTAGATCTCAAGTCCTTTCAAAATGATGATGAAATCTTTAGGTAGTGTCTTATTTAAAACTAGGCTACCTTTTGAAAATTTGATTCAAAACAACAATAAACTCTCTTTTTGGCGAGAGGCTGGGTATGAATTTTTTGTTGTCAATATATATATATATATATATATATATATATATGTAATATATATATATATATATATATATATATATATATGTATATATATATATATATATATATATATATTATATATATATATATATATGTATATATATATATATATATATATATAAAATTATTAATCTTTATTTGATGATCTGAAAATTTTATGATTTCGGAGATTTTGGACACGATAAGCTATGGAAAATATAAAGCAATCTGGCTAGTTAGTTATTACATGTGTCAGTAAATCTCTTTCTATTAAAATGGTATAAGTTTTGTAGATAAATAGTATATTATCAAGGGGTTTAAATAGGAAATTAGTTGCAAGGTAGATAGTGATTTATTTTTATTATGGAAACATTAAAATATTTATTAAAATTACAATTTTAAATGATGGGATGCTATTTTTTTAAATGAAGGGTTGTGATTCTTTATTAGTTGAATGCGGAGCTCCTTTTAATAGGATTATAGATGATATATTATTGTTTGCATGATATATGGATTTTAAAATCTCAAATTTTAACATTTACGATTTTTAAACATGTACTTGTGCATCTAGTGAGAAGGCATAATTTGCTAGGAGGAGATATTATTGATTTGAGTATTTCAGTCTTATATTCTCCCCTTTATAATGTTATAGTTCTCTTCTTTAATGACAAATAGCTACTGTTGTCAATCTCCAGGATAGTGCAAACAGGGCTGCAGTGCAAGAAATTGGTAGTGCTTGCATTTTAGGAGAATCAGTATAACCATTGTTGTGTTGTTTTTCAGGTAGTGTATTCTTTATCAAATACTTTCAATGTCTCGTTCTGCACTTGATGAGGTATCGCCGACTGGTTATTTTTCACACCTTCAACTTTTCGCAATTTTATTTTCAAAGATCCAGCATCCAAGTTCCCTGCAGTATCTGGAAGATACCATCTTTATATATCTTATGTATGTCCCTGGGCTTCTAGATGTCTGGCATATTTGAAACTCAAAGGGCTTGACAAGGCCATCAGTTACACGGTGACATTTCATTACTCTGGCAGACTTTATCGTACTTTATTTAATAAAATCACATATTTAGATCTTATAGCTATGAAATCCCATTTAGGCAGTTAAAACAAAATGGGAAAGGACCAAAGAGACTGATGACCTTATGGGATGGATCTTTCCTGCTTCAAGCACAGAAGAACCAGGTGCTGATCCCGATCCTTTGAATGGAGCCAGAAGTATCAGGGAACTTTATGAGCTTGCAAGTTTAAGTTATTCAGGAAAATATACTGTCCCTGTGTATATATATATATATATTTTTTGCTTCTATTTGCAGCAAGAATTTTGTTTTCTTCATGGCAAATAATTACTTCAAAATTATGCAATAGGTCCTTTGGGATAAGCAACTCAAAACAATTGTGAATAATGAGAGTTCAGAAATAATCCGCATGTTCAACTCAGTTCAACAAGCAGAAAATGCTGATTTGGACTTGTATCCCTCTCACCTGCAAGCAGTCATTGATGAAGTCAATGAATGGGTTTATGATTCGATAAACAATGGGGTATATAAGTGTGGGTTTGCTAAGAAACAAGGGCCTTATGATGAGGTAATGATTTTTTATTCATTTGGATGAATTTTTGTTCTTTCTGACTTTATTTTCTGCTTTAACTTAGGCTGTAGTCAAGTTATTTGATGCCTTGGACAAATGCGAGGAGATACTGAGCAAGCAACGCTATATTTGTGGGAATGAGTTGACAGAAGCTGACATTAGATCTTTTGTAACTTTGATTAGGTTTGATGAGGTAAAAGCCTTTAATTCATTTTAGGTTGCATGATTTATTAATTATGAGTGACAAGAACAGCAGTTTACTAATTTCGTTTAGTATGCCAGTCCATCACATTACTTTTTTTTGCCATGCATTGGAGGTTGTATGATGAAATTGGAGTTTCTGAGTTCGAACAAAGCATTAACATGAGATAACACACATGAAGTTCCTCGATTTCCTTCCACTTGTAATATGCTTCTTTGTGTTAGCACCATCAGCGCACATCTGCCTCAATTACACAAGGTCAACTTTGTTTTTTAAGGCTATAATCATTGAATAAAAAAAGTTTGCAAAGTGCAAATCTCCCTTCCTCCAAACTTCTCTGCAACCCCCCATCTTCCCAATCCCAACAAAATGAAAAAGAAATAGGAAAATATATGTAAATAGAAACGCAATAAAAAAAAAAAGAAGATTGTTTTATTCATATTGGTCTTATCCGAACAAATTTTGATAGCTTTTATGAGTCCTCATCCCTTCATTTATATTGGGTGTTACAAGAATGCTTATTCAAATTTGCACAAAAATCTTGGCATTTTATCTTTGGTCTATTGTATTTTCATTTTCATCCTATTTCTTAGTTTTATTTATATCTATTGGTTCATTTTCTACCATACATTGCACATAATCAATCCATTCAAATCTGTTTTCTAGCTTATATTTTATAGATGCTATTTTTCCTGTCTTTAGTGTTTTCATTTTTCCCTCAATCCTTTAATTTTTGCATAAATATATACTAATATTCTCCTTTATAACTTACCTATCAATAATATTTTTTTTGCATGTACAAAGATCAATATTGCACACTTTATTTTATTACAATTTTACAGAACTTATGCTTTAGGTCTTGTGGAGAAAAATTTCTATAGAGTGAGTCGCCTTCCAAATCTATTGGTGAGAAATGAAAGAGGAGATTTTATAGAAATTGCCTTTTTAGGGCCACATCAGTAGATATCTTATTGGTGATGGGATATGTCATCAGGAAATAGTGTACTATCTGAGATAAAATGTACCCTTTAATGGAAATCAAATAAGGACTAAAACGATTGATGCATATATAGAGATTCTTCCCCACTTTACATAGAAAAGTAAAGTAGGGTTTATTTTAAACCGGGTTCGTTAAGTTCCCTATAGGGGCAATACCCCATAGTTAATTACATCCTAAGGGATGAGATCCCTTATGAAAACTCTCGATTAAGGTAAATAATTGTTGTCTTTGAAGATTTTAATAAGTACTATCTCGATTAGTTTATGTTTGAAGGATCAATCAAGGATTGATCAAAAGAGGATTTATTATCGAAGTGTAATGAAAGATAAGTAGGAGATACGATCTTGAAACCTCGAGCATCTTTATCTATAGTTGGGCTTTATATTTTGAAATTGATTTAATTTGTTTGAGTTGTATTTTCATTAAAATTTAGATTTAAGATTAGATTTCTTAATACAAGATTAAGGAAATGAGGTGATGAATTATGCTGACATGGGAGAAGCAACGTCAACTAAATCTGGGAAAGCCGAGGTGAAGCACAACCTAAATCTAAAAATGGGTAATTTGTTTGCTCCACGAGAGGACAAACCACAACTTGAACTGTCACCAAAAAATAACTCCTCTACGATTTTAAATACATATATGCAAGTTTTATGTGCTTATGCAAGATAGCTAGGTTATTATTTAGAAAGACATAAGTCTTTAAACACTCCTTAAAGATTACATCATGTAAAGGGACATGCTTTAAATGACCTAAATCTAATCTGATTTAAATTTCATTTTATTTTTATTTTGGACAATATTTTGACTCGGGTTAATAGGATTTTTATAGTAATGCATGAGAAAGAAGGTTATTAGCCAAAATTAGAGAATGGAGGATGAGTTTCTTGCCTCAAAGGTCATGTCGTTCTCTAAAGGTGAAACCCAATCAGAGTAAAATAAGATGTATTTGTGAATGATATTATAAAGAAATGCTTTCGTAGTTAAGTTATAATTCTTTTATCTTGATTTTAACTCTTTGTGAGATTATAAGTTGTTTAATTTAAATTTGAATTAAGTTGGGTAAAAGATTTATTTTTTTTTAAAGAGCCACATCCAGCCATACATAAAGTAAAATAAACTTGAAAAATCATCACTTAATGCAAAAGCTAAAATCATTAATCAATTTATAAAATTAATTGCAAAAGAATAAATGACCATTTAGTTTGAGCTTGAAAATATCAAATGTGGGTAGCTCTACCCTCTGATTACAAATGAATATTACAATTTAAGTAAGGAATTCATTGTTATGGGGGTCTTCAAGTTTTTTTCTTTTTTCTTCTTTTCTTCTTTCTTCTTTCTTTCTTTTTTATTCTTTTAGTTCCTTCTTTTGGATGGTTGGATGGTAGATGCTCTAAGACTTCATATGGTGCATAAGATAAGATCTTATAATCAATACTTATCCTAATCCTCATAACAAATCATTCAAAATTCTAATTATACAAATTTTACATGAAAAGAAAAAAAATCTAACTAACACAAAACAAATGTTAGGTAAAACACAAATTTAAACATGTATATTGACTTATCACCCCATGGTGACTAAGTCCACTGACATATGGATTATACTTTAGGGGTATAGCAAACGAAAGTATTTATATTTTTATTTATGATAGCCTTAAGATAATCCTAGAAAAGAATAGTTAAAGACGTCCTACCATTCATTCTGAAATACACCTTAACATTTGTCAAACATATATCAAAATAAAACATAACATCAAACCATACTGCTAAGTGGTGACATTTATGTGATGTTTTGAAGGCTTATGTAAATTATCTTTATGGTTTTTTTTCTAAAATATGAAGAACATGTTTAACTTAGGGAGGATTTCATTTAAGTTGTTTAAGTGTTTTGGGTTGATTTTATTTCATATTTTAATTTGGTTTAAGTGAAACATACAATTAATTACTATGTTATGAAGAGAGTGAAACCATACACCTTCTCTAACCTTAAGTAATTTTCTAAAGTAGGTTCATATTTTAGTTTTATTTAGGTGAATGTTTTGATTGCATCTTTTAATTAATCCTAAGTTTAGATAAACTCTAAACAAACCTATTAAAAAAAAGACATTTTAAGATTAAATAAAATGAATCAAAATTCACATATATTACTTCATCTCTTTTATATAACATGCATATGGATGGAACATATATACATGCAAATGAGAATAGTTAACCCACTTTATGATGCATGCTAAGTAATCTATTTAAGAAAATTTAAAAGTTGAATATGCATGATTTTTCTTAAGTAGAAAAGGTTTTCGTTATCTAAATTTTCATATACATATATGAAAATAAGAAAAGCATAATAAATGAGTCTCATTGTTAACAGGAGGTGTACTGAGGCTACAAAAATTTCTTAAAGTCGCAATATGGAGTTGTCATAATATCTCACTTTTAAATACAAACATGTATATAAAAGAATTGAAATAGAAAAGGAATATGCAAAAGTTGCTTAATGGATTCATTTTTATTTATGCAATTTATTCATGCAAATATAGGCAACCCTTCTTAGATGATAGCATAGGGATGAATAGGGTATAGAATTAAGTAAGTGTTGAGTTCAAATGAACTACATCTTACCAACTATATTCAAACTGCTAACATAAGAAAGAAAAAAAACTATACTAAGCATGACTTTATAATCTATCACATGCAAGCTTTTATTAAAGTATAAGTAGCTTCTTTGATTTGATATTTGATTTATGTATTTTGAAAATAATTTGGATTTAATAGTGATAATAATTCATATTTTACTTTAGTCATATTGCAAATTTAACATAAAGTAAAAATTTTCATTTTAAAATTTGAATTTCAAAATTATGAATGTGAAATCATATGGCATACAACATGTTGAGGAAAGATCCAAAGAAATGAAAGCGTAAACTCACTTCACTTAAATCCAAGACATTATAGAATAAAAAAATTTAGAATAAATCAAAATGAATTTCAAAAATAATTTTTATTTAGTTTGAAGTTTGATTTAATTTTAAAAAAGTGAGATGAGTTTGCTGTTCCTAATCCATTCTCACATTTGTTTAATATTTTTGTTTAGTTTTTAGATAATTAGATTCATTTTTATGTGTTGATTAAGTTAAGGTATGAATTAAGTGATTTAATTAACTCTTATCTACACCACTTTCGAAGAATTAATTAAATAATTATGAGCCTATGAGATGACATAAAACTCATAAGGAATTTAAATTTGCAATATACTAATAATGAAAAAACTAATTTGGCTCATAATTAAAGTTAATTAAAATTTAGCTTAAAATACTTTCAAAACACCCTTTCACACATGTGAATTGGATTTTGATTTTTTTAATTGAACTTAGGCTATTAAACACCTAAGTATCTACTCAAGGTAGATTAATTAAGTTCTGGAACTTTTAAAATTTTTTAGAAATTTATTAAGGGTATAATTAATGAATTAACTCTTAATTAAGAGGAGATTAAGGAAAGAAGAGGGGGTTTAGAGAATAGCTTAAGGGAAATACTCCAAAATTATTTTATAAACCTCCTATTTACTGGATTTGATCTTAATCAATCCAATTATAGGATAAAATCACTAATCGTACCCTAATTATGCTTAATTACATGAGAAGGGTAATTACGGAACTCACATGCGATTACTCTAATCAAGCCTTCGATAAATCCCAAGAAAATTAGGGGAGACAGAGGTCATCCCCTAAAATTTACCCAAGAAATTTTGGATTAATCAGAAGCCTAATCAAAGAGTAATTAACAAAATATACTTTCTATTAAAACCCAAATTCAGAGAAAATCATAGTTTAAAACTCATCAAAATAATTTTTTAAATGTTTTAGATTTTATTATCTACCCATAGGTTTTATTTCATATTTTTAAATTTTCTATGAAGAGTTATGCATTTTTGAAGTTCTCAGATTGGAATTAATTAAAGCACTTAACTAATCCCAGCTCACAACAGGCGGCGGCTGCGTGCTTTACACGCGTCAGAGGGACAACTTAAGTTGTCACCTCAAGCGGCGGCGACGCTCTTAAATTCTTTCAAGATCTGGTAAGATTCCCATGATTTATAAAGGATAAATAGATACTAAAGCGTGTTAAATAATCTGTGTCCATCGGCGTGCGGATGGGCGATTGAGATGAGTTCTTCCCTTGATCAAAGACCGTCATGATCAGGGGAAGATTCAAGCTGATCTAGTATGAATCAAACTAAAATCAACCACACCATCTAAAGATGAAGCGGCAAATCCAACTTTCAAAATTCAATGAGGTGAAAATTTCTTTCACAAAGCTCCACACCACATTGAGTTTAGTGATCAAAATTTCATATCTCTGGAGGTGATCATCCCCTTCGAGATCGATGAGGTTCGTGCGGTGGAGGCGAAGCCATTGAAATTCCAGCCTTGGGATTGAGTGGCTTGCTCATGGACCAACACCACTTGATCCTTGCTTTGATCCATTGCTCCTCTCCTTGCTGGGAACTCCAATGGAAGCTTGAGTGAGCTTGGGTCCTTAGAAGAAGTGTGTGCGGTGAGAGGAAATCAAGTGTAGAAGAAGTTGACAATTCACACCTCCCCCTCCTTGTTCAAAAGCCAGAAGAAAATGGGAAGAGCTCTAGGAGGCTTAGGATCGATCAATTGCTCCTCGCTTCCTATTCTTCAATCGACCTTGAGTGAGTGAAAATAGAAGTGAATTAGGGGGAGTATATCTCCCCCTTGAAGGATCAGACGGCCTGTAATGTCCTTGTCGTTTTGATCCAATTGATGAGATTGGAAGGGTTGTTTGATCTGTTTTGAGTGTGCACATGGTCGGTTTGATCTAAAGAATGGATTGCCAACTTCCCATGTGTTTGAATTGAGCTTGAGAGAGAGTTTGAAATTTTAATTTTATGCTAGGGAGTCGGGTTTGGTCTAGGGGTTAAATGGGCTGACCCAAACCCATTGGGTTGGGTGCACCATTCATCACTAAGTCCCCTTGAGCTTTTAAGAAATACTCAAGTGATTGTGAAGATGGTATGACCAATTGATTAGGCCATTCTGACTAGGGTAGGATGACCATTTTCTTTGTTTTTCACTTTGGATATGTTGGGTATGTGGAACCAGGTTTGCCAAGTTTCATTGGATTTGGAATCGATTTGATAGGGTTTGGCTCATGTTGACCTATTTAGGTCAAAATGGGTCAACTTGGGTCAAGTTGACCAATTGATCAAATTGAGTCAAATCAAGGGTTGAGTAAAGTTCATATGAACATTTGAAATATTTTGGTGGCTTTGGTTTGATTCAATTTGATATATATTTGGTTTTGGCTCATATGACTTCATTTAGATCAAATGTGTCAAGTTGATCTATTTGACCTATTTGACCTATTTGAGGTAGGTCAAGGATAGGTTTAGGTTAGGTTAGTCATATGGAATGGATTGGTATTTTTGTTTTCAATCAATTTTGGTTAAGTTCAATTTTGGCTCAATATGATCCCTTTAGGTCATGTCATGTTGGGTCCATTGGGCTGGGTTGGTAATTGGCCAATTGAGATTTGGTCAAGTTCCACAAGTGATTTGGAATGGACATGACCCATTGGTTTCAATCAATTTGGCTTAGATCAAGTTTTGACACATTTTGACCCTTTAGGTCAAAATGGGTCAACTGTCAAATGGGCCAATTGGGTTGGGTTAGGCTCAAATGTTGCTTGGTCAAGTTATAAGTCATGAGTAAATTTAGATCAATGGTTTAATCAATTTGTACATGAATTTGTATGTAGGTTTCATTTTAAGTTTACTTGGTCAACCCTTAGGTTTGACTTGTTTGACTTAATTTGATTGATTGATCATCCATGATGATTGTTGATCATGATGAGAGGATATATGAGTTTGTTGTCCAATTTGGTTAGGATCAAAAGTTGGCTATAAAGGTCTTTAGTCACTTTGGGTCAAGAGTGTAAAGTGGGTCAAATGGTCAAAGCTTGATTTGAAGTTGGTTGATCTTGTATGTATATGATTAAAATATAAATTTACAAGTGGTTTGAAGTCAAATGAGTTTTGATCCATTTAAAATTTCATATTTAAAGAATATGAAGTGTTTTGATTTGATTTTTGATTTGGGTTTTGATTGAATGATTGAACTTTGGATTTATATATAAGTTCATGATTGTAGGGTTGATTAAACCATGAGAGAAAATCAAGATTTTGGCTTGATTTGGAATTGATTTGGCTAAGCTCAAGATTTTGACTTGAAAGGTTTAGATTGGATTTTGAATGGATTTGAGTTTGATTTATGAAATCGATTTTGATTGTTTGAATTTATATTTTATTTATATATGTGAATATAAATGAGAATATAAATTGATCATCAGAAAATTTGAAGGATTTGGAGTGGTTTAATTATGATTTAGGTTAAGTCCATTAAAGGGACTTTAAAGGATTTCAAGAAATTTTTAAATTTAAATTTAATTTTTGAATTGGATTTGATTGATTTATATTTATATTTCATTTATATATGAGAACATAAATCAGAATATAAATAAGTTTTGAGAAAATCTCATGAGTTTGAAATAGTTTGATCAAAGTTTTGGCTAAGTCTATTAATAGAATATTAATGACTTAAGGAGAATTTCAAGAATTTTAAATTTAGAATTTAATTTTTGGGTTGGATTTGATTGATTTATATTTATATTTCATTTATATGTAAATAGAATATAAATGAGTTTTGAAAATCGATTTGAATAGTTTGATCAAAATTTAGGATTGATTTGGCTAAGTTTTAATGGAAAAAATTTGTATTTTGAATTTAGTTTGATTGATTTGAATTTATATTTCACTTATATATGTGAATATAAATGAGAATATAAATGAATTACGAGAAAATTTCAAAGATTTGAATAGGTTTTGATCATGATTTTGGTTAAGTCCTTAAGGAAAAATTAAAGACTTAGACAAAATTTGGACTTAGGAATTTTTGGTGGATTTTGATCACGAGCTTCAATCATAGAATTGATTTGAGTTTGAGAAAATCAAATATAATTGATTTGGGGTTTGACTTGAAGGAAGGAAAGTGAGAATGGATTTAAGGGTAGAAAATTTTCTAATACCTCAGGCGTGATCTCTATTTCTTCTTAAGTCTCTTAAATAGGGAGTGTCCACTTAATCACTAGATGTGTCTTACTAATGATCTCTTAAGTCAGAGGAGTCTTATATCAGATGGAGGGTTGAGAGCTCATTATAAAATGAGATCGTGTCTTCATGATACTTTTATTGAGATATTTTCTATTTTTAAGTTCTATTAGTAACTAGATGTTTTAGCTTCCTAAACCCTAAATCCTAAACCCTTCATTAATGCACAAACTTTCTTGTAATAGATTTAAGGTAGATAAGCCTATCATTTTTTGTTATCATTTGATTTTCTAACATATTACTTGATGATATGTGTCCTTCTGCTAAAATTAATATTATTCCTTCGCCTATATTCTATTACCTTAAGCTCCTTCTCTCTTATAACCTTTGTTCATTGCTGAATATTTTTTCCACTTTTTGAGAGAATGTCTCATTAGGATTTTCATATGCATGTTGATTATAAAGAGGTACCTCACAATAAATATTTTTTGTTAAGATCTTTATAAAGATTATAACCAATGCAAAATTTTATTCAATTTGATGATGATCTTTGTAGTATACTCTGATTGGAAATTATCTGATTCCACCACACTTAACTTTTAATGCTAGTCATTGTCCCATTATATATATCTTTTGCATTTTAATATTCCGGTGGCTTTTTTCTCCATTGGGCTCCCAAATTATTATTATTATTTATTAGCTTGAATCCTTTTAAGTACAACACCCACAGCCTTCAAACAATTCTTGCCTTTATTCTCACAACACATATACAAAGAAGAGATTGGGTTAAAGCTTGAAAATCACATGATTCTTATATATTTATATATCAAATATCTAAATTTTGATATTTACATACATAACACTCAAATTTTTAATATCACATCAAAAATATCACTAGTATTACTTTGTTAAAATTGAATGTAATTTTCTTGTATAAGTAAAATGTGAGAAATATAAATATCAAATTTTATGTGTTAGATATATAAATATATAAAAATTGTGCGATACATATGCAAATCTTCCTTTCTTATTTTATTCAAGGATAGAAAGTGAAGACAAGAAGAGATTAGATGCTAAACGTAAAACTGCAAACACTTGCTTGAGAAAGAACATAAGATATCACATGGAAAGGATTACCCAAAGTTGATTCTATTACATATAGTGCTCAAATATATAGAAAACATAATAACATAATTCTGACACATGTTAGAGGCTGTTATCATCTAGCGGATAGATGGAATGTAGTTATGCAGTAATAGTTGAGATCATTTGTAAACCAATTATTGCAGGAAGGGACCACGGATAACTTCTAATGACATTGTGGGCCTCTTGACAAATCATCGGTTAGAGACACGCCAATGCTATGAGATTGATTGAGTGAATATAAAAACATTTGACTCTATCCTTTTTCATTTAGTTTTCTTAATTGTCTTCAAAAATTGCAAAATGGATTGAGTTTTAAACTTTAAGTCATTAAAGATTAAATTTCATTTAGATATTTATACAATACTATTAGATTTTGCATTTGAGTTAACACTTAAGTTAATTTGATGCGAGATTGTGATTACATTTAATAAAAATATCCTATGGTTGAAATATTCATTCATTAATAAATATCATGTGGATGTATTATTTTATTCTCGATTAATTAATAATAATGAGGATCGATCTTGTCGTATAATTAATTACCGAGATATTTTCTAAGTTGAAATTTTATAATAATAATATTAGATTTTTAGGTTTTGTTAACTCCAGAACTCCAAGAATCAACCTTGCCATTCATCCAAGCAGTGATTACGGGGCATCGGTTTATTCAAATCAATTGTTAATATAAACTCTCAAATAATTTAGTGTATTTTGATACCCGATTTGATATGAGTTTTCAACTTGAATTCAATTAGAATTTATCTTATGATACATGCATATCAAGTTAAATTCATCCGGATATTTATATGAGTTTTGAAAAATATTCAAGTTAATTTAAATAATACAGATATGAAGTTTATTTGGAAATGAAATTAACGCCTTTTGCTTCAATTTTGTGTTGATAGATGGCATAAGTTATATGTTTTTCATATCCAACTTTAAATCTTTTGAATATTTTATAGCACAGTGTATTTCTTATTCATTCAAATATTTTTATTGTGTTAGATAGACATATAATTTGTTGTAGACTATTGTTATTGATCTTATTACTAGTTTAAGATTCAAATATTAATCTTTAAATATTTCATTTTCATTTTCGATTTTGATGAAAATTTGACCTCTCATTGTCTCTCATCTTAAATGTGCTGAGCTTCCTACCATTCTTAGGAAAGCATGCATAATCGATAATCTTGTTGCGATTTGTGGCAGAGAGTCTCTAAACACCAGCGCGCTAGAATATCGTAATTTCATTAAATTTTAATTTAAAGTTTATTTTTTAATTATTAAGCTCTTTTAAATTCAATTTCGACTTCATGATTCCCGCATAGAGTGCCGAATATTTTCTCACGCTTATGGGAAGCGTCATGGTAGGTCTTCATGCACCATGGCTTTAAGAGGCCTTTCAAACCCATCACGCTTAAAAAGCGTGCATAACCTTGATAGCGAGACATCTTTTGTCATCATGGTAGCTGCAAATTTGTCGATAAATTTTGTCAATTGTATCGATAAGAATTTAATATACGTACATATGCGATATTTTGAAGGCGCCATCCCCATAGCAGTCTTGCTTCCCACCACGCTATGAAAGCAAGTAGTGTCTTTGGCAGTGATTTTTTCTTCTTTACTTAAAAAGCATCGCATAGATCTTCAAACCTGTATAAGAGACATCCTAATTTTCTCATCATGCTGAAGCATCATGCACTAGTATTTAGGTCTAGCAGATTTTCTTGCTACATTGAAACAACACAAAAGAATACCGCATCTCTTATCATTTTACTCTGACAAGCACATTGGGGTAGGATAATTAGAACATAAGCCTCATTGCTCCATTATACCCCGATTCCTATCGCTATTTCATCCCTTCATCATTCTCTTTTTTTTTTTTTGACAAATAGTAATGAGAACTACAACTTCTCAATAGATCAAATTTATATTTCACTCTCTTCATACTAAACATCAAGCATTGTTATGAGAGAGGGTAGTGCTCAAATATTTCACAAGAGGATGCAAGAGTTAAGATGGATTTATGGGAGGATTTCAGCTTGGTTATACCTATTTGTCGCTGGATGGAAGAAAAGGGGCGGAAGGTGAGTCCGCCGGCATGTGAGATGGAGACATGAGAGAGAGCGAAGAGTTTGGCCATTGGTGAGGCACTGCTCACTTCTCACGCGCCAACGGGGAGGAGAGACAGAGACGAACCTGGAGGGCAGGAAGGGCTGGTTCGTCCAGAGAGCTACAGATATCCGGTTGCTCAAGCATAGAAGCAAAGAGTTTTCGCTTGTTTGACGGGCCAGTCATTCGACCAAGAGGAAGAGGAAAGGCTCGCCAAATAAGGATCGAGCTGAGAGAGTGTTATGGGGATTAGGTTGGGTAATAGGTATATGCTTATGCTTATTTCTGAAAATAAATCTAAATTTTGAATTTTGCGGCATTATTATATTATATATGTTGATTCAAAGTTATTCGATATTCCAATCGCTGATCCGTTTCACGATGGGAGGCCGTTTGGTTTAAGTGCATTAATTTCAATTAATCACTATGCCCTTTATTTGCCGACATTGGCTTCGTCCGAATTGGCGAGACGATTTGATAGTTCGATATTTATTTAGATTAACGACGAAGATCAATTTATGAAGCTCGTTTAGATCGTCGCTCATCCTCTCGGCGTAGGCGCCGATGGACATCCTTTGATAGGTTTTGATATTTCGACGCTAACAACGAGATCAATTTCACGAACGGAGGTCGTTGGGCATCGTTGAGCCTCCGTCCCGATATGCGGCGTGCGCCGATGAATTTTCTTGTCGGTTGATCAATTTATATATATATGTATATTTTGATCATTTTGGCGTTCGACGCAATGTCGTTGTTGATTTCATTGTTCGGTGACATCAGTGTATTTCGACGATTTGATTTGTGCATCCAGTCTACGTCTTGTGAGCTCGACTTAGGCGATGCGGGAGGTCAACAAATCCTTCCTAAATGTGATTCGTGTGGAGCGACTATATTTGTAGTTGACTTTTGGGCGGCCATGAATCTCGAACCACTTCACTTTAATTTTGTTACTTGAGTTTTGATGGGATTTGTCATTATGATTTCTTATTTTGAACATGATAAATGACATGATTGGGATTTGTCCGATTGACTTGTGATGGATAAGAGCATCATCTATCTGCTCAATGAGTTTCTTAAAGATCTCTTTATTTTGTATCATTGTAGATTTGAATTCCCTCCACCCACTTCATATTGGGTTTAATGGAGGAATTGCTTTGTTTGTTTTGAGATTTGAAATTCTTTCTGTCATAGCTTTAAGCTTGATGTATTTGATGAATGATTGACCTGATTTGCCCATTGTGGTGAAATATTGTAATCATTTCTAAGATGTATACTTCATCTTCAATATGCTAATAAAATGAAGATAAAATATCTTTTTGCATTTGACACCATCGTAGCAGATATTCTTATTAGGGTGATTGAGTGCGATATTGAGAGAGGTGTCTTATCGAAAGATAGAAGTCACCTGATGGACATCACCCAATAAGGACTCAGAATGTATCGCGTATATTAAATTCTTCCCTATTTATAAAAGTAAAGTAGGGTTTATTTTAAACCGTTTATTAAGTTCCTGAAAGCAATCCATAATTATCCTGGAATACTCGATTAAGGTAAATGATCATTGATTTGAAAAAAGGTTCGATTGATTATTTATTTTAGAAAGTCAGTGAGATCGATCAAGAGGAGGGAGTTTTATCGACAAATGAAAACAAGTAGGGATGCTTAAAATGGAAGCAAAACATCCCAAACTACTATAGTTGAATTTTTTACATTTTGGAAATTTGAATTAATTTATTTGAGTTGAATTTTATTAGAATTTAGCTTTAATTCCATAGATAAGGTATGAAAATACCTAAAAGGTGAGGATTTATACTGACGCAAGGAGAAGCCTCAAAACCAAAATCTAGAAAGTTTTTGGCGAGGCTAAAAGCGACTAAATCTAAAGTGAAAATGGTATTTGGTTTACCTCCGAGAGGATAAATCGACCTGTTGACTTTCTACTGCGCACTAACTCCTACGATTTTAAATTCATGTATAGGCATATGTTTTATGCAAAGATAGTTAAGTTATTATTTATTTTAGAAAGAGAAGTCCTTAAACTCACTCTAGACTAGATCATGTAAGGGCATGAAAAATGACTAGATCTAATGTAAAACATATTACATTTTATTTTATTTTGGACAATCATTTGACTCGCTTATAGGATTCATATGCCTAATGCGAAAAATAAGATTATGAGCCAAAATCGAGAAGAGGTATGTTTCCACCATAGCTCAAGGTCCGTTCTCGACAAAGGTGGAAATCCCAATCAAAGTGAAACAATATGCTTTTATGCATGATGTTAGAAAATACTCATCTAAGGGTTCTTAATTCTTTTATCTCGATCTTTTTGCTTTAAGTGAGATTATGAGTTATTATTTTAATTTTGAGTTGATTAATTTGGTAAAAAAAATTTTTTTTTAAGAGCCTAATCGTCATTTAGGTCATATATCAAAGCAAGGAAGAAACTAAGAAAATATGTCATCTTAATACACAAACTAAACAAAACATAAAACATTTTATAAAACTAATGCAAAAAAATAAATTGTCATTTGTGGTCGGGCACTATCACACAAACCCAAAAATAAATTGGGTAGTCAAGCTCTACCCTTATATGACCCGGATTACAAATGAATTAATTTACAATCAAGGAAATCCATGTTATGGGGGTCTTCATTTCTTCATTTCTTCTTTTCTTCTTTCTTCTTTTGGTTTTTTCTTTTGGATGGTTGGAAAGTATTGCTCCAGGCTTCACATGATACATAAGATGTAACCTTCAAATGTTCATCCTAATCTCATAACATTTATTCTAAAATCCATTGTAAAGTACATGAAAAGAAAAATTAAATCTAACACAAAATAGAGATTAACTAAACTATACATTCCCATATATATATTGAACTACGGTACCAAATCACTCTTGGATTATGGGGTATAAAGCACTCATACAACAAAAGCATTTATATTTTTATTACAGCGCCTCTTAAGCACAATTCCCTATAAAAGATAATGATTAGATTAAATCGTCCTACCATTCATTATACGCACATACACCCTAACATCCAGAATAGAAATAATATATCACAAAACCAAAACAAATATCAAATCATGTATCGCCCTAACCTAAAATTAGAAGTGGTGACTTAGCCTAATGTGTGTCTTGTTTAAGATTTGTGTGGTATGTTTAGCTAGACTTTAAGGTTTAGATTTTCTAAGTATGAAAATATTCAACTTAGAGGGTAGTTTCATTTAAGTTGTTTAGTTGATTTAGGTCAATTTTATTTGGTGATTTTTGTTTGGTTTAAAGAAACTTAAATTACTAAAGGTTGTAAAGAGAGAAAAAAGAGAAGAGAACTTCTCTTTCCTTCCCTACCCTAAGTAGCTTCTAAAGCATATTCATGTTTGATTTTATTTAATGAATGTTTTATTATGTGTTTTAATTAATTCAAAGTTTAGATTTTTCCTAAACAATCCTATTAAAAAAAAAGACATTTTAAGATTAAGTAAAAGAATTAATATCACAAAACATTATACTTCATTTCTTTCTCAACATGTATAACATGCATATGAATGAATTCTAAGCATATATATACATACAAATGAAAATGTTGAGCACATTTTATGATGAATGCTAAGAAATGTTACTTAAGAAAATTAAAATGTTTTATGATATATGATTTTCATTAAGTAAAAAAGAGGGTTTTCTTTTACCCGTTATTCACATGCATATGTGTATGTATGAAAGACATAAGTGAAACGTGCACCATTTAGAGAGGTGTGACAAAAACCTACTTAAGCTACTTAAAGCCTTCAGGTTGTCAAATATCCACTTTCTTTTTACAAACACACGATAAAAGAAATGAATAGAAAAAAAAAAAAAAAAAAGTTTGTATTTGTTTGTTTGTTTCATTTTTTAATTTATATGTACAAGTGTGGATGTCCTTTTAGGTAATAACATAGGAATGAATAATGGGTTAGGCAAGTGTTGTGTTCTTTTCAAATTAACTATACATTTTCAAATCCTATTCAAAATTATGCTAAAAAAGAAAAGAAGGAAAACACTATGCATCTTCATATTTATATCCATATGCAAACTTATAAATAATTTTAAGTGACACACTTTCGCTTTTAGGTGTTTGATTTATAAATTTGAAAATAATTTTGATTTAGTAGTGATAATATTCATTTTACTTCAAAACAATTTGACATAAAGAAAATATTTTATTTTAATTTTGAATTTCAAAAATGTATGAATGCATGAATTTCATATGACATACACATTTAACATGCTAGGAAAGAAATAAAGCGATGAAAGCAATATAAATTCATTCACCCTAATTAATTTCTAAAGACAATCCTATAAAATAAGAAAGTTTAAAGTGAATCAAAGTTTGTTTAATGTGATTTTTGTTTTGAATTGGCTTTATGTTTGATTTAGAAAATGTGAAAGAATGTTTACTATAACTCATTTCCTCCATGTATATGGCATTTTAGTTTAATCTTTAGATGATTGAATGATTTTTATATTTTGATTAGGTTAATGTATGAATTAAGTGTGTTAATTATCCCTTACCTATACCATACATACTTAACCAAATAATTATGAATGATATGACATAAAATCAAGAATTTAAATCAAGAATGCACTAAGAAAAAAAAGGCTAATGCATTTGGCTCATGATTAATGATTAATTAGCTAAGGTTTAAGTTAAAATAATTTCATAACCCTTCTCACACATGTGAGTTGGATTTTGATTTCCTTAATGTACTTAGGTTATTGAACACTTAAGTATCTACCCAAAATGAATTAGTTAAGTTCTAAAAGGTTTTAGAATTTTATCAAATTAATTAGATAGGTAATTAGTAGATTAATCCTTAATTAAGTTTGGATTAAGGAAGAAAGAGCGGATTTAAGGAATAGTTTAAGAAAAATATCCTAAAAATATTTCTTAAACCTCCTATTCATTTAAACAAATTTTAATTAAACAAATTTTAAACAAATTTTAATTAACTCAATCAAGAGATTAAACCACGATTACACTTAATAAGCTTACATTAAGAGGATAATTAAAATTAATCTAGTAATTCCTCTAATTAAACCATCAATAAATCCCAAAAAAGGTAAGTCATCCCACTAATTATATACGAAGTTTGGAATTAATTGGGTAATTAGAGTAATTAGAAATCAAATTCTCAATAAAACCCAAATTCAGAAAATAACATTGTTTAAAATCCATTGAAATCAATTTTATAATATTCTAGATGTAAATATCTTTCATATGCAATTTATTTTACATTTTTTTGATTTTTTTACACTTAGATATGAATTTTTGAAGTTTCCTTGATTAATTAATTTAAATCCCTAATTATATAGTTAATCCCATCGGCGCCACGTGGAGGCTGACGCGGCGTGCGCTTTTCACATTGGGTGATGGGATTCGCTATTTAAGTTGTCACATCGTAGCGGCGCATTAGTGGCGGCGCTATGTGCTTTCTCCCTGTTCGTCCGATCAAGGATGGACGGGCGAAAATGGTTCTAAATGATTAAACTGGATCTTGCATGTTTTAATCGATCCATCCAAAACGCGGATGGATGGCGTGATTCACTCGATCTTCCGTGGGAGATGGACCGCCCATCTTCTAAAGGAAGATGAGCTCAATTGAATCCAAATTCAACCCACACCATCACCATGCAAGGAGATCACATCCAACGCTAGATTTTCATGAAGTAGAAATTCACAAAAAAAGCTCGGTTTAATAACACCACCGGAGGCTATCCTGCTTCGATTCCCTTGGAGAAGCGTCTGGTGGAAGCTTGTTTTGAATTGAAATTGGGTAGATCCTTCAAGAGGCCAACTCCACCTTCACTTGAGCTGGGTCTTGGTCAAGAGCACTCCTCGCTTGGGAAAAGGTCAGCAAGTTCGATTTGATCCTTTGATGAAGCTTGCAAGATGAATTAGCTTGGTATGGGAGTATTGGCTAAGTTGGATATTCACTTGAGCTCCTTTCATCGAAAATGAAAATTCCTCTCTAGAAGCTTGGGAACACAGCAATGGCTGCCTCGTTCCTGCTTCAATCGAATAGGCGTGAAATTCAAGTGAAATTAGGGGGAGTATATCTCCCCTTAGAGCAATTGGACGACCGAGCAAGGTGATGCCATTTTGATCCAATTGAGCTCCTTGAGTGGGTTTGTTAGGCTGTTTGATGTGTCATTGCATTCGATTTGGCTAGAGGGAGGTAATGGAAGAGTGCCATGTGCTTGAAATGGATGGAGGAATGATTCCCATGTGGCCATGTTCAAGTAAGTGGTCGGGTTTTGACTTTTTGGGTTCATGACTCAAACCCATTGGGTTAGGTGCACCACACTCACTAGTATCCACCTGGTCCACTAGAAGGGTGTCAAGTGGTCATGAAGAGGATTTGACTAAGTTTTATGTGAATTTGGCCAAAATTTACCCTATGGCCTAGGGGTAAAATGGTCATTTGGCTTGGGTTTCAATTTGAATATGTTTGATATGATTGAAAAATGGGTTAAGCCAAGCTTCATTGAATTTGGAGTTGATTTAATATGATTTGGCTCATGTTGACCCATTTAGGTCAAAATGGGTCAACTTCGGTCAAGTTGACCAATTGGTCAAATTGGGTCAAACCAAGGGTTAGGTCAAGTTCATATGATCATTTGAAATGTTTTGGTGGCTTTGGTTTAGATTTGAATTTGATTCATTTGATTTCATTTAGATCAAATGGGTCAAGTTGACCAATTTGACCCATTTGACCTATTTGGGTTAGGTCATGGGTTGACTTATGTTTCATTGGTTATATGAAATGGATTGGTATCTTTGTTTTCAATAAATTTGGTTTAATTTGATTTTGGCTCAATATGACCATTTAGGTCAAGTTGGGCTCAAAGTCAATTAGGTTAGGTTAGGCCTAGTTGGTCAATTGGAGCTT
Organism: Cymbidium sinense; assembly: GCA_021442155.1. NCBI lineage: Eukaryota > Viridiplantae > Streptophyta > Magnoliopsida > Asparagales > Orchidaceae > Cymbidium > Cymbidium sinense. The sequence continues at coordinate 130,276,515 of CM038220.1, read as the reverse complement.
TGGTCAAGTTCAACAATCATTTTGGAATAAACTTGACCCATCAGTTTCAATCAATTTGGCTTAGATCAAGTTTTGACACATTTTAATTTTTTAAGTTAAGTTGGGTCAAGTGGCTATAGCTCAAATGTTGATTTCAAGTTCAAACATTGATCATGAATGAGTTTGATCATGGTTTCAATTTATTTTATAGTTTTTTTGGCTTTAGGTTTTTTTATTTAAGTGTTGATTTGGTCAACTCTTAGGTTTGACTTGGTTTGACCTAATTTGAGTGATTGATCATCTTATTATGATTGTTGATCATGATGAGAGGTTTAGGTGGGCTTAGTTTAATCCAATTTGGTTATGATTAGAATTTGGCTCATAAGACTTTAAGCTTTGGGTCAAGTGAAGTAGGTCAAAGCTTGGTAGCTTGATTTGAGTTTGATTGAACTCATATGGACTTATGATTAAAATATAAATCCATTTCAGTGGTTTGAAGTCAAATGGGTTTTGATTCATTTCAATTTCAAGTTCAAAAGGTGAACATGAGTTTGACTTGGGTTTGATTTTTTGAATTAAGTTTTGGTTTGATGATTGAAGTTTGTGTTTATATTTGGATTCATGATTGAAGGATTGATTGAATGATGAAGAAAAAAAAAGTTTGACTTGATTTGAATTGATTTAGCTAAGTTCAAGATTTTGACTTGAAAGGCTTAGGTTGAATTTTGATTAAATTTGAGTTTGATTTTTGGAGTTGGTTTTGGTTGTTTGAATTTATATTTCATTTATATATGTGCATATAAATGAAAATATAAATGAGTTATGAGAAAATTTCATGGATTTGAAGTGATTTATATTTGATTTAGGCTAAGTCTTAAGAGGAATCAAAGTGACTTAGGAAAGATTTTTTATTTGGATTTGAATTTTGGATTTAGTTTGGTTAATTTTTTATATATGTGAATATAAATGAGAATATAAATGGGTTGTGAAAAATTTTATGAATTTGAATTGATTTATGATTTGAAGCAAGTCCTTAAGAGGGAATCAAAGGATTTAGGAAATATTTTGAGCTTGAAATTTGAATTTATAAGTTTCAATCATTTGGATTTGATCATGGATTTCAATTATTTAGAATTGATCTGAGTTTGGCGAAAATAAATTAAGTTAGAATTTATTAGGTTTGATCGATTTGATTTGAGTTTGACTTGAAAGGAAGGAATGAGGAATTTGGTTCAAAGGATAGCCAAATTTTACACCCAGCATGACCTATTCCTATGACTAATTCAAGCTGGTTGAGTGTTACTCACTAGATGTGTCTTTAAGAATCTCTTAAAATTAAGGAGTCTGTAATACAGATGAAGAGGTTGAGCTCATCTTAAAATAAGGTCACAATATTGACTTGTCGAGAGTGTATATATGTCTTGATCTGCTTGTTGCTTTGGCAATTCATTGAAGGGTGCATCTATCCCCGCTATATATTATAATGTTGAGTTATCAATCTAGCAATGTGTGCTTTAATAGACTGAATAACAATGGAATCTCTTTAGTTTGGCCATTGTCTTTGTGTGAACTATGAAATTGTTTCATTGGTCCTGTGCTTTCTGCTTTGGCGGACTTGATGAGAAAATTGGCTTTGATTTGTATTTTGTGTTTGATCAGATCATTTGAAAATAAATTGGGATCCCTTCAGGCAATATGAAGATTGATTTGAGACAACTCTGGATTGAGGGTTATTTCCTCAGAATGTCTTGGTCCATCATTCAAATAGAAAGATCTTTGAATTCTGATTGCTTGTAGTCCTATGGATCAGTTTGAGATTGAGCATATCATCATTGGCGACGGCGGCTCTTTCTTTCTTACGCTTGTTGAGTGAGAGCGTCGGCCTTCGGCCATTTATTGAGCTTGTTGAGTCCGACCTTTAACTATTCAAGTCTTTGATTTAAGCTATGATGGATTGATGGTTTTCATTTTTTAATGACGGCCTTTTCTCGCTCTCTTGTTGAGTGAGGAGGCGTCGGAACTTCGCCATTGTGAGCTTGTTGAGTCCGATCTTTAGAACCGTCTGTTCTAAACTTGAATATATAGATGTTGATGTTTTCAACTTATTGGTGAATGAGATTTCTTTTAGCTTGATCTTTGAAATTTGACAAATCTTGGAGAGAAATTTTTGAGATTTAAATGTGTCTTTTTATGCATAGAAATAGATTTTTTTTTCAAGAGCTTGCAATTTTAACAATAACAATTATAAATATATTCAGAGATCTCGGCATAAAGCTCGATATCAACCTGAATATATAGATAAAAAGACCTCTTGCTTCACAAGAGAGGATTGAATAATTTTGACCATAAATAAATGTCTCCTGTCTAACAAGGGGATTGCAGATTAATTCAAAAATATACTACAGAGTTTGACCTTCTTTAATATAAATAAACGTAGCTCATTCTGATCATTATATATATTTATCTGAGGATCTCGGCTTGAAGCACGATGTCAATTTAGCTAAATATATAAAAATGTTCTTCCTGTCTAACAAGGAGGCTTTCGCAGTAACTTGAAAATGCATTCTCGTTTTACAAGAGTATTTTCAAGTGACATTATATATGTATTTGGTATGAAAGCCTATCGATTCATTTAAGTATTTATATACTTATCTCTATGATATTTCAGATATCGATTAATTGGTGGCATCGATCGTTGATCATTCATGTCAATAAGCTGGTAGACTCCTTTTTCATACATCTTCTCTATGACGTAGGGGCCTTCCCTGTTGGCTTTGAATTTACCACTGATCTTGTGATGAGGAATGATTGGCCTTCTCAACACTAGAATCAACTAACTTTTTTGGAATATCCGAGGACATACTGAACTATTGAATGCTTTGGACATCCTCGCTTGGTAGATTTCTAAACTTTGTTGAGCTTGGAGTCTAACTTTGCATCCAACTTTTCATTTCGTGAGCATTTTCGCCTGAGTAATATTGAATTGGACAACCACGGTAATGACAACTCAACTTCAGTGGTAGAACTACACCAAATGTTAGAGCATAAGGAGTGGCTCTGGTCGGCGTTTTCTAAGTTATTCTATATGCTCACAGTTTTTCCATCATTTGAGCGTATCACTCTCTTTTATTCTTTGTGAGAATCTTTTTGATCAGTTTTACCAATGTTTTATTAAAGGCCTCTGCTAGACTATTGGCTTTTGGATTATAAATTGATGAGTATCACTAGTAGATTTTGTGTTCATCAGCGAATTTGTATATCTTTGCGCTCTTAAAGGCAGGATCGTTGTTTGAAATGATTCGTCATGACATCCCGAATCCATGGACAACATTGTTGGTGAAAAAATACTTCGATCGATACGACTTCCTTAAATGGGCGGCCCGTTTAGAAGTAATCGAATGCTAGAATGAATCGATGTTCGGCGATGATGGGGATCAAATTATCTCGCATCAACATTCTAACCGGATGCTATTGTTGGATCGATCGAAGGTTGATGATGAATCTCCATGAACTTGGCATTCATGATATTTCACGGCGATCTATGCGGTCTTTCACCATTGATGGCCAATAATATCCCATTCTTTGATTTTTGTTGCCATTTTGGGACTTGACTGGTGCGCGTCGTGTAGTCCTTCATGAATTTTGGACATTATCTTATTGGCTTCATATGTCTCTAAGCATCGCAGCCACATTTATTCAAAGGATCTACGATACAAGGTGTCATTGACATAAACATATCGTAGAATTCTTTTTGTAATTTGTGTGCTAGTGATTTATTGCTCGACAATTTATTTTCTTTGAAATAGTCGATGAAGGGTTGCCTCCAATTATCAGGCTCTTTCAATATGAACGCTTAACATGATTTTTTTGCAATACTTTTGAGTTTTTTTGTCTCTTGTACTTATTCCTTGGGAAAGTGACGAGTAATTTGAGCTGCATCCTGCTAGCTTGCATTTGATGAACCCTTTCAACGGGAATACAGTTCTTAGTTAACTCGATGAGTGGACACTTTAATCAACACATTGTCATCTGCTTTATCTCTTTTCTTGTTTGACAATCCGCTTCATTATTTTGATTGAAAAACTTGAGTTAGTTTAACATTGAGAATTTGCTTTATGAGCTATGATAGTATGTCAATTCGAGTTTATTAATCTTATAGACACCCAACACTTGGTTGATCATCAATTGAGAGTCTCCAAAGATTCTTAAATTTTGGATACCGATGATGACAACTTCTTCGAGGTCTACCACCAATGTCTCTTATTCAGCTTCATTATTAGTTCTTGGCTCAGTCAGCATGTATGAACACCTCATTATGTCACCTTTTGGTGTTATGAAGACGAGGCCAACATCAGCTCTTGCTTTTGGTAGATATGGGGGTTGTGCAGGCTTAATAGATGATGCACCGTCGAAATACATTTTTCAAATCTGCAACTTTTCTCTTTCGTGGATAAACAAAATATGTTCATCAGGTAAATTATCATGTTGAATTTCTTTGGGATAGGATGTGCGTGAGAAAAATCTCTAATATCGCCTTTACAACTTTAGATACATATGTGATATGAGCTATCGAGCATATGCGTCAACAACAACAGCGGCACTGTCAAGAACTTGATCGATCTTTGAGATGAGCATTATCTTATGCGACAACATATAATGTCGAAGCTTCTGGACAGTGAAGATTAGTGCAAAGCTTGTCGAGGAGAGTACTTTGTTTTAGCTCATCTATCATCTCCGTGATATAATTTTTCTTGTCTTTTCATTGTCTTTGTGCAAGCAATTCTCAGAGGGATTCTGGTGTAATGTCGTATAAGATGAGGGGCTTCAGGATTGACCTTGTGAGAATGGGATTCAACAAATACTTGATATTGTCAAAAGCCTCTTGACATTATGTATTTGAAAGGTATCCTTCTTCATAAGCTTCTTCTCTCCTCTTGTACCTTATATATCGGCGTCTCCATCTAATTTCAAGCTCAGAGTGTGGGATGAACATCTCTTAAATCGGAGGGCTATGATCAAAATCAAGGAAAGATTGTTTATGTTGGTGATGAGATTCCCTGGAGGGCTCTCCAGGATGTCGACCACCACGAGCCTCATTGATTATAACATTCCTTTTTAGAACCCATTCCTATTGGGTCCTATCATCGGCGGATCTTCGAATATTTAAGTCGGATGTCACGCTTTCTTTTGTGGTTTTGCTGCGAGGACTTGACTTGTTTTCCCGGGACCTTTCGATGGCATTACGTGTGGTTGTGTCAGCCCCGATGTTCACCGCAGGCTTATTTGCAGCTTGAGTTCTTACTACCACTGATGGTAGCTTCTGCAGTGGAGAATTATTGGCCTCTCTGATAATTGGCCTTTGATATCTCTTCTTCATAAGGTCTTGTTCTTTTGCAACTTTTAAAACTCTATGTACTCGAGCAGATAGAGTTTCAGGTTGTTTCTTCTGTGGGGTTATGGCTAACTGTTGTTGAGCCTAGAAAGACTACTTAACATCACCAGTAGAGTTATTCCTTTTTACCCATTTCAAAAGTTCAAATTTATTGCGGGTAGGAATACTTATTTCTGGTTGTAAAGCTGGTTGTTTAACAGATGTGCTAAGTGAGAGCTGATGGGTTCGCAACTCAACATTCCTTCTCCTCCTTAGTTAGCTTTTCTCCGGATGAGGAAGCTTCATGTATGTCGACGCTAGCAAGGACAAGGCGAGTAGGTTCATATGCACTTCTCTGTCCTAGTTATAACTCTTTTCATGGCTGGAGCTTCAGTATGTCCCAACTTTTGAAATACAAATGCTCTCTTTCAAGGAGCCTCCCTAGCGAGGAAGAAGCCAGTGGATTTGGCCTTATCATGTTAATGCAGTTGTGCATGATTGTCTCGTCTGGCTTCGATGGCAAGCGGCGATCACTGAAATACGCTACCAAATTGTATAGTAGATCCAGCGTCTTCGGTGTTGATAACAACATTAGCCATATGGATGTTTGCTCCGACTTTATACGATGAGCGGTGTTATGGAGATCCATTCTGCATAAATGAAATATGGAGATTAATAATCAGTAATTGATATATTATTCCACACTTTCAAAATGCAGAGATACAATAGAACAAATATGATAAAATATTAAAAGAAGTTATCTAAAAATAAAATTTTGAAAATTTTAGAATTATGTTCATTATAAAAATAATTTTAAATTTCAATCAATTTTATTTAATAAATAATTTAAAATTTTAATTTCATTATACTTCATTCTTATTATAGCTTTTGATTAGCGAAGATGGAAAGAAAATTATTCCCCGGAGTGCCAAAATTTGTGGGCTCAGAAAATTATTCCACCAACTCGATTAAGAGAGTTTGATTTCGATGTGTAACATTTTTAGAAGGTATATGGAATAGTAGATAAGACCTTGCAGGAGATTTTTTCATTTTGTGAGGATTTTAGATTTGGTTCAAGTTTCTATAAGCAAAGCTTTTATTAATCAATCTTTGAGAGAGAATTTTGATTAAGGCCAGTATTAGATCGTTAAATGCGTAGCATATAGTAGCAGCATGTTGAGTATATAAAATTGTGAATTTATGAAATTCATCACCATTTAACTTGAAGCGGATGGTTGGGGAGCGATGGCCTTCGATTAAGATCGTTGGTTTCATCATCTCTACGTGGTCCATTCTCTGGTCGGAGGAGGTAATTCTAACGATTGAAGGATCCGTTATATGGGTTGCGTCGTCTAAGAAAACCAGAACTGGGGTGGTGTTTCAAGTACGACAAGTCCCTTAGCTCCGCAGAGCTTCTATCAAGTACAACACGTTACTCAAAGAAGGGTCATTAGGGAGCATCTACGGTCGTGGCCGTAATATAATGATGTCATTTGGCGTAAATAAAGGACTACGGTAACCGCATCTATGTGAGTCGTCACACGATAAGGACCACGTCACGCACTTAGCGTAGATTGATTGAGAGTGAATATAGAAATACATTTGACTTGACATTTGCTCATTTGTTAGTTAGATTTTTCTTAATTTGTCATTTTCAACAAATAATTATGGAAGGTGGATTGAGTTTTAGTTTTAAGTCTTTTAAAGATTAAATTTCATTTAGACATTTATAGTTTAATGAAATATTAGATTTTGCATTTGGGTTAACACTTGATTTAAGTTAATTTGATCTGAGATTGTGATTACATTTTAATAAAAATATCCCCTTCGGTTGAAATTTTCATTCAACGTAGCTATCATTGGGGTGGATATATTGTTTTTCAATTCTTTCTATCTATTAATTTAATAATATAGATCAGATCTACTTGTTATATGAAATTAAACTACCGGATATTTTACTAAGTTGAATTATAATATTATTATTAGATTTTTAGGTTTTGTTAACTCGGGTCTTAAGACACAAATCGGCCAGTAGATCCTTGGCCTAAGTTTAAAAATTCAGCGTAGTGTCGGGGACCATATGGGTTTATTCAATTCAATTGTTAATAGAAACTCTCAAATAATGTAGTGTATTTTGATACCCACGATTTGATATAAGTTTTGAAAAACTTGAATTCAATTAGAAGTTTATCTTATGATACATGCATATCAAGTTAAATTCATCTGGATATTTATATGAGTTTTGAAAAATATTCAAGTTGAATATAGTAAATACATTATGAAACATATGAAGTTTATTTATATAAATTAATGCCTTCTATCTGCGTCTAATTTTAGATTCTGGCATAAGTTGATGTTTTCATTCATATCCAACTTTAAATCTTTTGAATGTTTTATAAAGATGTTGTATTTCTTACTCATTCAAATATTTTGCTTGCGTTGGATAAACATCTAATTTGTTGTAGACTATGTCAGATGATCAGAAGCTCAATTTTGTCTCATTAGCTTAGCCATCATTTAGTTCAATTATTGATCTTATTACTGTTTAAAATTCAAATATTAATCTTTAACTATTTCATTTTCATTAATTATCGATCTCTATTTTTGATGAAAATTCGGCAGCCTCCCGGCATCGTCCCCACATAAGGGGCTGCTTCGGAAGTGTTAGAGCTTTTCTACCATGCTTAAGAAAGTATGCATAGTTAGTGTCTTGTGACACCGGCTTAGAGAGTCTTCTAAACCCACCACGCTTAAGAAAGCGTGCATAGGCCTTCAATATCTACAATTTAAATTCAAATTTTAATTTTGAGCTTAAAGTTCATTTTGCGTTAAATTAATTAAGCCCTCTATCAATTTGAATTTTAGCAGCCTCCCAACGTCGTCCCCGCATAGGGGACTGTTTTGGGGATGCTATAGCCTTCCCACCATGCTTATGGGAACTGTACATTGTAGGTGCCTTGTGACACCGCGGCTTAAGAGGTCTTCCAAACCCACCACTCTTAAGGAAGCATGCATAGACCTTCAATACTTACGTAAGAGACATCCTGATTTCCTCGCCATGCTGAAGCAGTATGCACAAGTACTTATGTTTAGTAAATATTTACAATTGTATTGAAATTACACGTACAGGAATTTTATATACAGCAGGCATATGCACGGGTATTTGAAATGAAATTCAGCCTCCGACGCCATCCCCGCAGCAGATCGGAGTACTAAGGCCTTCCCACCACGCTTATGGAAATCGTTAGTGTTTTTGACATTATGCCGAGATTTTTTTACTACCACGCTTAGAAAAACGTCGATAGACCTTCAAACAGATAAAGACATTTTGATTTCTCATCTGAAGAATGCACGAAAATTACAGCAGATTTCCACGTTGAAACAACACAAATGAGTACTTAAGAATACTGCATCTCTTATTATTTTATTCTGGCAAGCATATTGGGGTAGGATAATTAGAACATAAGCCTCATTGCTCCATTATACCCCGATTTCTATCGCTATTTCATCCCTTCATCATTCTCTTTATGTTTTTGGCAAATAGTAATAAAAACTACAACTTCTCAATAGATCAAATCTATATTTCACTCTCTTCATACCAAACATCAAGCATGTTATGAGAGAGGCTTCTGAGTTTCCACTACGACGGATGCAAGAGTTTGGAAGATGGATTTATGGGAGGATTTCCTCTGCTCATGCGGCCGACTGCTCAACCCGCCGGATGGAACTAAAAGAGGGAAGGAAGGTGAGTCCCCTCAGGTGAGACGGACACATGAGAGGGAGAGCAAAAGGAGCTTCTGTCGTGAGGACTCCTCGGCTTCTCATGCATGAACGGGAGGGAGAGATGGACGAACCAAGAGAGGGCTTGGGAAGGGGAGTTCGTCTGAGAGCTATAGACGGATGGGATCCCTACGCAAGGTGAATAGAGAGCAGGAAGAGTTTCGCTTCTGGTTGGAAGAATAGCTTATTCAATCGAGAGGAAGGAGAAGATTGCAGGGATCGATCATTGAGAGAGTGTTATGAGGATTAGTTGGTAATATATAGGGTCTATGTTTATTTGAGTGAAAATAAACACGAATTTCGAATTTTGTGACGATGCTATTATATAATTAATATATATGTTGATTCGAAGTTATTATGTTCCGCATAATAACCGTGCGGTTTACCTAAGCCGCTTCGTTGTCAGGCCGAATGTCAATTTCGTCAGAATCGCGCCGCCGACCGCTTCCACATTTGCAATGCACTCATCCGACCGAAAATAATCTTATTTGATAGGTTGACGCTGACGCTAACCCATTAACGATCAATTTCGTGAACAGAGGTCGCGTGATCGCCACAGCCTCCTGCTCCGATATACCCCAGTAAGCCGACGGATTTTCTTCGACGGTTGATGATAACCTCTTAAATCAATTCAAAATAATCAGTTTCCTCCAATAAAGAGATCATCAATTCGGATATTTATTCTTCAATGTGAGTTTATTAAGCTCTATATACCTTTAAGCTCCCATCTTTCTTCTTCACAAATAATGAGCTCTCAAGGAGATGTGTTTGATAAATCCCTCTCTAATAATTCCCGTAATGATTCTTCAACTCTTGTAATTCTTTAACCGCCATTATATATGGTACTTTTGCTACATGTTTTGTATCAATTAAATCAATAGAGAAATCTATCTCCTGACCTGGAGGTAAACCCGGTAAATCATCTAAAGACTCCTGATACTCTACTACTCAGACATCCTCTATCTTCTTTACCTCTTTAAGAATACCAATAAATAGCAAGAAAACCTTCATAGCTTTTACAAGATCTTTTGAATTTTAAGCAAGACACCATCATAATACTTTATGCCAAATTTGAATCCTCCGTGAATATTGAATTTGATTATCTTTACAATAATCTATAAGATAAGATAACACTAAAATCCATCAAATCTCTTCATATCATCCTAGCTCGATGATCATACTTCTACCATTCTACTTCGGAGTTTAATAATGGAATATGGCTGGATTGAAAAGAAAGACTTATATAACATTTTCAATCTTACATAAAATCTCCAATCATACAAGAGCTACTAAAATCCACAAATGATTATACAATTGTCCATACATTAAAAATTCTAACAAAGTTCGTGAGAAAACACACTTTAAACATAACTCAACACGACATATATTACCTATCTCAACCCTCTACCTACGCAGAACACGACTCTCCTTATATCCATTTAATTGTGATGACACCAAAAAAATATAAAGAACTAACAAACGAATATAATTCAAGGGCCAATTATGCTATTATACTATAAGAAACAAGAAGAAGAATTAAGATGAATGCTTTTATCATTACACGTACATAAAAGAAATTTGCTCAAACAAACAAACATAGGAGAAAGTATACATAAACTTTTCATACGAGTGTAGATACATAAATATTTATCATACGTGTCTCAGATATCATAAACATTTTAACTTTTACTTTTACATTTATCATCCTTCCAAGAGTCACTCAAAATACTCATCCAAAGGACAAGTATCCATTACCATTACCATTCACAATTTTATTGGCCCCTTTTCATCATTTCAATTTTATCGCCCTTTTCATCATTTCATGACAGACATCAAGGCCCCAAACAAGCACTATAAGAGGTGAATTCCAGCCAACATACACATTCATAAGATACAATTATACAAGCATGCACATTAATTCATGATTAAGAAATAACTTTATAAACGATAACGCGACAATACGATAAAGATTCGATTATTATCCAAATACGAAGAATAGTTTACATCACAGCTTTAAGAATGAAATGTAAAAAAAATCATCACAACTCATAGCATACGAAAAGTCATAATCATTCGACCACGCTTTCATCATAAGAAATTAAAGATATTTTTACCATAAATGTAAAGAACATAATTACCCACTTTAACTCTCATAGCTCTCAATCTTCTTTCTTTCTTTAACGCTCTTCCTTAATCAAATTCTATAATCAAATATTAATTTAATCAATACTCTCAACCTCCTTATATATACTTTTATAATTTAACGCTCACCTTCAATTAATAATAATTATTATTATCATATTTTGTAATTTAATTATTAAATTATGTACATACACAATATATTCCATTCTTCTCTTTTCAAGAATTAATTTTCCTAATTTAACTTTATTTGCTAAATTAATAAATCTTAAGTTAAAACTATAAACTTTAAATCAAAGTTTGAGATCATAATATTAACATAAAATTTCAATTAAACATCATTTTATAAATTATATACTTACATTACCTCTCGGTTTGCCCCTAACACACGGCTCGCCTTCACTCCGCCGCAGCGGAGGCTCGACTCTCCTTTCCTCCCGTTGGCTTTCCTTCCTCGGTTGTTGACACGTGCAGGCCTTTTCTTCTCCTTCCTTGACGGCGCGTTGGCGGCTTGGGCACGACGTAACTAGGGCCAGCCCTTCTCCTTCTTCTCCCTCACGGCCGACGGTCTCACCTCGACTAGGGATGAGTAGAGTCTCCCTTTCTCCTTCTCTTTCTCTCTCCTCTCTCGCGTGTTTGGGAAAACCGACTCTCAGATTCTTTTCTTTCCTTCCTACCGGTGGTTGCATTTTTTATTTTTTATTTCTTTTTGTTTGTTTCGGTTATTACAGTATTCATGCTTTTTAGCCATGTTACCTTAAGAATAGCCTTGTCTTATCTATTTAATCTTCAAGTCAAACTAGTCAATGCTCTTGCATTGCAAGGGATGATAATGGTGGTAAAAAGAAATTAAAATGTTAGTTGTATTGTAAAACTCAATTTGAGTTGACTGATTAAATATTGAGAAAATTAAATTAAATTTACATATAAATAAATTTAATTAAAATTTAAAGTATAAGTGTCTATATATATATAGTTGCCCAAAGAATATAAATTCAAGGATTTGATGGTTAATGTACTCTTCACCTTTGTTTAGTTTATATTACAGAATATTCTTTCCATTTTGTATTTAATTAACGATCAAATCTGCTTGTTGTATCTTTCTTTAACAAGAAATGGAAAATACTGTAAGTAGTTCATGTTTCTACAATCAATTCAGTGTGCTGATGTTTAGATTACCAACTCATTCATTGCTCAAACAGGTCTATGCTGTTCATTTCAAATGCAACAAGAAACTCATCCGAGAATATCCGAATCTCTTCAATTACACCAAAGACATATACCAAATCCCTGGCATAAGTCACACTGTTAATATGGATCACATAAGGAAGGGTTACTATGGAATGTTGACTCTCAATCCTCATGGGGTTATTCCAATTGGACCCAATATAGATTATTCCTCTCCTCATGATAGAGAAAGGTTCAGTAATTAGAAGTGTGTGACCTTTTTTGTTTTCTCAGATTGTTGGAACTACTTTGTGATAAATATCTCTGTAGTAAAGAGGTGAGATGATATTTTATCTTTTGCAATCAGAGCATGATGGACTGGTCAGACTGACAAATAAGGTTGTGCTGCGCAGAGTGCTCAATCTAACTGTTTATGTTTGATTAATGAACAATATTGTGCTGTTTAATTTGTTGTTCTCGTTTATATATTATCATATTACAAATCTAGTTTGCTTTATGGGATTTTTTTGTACCAGGAACTACTGCTTATTCTGCTGAGAGTGCTCTAATGTTAATTTTAGATTTGGTTTTACTTCATAGACGAATAAAGCTATAGTCCATAACTAAACTTAACACTTCAAATAAATTTTCTCAAAGTTTTGTGAATTACTTAACAATCTGAAAAGTTTTCAAGCTACAGAAATGCATTATGGACACAAATGCTTCTATTATTATTGTTATTAAATTAGTTCTTAAATAGACTTTAGTATCCTCCATATTTTAAACTACATATGTCTATACCACAAAATAAAAGGTTTATGGGCCTAAAATAAAATTAATTTTCATTGGCTCATATAATGAGCTTTTACTTCTTTACTGATTCTACAACACTTATGAAGCTATCCTTTGCACTTAGATGACATGATGTTGCAGCTTCATCCTAATGCACCAAAATACTAAGGAGAATCAAAAGAAAGAAAAAAAACTTGAGTATTCGATGACCCCCTAAATTATTGTTAATGGCATAAGAGCAACAAATTCGAACTATCATATATAGTAACAAGAAGTACTTCAAAGGCTCAAATAAAAAATAATTTAGGAAGCACCTCCTCAATTTTCACCAAAGAAATCTCAAAAGAGAAAGGATGATATTTCTCATTGCACTTAGAAGTTGCTCAAAGTCATCAATGAATAAGGATTCAGGAGATAAAAAATTAATGATAAAGGTACAATACAAACTATTATATACTCCAAGGAGAATAAATATTTGGCAAAACTTTTAATGAAGATTTAAAATAAAATTTTCATTATTAAGATGCATGAATAATCATTAACAACTTAGATAACATCTCACTGAGATGATAGAAGTACTTTGAGACTATTGAAACAATACATTTAGGCAATAGCATATTTATTATTTGATATTGAAATATCTTAATAATCATATTAAAGACAAGACCTCACACAAAATACTCCATATCACATGTTGAATATTTGCAATTAGAAGGTATTAATTAGTATGATTTCTACTGAATCCCAAATTATCTAAGTGATAAATCTAGGGCATAGACTGGCAACAATCGGATCTAGATCTTGGGAAAAAGTGTAGTTGTGTACAGATCTAAGGCTTGGATGTAGTTAAAGCAAAAAAGGAAAGGTGGAAGGGGAGTTGTAGAGGCCACTAGCTAGGGTTAAGAAAGGAGGAAATGGGGGTAAGAAAATAATATTAATATTTAAATAAAATTCAAATAATTTAAGTGTTAATTTAAATGTAAAGAACGATACATAATTATCACCGACAACAATTGAGATACATACACAACATCTTGTATTGAAGTATACAAACGCTCCAATCCAAAACCCTATGTGGGCTCCAAAAATTCATCACTGACCTCTCGGTGAAGAGAGTTTGATTTATGTCAGTCAAATCTTCAGAAGGCAGATGGAATAGCAGATAAGGTACTACCCAGAGATTTCACTCTCATTTTGTGAGGACTTTAGATATGGTTTCAGGTTTCCTATAGGCGCAAGAACTTATAGTTAATTACCCCTCCCAATGCTGAGAGAGAACTTTCGATTAAGGCTAGTCGTTAAATCGCTAAATGCGTAATGTATAGTAGTAGCATGTGGAGCTATTAAATTTGGATTTATAAAATTCATCATTACTTAACTTAAAGCAGATAGTTGGGGGAACGATGACATGCCCAATCAAGATCTCATAGTTCCGTCATCCCGGGCTATCGTGGTCCCTAGTCTACTTAGTCAGAGGAGGTAGTCGACCCAACCTGACCAAAGGATCCTTGTCAACAATCATGGGTTGTGTCATTCAAGGGAACCTTGTAAACCTGAGGTGATGTTTATCCAATGATGCATGCTTAAATCCGCTTTAGCTGACATAGAGCATTTTGATCTATCAGGTGCACCATATAATTCACAACTCAAGGGGAAGAGTCATTGGGGAACATACGCAATAGTCAAATGTGTATATAATATTGTCATTACCACCCGATCGAGGATTCGGTCAGAATCGATCATATATGAAGCTTACTAGCCACACAATGGGTCAGAGCCACATCCTTATTAATGAGATGATTGATGAACATAATGAATACTTGATTTGACTTTGGCTCTTTTCAGGAGTTTTCTTAATTTGTCACCTGTGAGCGGAAGATGAATTAAATTATATTTTAAGTTTTTTAGGTTGATGATTTTATTTAGTCATTTTGAGCATATTAATTTTTCAAAATTTTCATTTAGATTGATATTTAATTTATATTAATTTGATTTGAAATTTTAAATATATTTTGATGATAGTATCCCCTCCGGTTGAAATTTTCATTCAACATAGTCATCCTTAGGGTAGATGCATTATTTTGTTATTTTAGATCATGTTGACTCTATTAATTTAATTAGAGAGGATCAAATCTACTTTTATATGATAGAATTAACTTTTCCGATATTTTACTAAGTTGAAATTCCTATAATATTATTATTAGATTTTTAAGTTTTGTTAACTTATATCCGGTCCTAAGACCAAACCAGGATTCAACCTGCGCATCATCCTCGGACACTAAGTTTAAGCATTCAGCGTAGTGTCGGGGCTTATGCGGGTAATTTATCTCAATATTAATTTAAGTTTATGAGATTTGAATAGTATTATTTATTTTGATTGAGTTTCAGTGCAAGTTTAGAATTTTAGATAAAATTTTGATAGTATTTCGGCAGCCTCTCGGCGTTGTCCCATCATATGGGGCTACAACGGGGGCTGGGCCTGCTCACAATGCCAAGAAATGCATGTATGAGTCTATGAAGTACCTGCATGTAACACATATTTCTCTGTCATGCCAAGAAAAGTGTGTACGGGTACTTATATGCTTGCAATGCCAGTTTAAACATCAATTTTATATTTATAGCTGACTTCACATGAGCTATCTAGGCCACATATTGGTATGAGGGTTTGGAAGCATTTCGATAGCATCCCGACATTGTTCTCGTGATAGTGGTCTCTGTATGATTGCCCCACCATGCCAAGAAAGCATATGGCTCAAGACTGCGAAATAACACGGGTTTCCCCGCTACACTAAAAAAGACGTGTATGGGTTTCCTCGTCATGCTAAGAAAGGCGTGCATGGGTACTTATGTGCTACAAAGAGCGCGTACATGTTCCACTAGGCGAGGGAGGGATGGCCGCTGTGTTCATGCTGAATGACGCGGGTCGAGCTCGAGTTGGATGGACGACCGGCTGAAGGGGAGCTTTGCTTCCGTGCATGAGGGAGCTCGGGAGCAAGATTATGGCCGGTTGTGGAGTTTTGGGGCTGCGGGGAGTAGTGATTAGGGTTAGGCAAGAGAGTATTTATAGGATTTTGTTTATTTAATTATTTAATTATCCTTGATTTGAATTTTGATGATGACATTATTACATGAAATATATATATATATATATATATATATATATATATATATATATATATATCGATCTTATATTATTCGATGCGGATGCAATGGTGCGCCGCTACCGATCGTCATTTGGTCGTCGAATCGTTAATTTCAAAATTACACACTGTCACTTCTGACCGCTCGATATTCATGCAAACTCGTCCGAATTGAGCTCGGACAGTCTCATTTGAAAGGTTTCAATATTTCGACACTAATGGTGCAATCAATTTCACAAACAAAAGTCGTGCATCACAACCTCCAACTCGATAGGGTAGACGCGTTGATGATTTCTTCTTCTATCGAATCCGACCGCAATATATATTCTTATCAATTTCGATGTTCTAAACGCGCGACGGTTCATTCATCGATTGGAGATCGTTGACCAATTTTGGAAATAATACATTTAGCTCGATTTACGGTTGTTCAAGTCATCAATTCTGAGCTCGACTTAACTGAAGGAAACACCCTAGAAACAACTCTCCAATTCAAAACATAAACTAATTCCTAAACAACTCTTGAACAATAATACTTATATTTATCCCACAAATTATAAATATAATATAAATACTCTCACTTAATGACTAAGAAAAGAGTTGACCCCCACTTGAACCAGTCTAAGGCCTACGACCTAGCTTGGATTGGCTGGGTCTAGTCGGTGGAGTTTAGGCTAAGTAATCCAAAGCACTCATATGCAACTAAGTGGTTTATAGGTCGTCATTTTGGTAGAATTATAGAGTGCAATCTCATACTTATAAATAAAAATCATCCTTTAATAGGAGCTCTTAATATAAGCAAGAATTACAAAATTTGAGGAAATTTATATTTATTAGTGATATTTTATTGTGATTCAATCCAATTTAAATATTATGTGTATATAAATATATAATAATTTATAGTCTGCAGATAATTTTTATACCTGCATTACTTGCTCTGATAACGATTTAATTATTTATTTTTAAACTGGCTACGTCGTTCGCCGGCGAAGCCGACGAGGATGCTTTTATAGTTTAATGTTCTCTGTCAGAAGAATGCAATCTTTCCATCTCTTTTGTCAGCGCTCGCACCCCTTTTGCCAAGGTGAGGCAGGCAGAACTTCTTGGGGCTGAGGCCTCCTCCCTTCGTTGAAAATTACTTTCCTTTTTTCTTAATTTTGTTGTTGTTTTTGATCTAGTCAGAAGAGAACGGTAAATGATTTGTGGTTTTACCAATTGAATTAATCAGCTTATGATTGGGGTTTTTTCACCTGCTTTCCATTGATGCATGTTTTGGGTTTCTTTGAGCTTGCTGAGCCATTTGCCGAAGCTATTTTTATGTTCCGGTGTATGAGCTTGTGATCGGGGATTCATTTTCAATTTTAGTTATTACTCGGTAATAGTAAATAGATGAAATATCTTGGCAAACATTCTACTACCCTATAACCTGATTAAGAAGAGAGATGGCTGATCTTTGCAATTTCTTGCTCATGCATCAAAAAAGTATTCCGAGTTTCCTGGGATTGCTGACTTCTACTATAATGGTTTTTTTTACAAACGTCAAGTTTTATGGTGATCTTTTCGCCGTAATTAGAAAGTAGAGCCTTAGAAAATGTTTCAAGGAGTCAATTATACCTTTGTTCTTTCTGCACAAAGACAAATTTCTTCTTGTAGAGAGAATTGGTGAGCTTCTTTTTTTTTATTTTGTTTGAAGTTTTTTTTTTTTTGCTGTGAATATTCAAACTTAGGATCTTCTATTGATTTTCATTTGTGGTAGAAATAATTGAAAATATTTGTAAGAACATCTTTGTCATTATTATGATTATTTTTTTGGAACTTCTGCAGCTGCTAACTGTTCATGCTAGTGTTTCATTAGTAACATAGGGATGGGTAGCGAGTGGAGAGTAATGTGGATTGGCATAAACACCGGGCAGTTCATAATTTTTTGTTGATGATTTAAAACGAATTCCTTAAACTTGAACTTACGGAAAGGAGAAGAAAAATATTGTTAATTCAAAAAAAAAAATTAGTTTATAATAAATGAATGGTAAAAAGCTATACTATGTTGATCAGCTTAAAGTGCAAAATGAAAATTTTTAACTACTAAACTGTTAGTATTGTGAAGTAAGAGTAGTAGTAACTTGTGTAAAAAATTATGAAATTGGTAAAAAGAAGTATGAAATTGTCATATAAATAGGAGTATGAAATGTTTGGTAAAAAAACTAGGACATGATGTAATAATTACACTTGCTTAGATCAATGTGGCTCTTCCATTTGTTTTGATGATGAATGGCCTTAATGTGCTTCAGCGCCAACATTATCGCATAATATAGTGACCATGTTCTCCAAGAAAAAAACTATTGAGAATGGTGAAAGGTACTTCAATTGCCATCTTCTTACTGAAGAAGATGAACCATTGATGTTTTTGACATTGATCATAATATAAACCAATGCAAGCAATGATGTTTTACTTTAAAAAATCATATGTAATACTCCAATATTTGAGAATTACTCATATCTCCAAAGTTTTTATTCAGAGTTCTTTTGTTTTAATGATCTCTAATTTAGTTAGCACCGCATGATAGATCGAACCAACATTTAAAAGTTTGTTGTGCTTTAAGTTCTAAATGTTTTATGGGGCAAAATTTCTCCCTTAAGATATCAGGGTTTTTTTTCTTGTTCTTTTTTTTGGGGCTCAAACTTAGACCTTCTGTAGAGGTCAAAGGCCACACAGCTCAGCCAGTAATTTTTTTCTTTCAAATAATACATAGTGCTTTTAGTTGAAAATTAAAAGTTTTTCTGGATATTTTGAATGTTTGTTCTAGTTAAAATAGCAGGTGGAGTAGTTTATAATAACATGTATTTAAACTGCTTTTTTATTGTGTTTGAACTTTTTTTTGTTATTTCTTAAAATTTAATGCTGGTATTTGGCTTTTCCTTTACTAATAAGAATGTATGCACACTTAGTGCACATAGTTTAGAATTTATGAAAATGTATTTTCAAACCTTCATAAAATTTTCAAATCATATACAAAGCTTTGTTTTATTAAAAAATTATTAAGGCTTATATTCATCTAAGCACATATGAAAGCACAAAAGCATACATATGTGTGCAAGTGGTTTTTTTTTTTGAAGAATTTATATATGTTTTTAGAATGTTTGGCACAAAATGATTATTAAATTTGTAAAGCAATTTGGTTACTTGGCAATTACATATGAGTCAATAAGTGTCTTTCTAATAAAATAATGTAAATGGAATTAATGAATATAGACAAGTAGGAAATTATCTAGGATTTAAAATTGAAAATTAGTTGAAAGATATTTAACTTTATTTAGTTTTAATATGAAATAAAAAAACAAAAATATTTATTAAAATTATACTGTAAAATGAAGTGATGTGATTCTTCGAGTTGTGAACTTATGATTTTTTATTGGTGGAATACCTAGCTAGCCCTTTTTTTAATAATAATATAGATAATATATTATTGTTTGCATAATAAATGGATTTTAAAAACACAAAAGTTTAACATTTATTATTCATAAACATGTACTAGTGCATCTTGTGAGAAGGCATAATCTGCGAAGAGGATATATTATTGATTTGAGTATTTCAGTAGAATGTCCCCTTCACAATGTTAACGGTTTTATTCTTGTATGACAAATGATGCTACTTTTGTCAATCCCTGCTATACTACAACCAGGGCTAAAGTGCATCCATTTGGCGGCGCTTGCATTTTAGAATAATCATTATAACTATCATAATATTTTGACGAAATTTTTAATTTAAGTATGTTTTAAAACTTAATTAACAGATTAAGAATCGGTAAAAAAAAATTTCGGAATTTCTTCTAATACTTTTCCTTTGCTTTAAGAAACAACTTAACTACCTTTGACTAGTTACTATTGTGCTGATTTTGAAGTTGTGGATTCTTTAGCAAGCACTTTCAATGTCTCGGTCTGCACTTGATGAGGTGTCAACGACCGGCTCTTTCATCCGCACACCTTCAACTTTTCGCAATTTTATTTCAAAAGATCCAGCATCCCAGTTTCCGTATCTGGAAGATACCATCTTTATATATCTTATGCATGTCCCTGGGCATCTAGATGTCTGGCATATTTGAAGCTCAAAGGGCTTGATAAGGCCATCAGTTACACGGCAAGATTTCATTACTCTGGCAGACTTTATTGCACTTTCATTAATAACATTACATATTTAAATCTTAAAGATTTGTATTTCAATTTAGGCAGTAAAACCAAAATGGGAGAGAACTAAAGAGACTGATGAGCATATGGGCTGGGTCTTTCCTGTTTCTACCACAGAAGAACCAGGTGCTGATCCCGATCCTTTGAATGGAGCCAGGAGTATCAGGGAACTTTATGAGCTTGCAAGTTCAAGTTATTCAGGAAAATATACTGTCCCTGTGCGTACATACTTTTTTTCCTGCTTCAATTTCCAACATGATTGTCGTTTTCTTCTTGGCTAGGACAGCAAATAATTATTTTAAAAATTATGCAATAGGTCCTCTGGGATAAGGAATTGAAAACAATTGTAAGTAATGAGAGTGGAGAAATAATCCGCATGTTCAACTCGGAGTTCAATGAAATAGCTGAAAATGTTGATTTGGATTTGTACCCCTCTCACCTGCAAGCAGTAATTGATGAAGTCAATGAATGGGTTTATGATACGATAAACAATGGTGTATATAAGTGCGGGTTTGCTAAAAGACAAGGGCCTTATGACGAGGTAATGATTTTCTTATTCATTGGAACGAAATTTTTTTTCTTTTTGACTTTTATTATCTGCTTTCACTTAGGCTGTAGTCAAGCTATATGATGCCATGGACAAATGCGAGGAGATACTGAGCAGGCAACGCTATATTTGTGGAAATGAGTTGACAGAAGCTGATATTCGTCTTTTTGTAACTCTGGTTAGGTTTGATGAGGTATGAATCTTCAATATATATTAGGTTGCATGCTTTCTTAATTTCAACTAGTGAGAAAAGGAATTAACTTACTTTTCCGTCATGGAAATCCTTCATGTTTCTTTTTAATGCCAAGCAGTGGAGAACCATTTCATAAAATTGGAATCTCTAACATGGAATGGAGCATTAATATGTATATCCACACTGACACAGGAACTACAATGGACTACCATATGTAATGTGGCTTCTTTATTCTTAACATCATATTCAATGGTGGAACCAATGGGAGCTAAGAGTGGCTCTAGCCTCCTCTAAAATTGAGAAAAGTTTCATATAACTATTTGATATGAAAATTTAAAATGTATATTATAGAAGTTTTGTACCCCTAAATTTAGGTTTAATTTTTGGAAGATTTACATGCATACCTCACAATTCTTACCTATTTACATATCTAACACTTAAAGTTAGATATTTACTTATCTAACACTTCCCTATGCTTAAAAAAAAAAGGTTCATTTCACTTTGTAATGATGATATTTTTGATGTGATATTGAAGATTGGGATGTTATATATGTAAAAAATAAAGTTTAGGTATTATATATGTAAATACATGAGTATTGTGTGGTATATATGTAAATCCTCCTCAATTTTTTTGCCACTTTTCACTTGAAATCTTAGTTTAGTTGATTGGCAACAACTTCGTTGATTTTTCTGTTGTTTTCTGAGATCCTTTATCAATATAGTATAATACCATCACTGAGGTGCAGTCCAACTAACAAACAATTGATTTTATTTAACCATTCATGTTTGGGTAATTATATAGTTCGCTGTGCTCAAATCGAAATGTTAGATCCATTCATCCTTCATATCTTTTATTTCTCTCAAAATGATTGGAAGGAAACCAAGATTGAAGATACAGAATTTTTCTGATGTTGAATCTGCCTTTCCCTCGTTCCAACCCAAAAGGAAAAATGTACTCATTTTAATCAGTACTGCTTTTTTGTAACCATTTTACTTAGCCTCAAAATCTACTTAACTAACATTGCAGAATTCCTCATCACATCTTCATTTTTTCATGTACTCTCGTGTGCCAACAAAAACATGGAAGTCATTTATGTTTCTGACATTTTCTTACCGCTGGTGTAATAGGTTTATGTTGTTCATTTCAAATGCAACAAGAAGCTCCTGCGTGAATATCCAAATCTGTTCAATTACACCAAAGACATATACCAAATTCCTGGAATCAGCAGCACCGTTAACATGGAGCACATAAAGAAGCACTATTATGGAAGCCATCCTAGCATTAATCCGCACGGAATCGTTCCAGTTGGTTCCAACACAGATTATTCAGCTCCTCACGACAGGGATAGGTTCAATAAATAGCCGTGTTTCAGCTATCATAAGATCCTTGCTGCCGTTGGCAGGTAAGAATAAACTGCTTAAAGTGCGCAAGTAAGCTTGTTCTCTGTGAGCGAAGCACTCTGCTCCATGTTTGATTCGCAGACGGATTTATGCTGTTCAGAGTTTGTTGTGACATGATTCTCAATCAAGTGGTTTATTTCGTTTTTTTCTAAAATTTTAAATAATTCCCCATATGGTGAGGCCTCCCACTTGAATTATGGAGTTCAACTTTAGAGTCTAAAGGTTTTCGTTTAAGTAGATCTAAAACTGAATATATGGAGTGTAATTTTAATTGTAGAAGTTTTAGTGGTAGTGTTGTGACTTTAGGTGATCAAGTCATTAATAAGAGTGGCTTGAGATATTTAGGCTCTATTGTTCAAAATGATGGTGAAATAGATGGAGATGTTATTAGTATTCAAGTTGGATGGTTGAAGTGGAGGAATGCATCCCTATTATGTGATAGAAAAGTTCCACTTAAACTTAAGAAAATTTTATAAGATGGTGGTAAGACTGCAATGACTTATGTACGTATGTTGGCCAATAAAGAAACATAAGATTAAGTTAAGTGTTACAGAGATGAGGATGCTTGTGGATGAGTGGCTTTACCCTTAGAGATAGAATGCAAAATGAGTATGTTCGGGAAAAGTTGGAGTAGCTCAGGTGGTAGATAAGATTAGGGAGAGTCTTAGATGGTTTGGCCACATAAAGCGTCCGTCCATGACCGAGAGTAGATCGTTAGATTTCTTATGTTAAGAAAGGTAGAGGGTAGACCTAAAAGACTTGGTTAAGATGTATAAAAAATGATCTTAGTATACTTGAATTAAACATTTGATACATAATATGACACATGATGGAGAAAGGATTCATGTAGCCAACCCCACCTAGTGGGATTAAGGCTTGTTGTTGTTGTTGTTGTTGTTGTTGTTGTATGGTGAGGCCTCCCACTGGCTCGGCTCAATAGTTCTAGTTTTTTTTTTTTTTTTAATGTTCTTTTGCTTTATGATATTTTACAGTTTTACTGATCTTTTGATTTCGTCTGTCCGGTGTTGTTATTCTACTTCTCTCTGCAATTAATTTTTTTTTTAAGATTTTAAATTATTGTGAGAAAATTAATTTTATTTTTTAGAAAATTATCGTGAATGTTATATATTTATATATATTTAATTCAAATAATATTTTGTTGATAGTCATCACATTTAAATAATTCTTAAAAGTAATTTTTATCATAATTTTTTTTAAAAATAATCGAAGTTAATAGTTAAATATAATTATGATTATTTTTTAAAAGTAAAATAGACAAAATGTTGTTTCAAATATATTCTTAATCTATTTTTGAATTTTTACTAATTTGTAGGTATATTTCTCTCTAATTTTGGTAAATCTTTTTTAGTAATCTAACTATCATCTTGAGGTTGTTGAGATTGTTTTGGAAGTACATAAAAATAGCTTAAAAATACTATTGTTTGCAAATTTTTTTTGAGTATTGAGACATTTGAGTATGTATATAAGTAGGTGGTGATGATTTTGATATTAAAGGATCTATAAATAATAAATGTAATGGATTTTGAGTTTAAATTCATCATGTTAATAATGTCTATAATATTTTTTTAATTGGGTGTTATAATTTAATGAATCAATAGCAATTCATTTATACAAATTCTTATGGTCAAGTATATAAAGATTATCAATTATGATTAATTGGATGTTTTAATTATGCATGTTTTTTTTATTTTTATTTTTATGTTATTTTTAAAAATATGTTTGTTTAGAGTATTTTATATGTGATTTTATTTATTATTTTAAAAAATAAATAATATTATTTTTAAAAATATTCAAAATATCTATTTTTAAAAATAATAAGTATATTAAATAAGTTTTATTTTTAAGTAAAATATAAATTAAAAAAAATAAAAGTGATATCAAACGGCCCTTAAATTTTTGGTGATCATAATAAAATAAGGATTTTAAAAATCAAGAAAATTTTCTAAAATAATTGTATTTCTATTATAATGATGGTATAAAAGATATTATAATGAAAAATGCTCCTAAAAATAACAAGTTTATTTCTCTTGACATTTTAAAAGAAATTGCACATCATTACGACTAAGGTTATGAATGTTATCTTTAATGAGTTAGGTAATGAGCTATTTACAAATTTATTGTTTTACTCAAAAATAAATTATGTTATTAAACTTTTTAGTACTCTTGTATCAACCAAAGTAGTTATTATATTATATACGATATTTTAAATTTATTTTTTGTTTGCATTTGATAAATTGTATATTAAGAACTATAAATGAGTTATCATGAGTTTTATAAAAGGACTAAGACATAAATAACATGATTTAGTTAAGTTTATAGGAAAATACTTCAAAATTTGAGAATAGTGGATGGAGTATTTAAATTAAAGAACTTTAATTATTCTATACAAAAATAATATATTTATTCTAAACATAGATATTTATAATGCATGAGTGATCGATGCAGTATGCTTAAAAAATCACAAATTTATAATTTTATTAAGCTATTTTATTTTGTGATAGATATGCAATTTAAAGAACTTTATAATAGATTCAATGAGATAAATATTTAGTTGCTTCTATATGTGGCATGCTGCAATTTTTGATAAAAAAAAGATTGTATGTTTGGCCAAATTTTGTTGAATTAGATAGTAAACTTAAAAAATATATTATTAATATAAATTCATTGATAATTTTTTTGAAGTTGAAAAAGATTGAAGATCTCATAAAAATTTGTGGAGATTAAAAATAATAATATTTACTTTTTGGTGTACTTGTTAATCTTGTTTTGATTTACCAACTAATAAAATAATATTTGAATGAATATAGTCTATTATAAAGATTATAAAGAGTCAATTGTACAATCTTATATGAGATTCTTGAATGAATTATTGTCTAATCATCTATATTAAAAAAAGTCATTTAATGATGTCAATAATTACATCATTATAGAATGATTTTAAAATATAAAGATTAGAGGGGGAAACTATTAGTGATGCTCTTACTTGTAAGTTTTATTAGCATAAATTTTATTTTATTGTATAAAAAATTTTATGGGCTATCAATATATTTGAATTATTTTTGTTTAATTTATTGTAATTTTCTTCTTTAATTTTATATATTTTATATTAGAAATATAGTATTATATAAATTGTGTACATATTAGAATAAAACTCACTAAAATATCAAAGATCTAAGCTATATTTATTATTCTTTCTTTAAAATATTTTGTTGTGTTGTTTAAGTGAAACACAATTATACTAAGGCCCGTTGGCTGCTTTTGGATTATGAAAAGTTGGTTTAAAAGTCTGAAAAGTATTTGTCTTTGGCTTTTGAAAACTGAGTTTTCATGAGATCTAAAACTCAATTTCAAAAAGCACATTATTCAAACGGGTATCAAAATTAAAAATTCAGGCTCTCAAAAGCAAAATGCACTAAAAAAGCTCTCCCAAATAGAGCCTAACTTTCCTATAAGCGATCTTTGATCTTTTAGTATTTGTTTTCTCTCATTTATAGTGATATCTTGGGACCATCAAAATAGTAAAGTTACATAAAGGAAAGAACTAGTGGAATGTTGATAGATCTTTACTATACAGTGCAAATCTAATGGTTTACTAAAAAGATATAAATTTTATTTTAACTATTAATTAAATTATAAATTCTATTTGGATTTCATGAAGATTTAGTTTGTATTATTATTTTTTATATCTTCTTGAACTTGATTTAATTATGAATTACTTTAATATTTATGAATGATTAATCAAATTATATTTTTAGAACTTAATTAGGTTTAATTAAATATTTAGGTGTTTGCTTAAATTTAACAAAGATTATAAAAAAAAGGGGATTTACATACATACCACACAATTCTTATGTATTTACATATCTAACACCTAAACTTCAATTTTTACATATATAACACCCTAATCTTCAATATCACATCAAAAATACCACTTTATTCACTTTTTAAAAGTGAAATGCACCTTTTTAAGCATAGAAAAGTGTTAGATAAGTAAATATCTAACTTTAGGTGTTAGATATGTAAATACATAAGAATTGTGTGGTATGTATGTAAATCCCCCAAAAAAAAAACCCAACAACTTCATATTTTAAATCTTCTTTATATATAACATATTTTAAGACACTTCAATAAATTTATAGAAATTTTATGAATCTAAAATTTAGTAATTAATGATTTTCTTTCATTGAGTTCATGCTTAAATATCATTAAAAAATTTAATGATTAATGATTTTCTTCCATTGACTAAGCCGCACTTTACACATGGCACAAAGTCATTGGGTGGCTCACGACCTACATGTCAAGGGTAATAAGCGAAACATACATCAACCATTCAATAAAAAATTAAACAGCTCACGATTAGATCCATAATCTTAAGAGAAAAATTGAATCATTTGCGATATGACGTGGCCTTAACCATATGATAAAATCTACGCACTAGAAATTGCTTCAAGTATGTGATTGATTGAACAAAATAATGTACGTAAGTGTACATGATATTCAAGTAATAAAGTGATGAATTGAGTGTCATTCTCACAATGATCTCTTTCATTGTGTTCATGCTTAAATATCATTAAAAAATTTAATGATTAATGATTTTCTTCCATTGACTAAGCCGCACTTTACACATGGCACAAAGTCATTGGGTGGCTCACGACCTACATGTCAAGGGTAATAAGCGAAACATACGTCAACTATTCAATAAAAAAATTAAACGACTCACGATTAGATCCATAATCTTAAGAGAAAAATTGAATCATTTGCGATGGCGTGGCCTTAACCATCTGATAAAATCTACGCACTAGAAATTGCTTCAGGTATGTGATTGATTGAACAAAATAATGTACGTAAGTGTACATGCTATTCAAGTAATAAAGTGATGAAGTGAGTGTCATTCTCACAATGATCTCTTTCATTTTGTTCATGCTTAAATATCATTAAAAAATTTAATGATTAATGATTTTCTTCCATTGACTAAGCCGCACTTTACACATGACACAAAGTCATTGGGTGGCTCACGACCTACATGTCAAGGGTAATAAGCGAAACATGCGTCAACCATTCAATAAAAAATTAAACGGCTCGCGATTAGATCCATAATCTTAAGAGAAAAATTGAATCATTTGCGATATGACGTGGCCTTAACCGTCTGATAAAATCTACGCACTAGAAATTGCTTCAGGTATGTGATTGATTGAACAAAATAATGTACGTAAGTGTACATGCTATTCAAGTAATAAAGTGATGAATTGAGTGTCATTCTCACAATGATCTCTTTCATTGTGTTCATGCTTAAATATCATTAAAAAATTTAATGATTAATGATTTTCTTCCATTGACTAAGCCGCACACATGGCACAAAGTCATTGGGTGGCTCCCGACCTACATGTCAAGGGTAATAAGAGAAACATACGTCAACTATTCAATAAAAAAATTAAACGGCTCGCGATTAGATCCATAATCTTAAGAGAAAAATTGAATCATTTGCGATATAACGTGGCCTTAACCGTCTGATAAAATCTACGCACTAGAAATTGCGGGTATGTGATTGATTGAACAAAATAATGTACGTAAGTGTATACGTATTCAAGTAATAAAGTGATGAATTGAGTGTCATTCTCACAATGATCTCTTTCATTGTGTTCATGCTTAAATATCATTAAAAAATTTAATGATTAATGATTTTCTTCCATTGACTAAGCACTTTACACATGGCATAAAGTCATTGGGTGGCTCACGACCTACATGTCAAGGGTAATAAGCGAAACATACGTCAACCATTCAATAAAAAATTAAACGGCTTGCGATTAGATCCATAATCTTAAGAGAAAAATTGAATCATTTGCGATATGATGTGGCCTTAACTGTCTGATAAAATCTACGCACTAGAAATTGCTTCAGATATGTGATTGATTGAACAAAATAATGT
Source organism: Cymbidium sinense (assembly GCA_021442155.1). NCBI lineage: Eukaryota > Viridiplantae > Streptophyta > Magnoliopsida > Asparagales > Orchidaceae > Cymbidium > Cymbidium sinense. Next base: position 130,247,880 of record CM038220.1, on the reverse strand, counting down.
ACGTAAATGTATATGCTATTCAAGTAATAAAGTGATGAATTGAGTGTCATTCTCACAATGATCTTTTATTTGATTCACTATTAAGTTAATTATTAATCTATTCTCAAACTAATCTTTATCTAGCAAATTGGACATACAGATATTGAAAAAATATACAAATTGACAAGATTTTATTTTTATTTAATTTATAGAAAATGTGGGTTAATAATATTTAGAAAAATGTACTCTGAATTTATGAGAAGTTTGATTGATGATATGCACTAATTTACATGCAAGATTTGTGAAAACTTATTATTGGCAATCATGAGCTTAATGTTATATCATCTATGTCCAGATCAATGTAATCACAAAGATCTCTATTTGGGGTGTCCAAAATGCTCCTGTAGTGACGTCGCAGTGCTGGTTCCCCAGCGCTACGCATCAACTTCTTTACAGTATTTCTCTATTTATTTTTTCCATCTTCAGTGCCTCGGCATCGGCTTTGTAGTACCTAGGTGCCGTTCCTAAATTTTGTCATTTCATTTCTTTTAATAATTTCCTAACAAAAACACCAAAAATAAACTACAAATAACTCATTTTAATATTTAAGAGGAACAAAATATACATAAAAACATAATCACTAATGTCTATAAGTAAATCTCTTCTCTGTTAAATGTTGCTTGTTATCACTAATGTTTATAAATGTGGACAATGCTCCTTTCATCCAAAGTATTCAGATTGAACTATCCAAATAATTGAAGAACTTAACCAACATTTCATAATTCTCTGAAAGCTTAGCTATGTTTCCAGCAGCTGATATAGTATCCAAATCACAGCATGATTGAGATTTTCACTGCAGCTCACCATTAGATCTAAAAATATCCAATCAATCAACGGATTTGTCTCGAGACATCCGTAGCCCCATGGCAACCCTACATGCACATCATTGACTGAAAGGTAAGACTCTGTTCGCGGCCGCGCTAGCCAGCTTGTCTAGCTTGGGGATCTCCTTGATGGCTTGGCCGATGAAGCCTTTGATTGAGCAGAAGAAATACATAACAAAAACTATGCAGGAAATAGAAATCAGGCAAGCAGACAATAAAACAGAATTTTCTACTACACATCTTATAGAACAATGTAGTACATATATAGGCTTCTACTAGAGCTATACTTTCCAATATATCCTTTGGTTGTTACAACTATCAAAGCTTGTTATGACTTGAGTGGAGGAAGGTAATAATATTGATGGAATGTCAGATTGTGTATTGTTATCACCTCCCCAGTCCCCACAAGGTAACAAGTCTCTCTTGAATCGTTAGCTTGTCACACAAGAAGAAAACTAGCGAGAAGCTAAATCTTTAGTGAGAATATTAGCACATTGATCTTGAGAAGAAACATAATGAACTACAAATATTTTATTGAAAATGCATTAACGGATGAAATGATGATTAATTTCAATGTGTTTTGTAAGAGCATAAAAGACAGGATTGTTTTCAAATGCTATAGTTGAAATGTCGTCACAATATAACGGTGTGGGAGTAGTGATAGGAATGTTAAATTCTAAAGAAGCCTTTGTAACCATAGAATATTCGTTGCAGCTGTGGTAAGGGCTTTATATTCACTTTAATAGAAGATCATGCCACGGTAGAGTGTTTTTTTACAATCCAAGAAATCAGATTGGACCAAAATAGATACAATACCTAGTGGTGGACTTTCGATCAAAGGGGTCACCAGCCCAATCAGCAGCAGTGTACATATGCAAGAAAGGATCTCCTTTAGTATTAAGAGCATAAGAGATGGTGCCTTTAAGCATATTTGAGAATGCGTCTGCGCTTTTGAAATTCACTATCTGTTGGGAGATGCATTTTCTGGCAAATTTGATTTATAAGATAAGCTATATCCGATTGTGAAATAATTAAATACTTAGAGAGCCTGCTAGAGTTTAATAAAAATATGGATTAGGGTAAGTCGATGAAGATGGAGGATGTCTGGATGTGGCAACAAAAATTGGAGTAACAATCGATTTACAATTTTTCATGCTTTGCTTATTTAAAGTTCAAGAATGTATTTAGATTGGCTGAGATGATGTTAATCATTATTAGAAGTGATTTTGATACCTGATATGATCCTGAAAATTCTACTAGTCGAAGCACGAATCTTGATGTTAAAGCAAGCGATCGAAGTTGGCGTGGTCGAGCTTAAAATATCTTTGGAAATTTTGGGATATCAGTTAAATCCCTAAATAGCTCTCAAACATGAAGTGTTTATAGTCAAATTGAGCGTCTCGACGAGCCGGATCTAACAAGCCTACGATCTCACAATTCCGACTTCATTTGAGCATTCAAATACACAAAATACATCATATGATCAAAGGAATCATTTTGAACCGTCCGATAGAGAGGAGTGGTTCGGATTTTGCATGTATCTACAGAGACGCTATAAATAGCCCCTCATTCTTCATAGGAGGGACCTGAAGCAAGAGAGAGGAGAGAGCTCTAAAGCTTGAAGATCCTCCGAGCACAATCGTGCCACCACTCGACGGTCGTCAACCGCCTCGACCACGTCAGTGCCCACGATTCTCGCCGTTGTCAATCGGTCTCCATCATGCGCGACTTTTCGCGTCGGTCGATGTCTCTCATGTTCACCATCATCTGCTACTACAAGCATACCCACGACGTGACTACATGGTTGTTGTTCCCTTCTCATATACAATTCGTAATCCGTTATCGGAAATAATTTGTACTCAAACGATACATAGTGGAAGATTTTTGCGGGCTAGTCCAGTGATTTTTCTCTCTTTTGAGGTTTTCCATGTAAAATTTGAGTTTTTTGTTCACTCTTTAAATACCATTGTGTGTCTTTGGATTTTATAACAAAGGCTAAAAGTAAACTTTCACTCTACCACGCTGGTTTCTAGCCCGTTTGGCGCCGTTTGAAGCGATTCTCATTATTTCATCTTGTATGGACCAAGTTTTCTAACAAGATCAAAATCACCATCCGGGAGCATTTCAAGCTTATAAGGGAGGCATGGCGAAGAATGAAGATTCATCAAACTTCATTCCTTCAGATTTTTTCGGAAACTATGGGGTAACTCTTAATCTCAAAAGATTATCCAAATCGATATTCTGGATATCTAATTGATTATCAGTTAGAGAAGCAAGTTAGCAATATCAATGAAAAAGACCAAGGTTAAGGAGCAACTTTGGCTACAACCAAACGAATGTTTTGATTCGACCTCTTATGCAGTTAACGTTATCAGTAATACTTTGACAAACAACCTGGGTCAAAATCCCGGCCATTCAATTCGACCTCTTCCACATAGGTTAACGTCGCCGGGTAACACTCGATAAATAACCTGGATAGGTCAGGTCCGGTGGACTTCCCACGCCTCTTACACAGTTAACGTCGTTGGGTAACACTCGACAAACAACCCGGACGGGTCAAAATTCTCGGATTGATTCAATCTCTTCCATAGGTTAGCGTCGTCGGCGAATCGACAAACAACTGGGATATGTCAAAAGGTCCTTGGTGGACTTCCCACGACCTCTTCCATACAGTTAACGTCATCGGGTAATACGCGACAAACCCAGGATAGGTCAAAATCCAGTTCAATTCGACCTCATCCATACAGTTAACGTCATGGTAACACCACAAACAACCTGGATAGGTCAAAAATTCCGGATTCAATTGACATCTTCCATATAAGGTTGCGTCGCCGTAACACTCGACAAACAACCGATATAGGTCAAAATCCTTGGCGGATTGATTAGACCCCTTCCATACAAGTTAACGTCATGGGTAACATCACGACAAACAACCGGATAGGTAAAAAATTCTCAGCGGATTCAATTCAATTTCTTCCACAGTTAACATCATCGAGCAAAGACCAAACAACCAGATAGGTCAAAAGGTCCTTGGTGGACTTCCCGCGACCTCTTCCACGTTAATGTCATTGGGTAACACTCGACAAACAACGGATGGGTCAAAATTCTTGGTGGATTCAATTCCTCTTCCACAGTTAGCGTCGTGGTAACACTCACGACAAACAACTGGGATAAGGCATTGGTGGACTTCAAAGTCTCTTTCGCGCAGGTTAACCATTTGGGTAACACTCGACAAACAACCCGGATGGGTCAAAATTCTCGGATTCAATTGACCTCTTCCAGGTTAACGTCGCCATAACACTCGATAAACAACCGGATGGTCAAAATCACCGGTGGATTCAATTCGCCTCTTCCACAGGTTAGCGTCATTGAGTCACACTCGACAAATAACCCGGATAGGTCAAAATCATCACCATCGGCGTCTCCTGGTCACCGTATGCCGGTTATCGCCATTGAGCGTCGATCGACACCGTCGGCTAACTCTCCATTCATTTGTCGACCACCTGTCGGCCATAACCGCGATCGCCGGTCACCGTCATGCGACATCTCCGTGGTCACCACCATTCGTCGCGGTCATCCGCTTCTGAAGCGCCGGTTGTCGTCATTCTGCCGGTTGCATTGCCGACACCCTCGTGCCGTAACCAGCTCCCCGATCACTCTCCGCAGGATTCGGTCACCCGGCCCGACATCGTGACAATCTCCGTGGTGACCACCATTAACCGATCACCGCATTCTGGATTATTATTCGCTCGCACCTCGCCCGGTTATTTGCCATCGGTACTACCGAGTGTATGCCTGCGACCATTCGACCATCTCGCGGTCACCACCATGGTCTGCGGTCATCCCCTCCGTCAGCCTTCATCGCCGCACTGTCGTCGATTCTGCTACACGTTGGGCGTCGACCCGCCGGCCGTACGTGCCATCCGGTCATTCTGCGGTCATCGCCATTTACGTCGATCATGCGTAGACTTCATGCCGGTCCGTGACCATCATTGGCCATCTCAGCCATCATCACGTCGTGGTCACCACCGTAGCCGCGCCATTCATCGTCGGTCATCTGCGCGGTCACCACCATCGTCGTAGGTCATCCCATTATTCACCAGGCCGTCATATCGTCGGCCTATCATGATTCTGCATTCTTGACCCCGTCGGTCATTGCTCATCATCGGTCATCTCCGCCGATCTACACCACCTCCGTAGGTTACCACCATGGTTCGGTCGTCCCATTATTCACGATCGGTCACCATCGATTCTTGTCACCGGTTCTTTCAGTTAGTCCGACCATCACTTGACCGCTCAGAACCGTCGTTGACACCTCTTTCGAGAGGAAAAAACTAGAGTCTTGTCATTATGGTATGGATCTTGATGCCACCGAGCGACCTCCTCTTAAGAAGAAGAGGATCATATGAGGTGTCTTCTCCTGCCTGGGGTTTTTTAGACCCTATAGGAAAAAAAGGTAAAATCAAAGAAAACCGTAGCAGGTTCAAAATTGCTCAAAGCAGGGGAAAGCGGGCAGCGGTAGCGTCTTTTTGCCTGACGGCGGACCACGCCTGCTTGTCATTCAGCGTGTTCTCGACCCGCGTTCGACCGTCAGCCACCCGCTCCTCCTGTGGATTCATGAGCGGCCCATTATGTGCCAGCTCCGTAGCTCAGCGACCGACGAGAGCTCGCCTTCAGACCCTTCCAGCGGCGATGCGGCCAGCGATCCTCCTCTGTGACTGTTCGCGACCCGTCGACCCATTTCGCGACCGTTCAGCATTGTCGCCAAAAGCGCCGGCCGACCCTTTCCAGGTCCGGCCTTTCGAGGCTCGTCCAACTATTCGATGTGAGCGCGGGCATGAGCTCCGTAAGTGCCGATGGGTCCATAACCTAAAATCTTGCATCGGTAGCGTAGCGCACACATCCGGCCCGCATCGCCCGTGATCATAATCGCTTTCCGTGAAGAAATATTCTCTCAAAATGAATGGTTAATGGACCAAATTTAATTGAAGAATCTATTTTCAAGTATTGACATATATAGTTTTGGATGATTGAGATAATATCATCCAAAAATAGGAAGATATGATACGAAAATTCTAGTCAAGCAATCTTGATGTTAAAAGCAACTGTCAAGTTGGCGGTCGAGATCAACTTAAAATATCTTTGAAAATTTTGGGATATCAGTTAAATCCCTAAATAGCTCTCAAACATGGAGTGTTTATAGTCAAATCGACTGCGGCCGGATCTAACCCAAGATCTCATAATTTTGACTTCATTTGAGCATTCAAATACACAAAATACATCATATGATCAAAGGAATCATTTTGACCAAGATAGAGAGAGTGGTTGGTTGCATATATTCTGAGATGCCACTATCCGTCTATAAATAGCCTCGTTCTTCATAGGAGGATCAGAAGAGAGGAGAGAGCTCTAAAGCTTGAAGATCCTCCAAAATCGTGCCACCACTTTCGGCGGTCGTCAACCACGCGCCGACGGCCATGATCCTCACCGTCGTCAATCTATCGGTCTCCATCATGGCGACCTTCATCGTCGAGATGTCCCTCCACCATCATCATCTGCTACCAGCAATTATTCCCACGAATGTGACTATATAGTTGTTGTTCCCTTCATACTCTGATTCATAATCCCGTTATCGGGGAAAAATTTTGTACTCTCAAAGCAGGATACATAGTAGAAGATTTTTTTGGGTCAAGTGATTTTTTCCTCTTTTGAGATTTTTTACGTAAAATTTACAGTTTTCTTGTTCACTCTTTAAATATTTGTGTGTGTTAGATTTTATAACAAGGCTAAGACATAAATTTTCACTCTACCACAACTGGTTTTCTAGCCCGCAACAATACCAATGTATGTAACAGGGTCGAGATTCTTCATGTGAATCTGAATCATTACCAATTAAGAGCCAGACATCCAAATAGATAAGTTTATATATTTGAATTTGGTGATGATTATATATGAACAGAGAAAGTTTATCACTACTGGATTGAAACTCATGCTTCGCGACGTGCGAAAAAAGTGTTGCAAACCATTGCCGAGGGGATTGTTTGAGTCCATAAAGAGCTGTATGGAGTTTTCAAATAAGATGAGGATGAATAGGATCTATAAAATCTAGAGGTTGCTTCATATAGACAACATCTTGCAACGTACCATGTAAGAATGCATTAGATACATTTAATTGCAGAATTTGCCAATTATGATAATAAATGATCGTGAGAAAGAGGCGAATAGTTGGCATTTTTTTTTCTACTAGACTAAATGTTTTAGTATAATCCTCTCCGTATTCTTGATTATATCCTTGGGACATAAGATGAGCTTTATAGCAAGCAATGTTGTCATCTGAATTACGTTTAGTTTTGTAAATCCATTTACAAGCAAGGATAGTTTGATTAGGAAGAGGAAAAACTAAGCTCTTGGTGCCTTGGGATTGGAGAGAATGGAATTCGATGGACATAGCATGTCTCCAATGAGGAATTTTGCTAGTCGCAGTAAAACAGGTAGGGTCAGATGAACTCTGAATAGCATGACAATAATCAAAATGAACTTTCGATTTTAAGGATCCTGTTTTGGCTAGAGTAACCATAGGATTAGTGGGTTGAAGAGAAATTTATAGTTATGGTGGAGAACATAGTAGTCTTAGAAGTAGAGGAAGAGGAAGAGTGAGTAGATGGACTAGATGATAGAGGTAGTAGCTGTTGTGAAGGAGTAGCAAAAGAGATTGCATTTTTATGAGAAAGAAGTAGATGAGTATGGCTTTATGACTGTAAGAAGTAGAGGCCGGGATGTAGTAAAAGGAGATGGTTCTTGTGAGATGGAGCCAATTGTAGAAGAAGAAGAAGAAATGGTGGTGGAGGCAGAATGCTCACAAAAATGACATGTTGAGAGACATAAACTTGATTTTTTGATAGATCAAAACATTTATAACCTTTAGATTAAGGTGAATAGCTAAAAAATATAAATAGTTTGGACATCAGTTGAAGTTTATTATCTATAGGTGGAGTTAAATATAAGGGATAACAAGGACAACCAAATGATTTAATTTGTGAGTAATGAGGTTTATGAAATAATAGCTGATAAGGAGAAAGCTAATTAGTGGTTTTAGATGGTAATCGATCTATAAGATAAATATAATTAAGAAGAGCTTCAACCTAGAGCTTAGAAGGTAAATTGGCTTGTATGAGAAGAGTGCACACCATCTCGAGGAGATGTTGATGTTTTCTTTCAACAACACCATTTTTCTTGTTAAGGACATGTTAAATTGGTGAAGAATACTTGAAGGTGCTAGAAACGTTTGGAATGAGGTGCTAGTGTATTCACCACCCCTACCAATCCTCAAGATCTTAATAGTTTTATTAAACTGTTTTTCCAAAAGAGATTTGAAATGAGAGAACTTAGTGAATATTTCAGACTTATGTTTCGTTAGATATACCTAGGAAAAATGAGTGCTAACATCAACAAATAATATATAATATCGAAAACCTTGGTTAAAAACAGTGGGATTCGGTCCCTAAACATCAGAATGAATTAATTCAATAACATCATATTGATTTATAGAATATTTAGTAAATGCAAGTTTGTGACTCTTAGCTAAATGACAGGAAGTACAGACCATAGACTTAGTGGAATAGTTTTTAACGATAAGTGTTTAAGGATAAAAGAAAGAGTGGTAGCATTTAGATGACTAATTCTTCTATGCAAAGTTCAACGCTAAGTTTAGTGGTCAGGAGAGCTTGGAATTTGATATGCAAAACTAGAATGCTAGACGTGGAGATAAGATAGAGCCTGTCATGGCTGGGTCCTTTCAAGATTACCTGATTTGTCTTAAGATTATGAATTTGAAAACAATTTACATCAAAGATAATAGAACAAGAGTTGTCAGCAACAAGCTTATTAACTGACAAGAGATTGTGAGAGATTTGTGAAACTTGAAGCAGATTAGGCAGAAGTAACCTATTTTCCATCACTAATATGAGAAATGGATCGATTGTTTTTGGTAGTATTGCTATGATTATCAAATGTACTTACAAAAAATATGATGCATTTCCTTTAAAGCTTCGCTATCCTTGGTTTCAAACTCATCCTCGAGAATAGTATAAGACAATCATAAAATCTGGAAGTGTTGACTTGTTATTTATTTTTTTTTTGTAGTCTCATTTGCAATGTTTATCTCTTCACTGTAGAGTAAAGAATCATCTAAGAAAATTAGACTGAGTGATGGTTAAATTTTTGTTTCAAATGATTGATGTTGTGATGGTAGTCTGATGAGTGAAAAATTTAATAAAAATTGCATGTGTTTTAAGTTAAAATTATTATTTTATGATTTATTTTCATAATTTTAATTGTTCATGATAGAAAATTTCTTATTAAAGAAAGAAAAAAAATGAAAAAATTCAATGCAACACTGTAGTGCCAGATTTGTAATGTCGTGGCATTACAGACTTTGAAAAGTTTGTACAGAAATAGAGAAGATAACACTATAGTGCTAAGGCGTTAGAAACAACGTTGCGACACTACATTTTAGCGTTGAGGCACTAGAACAAGAAATTGAAGCCAAAAATCAGAGAGTACAACATTGTGTTGCTACAGAGCCAGCATGCTATATTCAATTAATTTATTTTAAAGCCAATTTGAGAAGTTTTAAGTGTAATTTTGACAATTATTTTGAAGGGATATGGGGAATAGTTAAAAAAGAAAATTATTTTATGATTTCCTCTCTCTCTCTCTCTCTCTCTCTTCTTTGGGAAGTGAGTGTTATGTAGTGTATGAGTGTGTAAGTATTAGACTGTGTGTGAGTTTTAGTTTGTATGTGTTTGGAGGAATTAGAGATCTAGTAAATGAGGATGCTTGTAGGATGACAATGAGTAGAAGCAAGTTAAAATTAGAGGAGTACATTTGGTTCTTTTTTTCCTTACTCTTGATTTATCTTGTATATGCAATACTCTAAATTTATTGTTCACTTTTCCTAATGAGTGTATAACTATGTAAGACTCTAGAATTGTGATTGTTTTGTGTTGAATGTTGTGTACTTAAATTGATGTGAATAATATATAAGAAAATTATTTGTACATTCAAGATTATGCTGTTTTGCTTTTCTCTATACTTAATTTACTTGCAATCTGGCCAATTGTGATGTTAAAAATAATTGTGATCTAGTGATATCAGTAGAGTCCTAGTGGAACAATAAAAAAAAGCAATCGGATTTACTACATATACATAGGCATATGATATTTCGGATTTGCAATCATTTCACATAATTACTTGATTTTAATTAGACTATAGAAATGTAATGGATTAAAAATAGTGATTTAGTTGTATTGATATAGGCATAAACAATGCAATATTTAAGCTTCTGATTAAAAATAATAGTTTTAAAATCCTCACATTTATTTAGAATGCAAAATTTTCATAAATTCAGAGTGTACTTTTCAAAATTTAAAAAAAAAATCTTAATTTTCAAAAATATCTTTTATAATTTGTGCTATTTGAATTTTTATAATTTGACTTGATAGGATAAATATTAGGTTGATAAGATATTAGTAGTTAATTACAATTTTCAAACAGATTCTTATAAAAATGATACTCTATTTATCATTTTTTACTTAAATGGCAATTGTATTTGCGTACACCGTTTTGCTCATAGTCCGCTCAGAATATATAGAATAATATCTTTTGTGTCTATCGATGATACAGTAGTAATAAGATTATCTGTAATCTCTTTAGCTTCCATTAGATACGGTGACATAGTCTTAGATTTCATGCTTAGATTATGCAATTCGTGTTTAAGCACCCGAGATCTGTTGCTTGTAGCCTTTTCTCTAAGGTGCTCCAAATTTTCATGGGTGGTGACGAGATGAATATAAGAAAGAATAGAGGAGAATAGTCGAATAGATTACACAAGATTTTGGTCTATAAGAGCCCATAAACGATAGATAGGGATTGGTTTGATTTGATGCATCAGATATATATTCATTTGGATAGAGAATCATATCAGTGAGAACCTTCAAAATAATTTCTACAAAATAATTTCAGAATCTATATGTGATAACTTTCATTATCGAGCTGAATAGGTACTATATTTTTAATGTTAGAGACAATGAACTTGAGCTGAGGAGGGATATTGAATTCTTCCATTGCAGTGCTAGAGGATGACTGTTGCTAATACATCCCAGATGAAGCAGACGCTTCATTATCTCGAGAATTATAACAGTTGAAGCCGAACGGTAGGAAGCTCTGATACCATTATTGATCAAATGCAATATATAAGAGAAACTAAGCAGGAAATAGAAATAAAGCAAGAAATAATAAAACAGTATTTTCTACTACACCTCTCATGGAACAATGCAGTGCATATATAAACTAAACCAAGAAATTTTTGAAGTATTAAATAATTAGTAATTATAATTTTAAGTACATTTAAAAAAAAATTAGTACAAGCATAAGTAAGAATTACTTCATCGCCGATATTTAAATACCACTTATAGGCGATCGACACCAATCTGATAATCATCGATTTTGAAAGCTAATCGACCGACTCTGCATGCCTCTAAATAATCATGCGGTGTAGTTTAGACGCCTTTTTTTCTTTCCCGACATGTCTCACGACGACAGAGTTCTTCCCACGCTGACCGCTTCTCTTCCACCTCAGATTCTGCCCCACCGCCAAGTCCCGGCTCCACTGCGTACTAAAAGTTCACGTAGGACTCTCGGCTCCAGCTCTTTAAGCTCGGCACCAGCTTGCACGGCCCGTCTCGCAAGGTATATTTTTGGTTTCCTTAGTATTCAGTAGATCAAGATCTTTCATGATGAATTTACTTAATGTTATTTTAAAATGGTTCTATCTAATCCTGTTCAGAGGTGTCATCTTGTTCTTGCTTTGTTTTTTGTTTTCTTTTATGAGGTTTAGTCATTATCATTGATCGTCCCTTTTGTGTACCAGTGAGGGGACTCGCTTTTCTTCAGTAGGTAAGCAAGCTCCACGTTCCACCACAGGTATTTCCTACAATTTTGCCAGTTTTCATAATGTCCTTTCTTTCGTAATGTACATATTTGTTGTTTTCTTGGCTTGATTTGGCCTTAACACATTGCCCATTCCCTTTTTATTGAGGTATGTAGTGATATGAGATTCAAATTACATAGGAATGTTAAGCTTGACCAAAATATCATCGTTACCTCCTAGATCCAAATTATATTTATAAGTACTTTACAAAAGTAGTGTAGCTTAAAATATTTTTTATTAGTTGAGCTGATAGTTTTTGAGCCTTTGTTAGGGTTTGTAGGCCTCCTAGGATTCTATTTATTAACGGATCTTTAATAAGTTTAATTGGCCTCTACTAACCTCTGTTAATTCTTTACAAGTCTCTCCACTAACCTAATTTGTTAGGTATATTGAATTAGCTATTGAATGATTAGTCACATTTCAAATTTGTACAATCCAAGCCAGTGCAAATCAATTTTTTTCATATTCAAGAATAATATCCAAAAGTGAATATTTTTGAACTTTAAAAATTTTTTTCATATTCAAGAATAAAATCCAAAAGTGTTAATCCTTAAAATCTAGTGGGAACAACTTTAGAGTAATATTTATTTTAATATTTTAGTATTATCTTTTTATATTCATATGGTGTTATACTTGGTTCAATCTTTTCTTATGCTGAAGTTATTGAGTAATTTTAATCAGCATTTAAAAGTCATTTTTTATCTCTTAAGTATTGCTTTAGTATATCACCTTATGTTATTATATGAATATCTTTGTTTCATGTTTGATAAAAATTGTGTGAATATCTCTTATTCAAAATTTTCTTCTTCCAAAGATTTATGTTCTAGAGGATTTTCAAGTTAATTGTTAAGCCCATGACAAGCATTTAGGGCATTCAAAGTTATATTTTATCACATGTATTAATCATTAGTTATATGCTTTATGCAAGTGATATTAAAGGATGGCTATTCAATAATATTCTTCGCAATATTTTTTCACAATCAATTGTATATGAATAACATTTTTATTTTAAAAAGTGCATTTTTTTAAATATTATTGGTTTAATTTTATTTTAAAATGTAAGGCCTTTTTTTAAAATATTATTGATTAATTTTATTTTAAAAGGTTGAAGGTGTGTTTTTTAAAAATATTATTGGTTTAATTTTATTTTAAAAGGTCATTATTCTTGAGATATTATGAATTTTTTTGAAAAGGTTGAAAGTGTGTCATTATTTATTGATTTATTTTATTTTACTATCATCATATTTAGGATTTCTTAAATGGATTGTTATTTAAAGAGAAAAGAATGAGTTGATCTTGATATCGATAATCTTCAGGCTGATCCTGGGCTTCGTCCGCCGATTTGGAGTTATGATGTTAATGATAAAGATAGAATACATAGAGCATATTTGGTAAAAGGGTCACATCCCAAAAGTCATAATTTTCCTCAAACATGATGATACAATGTACAGATTTAATTCAAAGCATGAGGAATATCCATATAGAATATATACGAAAGATGCGATATTGATTATATTGCTATTTATTTAAGCCTCAAGAACAAGTTACTATAAATCAAGGAGGTGGAGATTTATTTATTAGAGAAGGATTTAAAAATTGGAAAAGAAAAGTTTTTAGCCTACGTTGGTAAACATAATAGTGCTCAAAATAGGGCAAGACAAAAGTATAAAGATCTAATGAAGCCTCAAACACAAAGTGTCCCTACTATGTGGTTGACTAAATATGAGAGAAATAAAAAAAGAGTATAGGATAATGTTGACAGCGGCAGTTGATTGTGTTAGATTTCTTTTGCAAGAAGGATTACCATTCAATGAATCTTCTAATTTAGTTAACTTAAGAAAATTATTTAGAATTATTTCATTTTGATCATAATGAAAAAAATTAAAAATATTACATTTGAAAATACTAGTACAAAATTACAATTGACTTCACCAAAGGTATAAAAATAACTTTGTCAAGCTGCATCATCTGAGACTTTAACTTCTATCATCAAAGATATCGATTCTTACTTTTCTATTATCATGAATCTCGTGATGTATCAACAAAGGAACATTATCGTTATGAGATATGATAAAAAAAGATCAAGTTATTGAAAGATTTATTAGCATTAAATATGTTTTTCAACAAGTGCAATTGCACTTAAGACAACACTTGAAGCTATACGCTAAACATTCATTACATAGGTGAGGTCAAGGCTATGATGGGGCATCCAATATGCGGTGAATTCAATGGTTTGAAGGCACTCATTCTTAATGATAATCTCGTGCATTTTATATTCATTGTTTTTCCCATCAGCTTCAATTATGTTTAGTGGATGTAGCAAAAAAATATTGGCAAGTGAAGCATCTTTTTGAGTTCACTTCAAGAATTTTAAACACAATTGGAAGTTCTTATAAGAGAAGTGATATTTTAAAAACTATTCAACATGAAAAGATTATTTTACATCTCAAAACATGGGATTTAATTAGTGGAAGTAGTTTGAATCAAGAAACTAACCTACAACGAGCTGGTGACACTCGTTGGAGTTCACATTCTCATAGTTTAATTAGTCTTATAAAGATGTATGCATCAAGTGCTTGAGATAGTAAAGAGGATGGAGTACATGATCATCAATGAATCTGTTTTAATTAGGCAATGGAGTCTTTTGATTTTGTATTCACTACATTTGATGATTGATATTTTAGGTATCACAAATGAATTATCACAATCTATGCAAAGAAAAGACCAAGATATTGAAAATGCAATGAAATTAGTACAGATATCCAAGCAACGATTATAGATAATGAGAAATAGTGAATAAGATTCCTTATTACATGAAGTCTCTTTTTGTAATGTTTTGAGATTGATATTCCGGATATGAATTCTACCTTTAAAACTCATCGACGAGCTATAGAGGTGAAGAAATGATAATTTGCATCACTATTGTTGAGTTATTCTACACTGTAATTGATATGCAACTTCAAGAATAATCATTTTTCTGAAGCAAGCACAAAGTTACTTCTTTGTGTGGCATGCTTAAACTCAAGTGATTCATTCTTTGCTTTTGATAAAGAAAAACTTATTCTGCGAGTTATATCCTAGATTTTTCTACAGCTTGAGCTTCAACATCTTTTCCACTTATATTATCGATGTGTAGAATGATGATTTCTCATCTTAAAATGATATTGTTGATCTTGCCAAATAGCTTGTCAAGACAAAGAAGGATGGTGTATATCCTTTAATTTATAAGCTTATTATTTTGGCACTAACTTTACCAGTTGCTACAGCTACAGTGGAGAGAGCATTTTCTACAATGAAGATTGTTAAACATCTATTGCATAGTTGAATGAGTGATGATTGGCTCAATGATTGCCTTATACCTTATATTGAGAAAAAAGTATTTGAATCGATTCCCAATAAAGCTATTGTACAATATTATCAGGCAATGCAAAATAGATTAAGAAGTTTGTAAATATTTTTTATTAGATTGATGATAATGTAATACAATTCTTCCTTTTGAGTTATTCATTATTAAATTTACCTTTTTTTAAATTACTTTTTGCCCACCCTCAAAATAAAGGTTGGTTTCACCCCTGCATGCAGCATAATATTCCATCTGATTATGCACATGATTTCACTATGTCAACTGTTGTTGTATCACAACACTACTACGACGACTCAAAAGTAAGGTTAGCAATTACCTCAACAATAGTGTTAGTATCTTCATTTTATGGTTCATTCTGTCTTTTATTTTTTTTAAAGATTATGACTTTTGTTGACACAGAACTCAGCTGCTTGTTGAAATACGATTGTATGAGCAACCTAGTGCATTTAGAGTACTGTCTAATGATGAGCACGTTATAATGAATAGCGAATCAAGTAATGTATCTGATGATAACGATGCTGAAGAGGATTCTTTCCTTAGTAATACCAATTTATGCGACACTAATGTTGGTCATGAGCTTATTCGGAATAATTCAATCCGAAATTCTTCAAATGATGATGTTATGATTTGCAATAATGACTATGTCCGCACATGCCAAACCACAAAAGATTGGGATGCAGACATTATGTTGGATGGTCTATCTGATAGTTCAAGTTTTTCAGATGACATCGAAGTTCCAGTTGAGCTATAAGAAGGTATGTGTTTCTCAAATAAGAAGGGGCTTCATTAATGCGGGTCGACTCGCATAATGTTCGCTTACAATCACTTCGAATCAAAATAATTTTACTGTTATATGTGCACAACATAGCAATCTTAAGAGATCTTGTTAATGATGCATGCACTGTAGCAGGAGCAAAAGGTTAGGAAGTGTTTGGAGGATATCAACGTTAGGTGCACCGCACACATGCATAAGTACTATCACTGGTTCCAGACATCGTCAATGCACTTCTAAGTTCATTAGTTATTTTATAATGCCAGTTATGCGATCTCAGATAGACTTGAAACCAAGTAAGATCATTGGAAGGTTGAAATCAAAATTTAATATTAAAGTGTCTTACATGAAGGCTTGGGATGCGCGGTGTAAGAGTATCAGAGCAATATTTGGTAATTGGGAGGACTCGTACTGCTCTTTTGGCCAATTCATGGATTCATTATGCTCTGTTTTGCTAAGAATTGTTTACATATTTTATCATCAAATACATGCAGATTTCAGAGATTATTTTAGCATTTGGACCATCAATATCAGGTTAGAAATTTTGTCATCTTATTTTGTCCATGGACGGAACATTCATACTAGGAAAGAATTGCAGTACATTACTCATAGCTATTGGTATTAATGCCAATAATGGATTATTTTTGCTTGTTTTCATTATAGTTGAATATGAAAATAATGAGTCCTGACTCTAATTCATTATGTGCATACAACAACTGTTGCCTATTGTTTCCGCAAGGAGCGATTTATGTATTATCTCTGATAAACATGCGAGTTTGGTACGCGGTTGCCGAGATGTATTTCCATGGGTTACATCGCTTAAGAACACATCTACGAAAACTTCAAAAAAGCAAGGCATAATGGGTATTGGATGTTGAGTTTCTATGTAAGAAAATGTACATGTCGAGACGGATAACATCAACATATTCAACCGTCACATGTCGACATAAAAAAAATCAAACTTGAAGTATACCGCTGTGGTGAGTGTGAAAGTCATTGGTTCATGATGACGGTAAGCGATATGGTACCATGACGATAATTATATCTGAATGTTTCAATGGAGTTCTCAAATGGGGACGTGGACTACTAATTCAAGCACTGATCACTGTTGTTTACTATAATATTGTGGACTTATTTTATAAGAGAGCCAGTATCATGGATTCGGAGGAACCAACTGATGAATTCACATTCTTCCTAGCACGTGTAGATTCGGCGGAGGCCGAAATTACATCCACAACCGCTTATTAATGCCAATGAAGTGCAAGTGTTCGACATGGTTTGATCCTTGAGTTGACTTCACAAGGGAGCGTCAGCCATGTAGCTATTCTGGACATTAATTTATCTACATGCATGTGGTCATTCTTTTAGTTCCTGGAGATTGAATCATTTGGCGTATGAACTTGGGATTGCACATAGATGGACCACCGATTGTCGGGCCTATCGTACTCGGAGAGGGGAAGCGGTGGAAGAGTTGACTACCGCGATTGAGCTACCGGGTGGGCACCCCATCAGACATGTATATCATGACCGTCGACCATTCTACATTCGGATGCGACACGCTGACCAGATGCCGCTTACGTTGGATATTTTTCGAGTCTACACGCATCAGATATGGACTTCAATAGACATTTATGAGCGTATGTGTTATTCCTTATGGGGAGTTTCTTACTTCCAGGTACTTCAGGGTCAGAGGTGCACTTGCAGTACCTATCTTTATTAGAAGATCTAGATACATTCAACACATTCTCGGTAGGCGACGCAGTGTTGACACACCTATACAGGGAGCTACATGAGTCTACTAGACTAAGGAGGGCCAATATGACTGGTTGTCTTCAGTTGCCTCAGATCTGGTCTTGGGAGCAACTTCATGTAGGAAGACCAACATTACATGTCTCCTACCCTAAGGATCTTGATGGACTGAGCATCAATTTTAGGTCAGAAAACTAAATTATTTTTCAATTGTTTTAATATATTGAGTTGCAAATAACTAATTTGCATATGAAAACTAGTTTACTCAGGTAGAACGAACGGTATGTGCGGCAGATGCCATTTGAAAATATCATAATTTTTTGGGATGAGCTTGATGGACTACTATTGAGTTAGGTACAACTCTTAAATGTTAAAACATATTTTATCCAAATTTTACCATATGATATTCTGTGTAACAACCACTCAAACATATAGTGACTTGGGAGCCGTCGATATTCGATTAGGGCTCTTTATCGATATTTTTCATGGCGGTTGTATGGCTAGCACGCGTGTTCCCATGATCGGTAGAAGAGGGTGGACCTTCTCCAGTTCCCGTCTTTGGTCACTGCGCATTGATGTAACGATGGATCACAACTTCAAAAGAGTTGATGGCAGAGAGAAAGCTGATATCGATTGAGTTCAGTACCATCACCAGCACATCGCTACGGGCTTGCAAAGATCACATGTCGTGTAGATGACACTTATGCGGCGCTAAGCCCTCAACAGCGACATATTATGGTCCAGGTCATGAGCTTCGTTGCACTTGCTTAAGGTGCTTATTGATCCACCGACGACATACTATCCCAGAGCACCTGTCGAGCGAGCATATATTAAGATAATACTACAATCTAGAAATTTTTTTAGCTACTCCGTCTACAGATTTTCATAGTAATATTTTAAACTTATTTCATATAGGTGGAGCATATCTTAGCGACGGAGGACATTTTTCAGCATTTATTTGGATGTCTAGGTAACTTGGACTTCCAATTGGCTATAAATAAGTATGAGAAAATATGTCATGATCTGAGATTGAGAACCCACATGTGACTATGAGCTCCAAAGCGTCCGCAGTGAGCATATGTCACATGGCTATTACTCATTTATCTGACTGACAGGACATGTGCGGGTCCATCTACTTATGCGTCTAGCTTCCACTTTTCGGGGCTCTTCCAGCATATGAGCGTTGCACCTTCACAAGATTGGGTGCCTTTAGGACTGTAGCCAAAGATGGGTTCGGTTGTAGAAAGGATCATGGACCATGATGTCTCCCATCATGATCGTCATTCACCTACACCTACACTAGGATTGTGATAACATATGACGTCGTAGTAGGTAATAATATCTGAGATGTCTTTGTATTGTGTATTTGTGGATTTCTAGTTTGTATTTTACATTTATAACTAGGTTTACTTAAGATATGAATGAAATTTTTTTTATATATTTTGTTTAGTAGTACAACAACTTCATATAAAGTAGTTTAAATTTGATGCTAGCAGATATCTGGTTGAGTTTATTTGCAAAATACAGGCAAATACAATTCTTGTAAAAAACGCATCTCCTTTCTCAAAAAAAAAAATAATAAGAAAAGTCGCTGGCGTGACCTACTACGTTAAAGTCAATTGCACGATAAAGCTAGGTCGGCCAATTGACGTGACTTAGAAAGCCTCGCCCTAAGTGGGACTTCCTAAGTTACTAGATGATGGTGATCATCGCCACTAATAAGTCGTGATACCTGAACTGAATTTTTTTTCAAAATGTAATTAAAATTATAATTATTAGTTATTTAATATTTATTTAAAAAATTTTCTTCTATATAAACTTGTACTAGAGTTATACTTTTTAATATATGCTCAAGCTGTTTCATCTATCAGAATTTGTTTCCATTAATGGAGATGTCAACAGCGTCCTCTTCTTCTCGTCGCCGGAGAAACCAGATGACATTGGGGATTCCATCTCCGGTAGTAAAGAACGGCGCGAGGGTAAAACAAGAAGAAGAGAATGTTGTGACGTCGACGATCTTTCTAGCGGGATCGAGCTAGCTACAGAATCTCCCACACCGGAGATCGGTATCTCCGACTATCTTTGATTTGGAGCGAAGAGGAGATGGTCGGTTTCAGGTGAACAGACTGCAGGTCACGCGAGGAGGGAGGAACAGTGTGCCATCTCTGAGTCTCGACTGCTCCTAGCAGCTGGAAAGAGGGATGGCGGCGATGGCGTGCGTGTCGAACCAGGGAGACCGGAGAAAGGAGACCGACGAGGCTTGTGGCGAGGGCTGCTAGGCTTGTAGCGATGTGAGGCGGGGACGGGGAGCTGGGCCGGTGTGCAGCTTGGAATCGAGGAGGTCTCACGTGAATGGAGAACGAGAGAGAGGTTTCTAGTTGAGGAGAGTCACCGGATCGAGGGGATGCGTGAGGGGCTGTGGAGCTGCACGACCTGGGCTGGCCGAGGAGAGGAGGTGCTGGTTTTTGGGAAGGTCAGCATGTGGTCGTTTGACGGAGAGGAAGCCACGGGCTTCCAAAAGAGAGTCGTTCACTGGTTGGCGTCCCTAGAGAAAATATAGGGGATTTTTTTAAAAAAAAATTTCTTTGTATATGGAGAAATTATTACGTGCGAAGTCTCTGGATGTAGAATTATATAACTACACATGATTTTTATTTTTTAATCTTTCTTAATTTGAGCCCGATGATCGACTCCACTCAGTAAAAGAAAAAATATTCCTATTACCAGAAATAAAATAAAAATGGGAGAAATTTAAAATTAAGTATATAATAATTTTAAGATTAAAATCCATGAAATCTACTGCTAGGTGTTGCGGCAGTTGTTGGTGAGAAAGAAGAACGGAAGTGAATTTGCTGTTCAGACTGAAAAATAAGAAGATGAAATAGAGAATGGAGTAACAACCTTTGTATCTATATTTTATCCATTCTCTTGAAAACATATGAAGTGCATACAACTTTAAGATAATATTTTTGCCTAGCTTTACTCAAAACACGTTGAAGATTTAGAGTTTTTATAAATCTTTTAGTTGATAATATTCTTTTATATCTTTGTACCTATATTTTATCCATTCTTGTCAAAATATAGGAAGTATATAGGGTGTACATATCGTGAGTAATGTGTATACTTAAGCATTTATAGGTTTTGTGAAAATGTACAAGATGTGTATATATTTCTTGTTTGTGCATTTGTGAATAGCAAATGTATAAATACTGTGTATACTTTTTTTATATATGTACATATGTCATGTACAAGTATTTTTAAACTATGATAAGTTCTACAATATGTGTACAATAGAAAAAAGCAATCGCTACTAGTTAAACATCCAATACAACATATGTACAAATAAAATTTATGTCCCAAGACGATGATAAAATGAAAATTCCTAATTTTAGAACTCATCACTGTTTAAAAATAACTATTCACTGTGTATGCACATATGTAAATAAGTATACACAACATATATACATATGCTATTCACAATTACACAAAAATAAAATATATACACAGCAACAGCATGCCTATAAACAAAATTTATGTCCCACGACTATGATAAAATGAAGATTTGTAAAAACTGGACAAAACTATGCACTTCTTATGTTTCTATGAGAATGGATATTGGGAGAGAACTCCCGTGAACTCACGAGCGTGGTTGGAGAATTAATGAGGAATAAGAGAATTTCTCGTGAATAGAAAGCATAAGCTGGAACATTTTTGGATGGGGATGGGGATGCGGATAGGATCCACTTTAGAGTTTATATATATATATATACTTCGTTTGTTGAAACAAGGCAATAAGATCAGCGCCGGCAACGAGATTCCTGGAATTAGCAGTCCGAAAAAGAAACCTGCAAAAGTTTTAGCACAAAACTCAATAAAAAATACAAACAATTTTTAGAGGAATATTGTGGTGAAGTTGTCAGTATTCCAAGATAGGAGGAAGAAACCTAAAAAAAAGTTGTTAGTCTTCAAAATATCTGGGCGATTAAGCAATCAAAATGATGAAAATAGTTTATAAAGGATTTAAGGACTATTTGGTTGACTTAAAAAGAAATGAATTGCATTCTTAATACAGTTAAAAAATAAAATTTTGGCATCCGGTTGATTGAAAAGGGAATGCAATATAAAATTTTTAATGTTTTTCTTTTTTAGCTTTTATTTTAAATCTAGTGAAGAAGAATTTCGTCAAATTTGGGAGATTTTTAAGTACATTGGTTGGTGTAAAGCATGCTGCCACCTCCGACCACCACTGCCGTCTGTAGGTGTCATTTCTTATAAACTATTGGATGTCATTTCTAACTATTACTCCATAAGCATTCCTCTAATTATGTCAACTAAATTCCCAATCTATTTATCTCTAGCTTTTTTAGTTCAAGAGTTAAAAGATTATAGCATATTATTGGTATCATCTTGATTTTTTATTAAAATGCAAATTGGCATTTAGACCATTTATAAGAAAGATTGGTCAAATAAAGCACTAAGGCTCATTTCAGATAATTTAGAAACTTCGACATCAAAATTATATTTACTATATGCATTCATAGCCAACAACAATATATTTTAAATTTTTGGCTTTCATGACAATGATGATAATCTATATATTCCTTCATAATTGATGCATGTAAATCCTATATTTTGCATTAGAAAATACACATATAATTGCCTCAATTAATCTTTTCTTCATTTCTAAAATAAATACCAATAAAATTACCTCACACTCAAAAGATGTAACCAAATTATTTAAAAACTATTGTCATAATCTCTCTGGTTCAGAGTCTACTACTGCAAAGATTATTGTAAATAGCCTATTGTTACCATCCAGAGTATTTACTGAAAACAACACTCCTAAATATTTAAGCTTCAAATGACAAGCATCAAGACCTATAAGATGTTTTTAACCAACGAGGTTGCCATCAATACATACTATAAAACTAATATAGAATCTCTCGAATGAGTTGCCTTTATCATTATACTGAAAAATGATGCAAGAATCAAGTTTTTTCTATAGCCTTTGCTATCAATGTATGGACCTAATTATAATTATCTTCAATGATCCAAATATATTATCCCTTATGCTTTGGCTACCATAATTTTATATATGATATTGAGAACCTATATTTAGTCTCTAACTTATTCTTAATCTATTTTAGAGATATATCTGGATATTTTTTTCTATATCATATATTTCATGAGCCAAAAATTAGTTGTTACTTTTATTATCAACACTGCCAACATCTAGACATAAGTGTACACGCATGATTATAATTTCATATATGATGTGACAACTCATATTTAGTTTCTTTTACCGGATCTTGAATTTCATGAGCCAACAAATTAGTTGTTGGTGCCTATTATCGATATCGTTAACACCGGACATAAGTGCAAAGCTTGCATTTTTTTTTACTTCAAATGTTTTACCATTGCTTCAAGCTTGTACTCTCAAAGGCATCCAATATAAGAACAAATCATAATAACCCTTCTTATATCACTGGCCTTGAAATACCAAAATTCTTACTAATAAACTGTAATCTAAGAAATTGTTTCAAACTTATAGAATCATCAAACTGAGTTCTAACTATTAAAAAGATATCATTTCTACCAAGGCTCGATAAATGAACATCAGTATATGGATCAACTCATCTATAGATATGCCAATATTATCAGAGCAAGAATGATGATGGTCTACCATTAAACAAGGATCCACAACATCCATACTTTATAAATTTAATATATCTTCTTCATCATTCGACGTGATTTTAATCTCCGGCATACAAATATAATTTGAAATGAAGAAGTTAGAAATTTAAGTGAATAGTAGAGATATATCAATGCTAAATATCGTAAATATGTTATACAAATAGTGTAACATAGATATATCAAATTATGAAGAAATTCTTAAATACTTAATTGTAAACATCTAATGAAATACTTATATAAATAGAGTAGTCCTTGAAACACATCTTTTTTTCCCCATTGAAATTTTCTACATCTTTTAATATGTTATATTATCATTAAGGAACACCTTGATGTAATTTTGAACGATGCGGCTCAAAAAATCTCTTGGACTATGCAAGTTTTTTTTTTCTTTTCTTTTTGAGCTTTCTCGATTAAGTTTTTAGGATATATAATATTGTTGCGTGTTAGAAAATCAGTTGCGGTAAAAATTTTGAAGTTTTCTTATTCACTCTTTAAATATCTGTGTGTGTGCTGAATTTTACAATAAAGTTAAAACATAAATTTTCACTCTACTGTAATTAATTTTTTAGCACGCAACAAATATTATTAGTTACAATTTTTGGACAAATCATACTTTCAATCGCGTAATCTGTATTCATGTGTTATTTTTTTACTCTAATATTAATGGTGAGTCAACCAGGCCGGATATGACGCTATTGTGGACCTCGATACGACTCGTTTCAGCCCATCAGCCATGGCGGCTCAGTATACCGGAAGGAGGTCAATGCGGAACAAACCCGCAAGGCGGGTCATAAGATTAAGGGACGACCACGATGACGGTTTTCCTTTTTAACTATTCCTGTTTTATAGTTTGATATTCTCTTCAGCTGTTTCAATCTCTACGTCTCTTTTCTCCGCATTCGATCCCTCTTTTTGCAAGGTGAATCAGAGTTTTTTTTTTTTTAAAAGGTTGAGGCCTTTTCATTTGCAGAAATTTAATTTCCTTTTTGTTTTTTAATGTTGTTGCATATTTTATCGCGCCATGACTCATGGGAAAACGATTTAGGGTTCACAGTTCTGTTCAATCAGTTTGCTTTTGATTAGGCTTCTGTCATTTGCTTTCCATTGATGCATGTTTTGAATTTCTTTGAGATTGTTCGTCCGTTTAAACAAATGATATTTTAGTTTAAGCAAATGGTATGAACTTGTAATTTGGGGTCACTTACCATTTTAGTTATACTCAGTAGCGAATAAAGGAAGGTCCATATTCGGCAGACAATCTCGTACCCTATCACCTGATTGACGATAGAGCGGTCATTACAAATCAGTCTTTCATATTGAGCGTAGTCTATTGCAAATGCTTCAAACTAGAGTATCCAGTAAGCTTTTATTCTTTTTGGTAAAATTAGACAAAATTTTAAGGAGTATATAACTTTTTGATGTTAAATTGTAATCAGTTGTTTCTTGAATTCAAACTGAAAACAGAAGCGACCACCTTAGATATTGTTATTACAAAAATGATAATATAGCTTATGGTAAATGGACAGAATATTGTTTTTCCATGTTAGTTAGCTTAAGATATAAATTGGAATTTGTTTGCTTACTCAATGCCTATTTGGGCTAATACAAAAATGAGAGTGGTTGTATGTTTATATCTGATTAAGAGTGATAGTATGTTATGAAAAGTTCAAGAAGATTATACATAAAATTATTGTCTCATAAATTGGAATGACCTGAAATTTTAATGATAATTGATGCAATTGCCATGCTTAGATCAATATCTGTAGTCATGATTTTCATGATGATTGACCTTAGTGCAGTTCAGTGCCAACTTGTGTTTTTTTTTTCCCAATATATATCATCCCATAGCACCCACCTTCAAAATGAAACCCCACATAAGGAGTGTTACTACGAGTTTCTTGTTTCATTCAGGAAAATCAAACATGAATGCTGCTGAATTAGTCCTAATAGAAATGAGCGCAACAATGAAAAAAATAATAATAAATGTGGAACTAGCTCATATTTGAGACTTGCTTATGTTTTAGAAGTTATTTTTACAGGTTCTGGTGACTTGATGATTCCTAACATGCTTAGCAACTTTTGCTTGGCATGACGGATCAAACCAACATTCATAACTTTATTGCACTTCTAGTTATTGATTCGTACACGAAGTTAGTCCATTAGTATTTTAAGAATTTTGCTGTTTTCCTGAATAATAGTTAATATCTTTAGTTGGAACATTGAAAAATTTTATGGCAATTTGTGAATGTTTGGACTATTTCAATAGCTAGTTTTTTGTGGCTATATTGTAATTTCTAACTGCTTTTTATTATGTTTGGAACACTTTTTTTTTTTCATTTTAGAAGTTGAAGTTAAGTTTTTTGGTTTCCTTTTCCAATAAACAAATTTTATGATACTAGGATTTGAAAGTCACAAAATTTTAACATTTATATTCTACCAACATGTGCAGGCACATATGTTTAGAAAACATAATTTGGAAACAGTAGAGATAATAGATTGAGACTGTAGTCTTAGTTCCCTGCATAATGTTTTCCTTATATTCTGTTATTCATAATAATAATTTGTTGTCACTTGATATAAAGATGGTGAATTTATGCTACATATCAATCCACAGTAATAGGGCTAAAGTGTGTACAATTGGTGGCATGCTCTTTTTTAAGAAGACTTAATACTTTATTTGTTTTAAGAAACATCTTCATAACTTTCAACTAGTTACTGTTGTACTGATTTTCATTTTATGGATTCTTAGAAAACCTTCATCAATGTCTTCGCGATTTGCACTCGATGTGTTGGTGCTTTGTCCGTGCACCTTCAAGTTTCCGTAATTTTATTTCAAAAGATAAGGCGTCCCAATTCCCTGCAGAATCAGGAAGATACCATCTTTACATATCTTATGCATGCCCTTGGGCATCTAGATGTCTGGCATTTTTGAAACTCAAAGGACTTGATAAGGCCATCAGTTACACGGTGACATTTTTTTTTTCTCTCCATGACTTTTTTTTGGCAGTGTTTTTCATACTAACTTTCTCATCCTTCCATCTTAAAATCGTATACACATGCAATTCATAATTTAGTCAGTCAAATCAATATTAGAAAGGACCAAAGAAACGGATGATCATTTTGATGGGTCTTTCCTGCTTCTAGCACGGAAGAAGCTGGGGCAGAACCTGATCATT
This sequence comes from Cymbidium sinense, assembly GCA_021442155.1. Lineage (NCBI taxonomy): Eukaryota > Viridiplantae > Streptophyta > Magnoliopsida > Asparagales > Orchidaceae > Cymbidium > Cymbidium sinense. The sequence goes on along the minus strand of CM038220.1, from coordinate 130,221,272 downwards.
TGAATGGAGTCAAGAGTATCAGGGAACTTTATGAAGTTGCAAGCTCGAATTATTCAGGAAGATATACTGTCCCTGTACGTATATGATATTTTGATTTCCTACAAGATTTTCCTGTTTTTTTTGCCGGAGACACCAATTGATCTAGTTTCATGATTATGTAACAGGTTCTTTGGGATAAAAAGCTCAAAACAATTGTAAATAATGAGAGTTCAGAAATAATTCGTATGCTCAACACAGAGTTCAATGAAATGGCCGAAAATGCTGATTTGGACTTGTATCCTCCTCACCTACAAGCAGTCATTGACGAGGTTAATGAATTGGTTTATGATGCGATAAACAATGGTGTTTATAAGTGTGGGTTTGCTATAAAGCAAGGGCCTTATGATGAGGTAATGATTTTCTTCTTCTTTAAATGAAATTTGGGTCCTCTTCTGACTTTTATGTTCTATTTCACATAGGCTGTAGTCAAGTTATATAATGCCTTGGACAAATGTGAAGAGATACTGAGCAAGCAACGCTATATCTGTGGGAATGACTTGACAGAAGCTGATATTCGTCTTTTTGTAACTCTGATAAGGTTTGATGAGGTACGGATCTTCAAGACAGTAGGCTACACGCTTTTATTATTGAAAGTGGCAAAAACATGAATTCACTAAGGGGCTGTTTGGGATCAATTTTATTTTGTTTTTGTTTTTATTTTATTTTTAAAAACCTGTTTAGTTAGTTTGTTTTTTAATTGTTTTTATTTTTTGAATTAATAAACAAATAATATTATTTTTAAAATACTCAAAACAGTTTTTAAATATTTTGAGTATTTTTTAAAAACCACAATTACCATCAAATATATTTTATTTTGAAATAAAATATAAATATAAGACAAAAAAAAAAATCAAAAAATAAAAAACAGTTGGCCCTTAAATTTTTAGTTATGTCAGACCATCAGATTACTTTTAATTGTCATGCAGTGGGAACTACATAATGAAATTGGAGTTTCACTGAACTCGTTTTATGCCTTCTTTTGAAATTTTTTTTGTGTTGAACATAGATCTATTGGAAAGGGGTTAGATCAAAACTCTTTAATAACTTTTAAAACGTTATTTCATATAATAATAATTAGCAAATGTCGTTAATATATTGTTTTATTTCTTTTTTAAAAATATCATCAATCAACATATGTATTTAGTAAATCTATTACAATTTGCTATCAACTATTTGAACTTTTGAATTAAATTGCATTATTTTATCATTTTAATGAAAACCGCAGGATTTTTAAATGATTTGGGGCAGTTTGGTGCTCAAGTGATCATCCAGAAAAAAATATTCCAAGTTAAAAGAAAGAGAGAGAGAGAACGGAAAAGACCGAAGTTGGCTTAAGGATTTCTAGTTAAGTTAGAAAAATGTCATAGCTCATGATCACTGCAATCATAAACAGAAAAACAGCTTAGAAATATAATACTTGTATAGATTAAGAAATAGATATGTGTAAAGTGACATGTCTAATATTGGCATTACTAAATCTGTTAAGAGTAACAGATTTAGGTAGAGCATATCAAGAAACTCAAGAATGTATAGAAAGAACATTATATAAAGGAGGAATAATAACTAAGAGGGGGTTGGATCTTCTTTAAGTTCCTTCTGAAACAACTCTTTTCTTCTGTTATCTCTTCTTTCACCTTTTGTACGGAGATGTGGCCGCTCGAGGAGCTAGGTACCCTAGGTTCATATCATTTGTGCTCTTGTTAACTTCTCCGGAATTTTCCAAAATACCTTCAAGAACATATATGGGAAGGCATGAGACAAACTACAAAAAACATTAGAAGAATGTGTCTACCGATTAACCAAATATGATGAACAAATGATATCAATTACAATGGTTTGTAGTGAAGTTTTTCGATTATCATCCATCGAATAGCTCGAAAATTCGGTTTAAGAAAAGCTACAAGGCGGTAAAGAATCTCAGACATGTAATTCTTCCTTAGAATTCACATCATGTTCTCTATCATCATTTATCGGTTCAAGACCGATAAAATAGACATGCCATGTTTTAATGGAGAAAATCCAAGAGGTTGATTATTCAAAGCGGAACACTTATTTTAATATTACAATCTTTTAGAGAAACAAAAATTTATCATAGCCTCAATTTATATGGATGAACCAGCTTTGAGTTGGTTCCAATAGATGCACCTTAATAAACAACTATGCTCTTGGCATTCTTTTAAAGAAAGTGTTATTCAAAGATTTAGACCATCTTTATATAGAGACCTTTGTGTGGAATTGGCAAAAATTCAGCGAATATCTTCAATACAAGAATTTTATAATGAATTTGAGGATCTTTCTAATCAAATTTTGGTATTCCACTAGTCTTTCTCCAAAGTTGCTTTGAATTTGGATTGCGTGACATCAGAAGAGAAGTGCGGGCCTTACAACCTTAATCCTTACAACCTTAATCCTTACAACAAGCATTTCAATTAGCAAAATTAATTGAAGATCGCTTACCAGATAACATTTTTTTTATTACAAATCATAAAACGCTCAAGCAACGATATCCAAACAAAATCCTCCATTCTGCTAACACCGATCCTTCCACCTTAAAAAAATCAAGTGGCAACCAAAAATATATTACCAGTACAAAGACTGACAGCAACTCAATTAGAAGAACGTAAAATAAAGGGGTTTTGTTTTAGTTGTGATGACAAATACCATCGAGGCTACACTTGCAAATTAAAATTATGGCTAATGATGAACAAGACCTGCAATCTGAAACTCAAATAAAAAACATATTAGTTACTTCAGAAATCCCTGAAATTATCTTTAATGCATTCGTGGGACAATCCAACTCGAGGACATTACGACTACAAGGCATTATTGGAAATGTTAGGGTACAAATCTTGATTGATAGTGGGTCAACCCATAATTTTATCTAATCCAAGTTGGCTCGTTTCTTAGAACATCCGTAACACCTTCAAATTTCTTCAAGGTTTGGTAGGAAATGGGAAAACACTTCAATGCTCGTGTGTTTACAACCAATTAAACTACAATGTTACACATTCATGACATATTGTTATCTCTTACCAATACAAAGAGCTAATGTGGTATTAGGAGTATAGTGGCTAGAACAACTTGATGAATGCACAATAGATTACAAGAAATTGACAATGAAATTCATATGGAATGGAACCTTAATCCAATAAAAAGGAGACACAACATCAAACCTTGACAATATTACCTTACATCAATTCACCAAACTAAGGGATAATGCTGCAATTATCTCTTGTTTTCATATAAGGACAGTCCATCCGGATCCAGTTACTTCATCCGGTTGGTCAGAAGATTTACCTGCAAGCATTTAAGAAATATTACAAAGATATCAAGAATTATTTCAACCTCCAGTAGAATTACCTCCCAAAAGGGAGGTTGATCATCACATCAACCTCCTCCTAGGCTCCCACCCTACTAAGGGAAAATCATATTGATACCCTTATTTTTAAAAAATAGAAATAGAAAAGTTAGTCAAAGAAATATTAGAGGCATGTATTATAAGAGAAAGCACAAGTCCTTTCTCTTCCTCGGTTCTAGTAAGAGAAAAAGATGGGACCTCATTTCCTATACCAACATTGAACAAGATCAGCATCCCAGACCGATTTCCTATACCAACACCAAAGGAGCTAATGGATGAGTTGCACGGGGCTGTTTTTTCTCCAAATTGGATTTACGTTCAAGATATCATCAAATAAGAATGGCTGAAGAAGACATACCTAAGGCAGCTTTTCGGACTCATGAAGTACATTATGAATTTTTAGCAATGTCATTTGGTTTGACAAATGCACCAACCACTTTACAAACAATGATGAACATTATCCTATGATATTTTCTACGCAAATTTATGTTAATTTTCTTCGATGACATCTTAATCTATAGCCCATTAATAGAGAGTTATATAACTCACTTGCAATGTATTAGAAACCTTAAAGTCACATTCCTTATTCATCAAGCCAACAAAATATGAGTTTGTGCAAAAGAAAATTGAATACTTGTGACATCATTTTAGCCCAAGGTTTAACAGTGGATCCAAAAAAGATTGAAGCAGTCTAATCATGAAAAATTCTCACTTCATTAAAACAATTAAGAGGGTTCTTAGGATTAACGGGATATTATCAAAAGTTGATGTAACATTATGCAGAGATTGCAACCTCGTTGACATCCCTTTTAGCCAAAGGAGATTTCCAATTGTTGGAGGAAGCTTAATTGACATTCCGAAATTGAAATCAACAATAGTATCCTTACCAATTTTAGCATTTTTTGATTTTTTCTTATCCTTCGTTTTAGAAACAGATGCTTCTGGAACAACAATTAGGGCAGTTTGTTACAAAACAATAATCTAATTGCTTATTTCAGTAAAAAATTTTCACCAATTTTACAAAAATTATTAACATATGCTCGTGAACTTTATTCAATTACAGAAGCAGTGAGATGATGGCGCCAATATTTATTAGGGACTAAATTTATCATTCAAATAGACTAAAAAAGTATGGGAATTAATGCAACAAGTGATTCAAATACTAGAAAAACAAAAGTTTCTAGTCAAACTTTTGGGCTTTAACCAAGAATAACAAATAAAGTAGCAGATGCACTATATTGGAAGTAGAAAGTATGCTCATGAGGGATAGTTTACTAATGGCAACAATCTCCAATGCTCAACACAACACCAGTTTCTATGCTTATACACAACAATTGACCAACTCAGAGAAGAAACACAAATCAAAACATACTTGCGACAATTAATACATCAAATTAACAAGAAGCCAGATCAATTTCAAGCTAGATATATAATTGGTTAATATATTACAAAACCGCATCGTCTAGGTAGATTCAGGCGATAAAAGTAATGACGAATTGTATTTTTCCCCACTTGGCGGTCATTGCGACATAAGGGCGTTAGCAAGAGTGGCACAATTATATCGCCTAAAATGAAACAAGATATTCAACATTTGGTTAATGCATGTCCCACTTGTCAACAAGCTAAATATATCAGTCAAAAGCCTATAGGCTAACTGTAGCTTTTACCAATACCAACAATAATATAGGAAGAACTTTTCATGGATTTTATCATTGGCTTACCCAAATCACAAGGCCAAATAGTCATTTTGGTAGTCATTGGCAGGTTATCAAAATATGCTCATTTTTCAATCTTCAACACTCAATTTTTTGCAACCACAGTCGTAGCTATTTTTGTATTCGACATTTGCAATTTCATGGCATTCCACAAAGTATTTATCGGTCGAGATCCCATTTTTATGAGCTCATTTTGGAAGGAATTGTTTTGTTTAAGTGAGATTACATTAATCATAGTACCATCCACAAACAGATGGCCAAACAGAAGTGACAAATAGGTTGTTAGAGTAATATCTTCTCAGTTTTGAATTAGAATCACCAAGAAGGTGGCTCCAATTTTTACCATGGGTAGAATTTTTCTACAACATAGCTCTACAAAAATATCTCCCTTTCAAATTGTTTACGGACACCGCCACCTTCAATAATTCCTTACAACGCCAACTCCACAATCAGTCTAGAAGTTGAAGCAGCAAAAAGAGACCAAGTATTGCAACAACTCAAGAAAAACTTACAAGAGACACAAAACATAATGAAACAAATGTCCGATAAGAAGAGAAGAGAGCTAAAGTTTTAGGTTAATGATTTAGTACTGGTTAAATTGCAATCATATCGCCAGACTTTGGTAGCAACTCAACCATTTACAAAACTACAATGTCAATACTATGAGCCTTTCAAAATTATACAAAAAGTAGGTGCAGTAGCTTATAAACTAGAGCTTCCAAAAACAACAAAAATTCATCCTATTTTTCATGTATCTCATCTCAAACTATTTCAGGAAGACTCTAATTTACACCTAGTACTTATAGCAATTTGTAGAAGGCCAACCATTGGCCAAACCAGTTCACATTTTAGACAAACGAGTTATACTTTAGGAGAAAAGCCAATCAAACAAATATTAGTGCAGTGGGTGGATTATTAACAAATGATGCTTCTTGGGTTTCCTTCAATGAATTCAGAAAGACGTATCCTGATTTCCAGTTAAGGGAGCTGGCTTAAGGATTTTCAATTAAGCTAGAAAAATGCCGTAGCTCAGGATCACTGCAACCTTAAACAGAAAAGCAGCTTAGAAATATAATACTTGTGTAGGGTAAGAAATAGATATGTGTAAAGTGACATGTCTAGTACTATCATAATTAATCTGTTATGAATAAGGGATTCAGCTAGAGTATATCAAGAAACTCAAGAATGTATAGAAAGAACACTATATAATGGAGGAATAAGAACTAAGGGGTTGGATCTTCTTTAACTTCCCTCTGAGACAACTCTTTCTTCTGTCATCTCTTCTTTCACCTTTGACGTCTTTCACCTTGTGTGAGCTGTGGCTGCTTGAAGAGCCAGGTACCCTAGGTTCATATCATCAAGTCCGCTGGCCAATAGTTGTGTGGAGTATGCTTTCCTTTCACTCGTTCATAGTTTGAATATTTCTGTTCATTAAGTTCTTTGCATACTCTGATAGAATATTTATATTTTTTTTCAGTGAAAGTTTGTTCTTTATGCCATTAAATCCTCCTTTTATCTGATTTGGGTGTTGAACAGTTGTAGAAATGAGTATATCAAGATGTATGTATGGGAAAACATAAAGGCTCAATTAATGATTGTTTACATTAGAGGATTGGTTGGAGCTGCAAGATATGGTAATGAAAATAGACATGTATAGCAGATGATAGGAAATGTATTATTAAATCAATAGACAAAATTAATGCTGGAGAATTACAAAAGTGAAGGGCCATGCACAAATTAAAATGAAGAGAGAAGTTGTTCAAAATGATTTATGAGAGATAGGTTCAACACCTCAAGTAATACTCTATGGTATGGCTAATTATGATTGTGATATTCTCCTATTGTCATTATAACATTATTTTTGTTGCTAATATTACACATACACATCTTATTATTGTCACAGTCATCCCAGGTTCTTTTACCAAATGAGGGATTAACTATAACTTGTCAATGTGGCATTTTGAAACTGATGTCACGGCATTAGAGCTGTCCAACTAGACAGTTGATTGTCTTGGAACCATTCTTGTTTCAGTAATAATGTAGTTCACTGTGTTTAATTGGAAGCCTTTTGCATTATAGTCTGTAGATCTTTTGTGTTTTTTTTTTGGACATGAGAAACCAGACTGAAGAACATATACTTTTGGTAACTATAAGGATTCTGCAGTGAACGTTCATGCAGCTTTCAGTTTAGTGGTCATTTTCTAATTTCTCTTGTAAAACTTTAATCAGAACAGCAAGCAATGATTTAATCTCATTACCATCAGAAGAGATCCCATTTTTCAATTAACCAGTCATCCAATACCAATCAAATAACTGTGTCGATATGTTTCTTTGATCCGCTCTGCTATTTTTTGATAAGGTTATATTGCTGCAAAATTTTATTATAAGCATTGTCACATATTAATTTTGTTCATATTGAGCTTTTGCTTTAAATATTCTCAATTTATATTTCTGCCATTTCATAGAACCCATCTGATAATTATAGATGATAACCGACTGATTGACGCTTTGATCTAATAGGTGTATTCTGTTCATTTCAAATGTAACAAGAAACTTCTCGTGAATATCCAAATCTGTTCAATTACACCAAGATATATACCAAATTCCTGGCATCAGCAGCACAGTTAACATGGAACACATAAAGAAGCACTACTATGGAAGCCATCCTAACATCAATCCGCACGGAATCATTCCAATTGGTTCCAACACAGATTACTCTGCTTCTCATGACAGAGATAGATTCAATAATTAACTTTGTTTAAGCTATCATAATTTGGGTTAAGTCTGTTCCATTTTGATAAATTTTGCAGAAAGAGAAATAAGATACTCTTATGTTTGTTTATCAGAGAATTATTTATGTTATTTAATGTTTGTTGTGACATATATTTGTAATTGAGTGGTGTATTTGTCTGTTTAATTTTGTGTACTACTAAAATAATTGATGTTCTCTTGTTCAATTTGTAAGTAAAGGCATTATTAGATGATGCTGATGATTACAAATCCTTCTTTTGCCAATCATTTGCTGGTAATTGTTGTATTTGGTGTTAATTCTTACAAGTTTCTCTAATTGTTTGGTATTAGATCATTCTTTGTATTGATTTATTAAAATAATGAAATTTACATACCATATCTTATCGTTTATATTTTTCCGGCTTGAATATTTATTCTAGCGTTTTTATGTAGAAAAAGTATTTCACTTGAAAAAAAGTAACAAGTGGTATTTTGATGTAATAATAAAGATTTAGGTGTTATTTAAAAAAATTGGGTGTGAAATATATAAATCGTAAATGTATGTAAATCTCCCTAAAAATAAGGGAAACTTCACAAGTAGGAAGGCCCCCTTTTTCATTTTTTTTTTATTATTTTCAAGGGATTTCCATTTTAAAAATGACATTCTTCTTGATGGTGAGTGTGTGAATTCAGGATTAATTTTGGTATATATAAATTTAAAATCATATTTATTTATTATATATTTTAAATATTTTATTTTTTATTTTTTTTAAATAAATAATATTATTTTTGAAATATTTAAAAATAACTTTCAAATATTTTTAGTATTTTTAAAATAATTATTATCATCAAATATATTTAATTTTGAATCAGAAAATAATTAAAATAACTATAAATGTAAAGTAAAAAATAAAAAATATAAGTGATCTCAAGCATCCTGTGTGTTATTTTAATTATTATTAAACATATTTATAATAAATTAAATTATAAAACAATAAAATAAAAAATAAACAAAAAATAAAGTGATTCTTACAGCAGTATCATATATGCATTAGTTGGGCAAACCATGGATGTGCCAACATCAAGGGTTCGACATCTCCAAATTAGCTTCTACTTGCTAGTTTTCACTCACTATTGGCCTTCGGGAATAGGCGTTGGCTGCCTTCTAAGGAGAGATTTTGGGAATGTTAAAAATGTTAAAATTTTAATAGATTTGCAAAATTATCTTACATATATCTTATTCCATAGATTCACTAAATAATAATAGATATATTTTAGGGATCTAACAATCTAATTAAAAAAAAAAAGTTAATGCAAATATGAGGGAAATTTTATGAAGAAAATGATGGTTGAATAAAATTGGTGTTGGTTGATGGTTGACATGTTTACTTAAGCTTTTGATCTTTAGATAGAAGCGAAATTAGGTCAAGGAATTGTGGTTGAATAGAAAAAGTTAATAGCAAGAATTGGTAGGGCCAAATGTGATATGTGAATGAGAAAGGGGGATCTAGTTTGAGACAAGCTAAAATAAAATTCAAGTGTCTTTTTGCAAGAGCACTCAAGAAGACAAATCTAGTCAAAGTAGATGACATTGTATGGGAAAGGAAAGATCCTATATTGAAGAAAGGGTACCAAACTTATGAGGAGAGCATCATCAATTTAGTATTGTTTTTTTAGAAAATCCTTTTGAGAAGTTGGATAAATTTTTGCCAAACATTCATAGAAAATTCAAGCGATTTTTTATTTTATCGAAGAATATTATGTTATCCCATAGTTAGGAAGGATGGGATAATATACTCTACTATAAAAGGTGGTAACTTTTTTGTAGAGGCTTTTTTTCCTCGCTATTCTTGATAGACTAGCAGGTATATTGCCCTATTCTTGGTCTATAAAGAGAATTTGGGGAAAAAGTTCATTATTTGGATTATATATCATGAGTGCAACAACTCATAAAGAACTTATGTGTATATATATTTCTGATCTCCACTTGTATAGTGAGACTTAGGGTCTCATCATATTATTACAAATGTGGTTTTTAAAGGTTGGGTCTTGGTGTCATGTGCACCTTGGGTTGATTTATCCAAAGGTAGTGCTTTCATCCTCCAATTTTGGTTCTTTCTCCTCCCACCATATATATACATGGTTGTGGTGGGAGAGATTATGATTGTGTTGAAGACATGCAACAATGTTGATCCTGCTAATAGTCATATAATAGCTTGTATAAGCTAGACTTACTTACATTCTATGGATCTATGGATATGCTCTACTTGTGTAATACAAATGTTGTCCAAATAATGAATTAAATGGATTAATTATTAGGGTTTTTATTTTAGAGGCTTATAATATCACACCTTAGTGATGTAGTGCATCATGAAAAAATTAAATTAAATGCCCAATTACAAGAGCTAAGGATAAAGCCCAGGAAAAGAAGAAAAAATCGGCCCAAGTATAACCCAAACTAAATCCCAATAAAGGGCTCATATTCTAGAACATGTTAATTGTATTTTTAGGTTTGATATTTTTATGTTTTAATTTCTTATCTAGAAGATTGTAAGGCTGGTCTTGATATGAAAGAGATATTAAAATAAGTGGTTGAAACACTTCCTTCATAAATTGTCATCAACCTCTCATTTCTCCTTTTTTTTTCCTCCAAAAACTTTCTCTCTTAATGTCTTGTTATGCTCATAAATATGGGTTGAAATGTTTTGTGACTTTAGTTGTTGAATGCATTATTTTGACTGAAGTTTTGCTCTTTTTCTTTAGCTTGGTGCTTGGTGACTTAAGTTTATCTTTTCTTTAGTGAGACTAGATAGTTATCCTTTGTTCAGGCTTATATTTACTTTTACTCTTAATCTCTTACTTTTAATTTACTTAAATATTATTTTTCACATTTTTCAGCTTCCTTTAAAACCAACCATCTCCCATCCTAAATTTCGCATCCACTTCAAAGCCTCACCTAAAGCTCTTGGCCAAACTAATCAAGACTAAGGTCTAATCTCATTCCTTACCCATCAACACTTTTATAAACTTCATCAAACCTAACAAGCTATTTCATATCATTAGTTCACATCTTAAGCTATCCATCCATCATTATTTCCAACCATTTATCTCATCTAAATCCCATTTTATAAACGGTTCTTTCAAATCAACCCAAACTAAATTAATTTGAGGTAGCCTTGAAAGTTTCACTAGAAGATCATACTAAACACATCAATGTTTCACCAAAAACTCCATATCTCATCTTTAGACATTAACCTAAAGATCCATAGCATTTTCTACCTCTTAATCTCACTAAAAAGTTACATCACTATCACTTAGTCTTTGACGTTAATGATATATGTGATATTATCGATCACTTTGAAAGACATTTATTTAGATATATAGTCTCTTATTTACTAGTTACACACTATTAAATGGACTCCATCCTTGGATAGACATTATCAAAATTTAAATCCTTTATGAAAGGATACAAGACATGTTAGATGGATTAGGCCTAACTACAAGGATAAAAATGTTAAGAAAATTCCTTCATAATCTAGGTGATATAGTTCTCTCCATCACTCTTAACTCTTATAAAGGGGGTAAGATTTATTTTGAGAGGGGAGAAGATTATAAGGATTACTAATTGGTAGAGCAAACCACATATTCTTATTTTTTCAGACTTTTCACTTGAGTTTAGAAGTGGAGGTACTCTCAGAACTTGTTTGGTTACTTGTTGCATAATAATTGACACAACTAATATACCTTCAGAATGAACCAAAGGTGAAAGCATATGCTACAAAGAACTACTTAACAATCAATGACTTTTCTTTTATAGAGGAAGGACCACAGCCTCAAGAGATTTTTTTTCATTACAAGCTCCATAGGAATCAAACAATTTTCTTTTCACATATATAGAGATTGTATAAGATTTTGTTGCATTTGTGACTCGGGAAAGCATAGTCCATGAATTTCATGTGTTGTCACATAATTACTATAACCATTGTGGATTATCTCACATGCTTTTGGTGTTGTTTATTGATGGCTTCTTAATAGTAGGAGTGTGCATTTGATCAATCGATTAATTGATATATTTATTAAAGAAATTAATCAAACTAAATTACTGATAAAAATTAATCATATGAATAATATGTACAACCGAACTAAATTGAAATGTGATATCATTCGATTTATGTAGGTATGTTTTTTTAATCAAACATTGATTAAAAGAATGCAAAGATATTTAAATTCCATATCTTAGAATAATCAATATGGGGTGAATACACAATCAACGTTCCATTTCCAAGATTTGAGAATGGGGGTTGCCTCAAGCTTCATCCTATTATTGTAAGATGGGTGCAATGCTTCAAGGGTTGAGCAACATTTTACCTCTTAGTCAATTCTACTTCACGTTTTAATGTTCACTTCCCATTCTACTTTGCTCTTCTGAATGGCTAGGGCTTATGTGAGTGTTCAATCAATTAATTAATTTTATAAAAGATTTATTCAATTATAATTCATTTTTTGCATTTTGATTTATTTTTCTTCAAACTAAACTAATTGAATTTTAAATTATCTTTAATCTAAAATTAATTTGATTTTATATAAATCATCCAAATATGTTTAATTTAATTTGTATTTTTGATCTAAACCAACTAATGTGCATTCCTAGTTGAAAGTTGTCATTCTATTATTAAGCTCAATTCAGAGCCAACATCCAAAATTTTCAACATGTTACAAGATTATGAGTCTCTTTGGGACAGTTATAGTTGTATGAAAAAGTAGTGGTAGAGGTGCTACAAAAAGTTGTGGTGGGTATATCAATTTTTTTATTTTACAAAATTCAAACCACAACATTCTGACTGTCATTATGGGTAGCCAGGTCAGGTTGGGAAATACAACTTTTCCATCGCAAATTTCTCAAAACACAGCCGAAGCGTGGTTGCCAAATGACATTGTGAAGCGGTGCGGCACCACATCGTAACCATCGCCCCAAAAGAGCCCTATATGGGTTATTCCATTAAGTTATAGTGTTTGCAGCCAGTAAAGCTTAAGGCTGCAAACAAATCGAGTCGAGCTGAGCATATGCTTGTTTAAGCTCAAGCTCATTTACCAATATCACGCTTGATTCAAACTTTTAGCATTGTGTTAAAGCTTGAGCACATTTAGAAAGGTCTTGCTCAAGCTCTACTCAAATGTATTCAGGAGCTCAATTTAGATTGGGCTTATCGAGCTTGTTATTAAGCAACTCATTTAATGAAACAAACGAGCTTTAATTAAGCCTAAATTGAGCTTATTCATGAGCAACTTATTAAGAAATATATACATGTTGTATTAATTAAAGATTATTAAGCCTAAAAAAATGAAAATTTTAATGATATTGTTCATGAACAAGTCTTAATTGAGTCATAATTGAGCCTTAATAGAGCTCCTTAATGAGCTTGTCCATGAGCTTTAAATGATATGTTCATGAACTTAAATGAACGAAATAACAAGTTGTTCAAGATTTCTCATTTAGCAATCAAGTATTTACTCAAGTGTCCACATTCGTTCAATTAGTTAATCAAATGATCACGAATAGCTCTATTCAAGCCGAGTCATGAGTAACTTATCAAACACTTGATTCATTTGTAGCCCTAGTGTTGACCTCACTTTTGGGAGTGAGCTCTCAACTTACTCATTATAGATCTAAGACTCTCATAGACACTAAGAGTTCCTTAGTCTTAAGACACTTCTAGTAATTAGGTGAACACTTAACCTAGGCCTAGATACTTAGAAGAGTTAGCCATAGGAATAGGTTATGCCTTAGAGATTTAGAAAGACTTGGCTACCCTATAGCCTTAAACCCATTCCTTGCTTCCTTCTTCCAAACAAAACCTCAAATTAAAATCCAACCATAAATCAAATCCAACCCCAAATCAAATGATTGAAACCCATGATTGAATTCAAACTCCAAAATCCCTTTCTAAGCCATATGAACCACCTTCATATGCTTAGCCAAAACCTCCTTCAAACCAAATCAAATTTGGTTGATTTATCTATAAATCAATCATTCCTTCATTTATATTTACAAATATAAATAAAATCTAAATTCAAACCATTCAAATCAAATCAAACTAAATCAAACCAAATCATTTCTCAACTTAAGCCCTTTTGACCTACGTCCCTCAATTTGGTCCAATTTGCTTCCAAATCACTTCAAACTCAAGTGAGTTTCTCCTAAACCATTTATATCTTCATTTATATTCATAAATATAAATGGAATACAAGTCCAAATGGCCAAAACTAAACCTAAATCAAATCAAATTCCTAATTTTAGCCTTTTTAGCCAAATTCTTGAACTTGGCTAAATGATATCCAAATCAACTCAAAGCCCATGAGTTTTTTCACGATTCAATCACTCCTTCAATCATTATTCCAAATATAAACACAAACTACAATTATCAATCCAAACCCAAGCCAACCCATGTCAAGCATATGTTGTCCCCTTTTGACTTGAAATTATCATATGAACCAAAATCCATTTGACTCCAAACCACTTGCAATTGGATTTATATTTCCATCCTAAGTCCATATTGAGTTCAATTAAACTTGAATTAAGCCATGATCAAGCCAATTGACCCATTTAGGTTCACTTGATCTAAAGTGACATAAAAGATCTTCTTGAGCTAAGTTCCAATTCAACCCAAATTGGATTGAATTAAGCCCATCCAAACCCCATATCATGATCAACACTCATCCTAGGTTAATCAATTATCTTGAATTTGGTCATACCAAGTCAACTTTGCCCTTCGACCAAGTCAACACTTAACCTAAATGAAACCCAAACTAGCCAAAATCCACTATGTACCAAATTGATTGAAACCATTGACTCAAACCCACTCATAATCAATGATTGAACGTGACCAAGCCATCAATTGAGCCAAACTGAGTCCAATTGGCCATTTGACCTAAGTTGGCCCAAATTGGCCTAAAAAGCTAATATGAGTCAAATCATGATTTGATCCAAATTGATTGCAACCAATGGCTCAAGTTCATTCTAAATCACTTATTGAACTTGGTCAAAGCCATGATTGAACCCAATTTGACCAATTGGTCAACTTGACCCAACCTAGACCAAATTGACTTAAAGAGTCAAATTGGCCAAAATCCAAATTAAACCAAATAAGCCAACAATTACTTTCAATCAACCAATTAAACTTGACTCAACATCTAACGCAATTTGGTTAAATTGATCGATTTGACCCATTTGACCCTTTTGAATCCAAATGAGTCAAATTTAAACCTAAGTCAAATTACTCAAAACCAATTAAACCAAAACATTCCAAATCATCATATGAACCTAACCCAAGTCTTGGTTTGACCCAATTTGACTAATTGGTCAACCTAACCCAACATAACCCAAATGAGCCTATTTTGACCATATGAAGCCAAATCACCCAAAACCACTTTTTGGAACCTTGGTGGTTGACTTAACCCAACCCAAATGAACCCTAGGTCAGCCCCAAGCCAGCTCAAATCCATGTGGGACCCATCCCAAGGGGATTAACCAATGGACACACTCTCTTTGCATTGGATTCTTGCCATAAGTCGCAAAGTCCACTTTGCCTCCCCCATGATAGCCCTCCACTTTCCAATTGAGGCAAGCCTAAACATTCTAGCCCAACCTAAGCCATCCTAGCATCTGCCATGGACCAAGGGAAATAAGCCAAGCCATTCCCCCTCATGGTCGAACCCAAGGGATGCAAGGAAGATCAATCCCACACAATCTCCCCATATCAAGCCTTGAGACTCCTGCCACCACTTCATCCACTCATGGCGTGCCACGTGGAGCTGATAGTGACCCATCTGATGATTCGATGGTAGCAAATCAATGGATTTTGTGTGATCAAACCCGTCCGTCCATCATGGGAAATTGTGGGGTATACCCCCTCAATTCGAGCAGGATTCGATACGAATTGCTTTGTGAGTCTTCCTAAGGAAATTTTGAAATCCCTCAGAGTTTCATAGAGCATCCCAAGCCTACATCGATAAACATTCCTCCTCCTTGAGCAAAGTGGAAACAAGACACCACTCTTCGGTAATACTTTCCCTCAACTAAATCAAACTTTAATTCCTTGCACTCACACCATCCTCGTACTTCGTCGAAGCCGACCGAACCATATCCAAGCCTTCCCGATCATCGGAGATTGGAGTTTGATTGGAGCCGAGGCCTTCACACATGTGGATTGGTTGACTGGGCACTCTACCCCAAATCAAGCTCAAAGCTTCTCAGAGGTCTACCTCAACTAGGCGGCCGTCATTCATTACAAGTGAGGTAATTTTATAAATCGAGCATTGCATGGAAAATTTGTTTTATCTTTTGTGAAGTAAATTCGCACTTCATGTATTTTTAGCCATTGGATGTGTGCTCCTCCCCTCCTCAAGGTGTGGGATGAATTTGGAGGCAATCTAAGCTCGGGTGAGCTCGAATAGAACGGGGAAAGATGGACAACATCTATCTTTTTCACTCCCGAATGAGATAGATCATGAGCCGTCCGTTCCACATGATCAGAATGGATGGCTCTGATTATATCCCACATTAGATCTCTTAATTCTCTTCCTAAATCGTCAATCTGATCGTGGCCATCTGATCTTAGATCGGATGGTCCACAGAGTTATCGCGTCTACCATGATCCGAGTAATCCTTCGTATGTGACAACTTAAATAGCCAATCTCATCGCACCACATGGAAATCACGCCGCCTCAGCCACCACGTGGCTCGGGGATCAAGGCTTTAATTAGGCCTAATTAATCTATTTTTATGCCTGAAATGTTCTAAAATCATAACTAATCCTAGAAAAATAAAAAAAATACAAACTTAGACTCATTTTAAAGATATTTCATAGTAGAATTTGAGAAAATTATTATTAATTGATTTTAAATAGTAATTTTGGCTTAATTAAAGGTTTAATTAGAAATCTACTTAGCTTAATTGCTCCTTAATTAATCACCCAATTAATCTTAAATTTTTTGTGGATGTTTAGGGGGATGACCTCTGCCTCCCTTATTTTTTTAGGATTTTATTGGTTGCTTAATTAGGGAAATCCATCGATTAAGCCTTAATCACTTTCTTAATTTAATTAGTCATAATTAGTGAATGAATAGTGGCTTAATTAATTATTTAATCTAATTACTTTTGTTGAATAGTGAGGGAGCTTAGGGAATGTGATTGAGATATTTTTCCTAATTCATTTCTTAAGTTTTCCTTCTTTTCTTCTAAATTTTGATTAATTAATGATTAATGAAGTAGTTAATTGCTTAATTAATTAATTAATCCTCAAGACAAAATCAGAGCCTAAGTAATCAAATATGGGACTTGGGGATTGAGATTAAGGCCTCTTTCCTGATCTCTAATTCCATTTCATTAATTAAAAATGTTTAATGTTTAACCATATGGATTAATAAACTTAATTAACTCAATCTAAAATCCACTTCACATCTAATCACCTTTAATCAATCTTGGGTAGCTCTTTGGGTGTTTAATAACTTAAAGAGAGAGCTAATGAAATTATGATTAACTTACATGTGTGAAAAAAATCATAAAAGTAGTTAAGTGAGATCTCTTAAGCTTAATTAACTATTAATCATGAGACAATTGCATTAGGCCCCTTTCATTTCTTAGGAGCATTACAAATTTACTTTTCATTTGGTTGCATATCATATTGGCTCATTATTAATTAGTTAATTAACTTAAGGTGATGTAGGTAATGGTTAATTAATTGACTTAATTCATATTCTAACATAATTATGACATAAAATCAACCTAAGTATTCTTCATTAAACCAAATTAACTCACACATGGGGAATGTGATTAGGATTAGCAAACCTCCTTCATTTTCTTAAATAAAATCAAACATGAAAATGAAATGACATTAAAGAACTTTGGTTTGTTTTAAATAATCTTATTTAGTTTGATTATCCTTAGGACTTAGTTGGATTGAATGAAATCACATGCTTGTGTTGTTTTATTTCCTCCCAATCATGTTAAATGTTATATGACATATGATTCATGCATCCATCTCTTTTAAAAATTAATTAAATAAAATGATTTTCTTTTATGTCAAATTGCATGTGTTGATTTAAATTAAAATATGTGTGGCTTGTATCACTATTAAATCCCAAATATATTTTTAAAAGTTTATAAATGAATGAATATACATATATGTTATACATTTAGTTATATATACATAGGAAATACAAGTGAATATAAATCTAGTGTATGAAATAAAGTCTCTTCCTTACATTCATTTATTGATTTACATAAGTAAGAATGTTAGCAGTATATTAGTCTAGACATCCATGGATGCACAACTTTAAGTAGCCTTAAGGAGGTTCCTACCTTGTTCCCTTGGTGTATGTACCTGCTTGATTTCATTCTTATGCATTTGGACGTTAGAATTTAGATAGAGCTTTAATTCATTTACACAAAATAAATTAATCAAATCAAAATACAATTTTTGCTTGGTTTTCTATTCTTGTAGTTATTTATACATCCATATGTATCTAAGAATAGCAGTATATTAGTCTAGACATTCTAGGATGCATGACTTTAAGTAGCCCTAAGGAGGTTCCTACCTCATTCCCTTGGTGTAGAATAATGATGACATATTCGCTTAAAACTTTTATGCGTATGGATGTGTACTTAGCTGATGAATGAAAACCCTCTTTTTCTATTAAAAAAACATGCATTCACACTTTATTTATTTAGTTGAGTTGAGTAGTCATGTGATTTATGGTTCTTTCCTTATGTTCTTGCATAAGAATTTAGATAGAGCTTTAAATTAACATAATAAAATAATTCAACCAAATGAGATGTCAATTCCAAACACATCTACTCACATTCATCATTTATGTGTGCTAAGATACAAATTGCATGTATATATGCTTAGGCTCTAATCATATGCGTGATATACATGATAGAAAGAAATGAATAAACATGTGTTATGTGATATTAATTCATTCCAACTAACCTTAAGATGCCTTTCTTATTGAATGAGATTATTTAAAGTGAACCTAAACTTAGAATTAATTAAAACATGTAATAAGCCATTCACTAAAGGGAATTGATTAATTAATTTGCTTTAAATGTGATTTAAGGTAGGGATAAAAGGGAGTGATCCTCTCTTTCTTTATCTTCATAACACTTAGTAGTTTTATGTAGGTCAAATGAAATAAAAGAAAATATTAAGTAAAATTTACAAATCAGTTAAACCACTTAAAATGGAACCACCCTTTATGATTTAAATGTCTTTCATACATAGAAAATCTTAACTCTAAATCTTAGCTAGGACATACCACACAAGCCTTAACACACACATTAGATTAAGTCAATAGTTCTAGCTTTATGTTAGGGCGATGTATGTTGATGTATATTTTGTTTTGTAATGTAATGTTGTAAACTAGATGTTAGAGGCTGTGCATAGGTGGATGTTATCTTTGTGATTAATCATATTTTTTGGGAGATTATGCTTAAGGGGTTGTGGTGTTTATTTTTTTATGGGGACACCATGTAGATCTTAGTACTTATTGAGGTGATCGAGTATGATATTGAGGAATGATGTACTATCTCGAGAGACAGAAGTCACCATTTTATAATGGGCCTAATCATCTAATAAGGACTCCTAAGGCCAATGGGTCTTCGAATGTACCAGAGATCTTTCCCCTACTTTACATGAAAAAGTAAAGTAGGTTTTATTTTAAGCCGAGTTCATTAAGTTCCATATGGAGACAAGCTCTCATAGTTAATTACATCCTAAGGAATGAGGTTCTTTAGGAATACTCTCAATTAAGGTAAATGATTGTTTTCTCCAAAGATCTTCAAAGATAGGACTATCAATCAATTGGTTATTTTTAGAAAATTAAGTTGGATGATCAAACGGAGAGAGTTATTATCGAACCAAAGAGAGATTGGTAGAAGATGCTCATGATACTAGGAAACTTAGTGAGCATCCCAAACTATCCTATGGTTGGGCTTTATATTTTAAAATTAAGGAGAATTATATGTTTGAGTTAAATTTTTATTAGAAATCTAGGGCTTATAATTCTATAATACAAGATTGTAGAAATGCTTAAGAGGTTAGGATTTTTGCTTATAGCCCCAAAGGGAAATGACAACCTCAGATCCTAAATCTAGGGAGCTTCAGCATAAGCCAAAGCACGACCTAAATCTAAACGATAAAATGGACATATGGTTTACCTCCGCAAGAGAGGATAAACCATCCGACTATTAGAATTACAACCACATGGGGTGGCCGCCAACTAACTCCTCCTACGATTTTAAATACATGTAGACAAGTCATATGCTTTGCAAGATGGTTAGGCTGTTATTTACTTAGAAGAGAAATTATGTCCTTAAACTCACCCCCTGGGAGACTAGATCATGAAGGCATAAATAATGACCTAAATCTAATGCAAATTTTGTCAAGTTTTATTTTGATTTTTGGATATTTTTATTTGACATAAGCTATGGGATTTAATATGCCTAATGCATGAGAAAATCAGTTATGTGCCAAAAATCAAAAAGAAGGAGGTGTGTTTCCACCATGGTTCTCAAAGGTCAAACCATTTCCTCTAGCAAAGGTAGAAGCCCTCCATTGGCAAGAGTGAGACAATATGATTTATGCATGATATGAGACATACAACATCAAGCTAAGTGGTTTCTAAATCTTTTATTATCTTGATTTATATCCTAGGCTTTAGGTGAGGTTATGAATTATTTAGTTTAATTTTGAATTGATTAATTGGATAGAAAATTTATTTTTTCCTAAGAGCCTAATTGCATCTAGGCCATTTAACAAGCATAAAAAAATTAAGAAACTAAGAAAATCATACCATCCTAATTGCACAATCATAAATATAACATCAATCAATTTATAAAATTAGTGTAAAAGAATAAGAGGGCAATGTGGTTGAGTTCCACTGCACAACCCAAAAAAGAAAAATGGGTAACCGAGCTCTACCTTTATACAACTCAGATTACAAGTGAATAATTATAATTAAAAGGAATTCATGTTAGGGGGGGGGGGTCTTCATTTCTTCAAGCTTCCTCCATATTTTTCTTCTTTGACTTGGTTCACTCCAAAGAATGACATGGTCATCTTAATCCCCTATAACATTTATTTCAAATCCTAATTATAAAATTTACATCAAAATGGGAAAGGTAAATGTAACTAAACTTGCAAAATAAAGGTTAGCTAAACATACCACACAACCTAGGCAGTTATATTAATAATTTGGACTTAGCACCTTGCACATGGGTAACCAAGTCCTCCTATCCTAATTTGGACTATGCTTAGGGGCTAACCAACCTGCACTGCAAAATCATTTATATTCTTTTTAGTTTTATTACAACATCCCCTTAAGCACAATCCCCTTACAAAAAACATGATTAGGCTAAGATTGCCCTATCATCCAATCTATGCACATACACCCTAACATCCAGTATAAAATATTACACCATAATATAAACTCATGCATCAAACTATGCACCACCCTAACATAGAGCTAGAAGTGGTGACTTAGCTTAATGCGTGTGCCATTTAAGATTGTGTGGCATGTCTTAGGTGGGCTTTAAGGTTAAAATTTTCCAAGTGTGAAAGATTTAATTTAGATGGTGGTTTCATTTTAAGTGATTTAGTTGACTTGCCAATTTTAGTTGGTGATTTGATTTGGATTGAAAAAACCTACACTTAGTGACTAAGTGTTGTAAAGAGAAGAAAGAGAAGAGAGACCTCTTTCATCCCTACCTTAAAGCATTTCTAAGGTAGATTCATTAATTAGATTCTCTTTAATGAATGATTTATTATGTGTTTTAATTAACCCTAAGTTTATATTCACTCTAAATAGCCCTATTCAATAAGAAAGACATCTTAGGATTAGTTAGGGTGGATTACTATCACATAACACTCACCCATTCCTTTCTTTCCACCATGTATACCATGCATATAAATAATCCTAAGCATACCTATATATGCAATGCAAATCTTAGTACACTTTGATGATGGATGGAAAGAGATGTGATTTAAAAATTTGGATATTCCATTTGTTAATTGGATCATTAATGCATATCTTTGTCATGTAGAAAAGAGGGATTTTTTCATCAATTAGCTAAATGCACATTCACATGTATAAAAGTTATAAGTGAGTATGACGCCATTATTTTCTACACCAGGGGCATAAGGTACAAGACCTACTTAGAGCCACTTAAAGCCTCACAACCCTGGGATGTCTAGACTCATATACCACTTTTCTTAGATACATGTAGATGTACAAAAAGAACCATATGGATAAGGAATCATGCAAGAGATTATGTTTGATTTGGTTGTATGATTTACATGTGTAATATGAAGACCCTTCCTAAGTCTTAATATAAAGGTGCATATGAATAGATTTAGGCAAGTGTTGTGTTCTTTTCAAATGAACTATACACTTGCAAATCCTATGTGAATCCATGTTAAGAGAAGGAAAGAGAAGTTCATAATACACATCTTATGCTATCATCACATGCAAGCTTATAAATATTCATAACTAACATCACTTCATTTATAATCTTTGATTTTTAGGTTTTAAAAAATAATTTTTTGGATTTAATAGATAATAATACTCATATTCTTAATTTTAGCCAATACATGCAATTTGACATAAAAAGAAATATTTTTATTTAATTAATTTTTAAAAGAAATGAATGCATGATTTCATATGTCAAATAATATTTAGCATGATTGGGAAGAAATAAAGAATGTAAGCTCATGACTTCATTCATCCTAATTAATTTCTAAGGGCAATCATATAAAATAAATCAAATTTCTTTAAGGAGATTTTTATCTTCGGATTTGATTTGACGTAAGAAATATGAGAAGGATTTGCTAGTCTTAACCCATTCCTCCAATGTGTGAATTGGTTTGGTTTAATTTAGAACAATTATGTTAATTTTATGTTTTGATTAGGTTAAGGTATGAATTAAATCCATTAATTATTCCTTACCTATACCACTTTAACATAATTATCCAAGTAATTATGAGCCAACATATAATATTCAACCACATGGAAATTAAATTAGGAATGAACCTAAGATTTGAAGGGGCCTAATGCAACTGGCTCACAATTATTGGTTAATTAAGCTAAATAGTTTGATTAAGTACTTTTATAAACCACCTACACATATAGATTGATTATAATTTTCTTTGGAATTCTCTTAGGTTATTGAACACTTAAGAATCTACCCAAGAATAGAATGATTGAGTTCTGGAATGATTTGGTTTTGAGTTTGATTAATTAAACTATTTAATGAGGTGATTAAGCCAGTAATTAATTGTAAATTGATTAAGTATTGTCCAAATGAAATAAACTTAGGGAAAAGATTGGAAAAGAGGTCCTAATATCATTCCTTATGTCCATTCACTATTTCATAATGATTAGCCAACTTAATTAATGGATTCATTACTATTTAACATGATAATTAATCATTTAATTAATTAAGAGAGAGATTAAGAATGAAATAAGTAATTCTCCTAATTAATCAAGCAATAAATTTCAAGAAAATCATGGGTGGTAGAGGTCATTCCACTAATCAATCTCAAAAAGTTTAGAATTAATTGCTAGAGTAATTAGCTTAATTACATTTCTAATAAAACTCAAATTGAGTTAAAGTCACTATTCAAAATTAATTGATTCTAATTTTATAATATTCTCCTCTGAATTACCTTTAAAATGAGTATTTATTTATATTTTTTGGATTTTCCTATAATTAGTTATGAATTTTGGAAGTTTTACCATTAAAATTAGATTAATTAAACCTAATTAAACTCATAATCCCATTAGGCCTTGTGGCAGCAGATGCGGCGCACTTTTCACGTGGCATGACGGGATTGATTATTTAAGTTGTCACATCTACCGAAGTCACCGGGCATGACGCTCTGCGGGACCATCCAATTTAAGATCGGATGGTCACGATTATCTAGGCAAAGAAAGAGATCTAAAGCACGATTTGATCGACCGTCCATCACACGAAATGGATGGTCGTGATCCTCTCTCCCGAAGGTGATGAATGATGTCCGTCATCGCTGCTTGATTGAAGCTCACCAAGCTCGAATGGAGCTCAAAATTCCCACACCTTGAGGAAGCACAAGCACACAATGGAGATCGCAATGACATAATGATTTTCTTCACAAAAGACCAAGCAAATTTTACTCTAAGGTCAGTTTCAATGGCATACCTCATCGAAACTTGTGATCGACGGTTCCAACGATTGGGGAAGCTTCATGTAGATGAAATGAAGCCCTATTGAGCTGCACGAGCTTTGATTCAATGTAGTTAGCTTGGAAGACCAATCCATGACACGTAGGTGATCAAGATGAACCCCTAGTCATCGGAAGACTGGATTTGATTCATTTTGACTCACCTTGGTCTAAGGATGGTGTGCAAGGTTAATTATTTGGTTGAGGATTGAGTGAGTTGAGCTCGGGATTGATCTCCCCTATTCTGATTTTGAGTAAAATGGAAACAAGAGGAAGGTGGAATGGTGGGAAAGCTTAGGAGGCTGACTTGACCTCTAGCGAGGAATGAATCTCTTCTTGTTTGAGTGAAAGGGGGGGGGTGTATATCTCCCCCTCCTTGGATTAGATGGTGGATGGCTGATATGCCATTTTAGCTCAATGGCTTGGATTGGCTGATCAGTTTGAGTTGGAAAATGTCCCACATGGGTCATTTTGGGTGGAGTGAGGGAGAGTGGTTGGCCATGTGATTGGTGAGTGAATTTGGTGAGCTAAGTGTCCAAGGGTGATTAGGGAGGTCAATTTGGCCTCACCTTTGGTCATAACCCAAGCACATCATGTTCACCATCCTCCTTGGTGCCCATGTGGACCAATAGATGGGTGCCAAGTGGCCTTGGGAAAGAAATGGCCAAATTCTAAGTGAATTTGGTCATGGGATACCCTTTGACCTAAGGGCAAAGTGGTCATTTAGCTATGTAATTGATTTGGATAGATTTGAAATGATTCAAAAATGGGTTGGGCCAAATTTCAAGTGATTTGGAGTTCATTTGATTTGATTTGGCTCAATTTGACCCATTTCAAGTCAAATTAAGTAGTTGACCAATTGGTCAAATTGGGTCAAACCATGGGTTAGTCAAGTTCAAATGATCATTTGGAGCCTATGGGTATCATTGGTTTGATTTAATTTGGTTTAGATTTAGTTTTGGTTCATTTAGGTTCATTTGGATCAAATGGGTTAAGTTGACCAATTTGACCCATTTGACCCAATTGGGTCAGTCATGGGTTGGTTTAGGCTTGATCATTTGAAATGTATTACAAGCTTTGGTTTCAATCAATTTGATTTAGTTTGATTTCAAGTTGATTTGATTTTGGGGTCAAGGGTTCATGGTCAATTGGGCTATCTAATTGGTCAATTGAAGCTTTGGTCAAGTTCAACAATCAATTTGGAATGAATTTGACCCATTGGTTGCAATCAATTTGGCTTAGATCAAGATTTGACCCATTTTGGCTTTTAGGTCAATTTGAGTTTGGGCTAGCCAATTGGGTTTGGTAGCTCAAGTGAGGATTTGATCATGTTTAATAATTGATTATGGATTGGTTTATATCATTGGTTTCAATCAATTTAGTTCATAGTGAATTTTGGCTTGTTTAGGTTTCATTTGAGCTAAGTGTTAACTTGGTCAAAAGCTAGTTTGGTTTGACCCAATTTGAGTGATTGATCATTCTAGATGATTGTTGATCACAATGTGAGGCTTGGGTGGCTTGGTTCAACCCTAATTTGTTGGATTAGAACTTGGTTCAAAAGGTCTTTAGGTCACTTTGGGTCAAGTGACTAAAAGGTGAATTAGCTTGATCGGCTTGATTCAAGTTTGGTTGAACTCACATATGGACTTATGATGGAAATATAAATCCAATTGCAAGTGGTTTGGAGTCAAATGGGTTTTGGTTCATTTGACAATTTCAAGTCAAAAGGATGAACATATGACTTGGGTTAATTTTAGATTGTAGTTTATGTTTATATTTGGGCATGAGATTGAAGGATTGATTGTTTGAAGAGAAAATCCAAGGGTTTGGATTGATTTGAGAATGATTTGGCTAAATCCAAGAAATTGGCTTAAAGGATATAAATTGGGTTTGGATTTGAGTTTTGAATTTATATTGATTTGATTTTATCCATTTGAATTTATATTTCATTTATATTTGTGAAGATAAATGAGAATATAAATGATCCATGAGAGAATCATATGAATTAGGAGTGATTTGATGAATTTGGCTGGTAGGTCAAAAAAGTTTGAAAAGGGTTTTGATTTGGTTTGATTTATATTCATTTGATTTGGATGATTTGATGCCTAATTTCATTTATGGTTGTGAATATAAATGATGGAATAAGTGATTTATCTTATGGATGTGATTCATAAGGCTTAGGAAGGTTTTGGATTTGGAATTGATCATGGGTTTCAATCATCTAGAATTGGAGTTGGATTTGGAATTGATTTTGGATTTGAATCTGGAGTTGATTTTGGATTTGAGAAACTCAATTGAGTTGGGATTGATTTGAGGTTTGAAAAAAATTAATTGAGTTGGAATTGATTCGAGATTTAATTTGGATTGGCTTTACAGGAGTGTACAAAGGCTGGATTTGAGCTATATGATAACTGATTGCCTTAAATCCCTAATGCATAACCTAATCAAAATGATAACTTTAAGTCTCTAGAATAGGTGTGTTCACTAATCACTAGAAGTGTCTCAAGACCAAGAGCTTATGCATAAAAGTCCTATGTCTAAGATGGGGAAGTTGAGAGCTTGCTCCAAAAATGAGGTCAACAAAGGGCGCTCAATAGGTGTGGTGTGACGGATAAGACATACCACACATATTCGTGTTGATCGAGATGATCAACAACATTTGAATGATTGCAAGCACTAACATAAATCATCTACTCCTAAACCCGAGGTGTAGAAGGAATCAAGATCTCAGTGCAAAGTGCATTCGCGGAATAAATTCTCCAACCACAGGGGTGACTACTAGGAAGGGGGACTGTCCAATCCAAGAGTAGCCCGGGTAGTGTCTAAATGGGGTCACAAAGGATGTAACCCAAGTAGAGTGCCCAGGGAGGGGCCACTAAGGGCTTTATCCTGATCCCTGAAGAAGATAATGTCTATAGGTATTGGTGGCCAACTCAAGGAGAAAGCATGGGGACTCATATCGCCAAGAGTGTATCCATAAGTGAGTCGATCGATAGAACATCAACCAACCTATGCCATTATTTGTGACAATCACTAGAAGAAAGCATCGGGACTCACATCCTCCTAGTGAACGATGTCGGATAGTTCTTCAACTCAACTAGTACTATCCGACCTAGAGACCATGAATTTAATGGGGACTTATATCAACTCAAAAGTAGTCAAGAGGAAAAGAGCCACTGGGACTTATCCTTAACTCTACCCAAATCCATCTAGTTTAAAAGAAGAAAGCATATAGACTTACATCCTTTCAAACAAAGTCAATCATGAGGTAATCACCACGTAGTGGGCCAACCATGCCAACAAGGTGCTTTTGTTTGGTCAAGTTAGAAGAAAGCATGGGACTCACATCTTCAACAAAAGACCACGGTGATGAATTAACTAGTAATAATGAGTCCGACCTAGAGCTAATGAGTGAGTGCCACAGGGGGCTTGCTCCCACATCAAAATAGCCCGAGATAAAAGATATGTGTTTGTGTTAAAGGAGAATAGGATGTTCTTTACACTATCTAAAATATGCTTAAGAGTTGATGAAAATGGTGCCACGAATGGATGATCCCACCAAGAAAGGATGGGTTCTCTTACACCTAACTTAGACTAGTCAAAATAGGATGCCTCTTGGGTCTTACTTCTAGTAGCTGGGAATCGTGTTTAATTTGTGTTCATGTTGTGAAAGAAGAATAGGGTGCCTTTTGGGGTCTCTTACACCTACCTTAAACACATCGTTGCAAATTTACAAATAAGCAAACAATGCTTCTAATGAAGAGAATATTTTGATGAATTGGAATGAAATTTTTGAAGATAATTATTTTCAAACATGATTTTATGGATATTATTTCTTCCAATAGAGCCCATTGATTGGAAGCATCAGGTGTTCCCCTTTACAATTAATAAGTTGATAAGATCCTCCTTGGTAGGCCTTCTCTATGACAAAAGGCCTTCCTAAATGGGTTCAAACTTTCCTCCCATCTTTTAATAGGCAATAATCGATCTCCTTAGAACTAAAACAAGCTCTCCTACTTGAAAAGATCTAGGGCGGACCAGTTTATTATGAGTTTGAATCATCATGGATTTGTATAACTCGAGGTTCTGGCATGCCCATTGGCATCTCTTCTCCAAACCTTTGAGCTCTTCTAACACAACCGCATTGCTTCAGTGATTTTACTACCCATTGTTATCCTTAGTGATGGGAGTTGAACTTCTAATGGTAGAACGGCTTCAGACCCATACACTAAGGAGAATGGGTAGATTGGGTTGGAGTCAGTATGTGGGTATGCCCACAAGGCTTCAACTGCTCATGCCACTCTTATTATCGCCATGCCTTCTTTAGTTTGGATGAGAGTTTTATTGAATGCGCTAGGCCATTCACCGGATAGTAGATAGTGGAGTATCTCCAATCTATACCGTCTCGCAAAACATTAGCTTGGTGCTTTGAATGCGCATCATTATCGATATAATTCATCGAGGCACCCCAAACCTATATATGATATGGTTCTGAAAACTAAAGCACAGGAGACCTCTCTAAGTGGGATTGCCTCCACCACTTGGAAAAGTAGTGGTAAGATGAACGATGACCCTGAAGAAGAAGGATCAATCAACCACTATGTTAGTACCCCAACACTCAATGGCCATGAGGCCAATGTAGGATGTAATGTTGGTTGCAAGACCACACCATGTATCTAACATTGATGGCATCTCCTAGCTACATCTATGCAATCTGTAATCATCGAAGACTAGTAGTATCCTAGTCTCTTTATTTTTGCCTTCATCTTTGGACCAGATTGATGCGCCTCATAGACTGAATGTACCTCATCATATCTTGGACTTCATGTTTGTCTAAATAGCATAACCACATTTGATCAAAGATCATCTTAAGGTGCCATCCACGAGCATAGAGAGAGCTCTGCTTCATCGATGGGCTTGATTTCTCTAAGGTAGTTTGCCTCAGTCAAGTAATCTGAATGGTTGCCAATCCATCTCCTCATCTTTCTTGGCAACCAACCTCCTTCAAGAGAATAGTCTTGATGAGTTCATCAATATGGATAAGACTTGTCTTTTGGACCTTATTGGAATGGACTCATCTCTGACATGCCAACCTTGGCGAGTTTGGCCAAATCACTGCATTTTCTCAGAGGAATCTTGTAGATGACCTCGTGGGATTTGGGCCAATATTTCATGGTGTACTCATGGTAGTGATGAAGCTTAGTTTTAGAACCTTATAGACCCATCAACTGTTGATGACCACTGAGAATCTCAGAGATGTTGATGCTTTGACATTATAATAGCTAACTCCATCATAATCAAAGCCTCATACTTCATCATGGTGCATGGATTGGAGAGATAGTATGAGAATCTCATCACATCATGGTTTGGAGTTAAAAGGATGATTCCTACCCCTGCCTTTCCTGGAAGAGTAGATCATGGTTCTTCTCCTTTTGAAAGGAAGCCACACCATCAAAATACATCTCCAACAATGATTGTCAACCTCCCTAAGTTCATGATTTGTTCATCGTGAGATCTCACTAAGCGGAGAGTCAGAAGTGGGTGATGCTAAAAAATCTGCTTATCCTTTCACCAGAGGGGTATAAAATGTATATCAATCATGAGAAGAATCATGGACCAAGCCAACCGTCGGATAATGGCCGTGTCATGAGATAATGTAGTGGATTGGTTCTTGAAATCAAGTTTACCTTATGAGAGAGCATGTAATGTCATAGCTTTTAGGATGCGAAGATGAGGGCTAAACAATGTTTCTCAATAGGTGGGTAGTTTGCTTTAGTAGGGATCAGGCGATGGCTAAGGTAGTAGAGTGCATTCTCCTTCCCTTCGTCATTGGTTTGGGCCAACAAAGTGCCAAGGGAGTCGTCCAATGCAGCGTTATAAAGGATAAGTGGCTTGCCCAGGATAGGGGTTGTTAGAACTGGTGGCTTCACTAAATACTATTTAATGTCTTCAAAGCATGCTAACAGTTATCATCCCACTTAAACTTAGCATCCTTTTTGTCAAGTGCTAAAAATTGCTTGCATCTCCTCAATAGATTGGAGATAAAGTGCCTTAGATATGCCAACCGCCTTGGAACGATCCGAGTTGAGTTAGACTTTTAGGGGTGATTTCTAAGATAGCTTTGATCTTTCTAGGTCTATCTCTATTTCTGTGACAACAAACCCAAGAACTTCTCAAGCTACAATGCACACTTCGGGGTTCATTTTGAGATTAAATTGTCTTAACCATTCGAAAACTACTCTCAAGTCAAAGAGATGGTCTCCTTTTTCTTTACTTTTGATAACTAGATTGTTGACATAGCATTCTACTTGATGATGAATGAGTTCATCAAAAATCTGAGTCATGGCCCCCGGGTAAGTAGTAAAGCATTTTAAGGCCAAGGGCATGACCTTATAATAATAGATTTTGAGTTTCAAAAGCAATATTCCTCTCATCCTCGGGCCATCTTAAGGTTGTAGCCGATGACCCATCCATGAAGGAGAATATTGCATGAGATGAGGCAATGTCCACCATTAACTCTAGTATAGGAAGTGAAATTCATCCTTAGGACATGCCTTATTTAAGTCCTAAATCAATCATATGCAATTTGGCCATTCTTCTTCTTAACTGGGATGACACTGGCTAACCAAGTAGGATATTTTTTTCCCTGATAAAGCTAGCATCGATCAATTTCTTAACTTCAGAAATGACCTGTTGTTTGATTTCTAATTGCATGTGTCTAGGATATTGCTTGATAGGGCTAACATTAGGGTCTATTACTAGTTTATGGACTACGCCAAGAGATAATCGGCATCTCTTCATAGCCATGCAAAGCGTCCTTAAACTCTTAGCAACTAAGTCATTGGTTTCTTCTTCATTCAATAGAGAACTGATGTATGTGGGGTGTGGATCTTCTTTTATCCCGATGTTGATTTTTTTGAGCTTGTTGATGGTTGAGTTGATTTATTCTTCAAATTATGGAGGTGCATCTTTGATTTGAAGATCATCAAGATCATCAAAAGTTATAAACATACCTTTTCATAAGAGTTAGTGTGGTTTGAGAAGATCCTATCAGGCTTCAGATGATTGGTGACAACTAAGCAGTAATCATCATCATCACTACCAATCGCAATCCTAGTCCTAGTTGATTGTGCATCCTGCCTTTTGTTTCATACTTCTCAAAATACGACTGCCTGACCATGTGTAAGGAATCAAACCTTTCTTTGCAAGATTATAAATGCAAGATGAGTACCAATCAAAAGGCAATTTCATTAAATCTTTATATGAATTATCCTCAAGTTCTACATCTGCTTCTTAACATGAGGATGATGATCCCAATAAGAATCTCTTTGGGTTGACATCCATGGAAGATCTAGGGGCTTCCTTAACTACCAAACCCTGAACTTTTTGAGAAGAAATGGGGGTTAGAGCTATGGTTCCCAACTGCTACCTAATGGTTTTACATAATACTGATTCAAATACATTTATGCTTTGATTATAGGCCTAGTCTTTGTCACTGTCTAGCTCGAGTATCACCTCCAATGAGACTGAGAGGGTTGGTCGTGTGCTAATCACATGAGACTCATCCTCCAGGATTCTAAGTCTATGTGAATAGTAGTACTCTATGAACTGAACATAGCCTATTGTGGTCGCCAACCGTGGGGTCTTCCACCTGAACCTCAGATCACTCGCTCTACTAGTGGAGGTCGAGTCATCTACCCATATGTCCATATGGGAATGAACTATGGAATGTAACATGCGACTCTACCTCTTCCTGGTCCCTTTCTCGCCAATTTGTACTTTTTTCTTTTCTTTTTATTTTTCTTCTTTTTATTTTTCTTTTGTATTCAAAATTTGGCCAAGTTTATAAGAATAGATGTTTTGATTTTAAGAAAGATAGTAGGTCACATCCTCATATATCTCGACCTCTCTAACTAAGAATGGCTTTTCATCTCCTTTGACACAGTATTTGATTCCATCTCTTCAAAACTTGATGCACTGATGAAGAGAGGATGGAACCATCTTATTCTGGTGTATCCAAGGCCTACCGAGCAAAGCAATGAATGATGTATTTGAATCAATTATATAGAACTTGGCTTAAGTCTTCCAGCCGCCTATTTCGAAAGGTAACACTATGGAGCCTAAAACCCTCCCGCCCTGTTCATTGAATCCTCTCAACATCATCCGATCTCCTCAGAGTTTAGAGATGTTAATCCTCAAATAAGCAATGGTTTTCAAGCTCATAATGTTCACTGATGCACCTTGATCAACCAACACACTAGAAAGTATGAATTTGCCCATATCCACTATTATGATGTAGAGGGGACAGTTGTGCTCCATATCCCCGAAGAAGGTCTTTCGTGAATGTGACTCCTGGGCTTCTCTTGAATAATGTGCCTCCTCTCCAATACACCGAGCTAAGCATATTTTTGGATCAAGAAGGGCCTTGATTAATGATTCCCTCATCTCTTTGGATAGGATAAGGGCATCATATATACTTAACTTAACTGGAAACTTTCTTAGGTGATCGAGGATATTATAATGAACTTTGGGCTAGTCCTCCATAAGCATATTCATGGGTGGAGCATCCTATGGAGGGACTGTTTGCTTGCTAGTACCAATGACTTGCTTTCCTTAATCTTGAGGTGCTCTAGAGGTAGAACCTGCCACCATGAAGGTTAACTTGATCTCTGTGGTGGGTTAATGGAAGATTCTACCCGCCATCGTATACCTACAACTTCTCCTATAGACCCTCAATCAAAATGATTCCAAGTCTATCTCAAGAGGTGAACCCGTATTATTGAAAAGGAAAGTCCATCTCTAATTAGAAAGAGGATGATGAAGTTGTTATATTATTAAGACTTGAAGAGTTTTCTAAAGAGTAGAATCAGTAACCCATCGAAGTGGCACAAAATGTAATTCAAACTAGTTTTCTTCTTGATTTCTTAGATTTAAAAGGAGGTACATGGTAGAAATCTAGTAAGTAAGTGGGTGAGGGATTTGATGCCCTCATCCACCGATACAAGATGTCTACTAGAAGAAGAACTAGTCAAGTAGGAATGTCAAGTAGTATGTAATGGTGGAATGGAGGTCGACTGACTGGTTGCGCCACTTGCTATCCAGTATGCTACACCGCTATTGAGCTCCTACTTTCCAAGTTATCTTTGGCAACTTGAACCTTCCTTGATGTTGGAGGTTTGAGCTACCTCGTGCACCATAAGAAAGTTTCTTGATTTTGGAAATGATCTTTTTATAGGTTTGGGATAAAGAGATATCCCAACTTTGTTTTATTTTGAGAGGATCACATGTATCCCCAAGGATTATTCTAACAAAGCTGGATGGTTGTTCTACTAAATATTCCTTAGGGATAACTATAGTCCCTGACTTGTAGCTATGCTGCTCAATCCTTAAATGTAAAGCAATCCTCCAAAACATGGCCTAGCATATGGTAGGAGCAAAGTTAGGATCATTACTCCCACTTCCTCCTTCCTAGCTCTAAAATTAGGTTTCTTTAAGAGGTTCTTAAAGATTTTCACTACCTCCCTCTTAAATGAATAAGTTTTATTTAATTTATCCAAAAGAGTAGGATGATAGCTACGGGTGGGTATGTATACCGCTGAGAGTATGGCTTAGGAGGAGGCGACGAAGGCATGGAGGTCATGGCCGAGAGATGGTTGAGGTGGTGGTAAAGGAGGTGGAAGTGATGTTGAGCTTGAGGTCTCACACTGATCTCTAGTTGCTTCCCTTATCCAATGTCGCTACTACGGCTTCTTTCATAGCTTTATGCTGCTTTGGCTTTAATGACTAATCTTGAAAAGAAAACTGTTTGGCCTCTCCTTGTAGACTAACCGCCTTGTTGATTAATTTCTCAAATATCATAATGGTGAAACCTTTAAGCATGAATGCAACCAGTTCATGAATATTCTTTAATAAAATTTCAATAGCATGCTATTTAGACAGCTGTGGTTTGCATTTCATGCTTAAATTGTGTCATCTAAGAATGTAATAAATAAGTGACTCACCAGGGTGTTGTTAAGCTACAACGAGATTGCCCATAGCTACCCTTTGCTGAGCTTTAGCAAACCTCTTAACAAAAAGTTACTCCAACTCAACAAATGTCTTCATTGAATCATTGGGAACTTCAGTGTACCAATCAAAAGCTATGTCCGCTTGACTGCTGACAAAGAGAAGGAATAATAATGCATCGATGCCACCAGCGTTACAACAACTGGCCCTAAAGTGTACTATATGTTGGCGAGGGTTCCCAATGCCATCAAAACTTTTGAAAGAAGGAGTTACAAAAACTCTTAGGATATTGATAACATAAAATTCCTCTAGGTAGGTCCTTTGGAACCGATGAACCACCTCGGCTTGCTGCTTCTTCACTTATTGTTCACCATGAGTTTGATATCTTTTCTTGTATGGAGGTAATCTCCACTACCTTCCTATGCAAGCTACTACCCTACTGGAGGTAAACTCTTGGTTGATCCAGACATGCAACTCAGATTAGTCTCCACAATGGTAGGTATACTAGGAGCTTGATTCTAAAAGTGCTAGAACTATCCAACAAATCATCAACTCTCTTCCCATCCTATCAATCTACTCATCTTTCTGCTTGAGTTGTTGAAGGAGGTGTTGGTCATCATCGGTTAGCAACACCTTCAAACTATGATGATCCAAGGAGGAACCTCTAGTATCAACCATGTGTACTCTACGAAGTCTTCCAACAAATCATCCTCATGGTCAAAGCTAACCTTCTCCTTTCGAGGTCCCAATCATACCCTAGATTTCTTTCTTTAGTAAAATATGCCAAGATATCATCCAAGGAGTGTAAGCACAAATACTGGTTGACGGTGGGATTATGCTCATGAGATACACACCTCCCCTACTATTGGAGTGCTAACTGAGGGCTATGCTCACCGAAGACACATGCTCATGACTCAACTGCTATGGAGTCTCTCGAGGCCATGGGGATAATAACTATCCCTTCCTTCTACTTTTATCCATAATTGAGATGATGGTGGTGGTATGACATGATGCGAGGTCGCCACTTCTTCACCACATCAAGTAGGAGGTCGCAGAGAACTCACCCTCAATCGGTGGAGGATGAAGTGGGATCCCTTGGCATATGATCACCAAGTGGGGCTTTTCCTCGATGCCGCTTCTTTGGGTGGAACTAGAAGATGGAACTGAACATAGACATGGAGTAGAGTAGTGTGGTCGAGATAACACCGACTGCCTCTGTACAAGGGCTCCCCTCCTATGATGGGTGGTACCAATCAACACAATACTATTATTGTGACGACGCTGGTAGCACATCGATCAGGAAAATCTATGAGGGTGGAGGCTACTGATTGCTTAGCATATCTTCTCCTTTCTTTGCTAGTGATGTGAATTGATACTCGGGCCTCTCTCTCTGGATTGCTACATGAGGGAATAACCGATCACAAATCAAAATGGGCACTTGAAACCATCCATAAGCCCTGCCAACTTGATGTAAAACTATCCTAAGGCCAGCATATGACCTTCTCCTATCTCTGATAGGTGTCTCATAATGAACCGGAGGTGGAGGTGATACTGCAATCCTCCTGACATCTTCCTCTCCTTCAAAACTGAAAGGGGATGGAACTTGTTCTGATAAGCAAGGGAGAATCCTCCCCGGTGACCCTTCTAATGTGAGATTTCTCTATCCCTAGAAATGCGCATGGTGCCACTTGATTTTCTCTACAGGCCCTTTGGCTAGTGGAGCAGATGAGCTAGACCACCTCAAAGGTGGGAGACTATCCTGAAGCTGGATAGCCTTCCCTGAGGCCAATGAGTGGGTACTAGCTCAGGGCAGGATGGGAACAACTAATGTAGGCACTAAATCAGAATACTGAAACCTCTACCTTCCTCTTTAGTGAGGGAAACTCAATGAGGGCATCTCAATGGATGAGAGCTGCTACCACCACATCTTGTTGATAGTGGTGAGGGTTGCCTCACAAGTAATCCGCTCTCAAATCCTTGGCCAAAAATATAGTAAATGAGCAAAAGTTTGGGGGAGGCCCATCCAAGGCCAAATCCATCCCAAAGGGAAGGTGAACACATACTTTGAATCCATATGTTGTACAAACCGAGAAAAGACTAGATGAGTTGAAACAACTGAACTCTAATTATTGAAAACAAACTCAAATCGATTTTGAGTATTCTACTACTTTTAAATTTGATTTAGAGTTTGAACCCACACTCAACAATTTGAATATGTTATGGGGCTCATTGAATTTAGGAGATTTTGAATAATTTGGAGGAGAGATTTTGAGTTTTTTGAGTTTAGAATCCACATTCAACAAATTTGTGTATGTTGAATGGGTTCAAATATTTTGAGAGACTTTTGATGCTTCCATTGGTTCATATTTGAATTTGATTTTATTGGGACCCTTTATTTAACAAATTTGAGTATGTTAAATAGGGTCAATTGATTTTTTAGATTTGATTTGGGATTACTCATTTAGCAAATTTGGGTATGCTAAATGAGATATTTGAAAACAATTTTTCTTTTGCTTGTTTGCCCATGATGTATGTGAATGGAATCTTTACTTAGCAAATTTGTATATGCTAAATATAGGCCAAATATATTTGATTTTTTATTTTGATTTTGAAAATGGGATATTTACTTAGCAAATTTGTGTATGCTAAATAAAGCCCAAATGTGTTTGATTTTTGTTTTGGTTTTTTTTAAAAAAAGGATATTTACTTAGAAAATTTGTGTATGCTAAATAAAGCCCAAATGTGTTTGATTTTTATTCTGGTTTTGAAAATGAGATCTTTACTTAAAATTTGTATAAAATAAAGCCCAAATGTGTTTATTTTATTTGATTTGTGTTATTTTGAAAGGGGGATTTATTTTAACAAATATGGTGTGTTAAACAAAATCCAATTTATTTTCAAAAAAATTAAACTCTCATTTGACAAATTTGGGTATGTCAAATGGAATTCCAATGTATTTTGATTTTCATGATTTTTTAAAAGATATTTTCATTTAACAAATTTGGGTATGTAAAATGGAAGTCAATCATATTTTATTTTTCAAAAATGAAATTTTGTGTGTGATTATTGCTTTTGAAAGAAGGAAATTCCAACTTAACACATGTGGAATGTGTTGAGTGGATTTTCAAATGTTGTGATTATATTCAAAAATGAAACCTCCATTCAACAAATTTGGATATATTGAATGAAGATGCTTATTTTCAAATTTGTTCTTTTTGAATTAAAAAAGAAACTCCAACTCTAACATATATGGAATATATTGGATGGAGTTTCAATTTTATGTTATTATTTTATTTGAAATTAAATCTTCATTCAATAAATTTAGGTATATTGAATGAGGATTCTCATTTTCAAATATGTGCTTTTGAAAGGAAGAAACTCCAACTTCAACATATGTGAGATATATTGAGTGAGTTTCAATTTTATGAAATGATTTTATTTGGAAATGAAACCTTCATTCAATAAATTTGGGTATGTTGAATGAAGATGTTCATTTTCAAATATGTGCTTTTTGAAAGATGATTTTGATTTTGTTTTTTGAAAAGAACCTACATGTAACAATCCTGAGGATTGTTAGATGGGGTTGAGTTATATATTTTGTGAAAATTTTTGTGCAAGTATTTTATTATGTGAACTTTGGGAAAGTGCTTTTGAAAAGTGATATTTTTATAAAGGATTTATTTTTTCTCATTTATGGAATGAACCTTACCTTACCATAGAGATGGTAAGGAGGTTCAAAAAAATGTATTTACTCATCTCTTTCCTTAAAATTTTATTTTCACCTATTGGGGGACCCAACAGGAGTTTTAAGACCTACATGAGTAAGGTCCTAAAACCTAAAGGATGTTGGCTAGCTTAGCTTAAGAATGAAATGAGCTAAGTGCCAATATAAAAAAAAGGATAGTATCAGACTCATATGAAATACAAATCCACTAAATCGATACTTGGAGACAATGATCATTTACCAAAGATGGAGAGAGGAACTTTCCCAGGAGTCAAAAAATCGGTGTTTATTTTTTGATGGGGGACACCATATATCTTGGGGTGGGGTACTTATTGAGGTGAGGAATGATGTACTATCTTAAGAGATAGAAGTCACTATCCTACAATAGACCTAATCACCTAATAAGGACTCCTAAGGCCAATGGGTCTTGAATGTACTGAGATCTTTTCCCTACTTTACATGGAAAAGTAAAGTGGTTTATTTTAAGCAAGTTAAGTTCCCTATGGAGGCAAGCCCCATAGTTAATTACATCTAAGGAATGAGGTTCCTTAGAATACTCGATTAAGGTAAATGATTATTCCAAAGATTTCAAAGATGACTATCAATCAATTTTTAGAAAATCAAGTGGGATTGATCAAAAGAGAGTGTTATTAAAACCAAAGAGATGAGAGTAGGGGATGCTCATGATACTAGAAACCTAGTGAGCATCCCAAACTATCCTATGGTTTTTATATTTTGAAAGGAGAATTATATGTTTGAGTTGAATTTTATTAGAAATCTAGCTTACAATTCCACAATACAAGATTGTAGAAATGCCTAAGAGGTGAGGATTTATGCTTGTACCCAAAAGAAAAAAATATAACCTCATATCCTAAATCTAGGGAATTTAAGCCAAAGGACTAAATGGCAAAATGGGTATATGGTTTACCTCCACAAGAGAGATAAACCACCCATTATTGGACTTACAACCACTGGGTGGCCAACTAACTCCTCCTATGATTTTAAATACATGTCATATTTTAGATGCAAGATAAGTATTTATTTAGAAAAACTAAGTCCTTAAACTCACCCTAAGAGACTAGATCATGAAGGGCATGAATAATGACTAAATCTAATGCAAATTTTATCAAGTTTTATTTTGATTTTGGACATTTTATTTGACACGCTATGGGATTTTATATGCCTAATGCATGAGAAATTGGTTATGGGCCAAAATCAAAAGGAGGTGTGTTTCCACCATGGCTCAAAGGTCAAGCCATTTTCTCAAAGGTGGAAGCCCTCCATTGGCAAGAGAGTGAGATAATATGATTTATGCATGATAGAGACATACAACATCCAAAGGGGGGTTGCTAAAATTTTTTATTATCTTGATTTATGTCTTAGTTTAGGTGAGGTTATGAATTATTTAGTTTAATTTTGAATTGATTAATTGGATAGAAAATTTATTTTTTCTAAGAGCCTAATCACATCCATTCAATAAGCATCAAACAATTAAGAATCATAAACATAACATCAATCAATTTATAAAATTAGTGCAAAAGAATAAGAGGAATGTGATGGTTCCACCGCACAAAAAAAGAAAATGGGTAGAGCTCTACCCTTATATACCCAATTATAAATGAATAATTACAATTAAAAGGAATTCATGTTATGGGGGATTCTTCATTCTTCATTTCTTTCCTCCATTTCTTTCTTTTTAGTTCACTTTCTAAAGAATGACATGGTACAAAAAGACATTTTAACCAATGTTCATCCTAATCCCCATAACATTCATTCCAAATTAATTGCAAAATTTACATCAAAATGGGAAAGTAAATCTAACTAAACCTAAAAAAAAGTTAGCTAAACATACCACACAACCCAAGCTTATATGAATAATTTGGACTTAGCACACATGGGTAACCAAGTCCACTTGTCCTAATTTGGACTTATGCTTAAGCAACCGCACAAAAAGCATTTTATATTCTTTTTATTTTACAACACCCTAAGCATAATCTAAAAGATATGATTAGGCTAAGATCGCCTATCATCCGCCTACACACATACACCCTAACATCCTCTAAAATATTACATCACAAAAAAATCATGCATCAAACCATGCACGCCTAACATAGAAGTGGTGACTTAGCCTAATGTGTGTGCCATTTAAGGTTTGTGTGGCATGTCTTAGCTAGATTTTAAGGTTGAAATTTTCTAAGTGTGAAATATTCAATTTAGATGGTGGTTCCATTCTAAGGTACTTAGTTGACTTGTCAATTTTAGTTGGTGATTTGATTTGGTTTGAATGAACCTACACTTAGTGACTAAATGTTGTAAAGAGAGGAAAAGAGAAGAGAGCTCTCTTTCATCCCTACCTTAAAGCATTTCTAAGGTAGTTTTATTAATGAATTTTCTTTAGTGAATATTTATTATGTGTTTTAATTAATCCTAAGTTTAGATTTACTCTAAACAGCCCTATTCAATAAGAAAGGCATCTTAGGATTAGTTAAGGTGGATTACTATCACATAACACACACCCATTCATTTCTTTCCACCATGTATACCATGCATATGAATAATCCTAAGCATACCTATACATGCAATGCAAATCTTAGCACACTTTGATGATGAATGCAAAGAGATGTGATTTGAAAATTTGATATTCCATTTGTTAATTGGATCATTAATGTCTTTATTATGTAGAAAAGGGATTTTTCATCCATTAGCTAAATGCACATCCACATGTATAAAAGTTATTGAGTACAATAACCATTATTTTCTACACGTGTGGTATAAAGACCTACTTAGCTACTTAAAGCCTCATGGATGTCCAGAATATACCACTTTTCTTAAATACATGTAGATGTACAAAAGAACCAAATGGATAAAGAATCATGCAAGAGATGTTTGATTTGGTTGTATGATTTACATGTGTAATATGAAGATCCTTCTAAGTCTTAATATAGAGATGCATAGAATAGATTTAGCAAGTGTTGTGTTCTTTTCAAATGAACTATACACTTGCAAATCCTATGTAATCCATGTTAAGAGAAGGAAAGAGAACTTCATAATACACATCTTATGCTATCAATCACATGCAAGCTTATAAATATTTATAACTAGCATCACTTCATTTATAATCTTTGATTTATAAGTTTTAAAAAATAATTTTTGGTTTAATAGTGATAATAGCCACTCATATTCTTAATTTTAGCCAACACATGCAATTTGACATAAAAGGAAATATTTTATTTAATTAATTTTTCAAAATAAATGAATGCATGATTTCATATGGGAAACAATATTTAGCATGATTGAAAGAAATAAAGGAAAAGCACATGACTTCATTCACCCTAATTAATTCCTAAGGACAATCATAAAATAAGATCATTTAAAATGAATCAAAATTCTTAAAGAGATTTTTTATCTTGAATTTGATTTGACTTAGAAATATGAGAAGGGTTTGCTAGTCCTAACCCATTCCCCATGTGTGAATTGGTTTGGTTTAATTTAGAACAATTAGGTTGATTTTATATTTTGATTAGGTTAAGGTATGAATTAAATCCATTAATTACCCCTTACCTATACCACTTTAACATAATTATCCAAGTAATTATGAGCCAACATATGATATGCAACCACATGGAAATTAAATCAGCAATGCACCTAAGAAATGAAGGGGCCTAATGCAATTGGCTCACAATTGGTTAATTAAGCTAAAGGGTTTGATTAAGTACTTTATAACCCTACACATGTAGTTTGATTATAATTTGAATTCTCTTAGTTATTGAACACCCAAGAATTACCCAAGAATTCAAGATTGAGTGGAATGATTTTTTGAGATTAATTAAACTATTTAATGGGGTGATTAAGCCATTAATTAGTTGCAAATTGATTAAGTATTGTCCACATAAAATAAACTTAGGGGAAAGGATTGGAAAAGAGGTTCTAATCTCATTCTTTATGTCCATTCAATATTTGATAATGTTTGGTCAACTTAATTAATGGATTCATTACTGTTTAACATGCTAATTAATCATTTAATTAATTAAGAGAGGATTAAGAATGAAATAAGCAATTCCCTAATCAGCAATAAATTCCAAGAAAATCATGAGGAGAGGTCATCCCACTAATCAATCTCAAAAGTTTGAATTAATTGCAGTAATTAGAGAGTAATTACTTAATTATATTTCTAATAAAACCAAATTGAGTAAAATCACTATTCAAAATTAATTGATTTTAATTTTATATTATCCTTTGAATTATCTTTAAAATGAGTATTTATTTGTATTTTTGGATTTTCTACAATTAGTTATGAATTTTGAAGTTTCACCATTAAAATTGAATTAATTAAGCCTAATTAAATCTAATCTTGCCATGGCGGCGATGCTTTCTTCCACATGGGCAGATACATTTAAGTTGTCAAGCATCCATCGACCGGAAGTCGATGTGAAACACGCTTTCCTCTGATTGACCTCATAAGATGGATGAGCAATACGTAACCGACAGGGGATCTAGTGATATTTGATCGACCATCTTATCATCATGCGAATGGATGGTGATGATCTTCTCTGGCGAGAGATGGATCTCGTCATTGATCATCATCTCGAGCTCACGAAGCGATGGAGAAATCATCCCATAAGGGAACAAGCAACATCTAAATGGAGATCATGTGGATTTCCTTCATAAAAAAGAAAATTTTTAATCTAGTGATTTCAATGGCATACCTCAGAGCTTCGATTGATGGTTCCAACAATTGAAACTTCATTGGATGAAATGAATCTTGTTGATCCGTGATTTGATTTGTAGTTTCAAGACCTCCAGACATGGGATGGCTTGATTGAAAGCTCTTTGTTGAAAGCTTAAGATTTGATTCATTTTGACTCACCTTGGTCCAAGGATGGTGCATGCAATGTTAATTATTTGGTTGAGGATTGACTGAGTTGAGCTTGGGATTGATCTCCCATGTTCTGGTTTTGAGTAAAATTATGAAACAAGAAGGAAGCTCAGGAATGGCTGGGAAAAGCTTGAGGAGGCTTGACCTCTCAGTTTTGAGGAATGAATCTCTTCTTATTTGAGTGAGAATGAGGGGTGTATATCTCCCCTCCTTGGATCAGACGGTGGATGGCTGATTATCCATTTTGGCTCAATGGCTTGGATTGGCTGATTGATTTGAGCTGGAAAACATCCCACATGGGTCATTTTGGCTGGAGGAGTAAGGGAGAGTGGCTACCCATGTGATTGGTGAGTGAATTTTATGAGCAAAATCAGTGATTGAGGAGGTCATTTGGCCTCAGGTTGATGGCACCCAAGCTCATTGGGTCATGTTCACCACCCTCTTTGGGTATGTGGATAGGTGAAGTGGCCTTAGAAAGAATGGCCAAATTCCAAGTGAATTTGGTCATGGGATTGACCTGAAAAGTGGTTATGAGTTTGATTTGGATAAATTTAAAAATGATTTAAAAATGGGTTGGGCCAAATTTCAAGTGATATGGAGTTCATTTGATTTGATTTGGCTCAATTTAATCGATTTGGGTCAAGTTGGGTTAAATTGAGTTAGGTTGACCAATTGGTCAAATTTGGTCAAACCATGGGTTATGTTAAGTTCAAATGATCATTTGGATCCTATGGGTATCATTATTTTGGTTTAATTTGGTTTAGATTTAGTTTTGGTTCATTTAGGTTCATTTGGGTCAAATGGGTTAAGTTGACCAATTTGACCCATTTGACCCAATTGGGTTAGGTCATGGGTTGGTTTAGGCTTGGTTGATCATTTGAAATGTATTGCAAGCTTTGGTTTCAATCAATTTTGATTTGATTTGATTTCAAGTTGATTTGACCTTTTGGGTCAAGTTGGGTTCATGGTCAATTGGGCTAGGTTGGGTCTAATTAGTCAATTGAAGCTTTGGTTAAGTTCAATAATCAAATTGGAATGAATTTGACCAATTGGTTGCAATCAATTTGACCTATTTTGGCTTTTTTAGGTCAATTTAGGTCAACTTGGGCTAGGAGGACCAATTGGGTTTAGTTTAGCTCAAGTGAGGGTTTGGTCATGTTTAATAATTGATTATGGATTGGTTTAGATCAATGGTTTCAATAAATTTAGCTCATAGTGAATTTTGGCTTGTTTAGGTTTAATTTGGGCTAAGTGTTGACTTGGTTAAAAGCTAGGTTTGACTTGGTTTGACCCAATTTGAGTGATTGATCATTTTGGGATGATTGTTGATTATTATGTGAGGTTTGGGTGGCCTTGGTTC
Source organism: Cymbidium sinense (assembly GCA_021442155.1). NCBI lineage: Eukaryota > Viridiplantae > Streptophyta > Magnoliopsida > Asparagales > Orchidaceae > Cymbidium > Cymbidium sinense. The sequence goes on along the minus strand of CM038220.1, from coordinate 130,177,209 downwards.
AACCCAATTTGGTTCGATTAGAACTTGGTTCAAAAAGGGTCTTTAGGCTACTTTGGGTCAAGTGGACCTAAAAGGGTGAATTAGGTTGATTATGGCTTGATTTAAGTTTGGTTGAACTCACATATGGACTTATGATAGAAATATAAATCCAATTGCAAGTGGTTTGGAGTCAAATGAGTTTTGGTTCATTTGACAATTTCAAGTCAAAAGGATGAACATGGGTTTGACTTGGGTTAGTTTGATTTTGGTTTGGTGATTGTAGTTTATGTTTATATTTGGGCATGTGATTGAAGAAGTGTTTGTTTGAAGTGAAAATCTAAGGGTTTGGATTGTTTTGAGAATGATTTGGCTAAGACCAAGAAATTGGTTTAAAGGATATAAATTGGGTTTCGATTTGAGTTTTGAATTATATTGATTTGATTTTGGCCATTTGAATTTATATTTGTGAAGATAAATGAGAATATGAATGATCCATGAGAGAATCATGTGATTTAGGAGTGATTTGATTGTGAATTTGGCTAAGGTAGGTCAAAAAGTTTGAAAAAGGAGTTTTGATTTGGTTTGATTTATATTCATTTGATTTGGATGATTTGGATGCTAATTTCATTGATGGTTGTGAATACAAATGATGGAATAAGTGATTTATAAGGAAATCACTTGGCTTTGGGTTGATTTGAAGGGTTTGGTTAAGCTTTGAAGGAGTGTACATGGGCTGCATTTGAGCTATCGGGTAAGTGGTTGCCTTAAATCCCTAATGCATAGCCTAATCCTATGATAAACCCTTCTAAGTTTCTAGGGTTAGGTGAAGTGTTCACCTAATCTAAGTATCTCCAGGAACTCTTGGTGTGAGGAGTCCTATGCAGGAAGCTGACTCCAAAGTGAGGTTGACGCTTATAATAAATATAAACATTTTTTTTGTGGGTTGCTTAAGCATAATCTAATAGGAGACAGTTACCCATGTGCAGGGTGCTAAGTCCAAATTATTCATATAACTTCTTGGGTTGTATGGCGTATTTAGCTAATACTTGTTTTGTAGGTGTAGTTTGATTTACCTTTTCCTTTTTTTTAATGTAATTTTACATTAGGAATTAGGATTAGTGCTATGGGGGCTTAGGACAAACATTGGTTACAAGAAGTCTTATGTACCATGTGATCCTATGGTGCTTGCTCAACTAAATGGAAGAATGAAATGAAGGAAAGAAGGAGCTTTGAAGATTTGAAACTCTCCCATAGCTCCCATTCATTTGTTGTAATTAAATTGTAATTTTTCTTTCATTATACCGAGATGTATAAGGGTAGAGCTCAGCTATGCATTTCTTTTTTGGATTGTACGGTGGTACCCAATCACAATGGCCTCTTATTCTTTTACGATAGATATATAACTAATTTGATGATTTGTTTAGCTTGTGCATTTGAAAAAGCATGTATCTTCAAAGTTTATTTATGATTGGTGATTGTTGTATGGCATGGATGTAATTAGGCTCTTAGGAAAAATAAAATTTCTACCCCGATTAATAACTCATAACTAAACTATTAAAATAACTCATAACCTCATATAAAGCCTAGGCATTAAATCAAGATAATAAAAATATTTAGCAACCTCTTAGTTGGATGTTGTATGCTTAACATCACACATATCATTTTGTTCCACTCTTGCTAAGAGAGGATTTCCATCTTTGCCAGATAGAAATGGGCTTAACCTTTAAGAGCATAGGATGGAAAAACACCTCTTTCTTTTTTGATTTAGCCCATAATCAACTTCACCATGCATTTAGGCATATAAAAAAAAATCCTATAGCCTGTGTCAAAATAAAGAGTAAAAAAAAATCAAATAAAACTTGATAATGTTTGCATTAGACTAAGTCATTATTCATACCACTCATGCTCATGTCTCCTATGTAGTGGGTTTAAGGGCTTTATCTTCTTTTCTAAATAATAACCTAGCCATCTTGCAAAATCATAAGACTTGTTTACATGGTTTTAAACATAGGAGGAGTTAGCTGGGTGCCACTATAGGCGATTATAAGTCCCGCAGTTGGGTGGTTTACTCTCTCTTATGGAGGTCAATAATATGCCCATTTTTTTGCCTTAGATTTGGTGCTTTATTTGGCCTCAAAGCTCCCTAGATTTAGGATCTAAGGTTGCTGTTTCCCATTGGGGCTACAAGCATAAATCCTCACCTCTTAGGCATTTCCACAATCTTATAGTGCAGAATTATAAGTCCTAGATTTTTAATAAAATTTCAACTCAAACATATAATTCTCCTCAATTTCAAATGTATAAAGCCCAACTATAGGATAGTTTGGGATGCTCATCAGGTTTCCTAGTATCATGTGCATCCCCTACTTATCTACTCTTGGTTTCGATAATAAGTCTTTCCTTTCAATCTATCCCATTTGATCTTCCAAATATAGAATTTATTGATAGTCTATCTTTGAATTCTTTGGAGATAATTACTACATTAAGAGTATTCCTAAGGAATTCACCTTCCTTAGGATGTAATCAACTATGGGGGCTTGCCCCATAGGGAACTTTCGAACCCGGTTTAAATAAACCCTACTTTATTCATCCATGTGAAGTAGGGGAAAAATTTCTAGTACATTCGAAGACCATCATGCCTTAGGAGTCCTTATTAGGTGATTAAGTCCATCATTGGGTAGTGATTTCTATCTTTTGAGATAGTGCACTATTTCTTATTATCATACCCGATCACCTCAATAAGTACATCCTCATATATGCGTGGTGTCCCCCCCCCATATACACACACAAGCACATGAACCAAAAATAAACACCATAGATTTTTCTGGCGACTTCACTGTGGATGGTTCCTCTCTCCATCTCTAGTACAATTATCTCCAAGCATCGATAGTGGACTTGTATTTCATGTGAGTCCAAGACTATCTTTCCTTCTATTGACACTTAGTTTATTTCATTCTTAAGCAAAGCTGACCAACATCCTCAAGGTTTTAGACCTCACTCCTTGTATGTCATAGAACCCATATTGGGTTTCCCTAATAGGTGAAAAATAAAATTAACTCATGAAAGGAAATGACAAAATTGAAACCTCCTTACCACTAGCTTGGTGAGGCAAGTTTCATCTTAATGATTAAGAAAATAAACTCTTCTGCAAAATGTTACTTTCCAAAAGCACCTTTTTCAAAACTCACATAACAAATAATTTTGCACAAAATTTTCAAAAAGCACAAAACTTATATAAACAAACCCCATTTAATAGTCCTTATGATTGTTACATGGAGGTTCTTTTCAAAAGCACATTTTTGGAAATGACCATATTCATTCAACACATTCGAAATTGTTGAGTGAGGAGTTTATCTTCAAATAATACCATGGAATAAAATTGAAACTTTACTTAACATATTTCATATATGCTAAAGTTAGGATTTTCATCTTTTCAAAAGCACATTTTTGAAAATAACCATACTCATTCAACATACTCAAAATTATTGAATGAGGAATCCATTTTTCAAATAAAATCATAGCATAAAATTTAAACTTCATTTAACATATTTCACATATGTTAGAATTAAAGCTTCCCTCTTTTCAAGAGCAAGTCATGCCATATTTGATTCCCACTTAACATATCCCAATTGTTAAGTGAGAGTCTCATTTTCAAAATATACAAATTTAGCTTTCAGTTAACATACTCCATTTGTAAGAGAGAGTCTCATTTTCAACATACAAATTTGGCTTTTACTTAACAAACTCTATTTGTTAAGTGAGAGTCTCATTTTCAACATACAAATTTAGCTTTCACTTAACATACTCCATTTGCTAAGTGAGAGTCTCATCTTCAACATACAAATGTGAGAGCCTCATCTTCAACATACTTCATTTGATTTCACTTAACATTCTCCATTTGTTAAGTGAGAGTCTCATTTTCAACACATACATTTGGCTTTCACTTAACATACCCCATTTTTTAATTGAGAGTCTCATTTTCAAAACATACATTTGAATTTCACTTAACATACTCCATTTGTTTAGTGAGAGTCTCATTTTCAAACATACATTTGACTTTCACTTAACATACCCATTTGTTAAGTGAGAGTCTCATTTTCAACATACACATTTGGCTTTCACTTAACATACCCCATTTGTTAAGTGAGAGTCTCATTTTCAACATACACATTTGGCTTTCACTTAACATACCCATTTGAAGTAAAGAGTCTTTAACATACAATTTTCTTTCACTTAACATACTCCATTTGTTAAGTGAGAGTCTCATTTTTAACATACACATTTGGCTATCACTTAACATATTCCATTTGTTAAGTAAGAGTCTCATCTTCAACACACAAATTTGGCTTTCACTTAGCATACTCCATTTGTTAAGTGAGAGTCTCATCTTCAACATACAAATTTGGCTTTCACTTAACATACTCCATTTGTTAAGTGAGAGTCTCATTTTCAACATACAAATTTGGCTTTCACTTAACATACTCCATTTGTTAGGTGGGAGTCTCATTTTCAAAATATACATTTTGTTTTCACTTAACATACCACATTTATTAAGTGAGAGTCCCATTTTCAAATACATATCATATCACATTTGGTTCTCACTTAACATACCATATTTGTTAAGTGGAGAACCTCATTTTCAAATCATACAAACACATGATCAATCACCACAAGCAAGGATTTTTCATAAAATTTTCAAAATATATAATCACAACCTTTTAGCATACCAAATTTGCTAAGTAAAGTTTTCAACATCAAATATTTTCAAACAAGATAGCAACATAAACATCTTCAAATATTAACCCCACCCAACCTACTTAAATTGGTTGAGTATGGGTTCTAAATCAAATCAAATGGCAAAGACTCTTCTCATCATACCAAAATCTCTTTACTGAACCCCACTTAACATATTCAAATTATTGAGTGTGGGTTCAGGACTCCAAATCTCTATTGCTCCCTTGGAATAAGAATTGAAGTAGAAACCTAACTCAAGTTGCATTTCAACACATGCAGAGATACAGTGCAGACTAGTCAGCACAGTTTTTGCAGTAAGTTTATATGGCCTCCTAGAAGTTCATCTTCACCTTTTCATTCGGGATGGATTTGGACTTGGATCAGGCCACCCTCTCTCAGACTAACTCCACCCACTTGGTCTTCTTTGGCTGACGATTTGAGGGAGTCCGTATTACTTGTGAGGGGGCGACCCTCACCACTATCAGCCGGGATGAGGTGGTTGGGCAGAAGCCAGTCATCCGCATTGACCGACCTTTCGATACTGAGTATCCTTCCTTGAATAGGAAGGTGGTCGAGGTTCCACCAATCAGTTCAATTCCCACAGTCGCTCAGGTGCGTGCTAGTACCTCCTCATTGGTCTCCTCTAAGGGGAAGGCTATCTTGGCTTTAGAGATAGTCTGCCTTTCCTTTAAGGTAAGATTTGGTTGTCATACTGCCTTACTAAGCCACACACATCGTTGCACAGAGCGATGCAATAGAAGCTACAAGATCAACCACGAACATGTAGCCTGAGAGATAGATGCAGCATCCCACATTATAGAGGAGGGTTCATCCTGAGAGGTCTCTCTATTACTTAGCGGCAACAAGTTTTATCCCCTCTCAGCATCAGATGGAGAGGAAGACTACAGGAGGATAGCTGCATCACCTCCACTGCCTGCATACCATGAGGTTTTGACTCGAGACAAGAGGAAGTCCTATTCCAGTCTACGGATGATAATACGCTAGGTCAGTAGAGCACATAGATGCTCAGAGTCTGGCACACTATTTGACTTAAGATTGATCATCCTAGGAGTGTTACCAGGCAGATCCGTAGTGATAAAGCATCAGAGGCTAGGGTAGTAGCTCCGTCTGGGAGCAGGGAGCGATGGAGGTTTTCCAAACAATGGCTACTCTAGTTGATTTCCTGGTCATGCCACCGGTCGACAGATCGATGGTATAGTGTTGATGGGTACCACCAGTGGGGAAAGTCGGAGGTGGAGCTGATGTCATCTCCACCATATCGATCTACTCCTCACTCGCCATCACCAGTTTAGGTCTCTCCTTCCACCGTTCCCATAAAGGCATAGAAGACAACATCTAGGGAGAAGAAAGCCCATTTGGTGATCCGGCTATGGCCAAAGGATCCCACTCATCTCACCAATGAGATGAGGGTGAGTTCTACTCACCTCCTACTTCAATCTGGTGAAGAAGGAGTGGCAACCCCAAAGATCGATCACCCCACCACCACCACCATCGAGCTATGATGAGGGCAGTAGGGAGGGAGAGATAGACAGTTCCATTGGCTCCCCTAGAGATAGCACTCCATCCAAGAGGTAGTCATGATCATATATCTTCTAGTGAGCATAGTCCTCTAGAGAGAGCACTCCAGGTGTGAAAGGTTATATTTTGAAGTGAGCAGCCCTACTACCAATGAGTATTTGTACCGGCACGCTTAATCATTCCTTGGATGATATTGTAGCAACTTTGAGAAGAGAACTCTTAGGAGTGATCACAGCATTGAGGATGATAAGGTAGCATTTAATCTGATGAAGATGACCTTGAGGATTTGGAGGTACACATGGTTGATACTAGGCTCCTCCATGAGATCGATAGTTGGAAGGTATTGAAGTTGAAGAGGAAGATGCCATCCATTAAACTCAACACCTCCTCCACCAGCTTAGGCAGAAAGATGATCATATTGATAAAATGGGGAAGAAGATTGAGGAGTTGATGGCGGTCAACATTGAATTCAACACCTTTCATTTTCTCCATAGTACAGGAGTTGGCACATACCTTAGATCATCCTAGATGCATGCTTGTAGAGGGAGACAGTGGTAGCTTGATTAGGAAGGTGGTGGATAGCACCTCCATGCATGAGAAGGATATCAAGTAGTTGGTGGAGCAATAGTGAGGGAGGCACAAGCTAGTCATCTATTCCAAAGGTAGACCATACATGAAGGAATTTGATGTTGTCCAGTATCCTATGGGCTTTGTACCTCCTTCCTTCAAGATTTTGATGGCAGTGGGAACCCTCGCCAACACATTGCACATTTTAGGGCTGGCTGCTGCAATGCCGGAGGTAGTGATGCCCTTCTTTTCAGATTATTTATCAGTAGTCTAGAGGGTATTAAGTTTGATTGGTATGCTGAACTGCCCAATGGTTTGATAAAGATATTTGCTGAGTTAGAGCACCTCTTCAACAAGAGGTTTGCTGGAGCTCATCAAAGGGTTACTGCAGGCAATCTTGTTGTAGCGACACAAGTCCCCAATGAGTCCCATATTAATTACATTCTTAGGTGGCAAAACTTGAGTATGAAATTAGAACCGTAGCTATCTGAACATCATGCCATAAAGATTCTCTTGAAGAACATACATGCCCCAGTTGCTTTCATGCTCAAGGGTTTTACAATCAAAACTTTTAAGAAATTAATCAACAAGGCGGCTAGTCTACAAGAAGAGGCCAAACAGTTACCTTTCTAAGACTAGTCAGCCAAGCCCATACCTTAGAAGGCATTTGAGAAGAAACTAGGGGTAGTCAAAGTAGTTGATAAGGGGAAGCAGTCAACTAGGGTTCAATTAGATTGGCCTCTAGTTTAGCCTTCTATCTCACCATCATCATATCGCCACCTTAGTTTCCACAAGACCACCACCACCGCTCCTTATCAAAGATCATCAATATTCTCCCACCGTAGTAGTACTTACCTACTCTTGCCGACAAATTAAATAAACCTTATTAATTCAAGAGGGGGGTAGTCAGGAAGATCTTTAAGAATTTCTTAAAGAAGTATGATTTCTAGTTATTGGAGCCTAAGAGGTCATAGGAAGTGGGAAAGAGTCATAATCCAAACTATTTCCCCTACCATCACATGCTAGGCCATGTCTTAGAAGATTGCATTACATTTAAGGATTATCTTGAGCGTAGCATCAAGTCGGGTGCCATTTTCATCCCCAAGGAATACCTATTGAAACAACCTTCTAGTTCTGTTAAGGTAATCCTTTAGGATACATGCGATCCTCTTAAGACAAAGGAAGGTTGGGATATCCCTATCCTGAACGTCCAAGAAAATTGTTTCTAAGATCAAAAAATTACCCTTGTAGGTGCTTGAAGCAGCTCAAACCTCCAACTCTAAGGAAGATTTGCAAGTTGCTAAGGACAACTTGAGGGAGGTAGAAGCCCAATAGCATTAGTTACAACCTCCACTTGTCAGGATAGCATAGTAGCTCAACCACCGATCAATTTCAGCACTCCTTTCATAGTTGTAAATTACGCCTAACTCTTCTAGAACCTATTGTATTAGTGGAGGGGTGCCAAATCCTTCACTTCACTTACTTTACTTGATTTCTATTTTGTACACATCAATTAAAATCTAAAAATCAATAAAGAAAGCTGATTCCACTTACATCTTCTTTACTTGATGGTCTTGATGATTTTGTCCCTATAGAAAGCTCTCCAAGTATTAATAACTAAAAGAATTCTGATAAACTCTTTTCCAATTCAGAAATGGATTTCCCATTTATGAATCATTTTAGTTTGCCCATTGAGATTGATTTGGAGTCATCTCCTGATCCTATAGAGAAGGGTGAACGATGAGCAAGTAGAACTTTCCACTAAATCATCTCATGAAGTCACTGAAGTCAACCTCCATAGCGTCAAAGTTCTATCTCCTAGGATAGCACCGCAGGATAAGGGTAAACAAGTCATTAGTTCTAGTGATCAAGAAGCCCCTTCATAAGATGCTCCTACGGATATACTTGTGGAGGACCAGCTCAGAGTTGACTATAATGTTCTCACTCACGTGAGAAAGTTGCCATCTAAGCTAAGCATATATGATGCCTTATCTTATCCAAAGAGATGAGGGAGTCATTGATCAAAGCCTTTCTTGATCTAGAAATATGTTTATCTCAGTTGGCCAGTATTGGAGAGGAGGCATGTTATTCAGAAGAAGCCTATGGAGTTACATTCATCGATGAAGACCTTCTTTTGGGACAAAGCACAACCATCCCTACATCACAAAGGGACATAAGAAGATCTGCACTCTGGTGTGTTGATCCATCAGTGAATATTATGAGTCTAAAGACCCTTACCTACTTGAGGATTGACATCTCCAAACTTCAAGGAGATTAAATGATGTTAAGAGCATTCAATGAGCAAGATGAGAGGGCTTTAGGCTCCATAGTGTTGCCTTTAGGGATAGATGACTGAAAGATAGTAGCCAAGTTCTACATCATTGATTCAAATACATCTTTCACTGCTTTGCTCGAGGCCTTGGATACATGGAAACAACATGGTTACATCTTCTTTACATCAGTGCATCAAATTTTGAAGAGGTGAAATTGAGTATTGTGTGAAAGGAGACTTGAAGCCATTTTTAGTTAAGGAGGTTGAGATATATGAGGATGTAGCCTACTACCTTCCTCAAAATCAAAAACTCTATTCTCACGAACTTGGTGAAAGTTCAAAAATAAAAGAAAAAGAAATAAAAGAAAAAGAAAAAGAAGAAAAAGAAAAGGAAAAGAAAAAGAAAAGAAAAAGAAAAAGAAAATACAAGTGAGCGAGAATCAGACACTATAGAAAAAGTAGAGCCTGAAGTTAGATTCCACCCATAGTTTGTTCATCCATATGAACACATGGGTAGGATGACTCGACCCCCACCAAGTAGAGAGGAGAGAAATCCGAGAATTCCAGAGGTGGAAGACCTCCTTAGGTGGCTACCAAGAGAGTTATGTTCTGCCATCCACATAGACTTAGAGTCCAGTTTGGAGGATGAGTCTCATGTGGTTAGCATGCCAACCAACCTCTCTCAGTGGGTCCCTTTAGAGGTGACATTTAAGCTAGATAGCAGTGAAGACCAGGCCTCCAAGAAAAGCATGAATGTATTTAAATCATCATTATGTAGAATAGTCAGGAAGTGGTTGGGAACTTTAGCTTTAACCTCACTCTCTTCCCAAAGAGTTGAAGGTTTGGTAGTTAAGGAGGCCCCTAAGTCATCCACAAGTGTCAAGCCAAAGAGGTTTTTGTTGGAAGAATCATCCTCAAGTCGAGAAGCCGATGTAGAACTTGAGGATGATTAATATAAAGATTTAATACAATTACTTTTTAATTGGTATTCACCTTGTATTTTTAACTTAGCAAAGAAGGGATTAATCCCACATACTTGGTCTAAACATAGGTCAAATTACTTTGAAATATTATGGGACAACCAAAGCAGAGATTCTCAATCAAGACCAGGACTAGGATTCGGCATAATGGGCCCAATCGATGATGACAACCATTACCTAATCATCACCAGTCATTTGGAGTCTGATAGGTTCTTTTCAAATCATGCTAACTCTTATGAGGAGATGTGTTTAGAAATATCAGATGACCCAAATGATCTTGATGTCAAAGATGCACCACCAGTTTGAAGAAGAAATCAAATCGACCATCGATGAACTTGAAAAAGTCAACTTAGAAATAAAAGAAGATCCACACCCGACATACATTAGCTCCTTGTTGAATGAAGAAGAAACCAATGATTTAGTTAAGCTATTAGTTGAGTTTGAGGACTGCTTTGCATGGAGTTATGAAGAAATACTCGGTTTATCTCCTGATGTAGTAGTCAACAAATTAGTAATATATCCTAATGCTAACCCTATCAAGTATGCTCCTAGACGCATGCGATTAAAAATTGAGCAGCAAGTCATTTCAAAAATCAAGAAACTAATTGATTGTAGCTTTATCGTGGAAGAAAAATATCCCACCGGTTGGCGGTGTCATTCTAGTTAAAGAAAAATAGGCCAAATTCACATATGCATCGATTTTAGGGATCTAAATAAGGCATGTCCTAAGGATGAATTTCCACTTCCTATACCAGAACTGATGGTGGACATTGCCTCATCTCATAATGTCTTCTCTTTGATGGATGAGTCATCTGGCTACAACCAAATTAAGATGGTCCCCGAGGATGAGAAAATACTACTTTGTGAGCCCCGATCGAATATATTATTATAAGGTCATGCCTTTTGGCTTTAAAAACACTAGTCCTACATACCAGTGGGCCATGAATCATATCTTCAATGAACCCATTCATCATCAGATTGATTGCTATGTTGATGATCTTATAGTCAAGAGTAAAGAAAAAGAAGACCATCTCTTTACTTAAGAGTAGTTTTCGAATGGTTAAGATAATATAACCTCAAAATGAATCCCCTGAAGTGTGCATTTGGAGTAGCTTCAAGGAAATTTCTTGGGTTTATTTTTTGACACCAAGGAAAAGAATTCAACCCGGAGAAGATCAAGGCCATCTTAGAAATGCCACCCCCTAAAAGTCTAACTCAACTCAGATCATTGCAAAGGCGGTTGGCATATCTAAGATGCTTCATTTCCAACCTATCAGGAAGTTGCTAGTCATTCTCAACACTTGTCAAAAAGGATGCCAAGTTCAAGTGGGATGATAAGTGCCAGCATGCTTTTGAAGACATCAAGCACTACCTGATGATGCTGCCAGTTCTAGCAGCCCCTATCCCAGGCAAGCCATTGATATTATATACCACTGTGTTACATGACTCCCTTGGAGCTTTGTTGGCTCAAACCAATGATGAAGGGAAAGAGAATGCACTTTACTATTCTAATCTTTGTTATGGTAAACTACCCACTTATTAAAAAGTACTACCTAGCTTTAATCTTTGCATCTCAAAAGCTATGACATTACATGCTTTCTCATAAGGTGAATATGATCTTTAGAATCAATCAACTGTAATATCTCATGACACGAACAACATTATCCAGACGGTTGTCACGTTGGTCCATGATTTTGTCATAATTTGACATCACATTCATACCCCTCCGTGTGGTGAAAGGATAGCATTAGATTTCTTAGCACACCACTTCCGCTAATTTCGCTTAGTGATGACCTCCCCGATGAACAAACCATGAACTTAGGGGGCATTAGCATTCACAGTTAGGGAGATGTATTTTGATGGCATGACTTCCTTTCAAAAAGGAGAAGCACCATGATCTACTCTTTCGGGGTAGGTAGGGGTAGGAATAGCCCTTCTAACTCTGGATCATGATGTGATAAGATTCTCATATCATCTATCCAATCCATGCACCAACAACAAAGATGAATATGAGGCTCTGATTGCTGGTCTGGAGTTAGCCATTATACTATACATCCAGAGCATCAACATCTTTTGGGATTCTCAGTTAGTTATTAACCAAATTATTGGGTCCTACAACATTTTGAAGCCTAAGCTCTGCCATTACCACAAGTATACCATGGAGTTGTTGGCTCAAATCTTAGAGGCTACCATCTACAAGATTCCTCAAGGAGAAAATGCAGTAGCAGATGCATTGGCCAAGCTTGCCAAGGAGTTGGCATGTCCAAGATGAGTCCATACTAATAAGGGTCAAAATAGACAAATCTTATCCCTTGTTGATGCTGAACTCATCAAGAGACTTTCTCTTGAAGGAGAGGTTGCCGTTGCCCAAAAGGATGATGAGTCAAATTAGAGGCAACCATTCATGGATTACCTACATACAGGCAAACTAGCTCAAGAGAAGTCACTAGCACATCAGGTGAAGTAGAGAGCTCTCTCGTACACTCTCATGGATGGCACCTTGTATCAACGATCCTTTGATCATATGTGGTTATGTTGTTTAGACAAACATGAAGCTCATAAGATACACTCAGGTTTATGCAGAGCTCATCAATTTAGTCCAAAAATGAAAGCCAAGATCAAGAGACTAGGATACTACTGGCCTTCGATGATCATATACTGCATGGACATAGCTAGGAGATGCCACCAATGTTAGGTGCATGGTGTGGTCCTACAACAACCACCCAATATTCTACATCCTACATTGGCCTCATGGCCATTTGAGTGCTAGGGTATTGACATAGTGGGATTGATAGATCTTCCTTCTTCCAAGGGTCACCTGTTCATTCTAGCTGCCACTGACTACTTTTCCAAATGGGTGGAGGTGATCCCACTCAGAGAGGTCACAACTCAGTATGTGCTCCAATTTTTCAGGAACCATATCGTATATTGGTTCGGGGTGCCTCAATGAATTATATCCGATAATGGTACTATGTTCAAGAGCATTAAAGTCAACAGCTTTGCCCGAAGACACAACATAGATTGGAGATATTCTATCATCTACCCGAGGAAAAAATGGCTTAGAAGCCTTCAATAAAAACTCTCATCCAAATATTAAGAAGACACTGATGAACATGGCAAGTATGACTTAGTTGAAGCCTTGTGGGCTTACACACCACATATAGAACTCCAACTCAATCTACTCCATTCTCCTTAGTGTATGGGTCTAAAGTAGTTCTACTTTTAGAATTCCAACTCCCATCATTAAGGATAGTTGTGGGTGGACAAATCATAACGGAGCAGAATGCCAAGTTGGGGTTGGAAGAGCTCGAAGGTTTGGAGGAGAGATGCCTCCGGGCATGCCAAAATCTCGAGTTGTATAAAGACAAAATGATTCAAGCTCATAACAAGTTGGTCTGCCATAGAGCTTTTCAAGTAGGAGAGCTTGTTTTAGTTCTAAGGAGACCAATTGTTGCCCGTCGAAAGATGGGAGGCAAGTTTGAACCCACTTGGGAAGGACCTTTCGCCATAGAAAAGGTCTACCAAGGTGGATCCTATCAGCTTATAAATTGTAAGGGCGAGTGCCCTATGCTTCCAATCAACGGGCTCTACTTGAAGAAATATCCATAAATCTTATCTGAAAATAATTTTCAATAAAATTTCTTTCATCTTAAATTCCATCTCTTCATAGTTGTTTAGAAATATCTCTGCTTGCGAATCCACCATGATGTATTTAGGGTAGGTGTGAGAGAACCCAAGCCACATCTTGTTCTTTCTTTCACAACACAAACACACATGCATGTTTTCTATCTCAAGCTACTTTGATGTGGGAGCAAGCCCCTGTGGCACTCACTCATTAGCTGCTCTAGGTCGGGTTGACGTGCTACCCTGCTAGTATGACACCCTAATGGTCCCTCATTTAGAAAAGATGTAAATTTGCTATGCTTTCTTTCCTTACTTGACCACTGCATACCGAAGAGTGCCTTGTTAGTTTGGTAGGCCTTACTGTGAAGTCGATAAGCTACCCTCATGTTGGTTGCATTTAAGAGGATGTAAGTTTGCTATGCCTTCTTCTTAAACTAGCCACCATGAACTGGCTTGGTTGAGTATATATGACAAACACACAAACACATATCTTTTATCTCCGACTATTTTGATGTGGGAGCAAACCCCTATGGCCCTCACTCATTAGCTGTTCTAGGTCGAGCTGATGTGCTACCCTGCTAGTATGACACCCTAGTGGGCCCTTGTTCAGGAAGATGTAAGTCTGTTACACTTTCTTTTATGAATTGATCATTGCATACCGATGAGCACCATGTTAGCATGGTAGGCCTTACTGCACAGCTAGTAAGCTACCTCATGATGACTTTGTTTGAGAAGATGTGAGTCTGCTACACCTTCTTCTTAAACTAGCCATTATGAATTGACTTGGTCGAGTATATTTGAGGATTAGGCTAAGTTCCCCAGTGGCTATTTTCCTCATGACTACTTCAAGTATGGGTTTAGTCCTTACACAGGACTTTTCACTTGGTAGTTGCTCTAGGTCAGATAGCATTTGTCGAGCCAAAGACAGACTATCCCGGTAATCAGTTCGCTTTAGAGAGATGTAAGTCTACACAGCTTCTTTATAGACTGATTGTTGCACACTAATGGGCACCTTAGGTTTGTTATTTATAGCCATATTGACAGCAACCCACCTGGTGGATACACCACTCTTGGCAGATGTAAGACTCTTATCCTTGAGTTGGCCAATACCTAGACTTTCTTTTATAGGTTTTAGATAATGCCTCTATGGCACCTCCCCTGGGCACTCTATTTGGATCACATCCACGACCCCATTTAGACACTACCTCTTACTCTAGATTGAATAGTCCCCTTTCCTAGTAGCCACTGGGAGAATTTGTCTCCATATGCATTCTCCTTGGTCCAAGTAGAAGACTAGTGATATGAGCTTCAGTGTGGTCCTCACATAAGTCCACACCATAAATAATCCACACACACACACACACATATATATATATATATATATATATATATATATATATATATATATATATATATATATATATATATATATATATATATATATATATATATATATATATATATATATATATATATATATATATATATATCTTCGCTTTTGTGGATTAGGAGGAAAACCCCCAAGTGGTACCTTTCTCCAAGTAGGCATCCTATCTTTAGGACAGTGTCAGCAAAACTCTTTATAGGAATCACCTGACTACTTTTGAGTTGAGATAAGTGCTCGGGATAGCACTTTCTCAGTAGTCGCCCTTAGGTCAAGTTTGACTTGTTGTACCACCACGAGTCACCCCGACGATCATCCTTTCTTTGAAAGTTATAAGTATTTTACACAATCTTTCCAAAGGATCATCACACCATGGGTACCTTAGGTCGGGTTCATTTGTGTTATCAATCGATCACCCCAGTGGTTCCTTGTTCAGAAAGTTGTAAGTCTACAAGCTTTCTTCCTAACTTGACCATTGCACACCGAAAGGCACCCCTTAGGTTGGTTAGCTCTACCTCACGGCCAGTAGACTATCCCTTTGGATTTGTAAATCTAAAATAGGACTAGGCTGATATTTGCCCCTTATTAGTGGATTCATCGCACACCGACAGGGTCCATCTTAAAATTTAAATTAAATTGATTTTGATTATTCTTGAGTTTAAGTGAGTCCACAGTGACATTCGCTCAAATAGTTGTCTTAGGTTGGGTTCGATTCATTGTGCTATTAGCTGATCACCCTAGTGGTTCCTTGTTCAAGAAGTTGTAAGTCTATAAGCTTTCATCCTAACTTGACCATTGCACACCGAAAAGCAACCCTTAAGTTGGATAGCTCTACCATGGTAGACTATCCCTTTGGACTTATAAATCTAAGATAGGGCTAGGCTGATATTAGCCCCTTCTTAGTGGATCCATCGCACATCGATAGGGTCCATTTCATCCTATTCACCATTCTCCCTCTAGTGGAGTCTGATTCAATCCATATATTGAATCAACCTTATCCCTGGTGGATCCGAGCTCATATCTCTAATAGATGTGCCCTCAAAACTAGATCATATCCTCACCCCAGTGGAGCCTTGAACTATGAGTTAACAAAACAAATTAAATTCTCATCCCCAATGGATGCCCCTCTAATTAATTTAAACCTTTTTATTCCTCCCCAATGAGGTGTGAATCATATCCTCTCTCCAATGGAGCTCTCATAAAATAAAACCTAGTCAATTCTTTATCCTTAGTGAATGATCCGAACCTACTACCCTAGTGGAAGGTTCATGAACTCATCTTTAGCGAATCATTTCTTCTCAAATCATTATTAAACTCAACCTATCCTCTATGGATGACTTGAACCTACTTCCCTAAGGTTCAGCTTGATCCCTCAGGATCTTCCTCTATTATGCCTTTAGATAATGACATTGCACTAAGATCTTAATCATCACATCTGGTTTGGGTAGATCATTTCTATTAGTGGTTGCAATCTTGCATTGTTGATCATCTCAAATTAATATGATGCACCCAGTCAACACACCTATTCCCTTTTTGGCCCTTGGGAGTGAACTAAATCTTATCCTAATACCTCATACACTAAGAGTTTTTAGCTTAAGAACATTATGAACACTTAACCATAGAGATTTAGAAGAGTTAGCCATAGAATTATGCCTTAGATTTAGGAAGACTTGTCACCTATAGCCTTAAAACCCATTTGCTTCTTTCTTTGAACTAAACCAACCAAATCCAACCATCCAAATCCAACCCCAAATCAAATGAAAAACCCATGATTGAATTGAAACTCAAATCCTTCCTAAGCCATATGAACCACCTTCACATGCTAAAAACTCCTTCAAACCAAATCAAATTTGGTTGATTTATAAATTATCATTCCTTCATTTATATTCACAATAAATAAACAAATCAAACCATTTAAATAAAATCAAAATTAAATTAAACCAAATCATTTCAACTTAACTTTTTTTACATCCTTAATTTGTCAAATTTGCTTCCAAATCACTAAACTCAGTGATTTTATCATAAACCATTTATATCTTTTTATATTCACAAATATAAATGAAATATCAAATGGCCAAAATCAAACCAAAATCAAATCAAATTCTCAATTTAGCCTTTTAGCCAAATTCTTGAACTTGCTAAATGATATCCAAATCAACTCAAAGACCATGAATTTCTTCATATCAATCACTCCTTCAATCATTATTCCAAATATAAACACAAACTACAATTATCAACAAAATCAAGTCAACCCAAGTCCCTATGTTGATCTTTGACTTGAAATTGTCATATGAACCAAAATCCATTTGACTCCAAACCACTTAAAATTGGATTTATATTTCCATCCTAAATATATGTGAGTTCAATTAAACTTGAATCATGCCATGATCAAGCCAATTACCCATTTATCCACTTGACTAATGTGACCCAAAAAATACCTTTTTTAAGTTCCAATTCAATAAATTGGATTGAATTGCCCATCCAAACCCCATATCATGATCAACAATCATCATAGGTTAATCAATTATCTTGAATTCAAGTCAACCCAGGCATTTGAACAAGTCAACACTTAACCCAAATGAAACCCAAACTAGCCAACCATAAAATTGAAAATTGATTGAAACCATTGACTCAAACCCACTCATAATCAATGATTGAACATGATCAGCCATCAATTGAGCAAACCAAGTCCAATTGGCCATTTGAAAAGTTGACCCAAATTGGCCTAAAAGCCAAAATGAGTCAAATCATGATTTGATCCAAATTGATTAAACCAATGGCTCAAGTTCATTCCAAATCACATTGAACTTGACCAAAGCCATGATTAAACCCAATTTGACCAATTGGCCAACTTGACCCAACCTAGCCCAAATTAACATAAAGGGTCAAATTGGCCAAAATCCAATCTAAATCTAAATTAAACAAAAACAAAGCCTACAATTACTTTTAATCAACCAATTGAACTTGACTCAACACCTAACCCAACCCAATTTGGTCAAATTGACCCATTTGATCCTTTTGAATCCAAATGAGTCAAATTCAAATCTAAGTCATAATCAAAACCAATTGAACCAAAACATCCCAAATCATCATATGAACTTAACCCAAGTCTTGGTTTGACCCAATTTGACCAATTGGTCAACCCAACCCAACCTAACCCAAATGATTTTATTTTAACCATACAAAGCCACCCAAAACCACTTTTGGAACCTTGGTGGTCAATTTTAAATAACCAAATGACTAGGTCATAATAGCCCAAATCCATATGGGACATCCCAAGGGATTAACCAATGGACACCTCTCTTTGCATTTGGTTTCCATAAGTGGTAAAAGTCCACTTTGCCTTCATGGCCCTCCACTTTCCAAATGAGGCAGCCTAAGCTTCCTAACCCAAAAGCCATTAGCATTAATGGACCAAAGGAAACAAGCCAAGCCATTAATCAACTCAATGGATGCAAGGAAGATCAATCCCATGCAACTCCCCATATTAAGCCTTGAACTCTTGCCACCACTTCATCCACTCATAGCGTATCATGTGGAGCTGATGGTGGCCCCTATGATAACTCGATGATAGCCAATTAGTGGATTTTGTGGGATCAATCCCATCCATCCATCATGGGCAATTGAGGGGTATACCCCCTCAATTCAAGCATGATTTGATATGAATCACTTTATGAGACTTCCTAAGGCAATTTTGGAATCACTCAGAGCTTCCTAGAGCATCCCAAGCCTTCATCGATTGACATTCCTCTTCCCCAAGCAAAGTCAAAATAGGACACCACTCTTTTGAGCAATACTCTCCCACCACTAAATCAAACTTCAATTTCTTACACCCACACCATCCTCATACTTCATTAAAGCCAACCAAACCATCTCTAAGCCTTCTCGAGCACCAGAGATTAGAGTTCAATTAACAGGTCTTCACATGGATTGAATCATACCTCTCCCCAATCAATCTCAAATCTTCTCAACAAGCCCTCACCTCAACTAGGTGAAGCTACCTTCATCGACCTACCACCGGACATTAGCTCCGATGAGGTAATTTTACAAATCGAGCCTTGTATGGAAAAATCGCTCAGTATTTTGTGAAGTAAATTTACACATCATGTGTTTTATTTTGTGCTCCTAAGCATAAATTTGGAGGCAATTCAAGCTCGGGTGAGCTCGGATCGAACAAGGAAAGATGGATGGCATCTGTCTTTTATCGCTCGCGAATGGGATAGATCATGAGCCATCCGTTCCACGTGATTAAAATGACTTCCTTTATGTTAAATTGCATGTGTTGATTTAAATTTAAAATATGTGTGGCTAGTATCACTATTAAATCCCAAATATATTTTCAAAAGTTTATAAACGAATGAATATACATATATGTTATAAATTTAGTTATATATACATAGGAAATACAGGTGAATATAAATCTAGTGTATGAAATCAAGTCTCTTCCTTACATTCATTTATTGATTTGCATAAGTAAGAATATTAGTGATATATTAGTCTGGACATCCCATGGATGCACGCTTTAAGTAGCCCTAAGGAGGTCCCTGCCTCGTTCCCTTGGTGTAGAATAATGGCGATGTACCTACTTGATTTCATTCTTATGTATTCGGACATTAGAATTTAGATAGAGCTTTAATTCATTTACACAAAAATAAATCAATCAAATTAAAATACATTTTTTGCATGACTTTATATTCTTGTTGTTGTTTATACATCCATATGTATCTAAGAATAGCGGTATATTAGTCTAGACATTCCACGGATGCAAGACTTTAAGTAGCCCCAAGGAGATTCATACCTCGTTCCCTTGGTGCAGAACAATGGAGATGTACTTAGTTAAAACTTTTATACATGTGGATGTGTGCTTAGCTAATGAATGAAAACCCTCTTTTTCTATTAAAAAAGGCAAGCATTCACACTTTGTTTATTTGGTTGAGTTGAGTAGTCACGTGATTTAAGGTTCTTTCCTTATGCTCTTGCATAAGAATTTAGATAGAGCTTTAAATTAATATGGAAAAATCATTCAACTAAATGAGATGCCAATTCCAAACACATCTACTCACATTCATCATTTAAGTGTGCTAAAATACAAATTTCATGTATAGCTATGCTTAGGCTCTAATCATATGCATGATATACATGATTGAAAGAAATGAATAAACATGTGTTATGATACAGTAATTCATTCCAACTAACCTTAAGATGACTTTCTTATTGAATGAGCTTGTTTAAAGTAAACCTAAACTTAGAATTAATTAAAACATGTAATAATCCATTCACTAAAGGGAATTGAATAATTAATTTGCTTTAGATTTGACTTAAGGTAGGGATAAAAGGGACTGATCCTCTCTTTCTTTCTCTTCATAACACTTAGTTGTTTTGTGTAGGTCAAATGAAATAATAGAAATCATTAAGTAAAATTTACAAATCAGTTAAACCACTTAAAATGAAACCACCCTTTATGATTAAATGTCTTTCATACTTAGGAAATCTTAACTCTAAAGCCTATCTAGGACATACCACACAAGCCTTAACACACACATTAGATTAAATCACCACTTCTAGCTTTATGTGTAATGTGGTTTGATGTATATTTTGTGATGTAATGTTGTGACTGATTAAGGTGTTTTCTAAATGGATGTTAGTCATGATTAACCTAATCATGTTTTATGTAAGATTATGCTTAAGGCGCTTAAAATAAATATAAATGTTTTGATATTGCTTAACCCCTAAGCATAATCTACATTAGGACAGGTGGACTTGGTTACCCATGTGCAGGGTGCTAAGTCCAAATTATTTATATACCTGCTTAGGTTGTATAATGTGTTGAGCTAATACTTATTTTGCAGGTGTAGTTAGATTTACCTTTTCCTAAAAAAAATTCAAATGAAACTTGATAAGATTTGCATTAGACTAAGTCATTATTCATACCACTTATGCTCTGGTATTATAGGGAGTGGGTTTAAGGACTTTAACTTCTTTTCTAAATAATAACAACATAGTCATCTTACAAAATCATAAGACTTTCTTACATGGTTTTAAAACATAGGAGGAGTTAGCTGGTTGTCACTCTAGGTGGTTATAAGTCCAACAATCGGGTGGTTTACTCTCTCTTATGGAGGCAAACACTATACCCATTTTTTGTCTTAGATTTAGGTCATGCTTTGGCCCTCGCCAATGCTCCCTAGATTTAGGATCTGAGATTGCTATATCCCTTTTGGCTATAAGCATAAACCCTCAACTCTTAGGCATTTCCATAATCTTGTATTGCAAAATTATAAGTCCTAAATTTCTAATAAAATTTCAACTTAAACATATAATTCTCCTCAATTTCAAATATATAAATCCCAATTATAGGATAGTTTGGGATGCTCACTAGGATTCTTAGTATCATTAGCATCCCCTACTTATCTCCTCTTAGTTTCAATAATAAGTCTTTCCTTTCGATCTATCCCATTTGATCTTCCAAATATAGCCAATTTAATGATAGTCCTATCTTTGAATTCTTTGGAGACAACAATTGCCTAATTTAATCGAGAGTATTCCTAAGGAATTCACCTTCCTTAGGATGTAATTAACTATAGGGGCTTGCCCCCATAGGGAACTTTAAAACTCGATTTAAAGAAATTCTACTTTATTCATCCGTGTGAAGTAGGAGAAAAATCTTTGGTACATTCGAAGACCCATCATGCCTTAGGAGTCCTTATTAGGTGATTAGGTCTATCATAGGGTAGTGATTTATATCTTTCAAGATAGTACACTATTCCTTGATGTCGTACCTGATCACCTCAATAAGTACATCATCAGACCTATGTGATGTTTCTGCCGCCCCCCATATACACATACATGCACATGAACCAAAATAAACACCACACCTAGTTAAGGTTAGAACATATATTCTTGTAATATTCTAATTAAATCATGATCTTTATCTTGAAGCCGGCTGAAGGCATCGAATCTTGTCTTGAACCCAATCCAAGAGAAATTTGACCATACATATTTAATTCTCGAATTCTCATATCACTTTAACAATGAATCTATGAAAAGAATAAAAATAAGAAAATAATAAAAATATAAATAATATTAAAAATGATTGTGTGTGTCTTATTTATGACATTGACATGTGTTTTTTTATCTAATCTTGTGTCCCACATCTCTTATTACATTCTATAAATGAGGGATGTTGGATGAACTTTATTCATCATCACTAAAGAAATCTTTCACTTCCTTTTCTTTATTCCTTTGAAGCTTCCTACAATAAATGGAGAATATTAAGTCAATTAAAATTAGCATTTCAAAGTAAGAGCTTGGCACTGCTCTATTTGTTAAGCATAAGATAAAAAGGAAAATCTGAAAAGAAAAAAAAAAAGAAATTCAGAGTTGAGAAAGAACAAAGAGAAGCTCTCAAGGGCCTTCTTTACATCTTGTAGTGGGGCCTTTAGATGTCACCAAGGCTCGATGTCAATGCAGAGCCTCTAAAAGTTGCATAGACCATAGCGAGCTTGATGGAAGTTGTGTCAACTTTGCTTCCTTCAGTGGTTGATGAATTCAAGAGATTGAGTGCCCTTTCCATTCTTGAGATATGAAGGTAAAGTTAGAATTTAATGATTTCAAAGTAAATAAGTTTAATAAATTATGAATTTTAAGATATTCATTTGAATTTTATAGTGTGATTCAATTTAATTGAGCTTGCTAGTGAGAAGCATTCTATTGATCAAAGTGCTCCACCACTAGCTACAATTGAAGTTGAATGGTAGAAGATGTTGGTGAAAGTATTAATATGACACTCCAACAATTAAGGAGCATGAAGAAGCAACTCCTGATGAAGTTGTTTGGGCTCATGTTGAGCTCACAATATTTGTGACGTATTCACATGCTAAAGGTATGCATCTAGTAGTTTTATGGATACTTGTCGAATATGATTATGTGCTACTCATAGATATGCCTTCTAAAAAATGTAGAAATATCCTCTAAGAAAAGTACAACAACACCTCCAACAATCAAAGTGGCAGAAATACAAAAGACACTGATGTTGCTTCTTCAAGAAGTTAGAGTGACTTCAAAAACTCCTCAAGTAGATTTAGATACTAAGCTAAGAAGATGAAAAAAGAATGCGTCGTAGAGATAAAAAAAATAAAGTTGACAATTAAAGTGAACAAAGCTAAATTTCAAAACCAACTGTTCGAGTTAAAGAACTCCATAGGAAAAATGAAAAATCTTTTTGAAGAAAATAAGAAGCGAGTACCCAAGGTGATCTCTCGTGTAATAATAAAATGTCTTTTTATTTAAAAACTATTTTCTCATTTCTCTCTCTCTCTCTCTCTTATGATTACATGGACATGAAAATATTTTCTGAATAATTGAAGCATCATTTTTTCAATAATCATTTTACCTTTTACTCAAAAGCAGAACTTATATAAGTTGCACCACTTGGAATTCCTTTTTTTACTTTTGCTTTTTATTTTCCCAAGTAATTGAGAACATATTCTGACTATGTTCTCTTTCCTTCTCAAGAAACCTAGTTTTCTTCTTTTAATTCTTTTAGCTTTCCTCTTTAAGCAAAATGGCATCCATTTTTAGCAATAGTAGCAAAACATTCTTTGGGAGCTCTTTTCTTGGAGTGTCAAAGATGACTAAGCATAGCTTGGATTATGTCCAACCCCATTTGTATATTTGATAATGACATCATGCTTTGATTGGTGAAGGTGAATAATATGATGAATACAATGTTCAATGATAAGATATGGAAATACAAAGAATAGTTTTGCCTTGGTCTCCAACTTCCTCTATGTGCTGAACTCATAGATGTCTTCAACTATGGGGTGTCCTAGTGCAAGTGCCAAAACTTGCTTGTGAGCATGATGTTAGTCATATTTTACATGTGGTACAAGAAGATCCATTTGTATATGAAATTGTTTAGGCATTTGTTCACTGTGAAGGTGTACAAAAAATAGGTTGGTTTTGTTCTCTACTACTTGGATAAAGATAATTTTATGGAGAATAAAGTGTGAGAGTGGAAGAATCAATTATACTTTGCGAGCTGTTATGAGTAATGAATTATTCCCACCAAGCCATAACCATTTTCAAAGTAGATGACAGGTCTCTACCAGCTTACCTCAGAGGAAGTGGAGTACTCTCCATTTTGAAGAATATGGTCTTGAAGGTGGAGGGGTCATTGGAGAATGACTTCATTAAGATGTTGCTAGCTTGTAAGTGAACTTGCCACTTGTCCTTTATTATTTAACTTAACTTTTCATAACATTGAGTTCTCTAAGTTCTAACATCATATTCTCTCATAGCCATTACTAGTATTGGTTAAGCACCTCCACCTCTAGATACTGATAATAAAGTTTAACTAAAAGGTTCTATTAATGTATTGAAGAGACTAATGCTCCACAAATTAATCCTCCCATTGTAAGTATTCTTAACTTCAACTTATGTTATATATATATATATATATATATATATATATATATATATATATATATATATATATATATATATATATATATATATATATATATATATATTGTTACACAATCTTCCTTGATAAGGGTGAGTTCTCAACCCTTTCTAGTCAGAGATTCTAAATGAGATTTAGAGATAAATAAAGAACTCATTGAGGAGGCTACGCGGGTTGAAACAATACCTCACTCCTTAGGAAAACTAGTTTGCCCTATTGTGGCTACTCCTTCTATAAGTTTTTTGAATCTTCCTTAGCTTTGTAATTACTTGGATTGTACAATTTTGCATTTATACTTGTCAGTAATGATTGTAAGAGGACCATCCTCTGGCAGATCTTTTATGGCAAGGGTGATTACTCCACTATTTCATTCCATTACTAACTCTGAATTCTCCTACAAATGAAGAAAGGAGAAAAAATCAATAAGAATAAAGAGAATAGTACCTTGATCTTCAAGCCTGATAGTTTTACAAGGTATAATCCTCAAAAAATAAAGGCATGATAATTGTGAATTCATATGAAGGTGTTAAGCCATAGATAAAAAAATAATGTTTGATCCTACTCTTAAGATTCTTTTTGTTCTTAAAGTTGTAATTATGGATGAAGCACCCTCTATAGTCGAGGCATCTTCTTCAAGAAAGATGAAGTTTTTTGCATATGATTGTAATAAAGATGTATGCATAATTGATATGTCACTAGACTAGTATGACTAATGTACCCTCTTACTTTCAGACATTTGAACTCAGCCTGACTATCTATTCAAAAGCTTAAGCTAAGGATTTAAGAGAGCAATTGAGCCAGAGAACACATGTCAAGCTATGGGTTGATAGAGTGCTTATTAGGTGGCTCTTTCTCACAAAAGATTAATTGATGAAGAAGTTCCTGCATTATTAAGGAAAATCAAGAAGAATTAATAAAGTTGCAACAAGATAAATTACTTTATCAAGTGTTATAATAATATTACTAGATTGAAGTTGAAAGCCACTTTTGATAAAGAGAATAAAACAACAGAAGGATGATTTAGAGAAGTATGATAAAGAGATTGTCTACCTGATGTCCATTATCTCCATGAACTTTAGCATGGTTGGAGCTCTTTGTCAAAAGGTCGAGTGATTATAGAAGAAATTTTTTTTCTTTGATGGGAGAGTTCCATAGATCAAATGAATAGATATTGGCCATGAACACTCTCGATACATTTCTGACTAATCTTGAAGAAATTCCAACATAAAATTTTGTACTTGAGGAAAAACTTAAGGAAGAATAGAGTATTGCTTAATTTATTTGTTTTGGAAAGATAAATTTCTTTAAGTATGGTCAACTTTAGTATATTAAAGGAGATAATGGATAAGCTGAGTTTTGAAGAAGATTAGATGAAGATGATGGGAGTTCTACTAATGTATAGAGTCATACTTGCTTTTTCTTTCTAATAAAAAGCAAATGCAATTCTTTTTTCACATAAAATAAAATATTTCAGTCAATAATTATGTATTCCCTTATTTCTATCTTGTGTGATTTAATATCATAAAGTATATGTGATTGGAATTTATGTTGCCTTAATATGAATTCCATGTTGAACATAGATGATTTTGATGAATTATAATTCTCTTGAATTCAAATTTGCAATAGCCTTAAAGATGAAGATGAATTATATGACTCTTCCAGTTCAAGTCTTTTACTATCCTTGTCCCCAGTTGATCCTCTGATTAGGTTATCATCTTTAATGTACCATATGCTAAACTATATACCGATCTTGTGGAAGTATTAACATAAGTTAACATTTAAACTTACTGTAGAGGAGACTCACTCGCTACTTATCATGAATCTTATCCCAAACAGGGGAGTCCAACCTTCTCAGCTGGATCCATGGCATGGTAGGATGTTGTTAAAAAGGCTAAGGATTTTTTATGCTTGAATGATGAGAGTGTTAAAATTATTTGAATATGTATGAATTCCCTTAAAATGATGATAATCTTTGATGAGAATTTCAGATATACTTAATATATAATGCTATGAAAATTCCTATAAATTAATGATACTAGAATAAGTGAAGATCGATGATATTATACTTATATCTGAAGAAAAAATGAACTTCAAAGAATATTCAATAAGAAATATTGATAATTGAATAATTGAATTATTAATTGCCAATTATTTATTATTTTTTTTAATGTCAGATTTTCATAGATTCTTGATTACTAAAATTATAGTGATTGAGGTTTGAGAATGAATTCTCCTAGCTAGAAATGAATTTACATGATTGATAATACTAATCTATGGAACTTTTCTATATAAAAACTTCAATATTCTGAATTTGAATTGAATTCTTCTATAAAGTGATGCTCTAAGCTTTTATTTTTGATTTTGACTGATTTATGAACTTTCTTAGATCATGAAGCTAAAATATTCAATTAGAAATCTCGAATGATATTTTATGTATTTGTTGCTTTTTATTTTTGTATTGTTTTTAATGCCTAAAAGAAAATCATCAAACATCATTTTTCTTTAATAATTTTAGAAGAGAAATAAAATTGAATGACATTGTCTTTGCTTTAAAGGCCTTCAACTTCCTTCAAAATTTGTTTTGGAGGCTTTTGAGCTACATTTATAGAACTCATGGGGGCTTCAAGCATTCCTGCAAGAAGTAGTTTTATAGAACTCATGAGCTTTTGAGATGCATTTATAAAATTGAATGACATTGTGCTCTATTTCATCTTTCTAAATTATGAAAGAACAGAGATTATTTGAAAATTGATCAAAATGTTATGTATTTTTATTACTTTTGTTAATATGCATTCAAAAAAGGGTGGCCTCGTCTGAGTATTACGAATTCATGAAATGAAAAATAGAAGGTTTAGGGATAGAATCTCTTTAAATCATCTCCACTCCAGGTCCTTGGAACTTTCTTTCTAGGATGACTAAACAACTTGTATGCTCCAATTCTAATTTGCTATTTATGTAAAGTTTCAAGTTGGATCCAACTTAGCAAATGCCATGTTGTGAGCTAGTAGATCTACTTTCTTTAACATGAACTTGCTAGGTTGCAATTACTTTTCCCTATCATTAGTATAATAATATTTGATGGCTCTTCTCTTATCTTCTTCTTTTTTATTAACAATTGAATTCATAACTCTTCCAATAGTTCTAGGATTGCCTGCATCACTTCATCATTGTCACTTCTCCATTCTTCAAGTTCATATGTGATAAATACTCTCTATATACATAATTTATATTATACTGGAAACATTGCTTTAATGCATTAGAAAGAATAAATGCAGTTTGGTTGTGAAAATAGATGGCAAGTTCTTTATGCCAATGATAATGATAGAAGTACTTTAGTCAATTTGCCTTTAACACCTTCAATTTTCTTCTTGAGTAGATTAAGAATAACATTTTTTGGAGCTTTGGCTTAGCCATTAGTTTTAGGATGGAGGACTAAAGTGGATTTGAGGTGAATTCCTTGACTTTGGCAAAAGTCATTCACCTTTGATTTTCCAAATTATGTGTACTTTTAATAATAATTATAATAGACAACCCATACCTATAGATGATATCTATTCAAATGAAGTTGTAGACAACTTCAATAGTGATTTAACCGTTTCTTTCACTTCTATCTATTATAAAAAATAATAAATTATGACCAATATATAGTTCCTTTGATCTTTTGAGGGTGGAAAGGACCCCAAAAGATCCATGCCTCACATCACAAAAGGCTGTTGACCATACTTTTGGAGTGAGGATTCAGTCTCCTCTTCTTAGACTTAGGAGTCTTCTAAACACTCAGACTTCCTTAATGTCAGCACTTCTAAGAAGTTAGGTGAACACTTAACCTAAGCCTCAAGACTTAGAAGGGTTAATCATAGGATTAGGCTATGCCCTAGGACTTAGGGAGGTCCATTTATCCTATAGCCTAAACCCAACTTATGTTCACCTTCTTAAGCCATAACCAAACCTCAAATTCATTTAAAATATCAAATCTAAATCCAAATTTAAATCAAATTATTGAAATCTATAACCAATTCTAAACCAAATCAAATAAAATCAACCCTTCCTAAGCCCTATGATTTTATTCCATGGACTTAGTCAAAACCCCTTTAAATCAACCCAAACTCAATTGATTTTCTCATAGATCAATTATTTCCTCAATTATCTTCCCAAATAAAAATCAAATCCACATTCAAATAACCTTGATCAAAGCCAAGTCAAACTCAATCCAAATCTAAGCCATGTGACTACCTTCATGAGCTTAGCCAAATTTTCCTTCAAATCAAACTCAAGTCAATTGATTTTCTCATAAATTAATCATATCTCTAATCATCTTCACAAATATAAATGAAATATACATTTAAATCATCAAAACTAAATCAAACTAAATGAAGTCCTTCCTAAGCCCTTTGAGTTAATTTCATGAACTTAGCCAAAATCTCATCCAAATCAAGCCAAAGCTAATTTATCTTCTCAAGAATCAATCATTTTTTCAATCATCTCTTCAAATATAAATGAAATCTATAATCATCAAACCAAACCAAAATCAACACAAGTCAAACCCAACTTAGCCATCTTGACTTGAAATATCCAAATGAACCAAAACTCATCCAAACCCAAATCAATTGTAATCAAATTTATATATCAATCCAAAATCCATATATAAACTTAACTAAGCTCAACTCAACCCAAAATCAAGCCAACTAAATATAATTGTTCCACTTAACCCAAAGTGGCCAATTTGTCTTATTTGATTCAAGTTTCAATCTACTCAAATTGGATTGAACTAAGCCCACCAAGACCTCCTATCATGATTGTTGATCATCCTAGGTTGATCAATTATCATAAATTGGGTCAAAATAAGTCAATTTGGTCCTTTGACCAAGTTTACTCTTTAACCCATATGAACCCAAACTAATCAAATTGCAACCTAAGCCAAATCCCTTGAAACCAATGATTCATTCCAAAACAAAATTAATATTTGAACATGACTTGACCTTCAATTGAGCCAAACCAAACACAATTGTCCCTCTTGACCCAAGTTGACCCAAATTGACCTAAAAGACCAAATTGGATCAAATCAAAATATAAACCAATTTGATTGCAACCAATGGATCATGTTCATTCTAAATTAATTGTTGAACTTGACCAAAGCCCCAATTAAATCCAATTTGACCAATTGAACCCAATTGACTTATTTAGCCCAAATTGACCTAAAGGGCAAATTTGGTCTAAGCATTAACCAAATCCAAATTAATTTAAACCAAAGCCTACAATCATCTTCAATTGGTCAACCAAACCCAAACCAACACCTAACCAAGTAAATTTTATCAATTTGGTCAAGTTGACCCATTTGATCCAAATGAACTCAAATGAGCTAAAATCAAATCTAAATCAAACTAAACCTTGGTTCATAGCTAAAGGATACAAGCAAAAAAGGAATTGACTATAAAGAGGTATTCTCACCAATGGTTACACGAGAGATAATACAAATGTTTGTTGATTTGGCAACTCAAAGAACATGGAACCTACACTAAATGGATGTAAAATTTGAATTATTAAGTGGATATATAGGAAAAGAGTCTATATAAAAAAATTGCTAGGTTTAGATGACTTAAAGAGCCAAGGAAAATTGTTGAAATTATAAAAGCCACTTAATAAGTTAAAGCAGCTCCAAGAGCATGAGACAAAAGGATTGATGCCTACTTGTAAGAAAAGGGATTTGAGAAATTAGTTTATGAGCACTCTATAAAATTTAAGAAAATTAGTTTTGAACAAATATTTTTATCATTAATGTTGATAAGTTGGTGATAATAGCGAGTATTGAAGAAATAATCAAAGAATTCAAAGAGTGAATGCAACAAAATTTTAAGATGAGATATTCTTATTTCAAGTCCTTTTTTTGGGTATTGAAGTTATAAAGACAAGGAATGAAATCTTTATAACTCAAGAATTGTATGAAAGAGAGATATTGAAGAAGTTTAGAATAAGTGAGTGCAACTTAGTTTCTACTCCCATGGAGGTTGGTGTAAGATTGTCAAGATATAATGATGGAAAGCTTGTTGATCTTGTGTACTGCAAAAGCCTCAATAAAAGCCTTATATATTTGATTTGTACACATTCAGATATATTATTCTTAATTGGTTTGGTGAGTAGATACATAGAGGCTCTAATAGAAAGTCATTTGAAAGCTACAAGGAGGATCTTGAGATACATGATACATACAATATCATTAGACTACTTTATAGAAGTTGTGATGATTTTTTTGAAAGATTTTTTAGTTAGTGATTAGAGATTAATTGAAGGTGTAATTAATTAAGTGAATGATTTAGCTATGAACTCAAATAAGAAATCTTGATTAATTGATTTGAGATTAATTGAAGGTGTAATTAATTAAGTGAATGATTTAATTAATCAAATTAAAATCATAATCATTTCAGATCTTAATTAATTAATTCATGGGTAGATATTTAGGTGTTTAATGACCTAAAGCTATTTAAGGAAATTATGGTTAACCCACATGTGTGGGGAAACCATAAGACTACTTAACTAAGTTCCTTAATTTAATTAACCATTAATTATGAGCCAATTGTATTAGGCCCACTTTTAATTCTCAAGACCATTGCTAATTTAATTTTTAATTCATATGCATATCATGTTAGCTCATAATTATTTGGATAATTATATTAAGGTAACATAGGGAAGGGTTAATTAATGTATTGAATGCATACCAAAACTAATTAGCTCATAAAATCAACCTAATTACCTTTTTTTTTTAAACCAAATCAAGTCACCAGTGTGGGAATGGGGTTTATGGTAGTAAATGATGAGTTCTCTTCCTATTTAAGTTTAATTTAAAAAGAAAAATTAATAAAAGAACTTTGGTTTTCTTTAAATGGGTTTATTTAATGTGATTGTCCATTGAAATTAGTTTAATTGAATGAATCATGTGTTTACATTCAATTACTTCTTTCCAAGCGCATCAAATGTTGCATGTCATTTGATTTCATACATTCATACTTTAAAATTTAAATAAATCAGATGAATTCCTTTATGTGAGCTTGCATGTGTTGGCTTAAGTAAATATATGTATACTATTATCACTAATAAATTCAAAATTATTTTCTAAAGCTTATGAATCAATTATAATACTCAGAGTGTTGATAATTATGAATATGAATAGGATTTACATATGTTTATAGCTCTCTCTCTTATAATTCATATATAGATTTTCATGAGTTTGAATAATAATGAGTATATAGTCTGGACATCCGGGGAATACGAGGCTTTAGTTAGCCCTAAGGTGGTCATTTGATTACCTCACTTCTCTAATTTAATAATGGCACGTACTCATTTGATTTCATTATTATGTATTTTGATATTAGAATTTATATAGAGCTTTAATTCATATGCCTAAATGACTTAATTAAAGAAAATACAATCTTTGCATGATTGTCATCTTTCTAGTTTTGTATGCATTCATATGTATTTAAGGTAACAAGTGTTTAGTCTGGACATCTCGAGAATACGAGGCTTTAGTTAGCCCCAAGGAGGTCTTTGATTACCTCACTTCTCTGGTTTAACAATGGCACGTACTTGCTCACTTCTTTTATACACATGTATGTGTGCTTAATCAAAAGATGAAGATCTCCTTTTACTACTAAAAATACATGCATTCTTATTCACCTAAGTCATTAGTATGTGTGGTATATAAATTAGTGCTCTCTTTTTCTTATTCATGTATATATTTACATAGGTTTGGAATATTAATAAGTATATAGTCAGACATCCCGGGAATACGAGGCATTAGCTAGCCCCAAGGAGGTCATTTGATTACCTCACTTCCTTGGTTAACAATGACATGTACTTATATGATTCTATCCTTATGTATTTTGGTATTAGAATTTGTATAGAGCTTTAATTTATATGTTCATATAATTTAATGAAAAAAATTCCAAACATACACATTCATCATCATTTAAGTGTGCTAAAATATATTGCATGCATAGACATGCTAAGTATTAATTCATATGCATGTTACTTATGATGGAAATGAATGACTTAGTATACTTTATGTGATAGTAATTCAATTAGATTAACCTTAAGAAACCTTTCATATTAGATGAGGTCATTCAAAATTAACCTAAACTTAGGATTAATTAATAATCATTTAATAAGCCATTCATTAAAGAGAACTAAATCAAATTAATATGCTTTAGAAAGTGGCTTAAGGTAGGGAAGAAAGAGGGCAATCCACTTTTCTCTCTTTATAACACTTAGTTGCTAAGTGTAAATCATATGACACAAAATAAAATACAAACTAAAATTCTCAAATCCACTAAATGACTTAAAGTGAAACCAACCTTCATTGTTAACTTGAATATTTTCCAAACTTAGAGAAATACAACTCTAATGCTTAGTGAAGACATACCACACAAGACCTTAACACACACATTAGAATTAAGTCACCACTTCTAGCTCTATGTTAGGACGGTGTATGATGTGATGTATATTTTATTTTGTAATGTATTATTTTAAGTTGAATATTAGGGTGCATGCTTTGTAGACTAGATGCTAGGCCGCTCTTAGTTTAATCATATTTTCTATAGGGGATCGTGCTTAATGGGTTGCTTAAAAATAAATATAAATGCTTTTACTTGTAGGTTGCTTAAGCCCCTATCCATAATCCAAGTTGAGATATGTGGGCTTGGTTACCGATGTGCATGATGCTAAGTCCAAATTATAAATATAATTACTTGGGATTGTATGTGTGTTTAGCTAACCTCTATTTTGTAAGTGTAGGTAGATTTATTTTTTTCTATATATTAATGTAATTTTTCAATATAAATTAGGATTAGTGCTATGGGGGATTAGGATGAGTAGTGGCAAGAAGGCTTTATCTGGGTGCCTGAAGCAAGCACCATCCAAATCAAAGAAGGTACCAAATCAAAAATGAAGAGTGAAGAATGAAGACCCCTATAACGTATTCATTCAAATTGTAGTTATTCTTTCATATTGTATATATAGAGCTCATACCCATCTTTTTTCTTTTGAGTTGTATAACATTGGCCCATGGCCTATTATTCTTTTATGATAATTATAAAATTGTTTGATGATATGTTTAGTTTATGCATTAAGAATGACATGCTTTTCTTAATTTCTTAAATGATTGATTCTTTAATATGTGGCCTCGATGCAGTAAGCTCTTAGGATAAAAATAAATTTTCTACCCAACTAATCACTCATAACTAAATTTTAAATAACTCATAATCTCACCATAAAGCTTAGGCTATAATTAAGATAATTAAAAGATTTAGCAATCTCGTAGTTGTATGGTTGTATGCCTCACTTCATGCATGTCATCTTGAGTCACTTTTGCAAAATGAGGGCCTTCATCCTTACATGCATAGGGACCACTTGACCCATGAGAGCAACCCCTATTGACGGAGCTTGACCCTCTCCCTTTTGATTTGGCAAATAATCTACTTCATCATGCATTCAGGAATATAAAAAAAAAATCCTAAATCTTTTGTTTAAATGTTGTGTCAAAAATAAAATAAAATTTGAAAAGATTTTGCAGTTATAGATTAAGTCATATTCTCATACCACCTATGCTCTAGTCTTTTAGGGAGTGGGTTTAGGACTTTAGTCTCTTTCTAATTAAATAACTACCTTAACTATCTTATAATTCATAAGATCAGACTACATAGTTTTTAAAATCATAGGAGGAGTTTGCTAGCAGCCACTCTAGGCAGTTATAAGTTCAGAAGTCGGACGGTTTATTCTCTCTTGTGGAGGTAAACCCTTATGTCCACCTGTCGCTTAGATTTAGGTCGCGCTTTAGGTCATACTAAAGCTCCCTAGATTTAGGATTCAAGATAGTTATTTTCTTCAGGCTACAAGCATAAATCTTTACCTCTTAGGCATTTACATAACCTTGTGTTGATGGATTTTAAGCCCTAGTAATCTAATAAAATTCAACTCAAATAAATAAATCTCTTCACTTTCAAATATATATAACCTAATTATATGATATATTAGAATGCTCACTAGGCTTCCTAGTATCTTGAGCATTTCCTACTTCCTACCTTTAAATTCCAAAAATAAGTCTTCTCCTTGAACTTTCCCTAATTGATTTTCCAAATACAACTAATCATTTGATAGTTTAACCTTGAAATCTTTGGAGATGATAATTATCTTCTTTAATCAAGAGTATTCTTAAGGAATTTCATTCCCTAAGATGTAATTAACTATGGAGGCTTATCTCCATAGGGAACTTTAGAACTCGGTTTAATATAAACCCTGATTTATTCATTCATGTTAAGCAGGGGAAAAAATCTAGTATATTAGAGACCCAGAGTCCTTAGGTGATTAGGTCTATTGATGCCTTGAGATGGTATATCATATCTCAATGTCATACCCGATCACTTTAATAAGCACCCCCTACAATATGCCTGGTGTCCCCCCATACATCCAAAAATAAGCACCATAGATTTTTCTGGCGACTCCACTGGGGAATGTTCCTCTCTTAATCTCTAGTAGGTATTATTGTCTCTAAGCATCGATAGTGGACTTATATTCTATATAAGCCCAAAATTATCTTTCTTTCTATTGGAACTTAACTTATTTCATCTTTAAGCAAAGCTAGCCAATATCTTTTAGGTTCTAAGACCTCACTCCGTGCAAGTCTTAAAACCACTATTGGGTCCCTTAATAGGTAGAAAATAAATTAACTAATGAAAGGAGATGATTGAGCTTAGAACTCTTTACCACTAGCTTGGTGAGGTGAGGTTCATCCCATATTCAAGAAAGTTTAAATAAAATTCAAACTAAGCAAGTAAAGTCTTTTGCAAAATTTTCCAAAAGCACTTTTTCTAAATAAAATCATTTTTGAAATGCACTTCACATAACTTAGAGTTTGCAAAATATAAAACTTTGAAATTTCTTCTCAAATAATAAAGATAATCAAACCGCATTTAACACACTTAAATTTGTTAAATAAGGATCCTTTTCATAAAAATTAAATATGCATCATCAAAACCCTTCTTATAATTTTTTAGAAGCACATTTTTCAAAATAAAATCAATCAATCAACCAACTCCATTAACATACCCAAATTTGTTAAATGAGAGTTTCTTCAAAATATTTCAAACACATTCTTCAAAATTAACTAACCCCATTTAAAATACCTAAATTTGTTAAGTGGAGTTCCATTTTCAAAATCAAAATACAATCAACATCAACATATAATTAAACTCCACGTAACATACCCAAATTTGTTAAGTGAGAGTTCCCTTTTCCAAATTCAACATCACATAGAAAATCAAAACACATTTGAACCTATTTGACATACCCAAATTTGTCAAATGAGGGTCTTATTTTCAAAATCAAAATCAAACATCAACATATAATTGAACTCTAATTAACATACCTACAATTGTTAAATAAGAGTTCCCTTTTCCAAAAAAAAAAATCAAACCAAAATAATCAACACATCAAACACATTTTGGCCTTACCTAACATACCTAAATTTGTTGAGTAAAGGTCCCATTTTCAAATCAAATCAAACACATCAAACATATGACAAAAAAATTTTATAAACAAAATACTTTAAAAATTTCCAAACATATAATTGAACCTCATTTAGCATACCTAAATTGGTTAAGTGAAGGTTCTTAATCAAACTTCAAACAAAGGATAAACAATAAATATACCTCCAAAGTCTCTCCTAACAAATGAACCCCACTCAACATACCCAAATTTATTGAATGTGGGTTTTAAATATAAATAAAATCTTATGGCAAAGTCTCTCTTGAAATGATTAAATCTCTCCAATTTAAATGAACCCCATTTAGCATACCTAATTTTGTTAAGTGTGGGTTTAAATTCCAAAGTTAAATCTAGAAATTAATAATTGAAGGCTGTTATCAAAGCAAGGGTTTGATTCAACTCTATTTCAAATGCAAAGATACCAGTTCAGTTCTTAATCCCTTTTATGATCGGTCTTCCATAATGTCCACTGGCAAGATGATCTTCTCTTTCCTTCTAGAGTGGATTTGGCCTTGGATCAGGCCATACTCACCACTACCACCATGCATGTGATTCAGTTTAGGCATGACTTTGAGGTTGTTAGAGTCACCAGAAGCACCACGAGTAGGGAGGAGGTGGCGTGACATAAGCCACTCCACTTTGACATCCTGATTCGCGTTTTGAAGAGGAAGGCTGTGGTTCACACACTTTGATAAGCATTAATGCTAGTGCCAGCTATTTTAGTTCCTACAGCTTCTCCTGCAGCAGTCCCAGTGAGGGCTAGCACCTCCTCACTAGTTTTCCCCATTCTGAAGGGGAAGACTATCTTGGCCTCTGAGAATGTCTCCCCTACCTTTGATGTAAGTTCTAGCTCGCGCTCCACCCCTCTTACTAGGATGCAATGCCACAACAATAACTGAAAGGTTAAGCGACACTATGAGCGTGAGGCGATGCAAACTATGATGCCTCTCATGTGGCAAAGGAGGGTTCCCCTTGTGAGACCTCTCCACTCTTGAGTGGTAGAGGAGAATTATAGGAGGATTGGTGCACCTCTCCACCACCAGCACAGTTTGAGACACCAGGGGATGGAGGAGGAAGCTCTGCTCCACTATGTTCTAATGAGGTCAACAAAGCAAGGATGCTTAGAGTTCAACTTTTTTACATGATTTGAGGAGTTTGATCCCTAGAAGTGTTAGGGCTCAAATTCACAGAGAGAGAGAGAGAGAGAGAGAGAGAGAGAGAGCCATGGAGGCTAGAGTCACTGCCCAAGCATCAAGCAAGAGAGAAGGAGGTATGCCAGATAGTCAGAGGCCTCTACTTTGATAGACTTTCATGATCGACACCTTGTCAGGGATGATCATTCAGACAACATAGTTCTCATGGGCACTATTGAGGTGATCTCCAAGAGGCGTCCTTATCATCACATGCCCACCATCACCATCAGCCTTCCGATCTACCACCCTCAAGCTTAAGCCCTAATTTGGGTAAATACCATCTCCTTTGGTGATCCAACTATGGCCTAAGGATCCTGCTCCATTTATTTCACCTGTTGAGATAAGGTTGAGCTCTCCCATTCGACCTTCCACTTTAGCTATGGTAAAGAAGGAGTGGCAACACAAGAGTGTCATGGTCGCACCACCTCCATAGCAGTTAGAGGGAGAAAGGGGAAGGGACATAGACATAGTCCCCATGGTAGTTGAGCTAGTTAGGGAATGCACCCCACTAGCACCAAACATTTAGTATATACAGTCTATAGAGCATAGTCCTGTAGTTAGTCGGCATCCAGTCTACAATCTAGTAGAGCCAGGCAAGATAGATGACCGCTCTTTAGATGACATCATAGAGGACTGTTGCACTGTGTTCAAGCAGATTGATGGCAGTGATTAGTAGAATGAGGAGGGTAGATTTAGCTTTGATGCTAATGAAGATGACATGTTGGATAATACAATTGAGGTCCACATGGTCGACACTCGAGGATCCTTGCAGTGGGATTAGCATAGTTAGAAAGGTGATGTGATTGAGGAAGATGACAACTCTCACTCAACCCAGCACCTCCTCCACCAGCTCTAGCAAAAGGATGATTAGAGAGATAGAATGGAGAAGTAGAGTAGATGGTTGATGGGTGATAAGCCAGAACCCTAGTCTTTTCTATGGTAGTTAGAGTTAGTACATACCTTAGATCGTCCTAAGTGCACTCCGTAAATGATGATGATGGTAATTTGCATAGGAAGGTCACATATAGCACCTTCATGCATGAGAAGGATATCAAGCATATGGTGGAATAGTAGGTGAGGGAGGCATTGGCGCAAGCTAGGGGGAGTTCATCCTTCCCAAAGGGTAGACCATACCTAGAGGAATTTGATGTAGTTCAATACCCTAAGGGTTTTATGCCACCATCCTTCAAGATCTTTGATGGCAGTGGGAACCCACGACAGCACATTGCACATTTTAAGGTTAGTTGTTGCAACACCGGTAGCAACACACTCCTGTTTAGTCTTTTTGTCAGCAGTTTAGTAGATGTTGCATTTGATTGGTACACTAAATTATTCAACAATTTGGTGAAGATTTTGCTGAGTTGGAGCACCTCTTTATCAAGAGATTTGCTGAAGCTCAGTAGAGGGTTATTGTGGTTGACCTCATGGTAGAGAAATAGAAACCCAATAAGTCCCTTATTGATAACATTCTCAGGTGGCGCAACCTGAACATGAAATGCAAATCACAGTTGTCCAAACAACATGCCATTGAAATTCTTCTTAAGAATATCCATGGCCTGGTCACCTTCATGCTTAAGAGATTTACCATTAAAATATTAGAGAAGTTAATCAACAAGGCGGCTAGACTACAGGAGGAAGCCAAACAATTTTCCTTTCCTGACCAATCATATAGGCCCAAGCCATAGAAAGTGTTTGAGAAGAGGTTATGTCAATGGAGAGGGCTTGACCAAAGTTAGTATGAGAGAGCTCGAAACCTCTTTTGGCACCTCCTCTTCCACCACCTCAGCCATCATGCTGGCCACCATAGCTACCACAATGGCTACTACTGCTGTCATAGCAGCCTACCCAACAGCAGTATTCATATCCATGGCTATGTAGTTGCTTTCCACCTACTTTGGCGATAGATTAAATAATTCATATTCATTCAAGAGAGAGAGGTAGTTAGGAAAATCTTCAAGAATCTCTTAAAGAAACATGACTTTCAGTTACCAGAGCCTAAGAGACTGTAGAAAGTGGGCAAGAGTGATGATCCTAGCTATTGTCCCTACCACCACTTGTTAGGCCATATCTTAGAGGATTGTATCACTTTTAAGGATTTTCTTGAGTGTAGCCACAAGTCAGAGCCATAGTCATCCCTAAGAATACATATTAAAATAATCATCTAGTTCTGTTAGAATAATCCTTGGGGATACTTGCGATCTTCATAAGACCAAAGAAGATTGGGATATCTCCTTATCCTGTACCTCTAAGAAGATCATTACTAGGATCAAGAAACTTTCCTTGCAGATGCCTGAAGCAGCTCAAACCTCCAAAATCAAGGAAGATTTGCTAGTTGCAAAGGACAACTCGGGGAGAGTGACAGCCCAGCAGCAACAACAACTTAGCACACTTACTCGGGATATTTCAGTAGCACAACCACTATCTGAGTCCAGCACTCCCTCCACCATTGCAGCTACCTCCTCTTCTGTTAGCTCCACTTCTACCAAAAGTATCTACAAATAATGGCACTAAATCCCTTACTCTACTTACTTTACCTGATTTCTATCATGTACCTCCACCCAAAAAACAAATCAATGAAAAAAGTTGATTCTACTTATGCCTTGTCTACCTCTGATGCCTTGATTTTATTCCTATAGAAAGCTCTCCGAGTCTAAATAATAATAGCTCTAATAATTTTGATCCTTTCTTTTCTGATTCAGAGTTGGACTTTCCTTCTCTGAATCAGTCAGGTTCACCTCTTGAGATTAACTTGGAGTCATCCGACTCCGAGGATCCCATAGGAGATGGTAGAACTTCTCACAAGCTCATCATTCCAAGAAGTCACTGAAGTCAACCTATGCGATGGCAAAGTTCTACCTCCTAGGGTAGCACCTCAGGATAAGGGTAAGCAAGTCATTAGTTCTAGTGAGCAGATAACCCCTCCACAGGATGCTCCACCTATGGATATGCTTATGGAGTACCAAGCCAGAGTTGATTACAATGTATTAGCTCATCTTAAAAAGTTGTCAACTAAGCACAGCGACATGTCTTATCTTAAAGAGATGAGGGAATTGCTAATTAAGCTGATCCGAGAGATATGCTTAGCTTCTCTTGAAGAGGAGGTACACCACTCGAAGGACATTTTAGGAGTTACTTTCAGCAATGAAGACCTTACTTCTATGGATGATCAAGCACAACCATCCTCTTTATATTATAATGGATGTTGGAAGATATAGGTTATTCCGAGTTCTGGTTGACCCATGTGCATCAACATTATGAGTCTATGAACCCTTTCTTACTTAAGGATCAACATCTCTAAACTTTAAAAAGGAGAGGATGATGTTGAGAGGATTCAATGAATAAGGAGAGAGGGCATTAGACTCCATAATGTTGCCATTAGAGATAGATGATTGGAAGATTGAAGCCAAGTTTTACATTATAGACTCAGACACATCTTTCAATACTTTGCTTGGGAGACCATGGATACACAAGAACAACACGGTTTGATCCTCTTTACATCAATGCATGAAGTTCATGAGAGGTGGGATCGTTTACTATGTCAAAGAGATCTTAAACCATTTACAGTTCATGAGGTCAGGATATATGAGGATGCAACCTACTACCTCCCCAAAATCAAAAAGTCTATTCTTGCGAAGTTAGTCAAAATCCCCATGTGGGAAAAAGAAAGAAAAGAAAAAGAAAAAGAAAAAAAACATAAAAAGAGAAAGGAAAAGAAAAAGAAAGAGAAAATAAAAGCTTATTCTCAATGTGGTCCCTTGCACACCAATAGGGTCCAGTCAAATATATAAACAAAACAATATATCTTCGCTTGTGGATTAAGAGCAAAACCCCAAATGGTACATTTTTCCAAGCAGGCATCCTATTTTAGGACTATGTCAGCAAAACTCCCTATAGGAATCGCCTGACTACGTTTGAGTTTAGGTAAGTCCCTGGATCGACACTCTCTCAATAGTCACCCTTAGGTCGGGTTCGATTTGTTGTGCCACAAACAAGTCACCCCAACAATCATCCTTGATTTGGAAGATGTAAGTCTATAACACATTCTCTCCAACACGATCATTACACACTGATAGTAGCCTTAGGTCGGGTTCAATTTGTGCTAGCACTTGATCACCCTAGTGGTTCATGGTTTAGGAGGATGTAAGTCTACAAGCTTTCTTCCTAACTTGACCATTGCACACTGAAAGGCACCCCTTTGGTTGGTTAGCTCTACCTCACTGCCAGTAGACTATCCCTTTGGATTTGTAAATTTAAGATATGACTAGCTGATATTATCCCCTTCTTTGTGGATCCATCGCACACCGATAAGGTTCATCTTAAAATAAAATTAATTCTGACTATTCTTGAGTCGATGTAAATCAACAGCGGTATTCGCTCAATAATCGCCTTAGGTCAGGTTTGATTTATTATGCTAGCAACCGATCACCCTAGTGGTTCCTTGTTTAGGAGGATGTAAGTTTATAAGCCTTCTTCCTAACTTGACCATTGCACACTGAAAGGTAACCCTTAGGTTGGTTAGTCCTACCTGATGGCTGGTAGACTGTCCCTTTGGATTTGTAAATCTAAGATAGGCTGATATTAGCCCATTCTTAGTGGATCCATTGCACACTGACAGGGTCCATCTTATCAAAATTTCCATCCTTTTCCAATGGAATCTAAATTAAATCCATCTTATCCACAGTGGATCTGGGCTCATATCTTTAGTAGATGTGCCCTCAAAGCCAAATCACATCCTCTCCCTAGTAGAGCCTCAAATTATGAACAAATTAAATTCTCATTCCCAGTGGATGCCCACAAATTAAATCAAATCAAATTCCTCCCCAGTGAGGCATGAATCATATCCTCTCCCCAATGGAGCCCTCATTAAATCAAATTGAATCAAATCTCCATCCTTAGTGGATAATTTGAACCTACTTCCATAGTGGAAGGTTCATGCTCTCATCCCCTGTGGGTTATAAATCCTAATCCCCAATGGATCTTTTCTCCTCAAATCATATCAAATCAACTCAAACTCTTATCCTCTATGGATAACCTGAACTTGCTTCCTAGTGGAAGGTTCACATGCTTGATCCCACAACAGATCCTTCCTTCCTCTCTTATGCCCTTGGCATGAGTTGAGTTGCATTGCACTAAGATCTTGATTCCATCTACATCTTGGGTTTAGGAGTAGATCATTTCTATTAGTGCTTGCAATCCTTTAGACGTTGTTGATTGTCTCGGTCAACAATAATATGTGCGGTGTGCCTAGTCAGTTACACCGCACCTATTGGGCGCACATTGTCACTTTTGGAGTGAGCTCTCAACTTCCTCATCATAGATCTAGGACTCTTATAGACACTAAGAGCTCTTTCGTCTTAAGACACTTCTAGTGATTAGGTGAACACTTAACCTAAGCCTAAAGATTAGAAGAGTTAGCTATAGGAATAGGTCATGCCTTTGGGATTTATAAAAATTTACCTACCCTATAGCCTTAAACCCAATCCTTGCTTCCTTCTTCAAACCAAACTTCCAAATCAAATTCCAAATCAAATGATTGGAACCAATGATCAAATTTAAATTCCAAAATCCTTCCTAAGCCCCTTGATTTTATCTTATGGACTTAGCCTTAACCAAATTCAAATCAACCTCAATATAATTGATTTTCTCAAATACCAATTCAATCCCAACTTAAATTCCAAATCAAATGATTAGAAGCCAAAATCAAATTCAAGTTTCAAAATCCCTTCCTAAGCCATATGAACCACCTACATATGCTTAGCCAAAACTCCCTTTAAATCAAATAAAACTTGATTGATTTATTTATAAATCAATCATTCCTTCATTTATATTCACAAATAAAAATGAAATCCAAATTAAAACTATTCAAATCAAATCAAACTAAATCAAACCAAATAAAGACCTTTCTTAAGTCATATGGACTTACTTCTATAAGCTTAATCAAATTTCAACAAAAATTAACCCAAACTCAATTGATTTCTTTATAAATCAATCATTACTTCATTTATATTCACAAATATAAATGAAACCCACCCTCTAATGACCAAAAATAAATCAAACTAAATTAATTTCCTACTTAAGCCCTTTTGACCTACATCCTTAAGCTTGGTCAAATTTGCTTCCAAATCACTCCAAACTCAAGTGATTTTCTCATGAATCATTTATATCTTCATTTATATTCATAAATATAAATGAAATATAAATCCAAATAGCCAAATTCAAACCCAAATCAAATAAAATTTTTAATTTTAGCCTTTTTAGCCAATCTCTTGAACTTGGCTAAATGATACCCAAATCAATCCAAAACCTATAGATTTCTTCATGATTCAATCATTCCTTTAATCATTGTTCCAACTATAGACATAAACTATAATTATCAAACAAAATCCAAGTCAACTCAAGTCAAGCCCATGTTGATTCCTTTTGACTTGAAATTGTCATATGAACCAAAATCTATTTGACTCCAAACCAATTAAAATTGGATTTATATTTCAATCCTAGGCTCATATGTGAGTTCAACTAAACTTGAATCAAGCCAAAACCAAAGTAATTGACCCATTTAGATCCACTTGACCCAAAGTGACCTAAAGACCATTTTTGAGCCAAGTTCTAATGCAATCCAAATTGGATTGAACTAAGCCGATCCAAACCTCATATCATGATCAACAATCATCCTAGGGTGATCAAATACCTTGAATTGGGTCAAACCAAGTCAACTTGATCCTTTGACCAAGTTAACCTTTAGCCCAAATGAAACCCAACCTAGCCAAAAGTCACCATATACCAAATTGATTGAAACCATTGATTCAAACCAATTCATAATCAATGATTGAACATGACCAAACCCTGAATTGAGCCAAACCAAGTCTAATTGGCCATTTGACCTAAGTTGACCCAAATTGGTCTGGAAAGCCAAAATGGGTCAAATC
The DNA here is from genome assembly GCA_021442155.1 of Cymbidium sinense. Lineage (NCBI taxonomy): Eukaryota > Viridiplantae > Streptophyta > Magnoliopsida > Asparagales > Orchidaceae > Cymbidium > Cymbidium sinense. The sequence goes on along the minus strand of CM038220.1, from coordinate 130,133,016 downwards.
TTGATTTGATCAAAATTGATTGTAACTAATGGCTCAAGTTCATTTCAATCACTTATTGAACTTGACCAAAGCCATGATTGAGCCCAATTTGACCAATTGGTCAACTTGACCCAACCTAACCCAAATTGACCTAAAAGGTTAAATTAGCCAAAATCCAAATTAAACCCAAATCAAACCAAACCAAGACAATCACAATTAATTAACATAAATAAATCAATCCAATTTGATCAAATTGGTCAACTTAGCCCATTTGACATATTTAAATCCAAATGAGCCAAAATCAATCCAAAGCCAAATTAATCAAAACCACTTGAACCAAACTCTTGAAATCATCATTTAAACATAACCCAAGTCTTGGTTTGACCCAATTTGACCAATTGGTCAACCCAACCCAACCTAACCCAAATGAATGCATTTTGACCAAATGAAGCCAAATCACCCAAAACCAACCCATGGGATCCTAGGAGTTGGCCAAACCTAACCCAAAGCAGTCTAGTTCACTCCCAAATTAGCCCAATCTATAGTGGACCCCACCTAAGGGGATTAGCCATTGGACACACCCCATTTAGGTTGGATTCCATCCATAAGAGGCAAAGTCGACTTTCTCCTCTCACGGAAGCCATCCAATTGCCAAATAAGGTATTCCTAAACCCCCTATCCCAATCTAAGCCAGCCTAGCACTTGCCATGGACCAAGGGAACAAACCAAGCCACTTCACTCATGGCCGAACCCCATGGGCAAAGGGAAATACCAAGCCAACCCAATCTCCCCATATGTTGCCTTGAGCTCCCTACCATAGCTTCCACTCCAGGGCCACATGGAGTGACGTGACCCCGAGCATACCGTGTGGTGAATTAGTGAAATTTTAGGGATGGATCCCATATATCCATCACACTCGATTAAGGGGTGTACTCCCTCAATTCAGCAACAATTGTAATGATTTGCACTGTGAGAGTTCCCTAAGCATTTTTGAAACTCCTCAGAGCATCCCCGAAGCCTCAAGCTCCCACTATCAAAATTCTCCATTATCATGTGCAACTAAAATAGGGCATCCTTCCTTTGATTCAAACTCCTCCCCCACTCAACCAAACCTCAATTAAACTTACACACACCATCACCATACATCGTCAAGCAATACCAAACCATTTCCCAAGATTCCAAGTCACCAGAAGCCATACTTCGATCAAGATCGAATGAAAAATAAGAGGAGCTTGATTCATAGAGTAATCTACCTCAATTCAAGGCTTGTGTGACTAAACAAGGCTTCATTTCTGCCAAATGAAGCTACCTTAGTCGATCCCACTGCCAGACATTAGCTTTGGTGAGGTAATTCCTCAAAACTTCCAATTTAGGAAAAATGTGTTGGTCCTTTTTGAAGTGAATTTACATTTGAGCCTATCCTAGCCATTGGATCCTTCACACGAAGGTGTGGGTTGAGTTTGGAGTGGATCCGAGCTCGGGTGAGCTCGGATCGAGTGATTCAAGGCGGACGGGCTCCGTCATTCGTCACTTATAGGAAGATGGATCATGGGGCATCCATTCCGTGTCATTGAAATGGATGGCCATGATCAAATCGCATAGAATCACTCTCTATTTTCTCCTTAATCGTGGATCGATCATGTCATCGATCTTAGATCGACGGTTTCTGAGCACCCCAACTGAAATGCCTCTTGATTTGACAACTTAAATACCCTATCAGATCGTGGCATGTGGGAAGTGCGTGATGTGTCAGTAGTCATGTGGTGCTAATGGGATTAAGGGTTAATTAGGGCTATTTAATTAATTTTTAAGACTAAAACTTCCTAAAATCATAACTAATCCTTAAAAAAAATCCAAAAATATAAATGAGGGCTCATTTTAAAAGTATTTTAGAGTAGAATCCAAGAAATTATTAATAATTAATTTTAAATAATAATTTTTGCTTAATTAAGGTTTAATTAAAAATTTAATTAGTCTAATTACTCTCTGATTAATTATCTAATTAATTTTAAATTTTTGAGAGATATTTAAGTGGATGACCTCTACCTCCCTTATTTTTTCCGGGATTTATTAGATAGCTAATTAGAAAAATCAATGGAGTAAGCCTTAATCACTCTCCAACCTTAATTACTAATAATTAAGCAAATGAACAGTGGATTAATTAATTAACTAAGCTTATTGTTTTATTGTTGATAGTGAGAAGTCTTAGGGAAGTGGTTTGGGTTCATTCCTTGTGACCATTTCATTAAGCCTCTTCATTTATTTCAAATTAATTAAAGATTAAATAATTAATTAGCCACTTAATTAATCAATTAAAAGAAAGGACATCTAATTATTTCAGAGCCTTAATGGTTGTTTTAGATGACTTAGGGATTGGGATTGAGGCCTCTTCCTTGATCTCTTTTCCTAAGTTAATTTCATCATCCTAATTAAAAGATATATTCAAAGGATTTAATTAACCAATTAAAGGTTTAATTAAATTAATTTAAAATCCATTCATTCATAACCTTCCTTAGTTAACTCTTGGGTAGCTCTCTAGGTATTCAATAACCTAAAGAGAGAGCTAATGAAATTATGGTTAGCTCACATGTCTTAGAAATAATAAAAAAAATTAAGTGAGTCCCTTAAGCTTAATTAACTATTAATTATGAGCCAATTACATTAGACCCCTTTCATTTCTCAGGAGCATTGCTAATTTACTTTTCATGTGGTTGCATCTCATGTTGGTTCATCATTATTTAGTTAATTAGGTTAAGGTGGTGTTGGTAAGGGTTAATTAATTGATTTATTTCATACTTTAACCTAATTAAGATATAAAATCAACCTAATTGGTTTTCATTAAATCAAATTAACCCACACATATGGGGAATGTGATTAGGGTTAGCAAACCTCTTTCAAATTTCTTAAATCAAATCAAACAAAAAGATTAAAAATGGCTTTAAGAAACTTTGGTTTATTTTAAATGAGTTTGTTTAATATGATTATCCTTAGGACTTAGTTGGATTGAATGAAACTACATGCTTGTGTTTCTTTTTTTTTCTTTCCAATCATGTTAAAATGTTATATGCCACTTGTATTCATGCATTCATTTCTTTCAAATTAATCAAATGAAAATGATCTCCTTTATGTCAATTTGCATGTGTTGACTTAATTAAAAATATGTGTGGCTATTATCAGTATTAAATCTCAAATATATTTTCAAAACTTATTAATGAAGAATAATATGTATATTATGACTTTAGTTACACATACATAAGAGATGCATGTGAATATAAGCTCAGTGTATGAAATGAAGTCTCTTTCTTACATTCATGTGTTGATTTGTCTAAGTTTGAATGTTAATGGGTATATTAGTCTGGACATTCTGTGGACACATAGCTTTAAGTAGCCCCAAGGAGGTTACTACCTCACTCCCCTGGTGTAGAACAATAATGACGTACTCATTTAATTTCATTCTTATGCATCTTAACATTATAATTTAGATAGAGATTTAAATTCATTTACACAAATAAATCAATTCAATTAAATGCTACTTTCACATGGTTTTTTTATTCTTATAGTTGTCTATACATCCATATGTATTTAAGAATAGCGGGTATATTAGTCTGGACATTCTCGGGATGCAACGGCTTTAAGTAGCCCCAAAGAGGTTCCTACCTCACTCCCCAGGTGCAGAACAATGGCACCGTACTTGCTTAAAACTTTTATACATTTGGATGTGTATTTAACTAATGAATAAAAACCTTATTTTTCTATTAAAAAGACATGCACTCATACTTTGTTCAAATGGTTGAATTGATTAGTCATATGATTTAAAGTTCTTTTCTTATACTTTTATATAAGAATTTAGATAGAGGTTTAAATTAATATGACAAAATGATTCAACCAAATGAAACATCAACTCTAAGTACATTTGCTTACATTCATCATTTAAGTGTGTTAAGATACAAATTGCATGTATATGTATGTTTAAGACTTAATCATATGCATGCCATATACATGATGGAAAGAAATGAACAAACATGTGTTATGTGATAATAATTAATTCTAATTAATCTTAAGATGCCTTTCTTATTGAATGAGATTATTTAAAGAGAAACCTAAACCTAGGATTAATTAAAACATATAATAAGCCATTTGCTAAAGGGTGATTAATTAATTTGCTTTAGATGTGGCTTAAGGTAGGGATGAAAGAGAGTGATCCTCTCTTTTCCTCTCTTTATAACACTTAGTTGTTAGGTGTAAGCCAAGTGAAATAAAAGAAAACATTAAGTAAAAATTTACAAATCAATTAAACCATTTAAATTGTAACCACCCATCATAATTAAATCTCTTCATACTTAGAAAATCTTAACTCTAAAGCCTAGTTAGGACATACCACACAAGTCTTAATACACACATTAGATTAAGTCACCACTTCTAGCTTTATGTTAGGGTGGTGCATGGTTTGATGTATGCTTATTTTGTGATGTATTATTATAGACTAGATGTTAGGGTGTATGCTTCGTAGACTGCATGTTAGGCTGTGATTAGCCTAATTATGCATTCTATAGAAGATAATGCTTAAGGGGTGCTTAAAATAAATATAAATGCTCTTTTTTACAAGTTGCTTAACCCAAAAAAAATCTAAATTAGGACAGGTGGACTTGGTTACCCATGTGTAGGGTGCTAAGTCCAAATTATCCATTTAACTGCTTGGGTTGTATGGTGTGTTTAGCTAACACTTATTTTACAAGTTAGATTTACTTTTCCTATTTTTGATGTAATCTTGCATTAGAAATTAGAGGGTTAAGGATGAACATTGGCCATAAGGTTTAATCTTGGGATGCCATGTGATGCATAGAAGCCTATCAAATCAAATGAAGCAAAGACATGAAGATATAAAGATATGAAGACATAAAGACCCCCCATAACATCTATTCATTTATAGTTGTAATTATTCTTTCAAATATAGGGATGTATAAGGGTAGAGCTAGGTTACCCATTTATCTTTTTGGATTGTACGGCGGTACCCGACCGCACCGGCCTATTATTCTTCCATGTTGAGTTTATAAATTGTTTGATGATTTGTTTACATCATGCAATAGAAATGGCATGTATTTTTCTAGTTTCTTCATATATGATGGTTTAATGTGTGGCCTAGATTCGCTTAGGCTCTTAGGGAAAAATAAACTTTTTACCCCAATCATAACTTAAAACTAAATTTTCTAAAATAACTCATAACATCATTTAAAGCCTAGGTATTAAATCAAGATAAATAAAAGATTTAGCAACCCCTTAGCTGAATGTTGTATATTTAACATAATGAATATCATCTTGTTTCATTCTTGCTAAGAGAGGGTTTCCATTCTTGCACGATAGGGGAAAGACTTGACCTTTGAGGGTCTCCCTTGTAGTGGAAAACACATCTTTCTCTCTGATTTATCCAATAATACTATTTCATCATGCATTTAGGCATATAGAATTCTATGGCCTGTGTCAAAATGAAAAGTCCAAAAATAAAATAAAATTTGATAAAATTTGTATTATACTAAGTCATTATTCATAGCACTAATGCTCTAGTCTCTTTAAGGAGTGGGTTTAAAGACTTTAGTTTCTTTCTAAATGATAAAAACCTAGCTCTCTTGCAAAACATATGACTTGACTACATGGTTTTAAAATGTAGGAGTAGTTAGCTGGCTACCAGCCCAAGTGATTATAAGTCCAACAGTTGGGTGGCTTACCTCTCTTATAGAGGTAAACAATATACCCATTTTTTGTCTTAGATTTAGGACGTGCATTGTTCCTCGCTAAAGCTCCCTAGATTTAAGATCTGAGGTTATTTTTTTCCCTTAGGTTATAAGCATAAATCCTCATCTCTTAGGCATTTTCATAATCTTGTATTGTAGGATTATAAGTCCTAGCTTTCTAATAAAATTCTAACGTAAACATATAATTACCTTCAATTATATAAAGTCCAATCATATGATAGGTTTCTAGTATCATGAGCATCCCCTACTTATCTCCTTTGGCTTTGATAATAAACCTCTCACCTTTTGATCTATTCCACTTGATTTTTCAAACATAGCCAATTTATTGATAGTCCTATCTTTGAATTCTTTGGAGACAGCAATTGCCTACTTTAATCGAGAGTACTCTTAAGGAACTCACCTTATTTATGATGTAATTAACTATGGGGGCTTATCCCCATAGGAAACTTTAGAATTAGATTTAAATAAACATCACTTTATCCATCTATATAAAGTAGGAGAAAAATCTCTGGTATATTCAATGACCCATCATACCTTAGGAGTCCTTATTAGGTGATTAAGTCCATCATAGGATAGTGATTTCTATCTTTCGAGATAGTGCACTATTCTTTGATGTCGTACCTGATCACCTCAATAAGTACACCCTCATATCTGCATGGTGTCCCCTCCCATACACACACATCAATCTCAAAAACAAACACCACACGTCCAAGGGGTGGAAGACCTCCTTATTGGCCACCCAATAGAAGATATGTCCTAGCTACCAAGTGTGCACCTACTATTCATATAGACTTAGAATCTAGTTTAGAGGATGAGTCTTATATGGTTTGAACACCAGCCAGCTCTTCTCAGCAGCAGGCTCTTTTAGAGGTGACATTTGAGCCAAAAAGTGATGAAGATTGGGCTTCGAAGCAAAGCATAACTATATCAAAGTCTATATGTGAAATAGTTAGGCACCAGTTGGGAACCTTAGCTCTAACCCAACTTTTCTCTCAAAAAGTTGAGGGTTTGGTACTTAAGAAAGTCCCTAAGTCATCCACAGATGTGAAGACTCAGAGATTTTTTTGGCAGTGTCATCCTCAAGTCAAGAAGTCGATGTAGAACTTGAGGATGATTCATATAAAGATTTAATAGAATTGCCTTTTGATTAATACTCACCTTATATTCATAATTTAGCAAAAAAAAAGGGTTAATCCCACATACTTGGTCTAAGCACAGGTCAGACTACTTCGAAAGAATATGGAACAGTAAATATAAGAACTCTTAATCAAGACCACGACTAAGATTCGATACAATGGGTCTAGTCGATGATGATGGTTAATGCTTAATCATCACCAATCATTTAAAATCTGATAGGTTCTTTTTAAATCACATTAACTTATATGAGAAGGTGTACTTAGAAACTTCAGATGATTTTGAAGTCAAAGATGCACCGCTAGAGTTTGAAGAAGAGATCAGGTCAACCTTCGACGAGCTCAAAGAAATCAACTTAGGGACTGAAGATAATCCACGTCTGACATACATCAGCTCATTGTTGAATGAAACTGAAACCCATGACTTAGTTAGGCTACTCATTGAGTTTAAGGATGGCTTTGCATGGAGTTATGAAGAGATGCTTGGATTAGCTCCAGACGTAGCAATCCATAGACTAGCAATAGAGCTTATTGCTAACCCTATCAAGCAAGCTCTTAGACACATTCGATTAGACATTGAACAACATGTCATTTTGAAGTCAAGAAATTGATCGATGATGGTTTCATCGAAAAAAAAATATCCTACCTGGTTAGCCAATGTCATCCCAATTTATAAAAAGAATGGCCAAATTCACATATACGTTGATTTTAAGGATTTAAATAAGGCATGTCCAAAAAATGAATTTCCATTACCAATCTTAGAGCTGATGGTGGACATTACCACATCTCATGTAGTCTTCTCTTTCATGGATAGTTCATTTGGATATAACCAAATAAAGATGGCCATTGAGGATGAGAAAAATATTACTTTTAGAACCCTGAATGAAATCAATTGCTATAAGGTCATACCTTTCGACCTTAAAAATGATGGTGCTATATACCAGCGGGCCATGACCTGAATCTTCGAAGAACTCATTCATCATCAAGTCAACTGTTATGTCGATGATCTTATGATCAAAAGTAAAGAAAAGGAAAATGACCTCTTTGACTTAAGAGTAGTTTTTGAATGATTAAAATAATTTAATCTCAAAATGAACCCCCTGAAGTGTGCATTCAAATTAGCTTCAGAGAAATTTCTTAGGTTTGTTGTCCGACACCGGGGAATCAATCGATCCGTAGAAGATCAAGGCGATATTAGAAATGCCACCCCCTAAGAGTTTAAGTTAACTCAGATCATTCCAAGGGCAGTTGGCATATCTAAGATGCTTTATAACCAACATATTAGGAAAAAAGCCAATCATTCTCAGCACTTATTAAAAAGGATGCCAAATTCAAGTGGGATGATAAGTGTCAGCATGCTTTTGAATACATCAAGCACTACATGATGACATTGCCAGTTCTAGTAGCCCCTATCGCAAACTTTTGATACACTACACTGCTGCATTAGATGACTCCTTGGCACTTTGTTGGTTCAAACCAACGATGAAGGGAAGAAAAATGCACTCAATCATCATCTAATCCTTGTTGAGGCAAACTATCCACCCATTGAGAAGCATTGCCTAGCTTTAATCTTTGCATCTCTAAATCTATGACACTACATGCTTTCTCATAAAGTAAACTTGATCTCTATAATCAATCCGCTATAATTCCTCATGACATGACCAATGTTATTCAGATAGTTAGCACGATGGTCCATGATTCTATCATAGTTTAATATCACTTTTATACCCCTCTGTGTGGTGAAAGGACAAGAACTTACAGATTTCTTAGCAGCACATCCACTTGTTGTTGACTCTCCACTTAGTGATGACATCCCCGATGAACAAATCATGAACTTAGGTGATACTAGTATTCACCGGTGGGAGATGTACTTTGATGATGCAGCTTCCATTCAAAGGGGAGAAGAACCATAATCTACTCCTCCGGAAAGGCAGAGGTAGGGGTAGTTTTTCTAACTTTGCACCTGATGTGATGAGATTCTCATATCATTTGTCCAATCCTTGCACCAACAATGAAGCTGAATATAAGGCTCTAATTTCTACTCTGGAGTTAGTTGTTACACTAAGCATTCAAAATATTAACATCTTCGGGGATTCTCAGCTAGTCATCAACCAAATCGATGGGTTCTACATGGTTCTAAAGCCCAAGCTCCATCACTATCACAAGTATACCATGGAGTTGTTGGCCCAAATCCTAGAGGTTACCATTTACAAGATTCCTTTAGGAGAAAACATCATAGAATGCTTTATCCAACTTACTAAGGAGTTAGCATGTCTGGAAGATGAGTCCATATCAATAAAGGTTCAAAATAGAAAAGTATTATCCCATATTAATATTGAACTCATCAAAAAGTACTCTCTTGAAGGGGAGGTTTCCATTGCCAAGAAGGATGAGGAGTTAGATTGGAGGCAACCATTCATGGATTATCTAAAAAAGGTAAACTACCTCAAGAGAAGTCACAAGCTCATCATATGAAGTAAATGGCACTTTCTACACCCTCGTGGATGGTGTCCTGTACCGATAGTCTTTCAATCATATATGGTTACGTTGTTTAGACAAGCACAAAGCTCATAAGATCATTGGAGTGCACTTAGGAATATGTGGAGCTGACAAATTCGGTTCGAAGATGAAAGCCGAGATCAAGAGACTAGAATACTACTGGTCATCGATGATCATAGATTGCATGGATGCAGCTAGGCTATTCCATCAATGTCAAGTACATAGAGTGGTCCTTCATTAATCCCCCAACATTGGCCTCATGGCCATTCAAGTGTTGGGGGTACTGACATAATGGATCCGATTGATCCCCCTTCTTCCAAAGGTCATCGGTTCATCCTAGCTGCTATCGATTACTTTTCCAAGTTGGCAGAGGTGATTTCATTCAGAGAGGTCATAGCTTAGCATGTGCTCCAGTTCTTCAGGAACCATTTTGTATATATATTTGGGGTGCCTCATCAAATAATATCCGATAATGGTATTATATTCAAGAGCACCAAAATCAATAGTTTTTCTTAGAGACATAGCATAAATTGGAGATATTCTATCATCTACCACCTAAGGGAAAATGTCTTGGTAGAAGTCTTTAACAAAACTCTCATCCAAATATTGAAGAAGACACTAATGATAATAAATGACATTAGCATGAGTAGTTAGTTGAAGCCTTATGGGTTTACCGCACTACGTACAAAACTCTGACTCAGTCTACTCCCTTCTCCTTAGTGTATAGGTCTGAAGCCATTCTACCATTAGAAGTCCAACTTCCATCACTAAGGATAACTATGGGTAGCAAGATCACAATGGAGCAGAACGCCAAGTTGCATTTAGAAGAGCTCGAAGGTTTGGAGGAGAAATGCCTATGGGCATGCCAAAATCTCAAGTTGTACAAAGCTAAAATGATTTAAGCTCACAACAAGTTGGTCTATCCCTAGAGCTTTTCAAGTAGGAGAGCTTATTTTAGTTATAAGGAGACTGTTTGTTGCCCATCACAAGATGGGAGGCAAGTTTGAACCCACTTGGGAATGCCCTTTTACCATAGAGAATGCCTACTAAGGAGGATCTTATCAGCTTATTAATCATAAGGGAGAGTACCCAATGCTTCTAATCAATGGGCTCTACTTAAAGAAATATTATCCTTAAATTTATGTTTGAAAATCTTTATCATCAATGAAGATTCTATTTTGAATTCAATCTCTTCCATGTTGAAAGCATTCTTGTTTGTAGATCTTCCATGATTCATTTAGGATAGGTGTAAGGAACCCGAGCGGCGTCCTATCCTTCGTCAATGCAACACAAACACAAAGTACACACAAACACATGAAACAAACATATATATTTTATCTCGGACTACTTTGAGTTGAGATAATGTCCCCAGCGATCCTTACTCATTAACTGCTCTAGGTTGGGCTGACGTGCTACCCTACTAGTGTGTCACCCAAGTGGTCTTCTTACTTTAGAAGATGTAAGTCCGCTTTCTTCCTGACTTGACCATTGCACACCGACAAGCACCTTGTTAGCATGGTAGGCCTTACTATGCGGCTGATAAGCTATCTCATGTTGGCTTTATTTAAGAAGATATAAGTCTACCATGCTTTCTTCTTGAACTAGCCATTGTGCAACTAGGTCGAGAATATTTGAGGTTTAGGATAAGTCCCTAGCCCATTTCCTCCTAACTACTTCAAGATTAGGTCCAGTCCTCACTAAGAACTCCACTTAGTAGTCAACATAGGTCAGATGGCATCTGTCCCACTGACGACAGACTATCCCGATGAACATTTTCATCTGAAGATATAAGTCTGCTATGCCTTCTTCTCAGATTGATCATCGCACACTAACGAACACCTTAGTTTGGTTGGTGTTCTCCATGCTGACAACAATCCACCCGTGGATACACCACTCATGGGGATGTAAGTCTACTACGCTTTCTTCTTGAGTTGGCCATTGTACACCTATAGGCTTTCTTTTCAGGGCTTAAGATAACGTCCTAGTGGCACCTCCCCAGTGGGAACTCTATTTAGATCACATCCTTTGCGACTCCATTTAGACACTACAGGATTAGACAGTTCCCCTTTCCTAATGACCACCTTTATGGTTGGAGAGTCTGTATTACGGATGTGTAGATTCTCCCTTAGTCCAAGAATCAGATAGGTCAAGGTCGATATAGCCCCTCGGTGGCCCCTCACACACCAATAGGATCCATGCAAACATATAAACAAACAAAATATATATTTGCTTGTGGATCAGGAGGACACCCCCAGTGGTGCCTTTTCCCAAGCGACATATCCTATCTTTATGGTGGCATTAGCAAGACTCTCTATAGGAATCTCCTGACTACTTTTGAGTTGACATAAGTCCCTAGTGGCATTCACTCAGTAGTGGCCCTAAGTCAGGTTCGATTTGTTGTGCATCTAACAGATCATGCTAATAGTTGTTCCTCACTTTGAAAAATGTAAGTCTGCTACGCTTTCTTCTTATAATAGCCATTGCACACCAAAAGATAATCTTTAGGTTGGATAGCTCTACCCCACAGGTAGACTACCCCTTTGGATTTGTAAACCTGAGATAGGCCAAGGCTAATATAGCTCCTCCTCAGTGGATCCATCACACCCACAAGGTCTATCTCAAAATTTAAACAAATTAAACCAACTCCCACAATGGAGCTAAATTAAAACAATCCAAACCCATTTCTTCCTAGCAGAGATGATCAAATGAATCAAAGAAATTCAATCAAACTCTTATCCCCAACAAATACCCCTTCAAAATAAGTTAAACCAAATCCAATTCCAATATCTCCAATGGTGCCAAATCACATTCCTCTTCTAGTGGAGCCCATAATAAAACAAACAATCATATTTAAAATCAAATTCAAATCCTTGTATTCCCCAGCACCCCCAAACAAATCAATGAAATCAAACTGAAATCCATATCCCTAGAAAATAGCTCGAACCTGCTTCCCTAGTGGAAGGTTCACATACTCAATCCCCAATGGATTTCCTCCTCCTATACCCTTGGCTAGGGGTGAGCATTCGGTCGGTTCGGTCGGTTTGGTTGAATTTTTTATTAAACCGAACAAACCAAACCAAATAATTTAAAATAACCGAACCATCCAAATAACATATAAAACCGAATTAACCAAACCGAATTATAATTGGTTATTCGTTCGATTAAATAGCATATATAAAAAAAATAAAAATATTTTTTAATGAACTAATTAATTAAAATAATATAATAAATTTTATATATTAAAATTTCTTACTCAAGTAGAAATCTATAAATCTATACAAATAATTAAGTACTTATAATCAAAATTACATATTTATATTTGACTTTTTAACTAATTTTGGTTTATTCGGTTTATCCAATCTCTAAAAAAAAAAATTGAACCAAAAACTGAAAACCGAATATCTAGGCATTTACAACCAAAAAACCTGAGATTTAAAACCAACCAAAGACCAAATAACATCGGTTCGGTTCGGTTTTTTGGTTTGAACCGACTAGTGCACACCCCTACCCTTGGCATAAACCTCTAAAATGTCATCTTCGATGCATGTGTGATCCCCTAGAGGATCTTCCTCCATGTCCTTAACATGGAATTCTCATCAAACCATCTTCCTCCTCTCATGCCCTTACCATAATTTGAGTTGCATTGCACCAAGATTGTGATTATTTCTACCCCTCGGGTTTAGGTATAGATTATTTTCATTAGCACTTACAATATTTTGGACGTTGTTGATCATCTCGGTCAATGCCAATACATGCCTTGTGCATTGTCACTCACACCACACCTGTTGGGGGTCCTTTTGTTGACCTCACTTTGGAGTTAGCATTCAATCTCCTCTTCTTAGACCTATGAGTCTTCTAGACACTAAGACTTCCTTAGTCATAAGACACTTCTAAGCAGTTAGGTGAACACTTAACCAAAGCCTAGAGACTTAGAAGGGTTAACCACAGGATTAGGCTATGCCTTGGGACTTAGGGAGGTCCATTTACCCTATAGCCTAAACCCAACCTATGTTCACCTTCTTAAGCCATAACCAAACCTCAAATTCAATTCAAATACCAAATCTAAATCCAAATTCAAACCCAAATCAAATGATTGAAATATATAACCAATTCCAAAAATCAACTCTTCCTAAGCCCTATGATTTTATTCCATATACTTAGTCAAAACCCCTTTAAATCAATCCAAATTAAATTAATTTTCTAATAGATAAATTATTTCCTCAATTATCTTCCCAAATATAAATCAAATCCATATTCAAATAACCTTGATCAAAGCCAAATCAAGCTCAATCCAAATCTAAGCCATGTGACCTACCTTAATGAGCTTAGCCAAATTTCCTTCAAATTAAACCCAATTCAATTGATTTTCTCATAAATCAATCATATCTCCAATCATCTTCACAAATATAAATGAAATATACATTTAAATCATCAAAACTAGATCAAACTAAATCAAGTCCTTCCTAAGCCCTTTGAGCCAATTTCATGAACTTAGCCAAAATCTCATCCAAATCAAGCCAAAGTTAATTTATTTTCTCATGAATCAATCATTCTTTCAATCATCTCTCTAAATATAAATGAAATCTACAATCATCAAACCAAACCAAAATCTATCCAAGTCAAACCCAACTTAGCCATCTTGACTTGAAATATCCAAATGAACCAAAACACATCCAAATCTAAATCAATTGCAATCAAATTTATATATCAATCCCAAGCCAACTAAACCCAATTAGTCCACTTGACCCAAAGTGGCCAATTTGATCTATTTGAGCCAAGTTCCAATCCTACCCAAATTGGATTGAACCATGCCCACCAAGGCCTCCTATCAAGATTGTTGATCACCCTAAGTTGATCAATTGTCATAAATTGGGTCAAACCAAGTCAACTTGGTCCTTTGACCAAGTCAACTCTCTTAACCCATATGAAACCAAACTAGCCAAATTGCAACCTAAGCCAAATCCCTTGAAACTAATGATTCATACTAACTCAAAATCAATATTTGAACATGAATTGATCTTTAATTGAGCCAAACCAAATCCAATTGCCCTCTTGACCCAAGTTGACCCAAATTGACCTAAAAGACCAAATTAGGTTAAATCAAATTGATTACAATCAACTGCTCAAGTTAATTCCAAATTGATTGTTGAACTTAACCAAAGCCTTAATTAAATTCAATTGACCTATTTAGCCCAAATTGACCTAAAGGGTCAATTTTAACAAAATCCAAATTATTTTAAATCAAAGCCTACAATCATCTTCAATTAGTTAACCAAACCCAAACAAACACCTAACCCAAGTTAATTTGGCCAATTTGGTCAAATTAGTCAACTTGACCCATTTGACGCAAATGAACTCAAATGAGAAAAAATCAAACCTAAGCCAAACGAAACCATACCAATGACACCAACACATCCCAAATGATCATATGAACTTGACCCAGTCCTTGGTTTGATTTGACCAATTGGTTCCAATTTAACCCATTTGAGCCAAATTGACCTAAACCTAATCATATCAACTCCAAATCACTTGAAATTTGGGTTGACCCACTTTAACTCATTTCAAATCTACCCAAATCAAATCCAATGCCAAATGCTATTCTACCTTGGGTCAAGGGTATCACATGTGACAAATCACCCATGTAAATGGTCATTCTCATTCCTTGGCCACTTGGCAGTCTCCTAATGGTCCACCTAGGCACTTAGGACATTGCCTAACTTGACCCAAGTGGTGGTTGGGTTGGCCATGACCCACGAGGGAGGGGTGGGTGAACTCATCTCACCTCCCCTATTAGCACATTGGAAACTCAAAAACACCCATTATCCCTCCATGGTAGTCACCTCCACACCTTCACCCACTCAAACTGCCAACTCACCTCCTCCCTGCCACCCACGACCCCTTAAGGTAGTCGGACGGCCACTAGAAGACAAACTGGATTGAGCCATCTGATCAAGAGGAGGAGGGGGTATACCCCCCTCATTCCAACTCAAAATAAATACTTTGACATCCTCAGGCCCTAGCTACCCAAGATGAGCTGCCAGATCCATTTCTCACCTCCATTGGAACATTGGAAACCCAAGGACATTGTTATCCCTCCTTGGCAGTCACCTCCACACATTAACCCACTCAAACCGAGCCAACTCACCTCCACCGCCACCCAGACCCACAGGGTGGTCACTAGAAACCAAACCCGATTGAGTCGTCCGATCAAGATGAAAAGGGGGTATATCCCCCCCCCCCTTCATTCTTACTCAAAATAAATACTTCAACATCCCCAGCCCTAGTGACCCAAGATGAGTTGCCATAGCCATTTCTCAAGTTCTCGTTCCATCATCAAAACTCCATTCATCCATCCCAAAATAGGATAGCCCCTCCTCCATCTAACTCTCTCATTTCTTCACCAAACTCAAATTAACTTCACACACACCTTCCCAACACCTCGTCGAGTAAGAATGAATTCCTTCCCAAGCTTCTCGATCAACGGAGGTAGGAGTTTGATCAAAACTAAGCTCCAAAGTGATAGATTTTGGCCTTCCAAGTGAACGAGGGGAAATTGATCCAATTGCTACTCAACAGGGCTTCATCTTTATTAGATGAAGCTCCTCAATTGAATTTTCTATTATTCTTGAGATCCAACAAGGTAATTCCATGAAATTAAGCTTTTGGTGAAAATGGGTTGGAGCTTTTTGAAGAAAACATACATGCCGTAAAATATTGACCATTGAATCCCTTTGAATCCTTCGTGTGAAGGTGTGGGATCCATTTGGAGTCGTTCGAGCTGGTGAGCTCGGTCGAAGGAATGGCGGATGGCCTCTATCTCTCATCGCTTGGGGGACAATCGATCATGCACCATCCATTCCACATGATTGGGATGGATGGTCATGATTATTCACTAGTTAAATCTTGAATTAATCCCTCAAGGAACTGCAGGTTCGATCTATGCCATTTGATCCGAGATCAAACTGTGGAGATGAAAGTGCATCCACCGCCAGCCACATCAACACTGACTCGAACATTTAAGTGACCAATCCCACGGCGCCACGTGGAAAGCATGCCAAATCAGCGGCACGCATAGCGATGAGATTAGGTTTAATTAGGGTTAATTAACTGATTTAGCTGAATCATCCATAATTCATAACAAATTGTAAAAAAATCCAAAAAAATGCTTATAATACTCATTTTAAAGGCATTTTAGAGAAGAATCATTTAAAATTAATCCCAATTGATTTTGAATAATTAGGCTTACTTTGAGTTTAATTAAAAAATTAATTAGCTCAATTACTCCTTAATTACTCAAGTAATTAATTCTAAATTTTTTTAAATTATTTAGTGGGATGATCTCTGCCTCCCATAATTTTCTTGGGCTTTGTTGCTTATGTAATTAAGGAAATTGCTCATTTTAGCCTTAATTAGTCTCTTTATTAATTAAGTGATTAATTAACCCTTAACCAACAAATAAATGAATTGAGTTAATCATGTTGAAATGAGGGACCTCTTTCCCAGTCCATTTAAAAAAGAGATTAATTGAGTAATTAAATGTGAATCATTTAATTAATCAAATTAAAATCATAATCATTTCAAATCTTAATTAATTAATTCATGGGTAGATCTTTAGGTGTTTAATGACATAAAGTTATTTAAGAAAATTATGGTTAACCCACATGTGTGGGGAAACCATAAGAGTACTTAACTAAGTTCTTAATTTAATTAACCATTAATTGTGAGCCAATTGCATTAGGCCCCCTTTTATTTCCTAGGACTATTGCTAATTTAATTTTTAACATACCATGTTGGCTCATAATTATTTGGATAACTATATTAAGGTAACATAGGGAAGGGTTAATTAATGTATTTAATGCATACCACAACCTAATTAGCTCATAAAATCAACTTAATTACCTTTTCTTAAACCAAATCAAGTCACCAGTGTGGGAATGGAGTTTATGGCAGTAAATGATGAGTTCTCTTCCTCTTTAAGTTTATTCTAAAATCAAAATTAATAAAGGAACTTTGGTTTTCTTTAAATGGGTTTATTTAATATGATTGTCCTTAGGAATTAGTTTAATTGAATTAATCATGTGTTTACATTCAATTGTTTCTTCCAAGCACATTAAATGTCGTATGTCATTTGATTTCATACATTCATACTTTCAAATTTAAATAAATCAAATGAATTTTTTTTATGTGAGCTTGCATGTGTTGGCTTAATTAAATATATGTGTGGCTATTATCACTAATAAATTCAAAACTATTTTCTAAACCTTATGAATCAATTATAATATGTAGAGTGTTGATAGTTATGAATACACATAATATTTGCATGTGTTTATAGCTTAAGCTTATTAAATAATGCTCTCTCTCTTATAATTTGTATATAGATTTACATGAGTTTGAATAATAATGAGTATATATTCTGGACATCCCGGGAATACAAGACTTTAGTTAGCCCTAAGGGGTCATTTGATTACCTCACTTCCTTGGTTTAACAATGACACGTACTCATTTGGTTTCATTCTTATGTATTTTGATATTATAATTTAGATAGAGCTTTAATTCATATGCATAAAATGATTTAATTAAAAAAAAATACAATCTTTGCATGATTCTCATCTTTCTAGTTGTGTATACATTCATATGTATTTAAGATAGCAAGTGTTTAGTCTGGACAACCTAGGAATACAAGGCTTTAGTTAGCCCCAAGGAGATCTTTTGATTACCTCACTTCCCTGGTTTAACAATGACATATACTTGCTTATATCTTTTATACACATGTATGTGTTCTTAATCAAAAGATGAAGATCCCCTTTTGTTATTAAAAATACATGCATTCATATTCACCTAAGTCATTAGTAGGTATATAAATTAGTGCTCTCTTTTCCTTATTCATGTTTAGATTTACATAGGTTTGGAATGTCAAAAAGTATATAGTGGACATCTTGAGAATATGAGGCTTTAACTAGCCCCAAGGAGGTCATTTGATTACCTCACTTCCCTGATTAACAATGACATGTACTTACGTGATTCCATCCTTATGTATTTTGGTATTAGAATTTGGATAGAGCTTTAATTTATGTGTTCATATAATTCAATGAAAATAAATTCCAAACATACACATTCATCATCATTTAAGTGTGCTAAAACATATTGCATGGATAGATATGCTAAGTATTAAATCATATGCATGTTACATGTGATGGAAAGGAATGACTTAGTATACTTCATGTGGTAGTAATTCAATTAGATTAACCTTAAGAAGCCTTTCATATTGGATAAGGTCATTTAAAATTAACCTAAACTTAGGATTAATTAAAAATCATTTAATAAGCCATTCATTAAAGAGAACTAAATCAAATTAATATGTTTTAGAAAGTGGTTTAAGGTAGGGATGAAAGAGGGCATTCCTCTTTTCCCTCTTTATAACACTTAGTTGCTTAGTGTAAATCGTATGACACAAAATAAAATATAAATTAAAATTCTAAATCTACTAAATAACTTAAAGTGAAATCAACCTTTATTGTTAACTAAAATATTTTCCAAATTTATAGAAATATAACTCTAATGCTTAGTTAAGACATACCACACAAGACCTTAACACACACATTAGAATTAAGTCACCACTTCTAGCTCTATGTTAGGTTGGTGTATGATGTGATGTGTTATTTTAGACTGGATGTTAGGGTGTGTGCTTTGTAAACTAGATGTTAGGCCTCTATTAGCCTATTCATGTTTTCTGTAGGGGATCGTACTTACGGGGTTACTTAAAAATAAATATAAATGCTTTTCTTGCAAGTTGCTTAAGCCCCTAAGCATAATCTAAGTTGGGACAGGTGAGCTTGGTTACCCATATGCAGAGTGCTAAGTCCAAATTATAAATATAACTGCTTAGGATTGTATGTGTGTTTAGCTAATCTCTATTTTACAGGTATAGTTAGATTTACATTTTCTTATATATGAATGTAATTTTTCAATAGGAATTAGGATTAGTGCTATGGGGGATTAGGATGAGAAGTCGCCAGAAGGCTTTATCCTATGGTGCCCTGTGATGCTTTTAAAGCAAGAACCATCCAAATCAAAGAAGGAACCAAATCAAAAATGGGAGTAAAGAATGAAGACCCCCATAGCACGTATTCATTCAAGTTGTAGTTATTTTTTCATATTCTATGTTATATAAGGGTAGAGCTCAGCTACCCATCTTTTCATTTTGGATATTGCGGTACCGCCGTCTTATTCTTTTCTTTGTAGTTATTAAATTATTTGATGATTTATTTAGTTTTTGCATTAGTATTGACATGCTTTTCTTAGTTCCTTTAAATAATTGATGTTTTAATGTGTGGCCAAGATGCGGTAGGTTCTTAGGATAAAAATAAATTTATACCCAACTAATCACTCATAACTAAATTTTAAAAAACTCATATTCTCACCATAAAGCTTAGAATATAATTAAGATAATTAAAAGATTTAGCAACCCCTTAACTATATGGTTGTATGTCTTACATTATGCATGTCATCTTGAGTCACTTTTGCAAAATGAGAGCCTCCATCCTTACACGTAGAGGGACCACTTGACCCATGAGAACAACCCCTACTGACGAAGCTTCACCCTCTCTCTTTTGATTTGGCCAATAATCTACTTCATCATGAATTTAGGCATATAAAAAAAATCTTAAAGCCTTCTTTTAAATGATATGTCAAAAATGAAATAAACTTTGAAAAGATTTTGCATTTGTAGATTAAGTATGCTCATACCACTGATGCTCTAGTCTCTTAGGGAGTGGATTTAGGACTTTAGTTTCTTTCTAATTAAATAACTACCCTAACTCTCTTGCAATTCATAAGACCGAACTACATGTTTTTAAACTCATAGGAGGAGTTAGTTGGCGGCCACTCCAAGCGGTTATAAGTCCAGAAGTCGGACGATTTATTCTCTCTTGTGGAGGTAAACCCTTATGCACTATTGGTTAGATTTAGGTGCTTTGCTCATACTAAAACTCCCTTTAGGATCTGAGGTAGCTATTTTTTTGGGCTAAATAATCTTAAGCATTTTCACAACCTTGTGTTGATGGATTATAAGCCCTAGCAATCTAAAAATTTAGTTCAAATAAATAAATCTCTTCACTTTCAAATATATAAAGCCTAATTATAGGATAGATTGGAATGCTCACTAGGCTTCTAGTATCATGAGAATTTTCTACTTCCTCCCTTTGAATTCTAAAAATAAGTCTTCTTCTTGAACTTTCCCAATTGATTTTCCAAATACAACTAATCCTTTAATAGTCTAATCTTGAAATATTTGGAGATGATAATTGTTTACTTTAATCAAGAGTATTCTTATGGAATTTCATTTTCTAAGATGTAATTAACTATGGAAGCTTGCCTCAATAGGAACTTTAGAACTCAGTTTAATATAAACCCTGCTTTATTCATCCATATAAATCAGGGGAAAAATCTCTAGTATATTCGAAGACCCATCATGTGGTGGGAGTCCTTATTAGGTGATTAGGTCCATTGAAGGTGATGCCTCTATCTTTCTAGATAGTATATCATATCTCAATGTCATACCCGATCACTTTAATAAGTACCTCCTACGATCTGCATGGTGTCCCCCCATACATCCAAAAATAAACACCACAAAGGCCATGGGCTGATAATTGGTTGGAGCTTATATGAAGCTTGAATTTGCATAGGAGTGAATTTATGGAATTGCTCATCATATAATGGTTTTCTCAATGTGTTTGCAAAGTCTAGGCCATAAATAACCTTTCATTATAATTTTGTTCACTAATATTATGCCTCCTAAAATGACTCTGACATTCTCTAGAATGAACTACCTTCAAGATACTGATGACTTTATCTTTTTTATATAGTAAAGTTAGAGAAATGATACTAATTACCAAAATAAATTGTTGTCAATAAGAAGGTATTGTGCTGATTTAATTTGAACCTTATGGGTTCAAGATACCAGAAAGTATGATATCATCTTCATATATTCGATATAGTGATCTACCGAATTTGGCTTTGCTTCTATATCAACCTCCATGACTTTATGCTCTTCAAGTGTTGGTCGAGTAACTTTTAGAACTGGTGTCTCATCAAGATTTCCTAATTTTGATAGTACGGAATTAATTTTTCTCTTTAAAATATGTTCAATTATAAGAAATTTGAATATCTTGATATTTATCTTCACCTTGTATAAGTATGATTGTATATCTTCTTCTTTGCCATTCACTTGATTTATTACAAGTTAAGAATCAAAATTGGCAAGTAGATGTCTCGCTCTAACTCTTTGGGAAAATTTTATGCCTACAATGAAAGCTTCATATTATGTTTGATTATTTGTGATCCAAAAGTAAATTTGAATAAAATGGCTAAGCAAAATCCCTGTTGGATTGTGAAGCACCATCCCAATGTCGACACCTTGAGTGCCTAATGTCCCATAAATGACCAAAGTCCAAAATTCTTTTTTTGATATGTCAGTCTCTTTAGTATTGCTAGATTCAAAAATTTTATAAGAAAATTAGCTTGAATCTGTGTCTTGATCACAATCCTTGGAATATATAAAATATTGAATTCACTGTGTTTGGAAACCCATTTAAGAAGTCTTTCAGAATGATCGAGCTTGGAAATCATTAAATTTGTGGATGATCAATTACAACTTGCATCAAATGTGCTTGAAAGTTTAGTTACAACCAGCATACCAAAATGATTTAAGCAAGTGTCAACTTCTTCACCATTGGGTACTTGAATTTAACTCTCCTCAAGATTTTGCTAACACAATATATAGAAAATTATTTTCTATTCTCTTTTCAATGATATAGAACTAACAACTCCATTCCTTTGTGAAATATAAATAGTTCTTTAACATGATTTGGGCTTTAAAGTAGAGGTGCAGATGATAAAAAAATTTAAATTAAAAGAAAGCCTATTTACACTCGTAGACTAGCAAAATGTTTAGAACTTCTCATAACTTTAAAGAAAGCCACCTTCAAATTTTGAAAAGAATCTACTTAGGCAAACAATCCAATCTATTAGTAGTTGAATCTCTTTGATATTCCTAGAAGATGGCATCTCCAATATCACCTTGACCATCTCAGGATTGACTTCGGTGAATTAAAGAGTAAGTAAAAAATCCAAGAAAATTTTTAAGCCTAGCTCCCAAAGTACACTTGTAGATTGAGCTTCATATTGAATTACCTCAATGTATGGAAAGTCTCATTCATATCTTCAATATGCTCCTTTAATAATATACTTTAAATTAATAAATTATTAATATTGACTTCAACATTTTTTACTTTTTTATTTATAAAAGTTATATCCATAAGCCACCTATAAGTGGCGACTATATTTTTCAACCTAAAGGGCATTATATTATAACAATAAATATTGTTTATAGTAATGAAAGAATTCTTCTCACTATTGGTAGGATGCATCTTGATCTAGTGATAATTAGAAATGTGTCAAGAAAGTTTATCATTGAGCATCCTATAATTGAATTAACTAGGTCATCAATGTGCAACAAAGGTTAACTGTCCTTAAAACATGTTGAATTAAGATTTGTAAAATTGATATACATTCTCCACTTGATGTTTGTCTTTGATACCATGATGAAATTAAAAAACCAATTTAGATTCTGAACATCCCTAATGACTTCTACATCAACCAGCTTATTAACCTTTTTGTAATAGGCTCAGTAACTGTAGTCACCATTAGTATCATCTTTTGCTTGATTGACCTAGATTTAGGATCTACATTCAAACTTTGATATGAAACATCAATATGAACACCTAGCATCTTGTGGTGCTTATTTTTGGTTGTTGGGTGTTTGTGTGTGTATATGTGAGGGGACACCCCGTAGATCTGAGGATGTACTTATTGGGGTGATTGGATATGACATCAAGGAATATTGTACTATCTCGAAAGATAGAAGTCACTACCCTACAATGGACCTAATCACCTAATAAGGACTCCTAAGGTATGATGGGTCTACGAATATACCATTGATTTTCCCCTAGTTTACATGGAAAAGCAAAACAGGGTTTATTTAAACTGTGTTCATTAAGTTCCCTATGGAGGCAAGCCTCCATAGTTAATTACATCTTTAAAAAAGTGAATCCTTTAAGAATACTCTTGATTAAAGTAGGTGATTATTATTTCCAAAGAATTCAAAGATAGGACTATCAATAAATTGGTTGTATTTTAGAAAATCAAGTGGGATGGATCAAAAGGAGAGAGTTATTATCAATGCAAAAGGAGATAAATAGGGAGTGCTCATGATACTAGGAAGTCTAGTGAGCACTCCAATCTATCCTGTGGTTGGGCTTTATATATTTGAGATTGAGGAGAAGTTATATGTTTGAGTTAAAATTTTATTAGAAATCTAGGGCTTATAATTCCACAATACAAGATTGTGGAAATGTCTAAGAGGTGAGGATTTATGCTTGTAGCCCTTAAAGGAAACAACAACCTCAAATCCTAAATCTAGGGAGCTTTGGAGAGGGCCAAAGCATGACCTAAATCCAAGGTGAAAATTGGTATATAATTTACCTCCACAAGAGAGAGTAAACCACCCGACTGCTGGACTTATTACCGCCTAGAGTGATAACCAGCTAACTCCTCTATGTTTTAAAATCATGTGGTCAAGTCATATACTTTGCAAGATGGTTAGGCTATTATTTATTTAAAAAAGAAATTAAGTCCTTAAACCCACTCCCAAGAGGCTAGATTATGAGGGGTATGAATAATGACTTAATATAATAAAATTTTTTATCAAATTTTATTTAATTTGTGACTCTTTATTTTGACACAGGCTATAGGATTTTATATACCTAAATGTATGAAAAGTTGATTATGGGCCAAATCAAAAAAGAAAGAGGTGTTCTTCCATAATAGCCTCTAAAAGGTTAAGCCCATTTCTATCTGGCAAAGATGGAAGCCCTCTCTTAATAAGAGTAAAACAAAATAATTATGCATGATATTAAACATACAACATCCAGCTGAGGGGTTGCTAAATATTATATTATCTTGATTTAATGCCTAGGCTTTTACATGAGTTGTCTTAGAGATTTAGTTATGAGTTGTTAGTTTGGGTAGAAAAATTAATTTTTATCCTAGGAGCCTAATCACATCCAGGACATACAACAATCACCAAATCATGAATAAACTATGAAGAGGCATGCTTTTTCTAATGCACAAGCTAAACAAAATATCAAATAATTTTATAAAGCTATCACAAAAGAATAAAAGGCCAATGCAGTCGGGTCTGCCGTACAACCTGAAAAGAAATGTGGGTAGTTGAGCTCTACCCTTATACATCCCATTATAATGAAAGAATAATTACAATTACAAAAGATGAATGCTATGGGGGTCTTCATTCTTCTTCTTTCTTCTTTCATTTCTTCATTTGATTTGCTCCATTTCTTTCTTCCTTTTGTCTTGATTTGATGTGCTTGCTCCGAAGGTATCACATGATACATAAGACTTGGTCTCATAATCAATGCTCTTACTAATCCCCCATAACACTTATCTTAATCCTAATGCAAAATTACATTAAAAAGAATAAAAGTAAATCTAGCTACACCTACAAAATAAATATTAGCTAAACATACCATACAACCCAAGCAATTATATGAATAATTTGCACTTAGCACCCCACACATGAGTAACCAAGCCCACTGTCCTAACTTGGGTATTCTTAGGGGCATAAGCAACCTGCATAACAAAACATTCTCTATTTTTATTATAGCCCATTAAGCATGACCCCCTGTAGAAAACATGATAAGGCTAATAATGACCCTAGACTACACACATACACCCTAACATCCAATTTAAAATAATACATCATAAAATAAGCATACATCAAACCATATTCCACCCTAAGATAAAGCTAGAAATGGTGACTTAGTCTAATGTGTGTGAATTAAAGCTTGTGTGGTATGTCCTAACTAGGCTTTAGAGTTATAATTTACTAAGTGTGAGGGATTTAATTTATACAGGGGTTGATTTCTCTTTAAGTGATTTAATTGATTTGAAGATTTTTACTTAATATTTTCTTTTGTTTCATATGGCATAACACAACTAAGAGAGAAAGAAAGAGAGAACCCCTCTTTCATCCCTACCTTAGAACACTTCTAAAGCAAGTTAATTAATCAATTTCCTTTGGTGAATGACTTATCATAGGTTTTGATTAACCCTAAGTTTAGGTTCACCCTAAATGACCTTATTCAATAAGAAAGGCATCTTAATATTAATTAGAATGAATTACTATCATATAACACATGTTCATTCATTTCTTTCCATCATGTACATCATGCATATGATTAAACCCTAAGAATAGCTATACATGCCATTTATGTCTTATCACACTTAAATGATGAATGCAAAGAAATGTGTTTGAAATTTGGATGTTTCATTTGATTGAATTATGAATGCATATCTTTTTAATAGAAAAGAGAGATTTTTCATCCATTAATTAGATACACATCCATATGTATAAAAGTTTTAAGTGAGTACGTCGCCATTATTTTCTGTACTAGGGGCATAAGGTACAAGACCTACTTAGGGCTACTTAAAGCCTCGCAGCCCCGGGGTGTCCAGAATAATACCACTTTTCTTAAATACTTGTAGATGTATAAGAAACCATAAGGATAGGAAAAGCCCATGCAAAAGTTATGTTTGATTTATGATTCTTATTCATTGTCCACATCATACATACATACATATGTATAAGAGTTTTGAGTGAGTACGTCGCCATTATTTTCTGCACCAGGGGCATAAGGTATAAGACATACTTAGGGCTACTTAAAGCCTCGCAGCCCCGGAGTGTCCAAACTAATATACCACTTTCTCAAATACATATGAATGTACAAAAAGAACCATAAGAATAATAATTCACGCAAGAAATTATATTTGATTTTATTATATGATTTACATATGTGATATGAAATTCTTCCTAAGTCTTAACATGGAGATGCATAGGAATAGATTTAGGCAAATGTTGTGTTCTTTTCAAATGAACTATACACTTGTAAATCCTACGTAAATCCATGTAAGGTAAGGAAAAAGAACTTCATATTGCATATCTTATATTATCATCACATGCAAACTTATGGATATTTGTAATTAACATTACTTCATATATTATAATTGATTTATGGGATTTTGAAGATAGTTTTGATTTAATAGTAATAATAGCTGCACCTACTTTTTATTTAAGTCAACACATGCAATTTAACATTGAAGAAACCATTTCATTTAATTAGTTTTAAAAGAATTGAATGCATGATTTCACATAGCAGGCAATGTTTAGCATGATTGAAAAGAAATAAAGGAATATAAGCACATGATCTCATTCATCCCAATTAATTTCTAAGGACAATCACATTAAATAAGGCTATTTAAAATAAACCAAAATTCTTTAAAGACATTTTTAATTCAAGTTTGATTTGATTTAGAATATATGAAAGAGGTTTCTTAATCCTAATCCAATTCCTCATGTGTGAATTAATTTGGTTTAATGAAGAATATTTATGTTGGTTTTATGTTTTAATTAGGTTAAGGTATGAATTAAGTGAATTAATTAACCTTACCTATATTACCTTAAGTTAATTAACTAATTAATAATAAGCTAATATGATATTGTTTACCTCCACATATGGTTCATAAGACAAATGAACCATGAAAGTTAAAATAAATAATCAATGAAAGGAACATCGCATGAATTGGGTTTAAAACCCATAATCGCGATCAGATTCGATCAAATTCACTTTGATTTGAAAATTCAGCTTCATGATGCATCAAAACTATTAAAATTCATTAAATAAAAAATATTGAATCAATTAATAACTAATTAATTAATTAAAATCAAATTTAATGAAATTACATGCATATCAAAGTCGGAAGTCCCGATGTCTAAATGACCTCCGATCATGAAATCAATCGCGCCATTGCATTTGGCACAACAGAAATACCTAAAATTGATACCATATTGCTAGGGTTTGTCACACAAAGTAATTTCATAATATTTAATGTGAAATTGTGTTAATTTTCAATTTAGCTAATTAATAGTTGCCTAACTTCTTAAATCCTCTAACCCTTATCCTAATCACACCGCCCAAGCCTACCAATTAGTTCGGCTTCCCATTTATTTCCTATTGGCTGCCGTTTGGGTAGTCAATCAAAATGAGCAGCTAGCCTTAAATTCCTAATTGAGCATGACTCCCTCATTCACGCCATTCAAGCCCGATCTCTCCTTCCTCTATCATTCCTAACCTCTCCCTCTCTTATTCTCGTGCGATCTACTCTCTTCCATCCATCCTATCAGCGCAAGGAGCTCTGAGCTGAGCCTCAACACCATTCATCCGTCTCTCGTGAGCCCTAACCGAGCTCGAGTATAGGGTGACCGAACCCTAGTTCAACCAAACCCTTTTATTCCCTTCCTCTTTTGCAAATCAACACCTCCAGGTCATCTCTATCTAACCCTAAGCATGTTTTATATTTGGTTTCATTTGGAGAGTGTGCTTTGCCAAATCTCCTTTTTCATGCATAAAATAATATTGGAGTTTCTATTCAAAGATTTGGGATGATGTATGCCCAAATCTCATATTTTTTTATTACCTATGGATTTTTATGCTTTTATTTTACTTGAAATGATTTTCCATGGATAAAATTACATTTGTTAAGCATCTTTCATATGCTAGGATGAAATTTAAAATTTGAAATGGGGGTTTGAAGTGTTGTGTGGCTCAAATCCTAAATTATATACAAGTTCCCTTCCCTTTATGCTTCAATTTTACTGTTTGGGCAGAATGATACTTGCTAATCCTCTTTTATATGTTCAAAAATGAAGTTAGAAATGTGAAAATAAGGTTTGAAGTGTTGTATTCTACACATCTTTCATGTCAAATGGATCTCTCCTTTCCTTATGGAAAGTGAAGTAATGAAGTCCTAATCTCCTAAGAAGCCAGCATTATGACATGATATGTTTGTCAAATTCTTATGAAGAGATTCATTTGAGCAAGTTGTTATTGAAATCTTCATCTCTTATGCAAAATTGAAATAATGTGGAATGCACATGAAGTTGGTTTAGTAAAATTTTCTTACATATATGTATGTCATACCTTGAGTTGCTCTTTCATGGAAATATCTAGATTAGAAGGGGGGAATATTATACAAGGAGATGTTTTAAATCCTTATACATATTCTTTCATTGCATATGTTCCCTTTGGATTGCTAAGAAAAAGTGAATGAAATACACAAAGATTGTTGCTTACCTAAGCCCTCATTTCTTCATCTTTAACTCTTTCTAACATTTGGCAATCTACTACCACATAAATAGCAATCTATCTAAATTTGAATCTAAAATTTCAGAATCTTATTTAACATGATTATGTGTAACAAAAGAGGAAGGAAACAACCATGACCTTATTTCGTTCTATTGTTTAGTGATGAATTATTTTGCAAATAGCTATTTATTTAAACGAAAAATCCTTAAATTGAATAAGTATGAATTCAATTTTACCTTATGTGCATTGAATCCTATTCAATTATCATGTTGAGGCAAATATAGGATATAAGGCATCTCTTAACTTTATTCTTACTTCCCTCACTAATTGCCATCAGATATTAAGCTCCTCTCTATGTTAGCATGAATCTAGAGAGATGTTTATGGCTAACTTTGTTGTTAAGCTGAAGTAAAGAAAGAGACATTTTGGTTTGACATTGGCTCAAAACCTCTACTTATATTTGAATCTCTTACTTCTTATCACTCATGTAGCCATCTTCTTACTCCTTATGATATGACTTTGAGATATCATTCTAATTTTATGTATCAAGGTTGTGATGCTTCAAATGAAATATCATATGTCATGCACATATAAATGCAAGTTAGGAAATATGCTTTATTATAAGTACCCGTTCACATTCCAATGCGGTGGAGAAACTTGTGATAAGTACCTGTTCACGTTGTTTCCAACATGGCAGAGAAATCTACTATGATAAGTACCCATTCACATTATTCCAATACGATGAGAAAACTTGTGATAAGTACATATTCACGTTGTTCTAACATTGAAACCTGTTGGTATAAGTACTTGTATTCATTGTTCCAATTCTACAAGAAAATGTTATTATAATTAACCCATGCACTTTCTTGGCATGGTGAGAAAATAAATTTTGGCCTGCGGTATCTCACAACACCTACCATGCACGCCTTTCTTGGTGTGGTGGGAATGCTTAGTCTCCCGAAGCCCCATATGTGGGGATGATGTCGAGAGGCTACTGAAAAAATAAAAAAAGGAGATGCAAATGCTTAAGTTATTATTTGAATTTTCATACCATGCGTATGTGCATTTATGCTTAGCTTAGTATCATGCAAACTATCCTACTATGTGGCAATTATAATATGTTTTTCAATGCTTAGTCTATTGTCATTTGAATTTTCATATTATGAGGAAAATACTTGCTTAAAATTCAAATCTCTTTTGTCTAAATAGTGATTATACTACATGATTGAGTTATTTGAAAATAAGACATCTTATGTGCCATGTGACTTAAATATGGTCTTATTACTAAGCATATGTTTATGACATAATTGCCTCCCCTTTGCCTAAGTCATGAAATAAGATTGAGATAAAGAAATCATCATGGATAATTGCTTAGTCAAGTATAAATTTTTGGATTTGTGATCATGAGTTTAGTATGGATATGTATCCTATCTCACTTGTTCATTTTGTAATAATCCATACATGCTTATGCATAGTTAAAAATAGAAAGAGGATGTATCTTATTATTGCATGATCTAAATCTTTCTTTACTATCAAATGTCCATTTCATATGAGGTAATAATGGATAAATCTAAAACATCAAGTTAGAAATAACTTACAAGTCAATGTGGTATGAATTAGACCCTTTCCTTTGCAAGTTGGATAAACTCCTTTAGCACATAGGCTTGCAATATATCTTGTGAGGAAAATGGGAAGAGATGGGAGAGTAAAGTTTTCATGAGAGAAGGATTCTCTCTTATTTATAATGATTAGCCCCTTAGCATGAGGCCAAAAAAAGAGAGATGGGACTTCTGTCATCCCATTAATTTCTTTTTTTATATTTATTTTACATACCATTAAGAGGGAGACCTTTACTCTCTTTCGGCATTTTCTCTTAAATCCTCATGACATAAACATAGATTTAAGGGAAAACCTTTACATCCCCTTGTCATTTTCTCTTAAAGCCTCATGACATGAGCATGGATCTAAGGGAAAATTTTAACTCTTTTGCCATTTTTCTCTTAAATCCTCATGACATAAACATAGATTTAAGGAAAACTTTACTTCCCCTTGTCATTTTATCTTAAAGTCTCATTACATGAGCATGTATCTAAGGGGAGATCTTAACTCTTTTCCATTTTTCTCTTAAAGCCTCATGACATAAACATAGATTTAAGGGAAAACCTTTACTCCTTTTGTCATTTTCTCTTAAAGCCTCATGACATGAGCATGGATCTAAGGGGAGATCTTAACTATTTTGTCATTTTTCTCTTATAGTCTCATGACATAAACATAGATTTAAGGGAAAACCTTTACTCCCTTTGTAATTTTCTCTTAAAGCCTCATGACATGAGTATGGATCTAAAGGGAGATCTTAACTCTTTTACAATTTTTCTCTTAAAGCCCCATGACATATAGATTTAAGGGAAGACCTTTACTTCCCCTTGTCATTTTCTCTTAAAGCCCCATGACATGAATATGGATTTAAGGGGAAACCTTTACTTCCTTTTGTCATTTCCTTCTTAATATCTCATGACATGAGCATAAATCTAAGGGAAGACTTTTAATCCTTTTGTCATTTTCTCTTAAAGCTTCATGACATGAACATGGATCTAAGGGGAGATCCTTACTCCTTTCATCATTTCCTCTTCTCTCATTTATGAGTGCATGTTATGATAAAAAGAGGAACATGGGCCATCCTAAATAGGATTGGATCATTTTATCATGGGCTATCTTTTAAAATAATTTTTTTTTACCTAGGCCTCTAAGAAAGCAAGTGGTCCATTTAGAATTGGTGAAATTTTTCTTTATAAGAAAAGGGCCATTGGGCTTAATCTTGTAAATGGGCTTATGCAAAAGTCACGAAGTGCAAATGGGCTTTTAAAATGCCATTTTAAAAAGATGTTCAATGCAATTTCATCCCCCTTTTAGTTTACTGATTGGTAATATTAAAATGACATTTTACCTAATGAATGTTCATGCTACACCCATAAATAAGTGTCAAACTTATATCTTGCATGAATGGCTTTATACTTGAGTTAATGGGCTTTTAAAATGCCATTTTGAAAAGATGTTTAATGTAATTTTAAACCCCTTTTAGTTTGTTGATTGGTAATATTAAAGTGGCATTTTACCTCATAAGTGTTCATATTACATCCATAAGCAAGTGTTAAATTTATATCTTGAATTAATATGAAGAGACATGATCCTCCAAAATTATTTGCTTTATATGAAGCCTAAGTTCTAGTTGATTTTTATGTAAAAGAATGAGAGAATGAAAGATGGGAAGTAAGTGGCTAACTTCATTAACATTACTATCATTCTTTCCTTTCTACGAATATTTGAAGGATGTCATTAAACATAAAGCTCTCTTTCAAATTCAAAGAGGCATCGAATGGAAACACATATGCATGCTTACATTTGAATCGATCTTTATCCATCCAAATTCTAATACATATAATGGGGTTTGGTTGTGACGTGCAAACTTATACGGGATTCATAACCTTTCCTCAAATTTTTCTTAAGATAGATATCGCACTCGATGCTTAGTGAATGCTTTAAAAGGTTAAAGGTATATCCTATAAAGATATACATATTTGATTCATGATGAGGCGAGAAGGGTTTAAATTCATATTATTAAAGAACAAATGTTCACTTGCTGTGAATGTAGATGTTTTGCCTCTTTCGAACAGATGCAGGCTTGACCATCTAGAATAGATACTTATTTGGTTTGCATTTGGGAATGGTAAGTTCAAAAATAGATACATGCTTGATCAAGAATAGATCTTCACTTATTTTATAATATGTATTAAAAATGACATATCATACTAAACATAGTTACTTCAACTTAGACATTTAAATGTTCATACTATTTTAAAAGAATATATACTTATATGTATGTTGAAGTGTCTATTTGATCAAACATTTAGGGGAAATAAGCATCCCAAATGCAAAGTGAAAGAATGGATAACCACTTCCCAGTTTGGTCTTAGGACCGAGTTCGGGTTAACAAAATCCAAAAATATCATACCAAAATCAAAACTTGCAATTTCACATCTACACTTCAACTTAGACATCTTAATGTCCATACAATATTTTAAAAGAACAGATACATGTATGTATGTTGAAGTATTCATTAGATTAAATATCTAGAAAGATATGCAAGTTATGTGCAAAATGAAAGAACAGAAGCTACACACCCCGGTTTGATCTTAGGACCGGGTCCAGGTTAACAAAACCTAAAAATTTGATTATGTGTTATAAAAATTCTAAGTTAATAATATCTGAGAAGCTAATTCTATCATATAAATTACAAAATATGAATCAATTGACATAGCTTCTGAAATTCAAGCCCTCAAGAAGAAAAGCCTCAAACCCGATCTTCTATTCTCAAGCTAGAGTTGGCAAGGTTTGAAGGATTATACTTCTTGAGATAATGAATTTAGACCTGATCCTCTATAAAAAAATAGGCAGAGTTGATAAGGTCTATTAACCGATATTAGTCATATGATCGAGAAAGGTGATTACTATTAAAATTCTAATAATGAATCATTATAGGCTCAAATCTAAATCAATCATAAAATGATCAAAAAATTAAAATAATAAAATATAAATGAAATGAAATTAATTATTTAAATTAAAACTTAAAATCAATCCACCCCTCCACAACTATTTGTCTGGGGGTGACAAATTAAGAAAACTTTTGCTCACAAAGAGCCAATGTCAAATCAAATATAACTATTTTTCATACTCAAATAATCTTAAGCCCATAAGAACATGGCCCATGTCCTCTGTCCACATGGTTTTGCCACAAAATGGCACCATATAAATGATGATTATGACGAGAACTCTCTAAGTAGGTGGTTAGCCGCGATATGACACCACTAATTTATGGTCACGGCCATAGCCCGTATGTTCCCCAACGGCTTTTCTCTTTGAGCTGTGAAATATAGAATGTATTTGGCTGGGCAAAAATCCCTCTGTTATCTAAGGTTGACTTAAATTTGTCCCCTTAGACAAACTCTACCCCAGGTCTACAAGGACATCTTGGACGACATAACCCATATGTTGCTGACAAGGATCCTTCGGTCATGTTGGGTCGACTACCTCCTCTTACTAAGTGGAACAAGGACCACGATAACCCGGGATGACGAAACCATGAGATCTAGATCGGGCACATCATTGTTCCCCCAACCAAAAATTTTAAATTAAAATGTTAAATTTCATAAATTCTGAACTCCATCCACTACTATTATATACTCATTATTTAACAATTCATCGACTAGCCTTAATCGAAAGTGCTCTCGATTGGAGGGTAATTAACTATAGGGCTTGTGCCTATAGGAAACCTAGAACCAGATCTAAAAAGTTTTCACAAAATGAGGATGAAATCTCTAGGTAGTGTCTTATCTACATTTGCCTTCTGAACTTTTCATCGACATTAAAAATAACTCTTTTCAGTCAAAAAGAGGTTGGTGGCGAATTTTCAGATCCCATAGATATGCAACCATATGAAAAGTAAATTTGTAATGCTCCTAAGAAATGAAAGGGCCTAATGCAATTGGCTTATGATTAGTAGTTAATTAGGTTTAAGGGATCTCACTTAACTAATTTTATAGTTTTCTCACACATGTGAGCTAACTATAATTTCATTATATCTCACCTTATGTTATTCAACACCCAAGGAGCTACCCAAGATCAATTAAAGGTTGCTTAAGTGTGAAGTGGATTTTAGATTGAGTTAAATCAAGCTTATTAATTAGTTGATTGAATTCTTTGATTATATTTTGATTAGGATGATGAAATTAAATTAGGCAGAAGGATCAAGGACTAAACCTCAATCCTTAATCCCTAAGTCATTTCAAACATTCAATTAAGCTCTAATCTTTGTCTTAGAAATTAATTAATTAATTAAGCAATTAATTACCTCATTAATCATCAATTAAGTTAATTCCAAAAAGTGAAGGAAATCTAGGAAATGAATTAGAAAAAATATTTGAGTCACACTCCCTAACTTCCTTTACTCCTTACTGTTCCACAAAGGTAATTAAGTTTAAATAATTAATTAAACCATTATTCATTCACTTATTAACACTAACTAAATTAAGATAGTGATTAAGGATTAATCAATGATTTCCATAATTAAGCAACCAATAAAATCTTAGAAAAATAGGGGAGGTAGAAGTCATCCCACTAGACATTCATAAAAAATTTGAGATTAATTGGATGCTAAATTAGGGGGTAATTAAGCTAATTAAATTTTTAATTAAACCTTAATCAAGTTAAAATCACTATTCAAAATCAATTAATAATAAATTTTTTAGATTTTACTATGGAATACCTATAAAATGAGCAAAAGTTTGCATTTTTTAGATTTTTCTATAATTATTTATGAATTTATGAAGTTTTATGCTTAAAAATTAATTAAAATAACCTAATTAAAGCCTTAATCTCATCATGTGGCCACGTACCGCTTCCATGGTGCAATGGAAGTGACTATTTAAGTTGTCACATCCACACGCTGAATCAATCGGTGGCAGATACGCTTTCCCGTGGACCGTCCAATCTAAGATCAGATGGCCATGATTTGATTCATGAATTAAGGGAGAAAACAACGGAGATTTATCACGATCTAATCACAGCCGTCAATTCCAATCACACGGAATGGATGATGTATGATTTTCCTCCTTCGCGAGCAGCGAAAGATAAGCACCATCCATCTTTCCCCATTCGATCCAAGCTCACCCGAGCTCAGATTGGGATCAAACTGATCCCACACCTTCTGAAGGAGGGGGGATGCACATCCAATGATCAAATTCACATGAGATTAAAATTCTCTTCGAAAGAGACCAAGCATAATTTCTCTATAGCTATTTTGAGGAATTACCTCACGGTAGCTAAGACTGGTGGTTGGGATGAAGCTACTGGTGGAGAGCCTTGTTGAAGCTTTGGGTTTAATTTGGGGTAGTGTGCTCGGTCGATCAATCCACGAACGTGAAGGCCTCCGATCGAAGTCACACCTCCAACCACTTGGAAGCTCGGGAAATGACTCATTTGGCTTCGACGGGGTATGGCGAGAGTGTGGGTAAGAGGAATTTGAGTTTGATTATGAAATGAGGGAGTATTGCTCGAGATTGGGATGTCCTACTTTGACTTGATTGCGGGGCTTGATGCGAGCTTGAGGGGCTCTCTGCAATTTCCATGTTTATGGTCGAATTGAGGGGTATACCCCTCCTCATGATGAATGAACATAGTGTGCACATGATTTTGCACCGTCCACGGACTTGTCTCCATCAAGTTTAGTTGGCACGCCAGGGATGGGAGAAGTGATGGGAGGCTGCCATGGATCCATTGTGCAATGGTTAGAAGGTTTGGATCCATTGGGTGCTCATTTTGGGTTGGGGGTGAGTCAACTCACCTTCCAAAGGTCCTTGGCCGACCTAGGGTGGGTTAGGTGGGTTAGGTGGGTCAGGAGAAGGTTCTATGAGAGCTAAGGGGCTGCCATGGGGATGGGAGAGTTGACTTAGCTTGGATCCATTGGTTTTGAAGCTTAAATCCCATGGTTTGATGGCTAATCCCCTTGGGTGGGGCCCACTTAGCTTTTGGGGAGGTCTTGGCCAAACCTAGGGTGAGTTTAAGTTGAGTTAGATCAGCCCACAAGGTTTCATAAATTGGATTCGAGTGTTTTGGCTTAGATTTGTCAAATGGGTTCAATTTGGGCTATGTTGGGTTGGGTTAACCAATTAGTCAAACTGGGTCAAATCAAGGCTTGGGCTAGGTTCATATGATGATTTGGGATGTTTTGGTTCAATTGGTTTGGATTGGTTTGGTCTAGGTTTGGATTTGACTCATTTAGATTCAAAAGGGTCAAATTGGTCAAGTTGACCAATTTGACCAAATTAGGTTGGGTTAAGTGTTGAGTCAAGTTCAATTGGTCAATTAAAAATGATCAGGCTTTGGTTTGATTTAATTTGGATTTAATTTGAATTTTGGCCAATTTGACCTTTTAGGTCAATTTGGGCTAGGTTGGGTCAAACTGACCAATTGGTCAACTTGGGCTCAATTATGATTTTGGTCAAGTTCAATCATTGATTTGGAATGATCTTGAGCCATTGGTTATAATCAATTTGGATCAAATCATGATTTGACATATTTTAGCCTTTTAGATCAATTTGGGTCAACTTAGGTCAAATGGCCAATTAGGCTTGGTTTGGCTCAATTGATGGTTTGGTCATATTCACTCATTGATTATGAATGGGTTTGAGTCAATGGTTTTAATCAATTTGGCATATGGTGGATTTTGGCTAGTTTGGGTTTCATTTAGGTTAAATGTTGACTTGGTCAAAAGTTAGTTTGACTTAGTTTGACCCAATTCAATTGATCACTCTAGGGTGGTTGTTTGTTATGTTGTGAGGTTTAGGTGGGCTTAGTTCAATCCAATTTGGGTTGGATTAGAACTTAGCTCAAAAAGGTCCTTTAGGTCACTTTGGGTCAAGTGAGCCTAAATGGGTCAATTGGCTTGATCAAAGTTTGATTCAAGTTTAGTTGAACTCACACATGAGCCTAGGATTGAAATATAAATCCAATTACAATTGGTTTGGAGCCAAATGGATTTTGGTTCATATGACAATTTCAAGTCAAAGGTCAACATGAGCTTGACTTGGGTTGACTTGGATTTGGTTTGATAATGGTAGTTTATGTTTATATTTGGGTTAATGATTGTAGTAATTATTGAATCATGAAGAAATCCATGGGTTTTGAGTTGATTTAGATGTCATTTAGCCAAGTTCAAGAATTTTGTTAAAAGGGCAAAAATTAGAAATTTGATTTGATTTGGGTTTGATTTTGGTCATTTGAATACATTTCATTTATATTTGTGAATATAAATAAAAATAAAAATTGGTTATGAGAAAATCACCTGAGTTTGAAGTGAATTGGAAGCAAACTTGACCAAATCATGGGATGCAGGTCAAAATGGGCTTAAGTTGGATTTTGAATTGGTTTGATTTATTTTGATTTGGTTTGAAGGGTTTAAACCTAGATTTCATTTATATTTGTGAATATAAATCAAGGAATGATCGATTTATAAAGAAATCAACCAAGTTTGAGTTAGTTTGAAGGAGTTTTGACTTATCATATGAAGGTGGTTCACTTGGCTTAGGAAGAGATTTTGGAATTTGGACTTAATCATGGGTTTCAATCATTTGGAGTTTGGAATTGATTTATGATTTAGAATTTGATTTGAGATTGAATTTCATAATTGAGAAAATCAATTGGATTGCGGTTTATTTGAATTTGGTTAAGGCTAAGTCCATAATCTAAAATCAAAGAGCTTATGAAAGGATTTGGAATTTGAATTTAATGATGGATTTCAATCATTTAATAGTTGGATTTGATTTTGGAGTTTGAATTTGAATTTGAGGTTTGGCTTGAAAGAAGGAAGCAAGGATTGAGTTTAGGCTATAGGGTAGGCAAGTCCTCCTAAGTCTCTAAGGCACAACCTATTCTTACGGCTAACTCTTCTAAGTCTAGGGTTGAGATGATTGATATCTCACTGGGGAGAAGTTGGTTGATTGTTTGCTTAAGTTTAGATTTCGGGATGGACCCTGTCGATTTGCGATGGACCATACTGAGAAGGGGCCATATCGGCCTAGGCCTATCTCAACTTTACCAATCCAAAGGGGTAGTCCACTAGCCACATGGTAGAACTATCCGACCTGAGGGGTTATCTTTTGGTGTACCATGGATATGCTTAGGGAGAAAGCATAGTGGACTTACATCTCCAAAAGTAAGGGACAACCGCTGGGGTGATTTGTTGGATGCAACAAATCAAAACCAACCTAGGGCGACTACTGAATGAATGCTGCTTTATATCAGCTCAGAAGTAGTCTGGATAATGCCATTTGATTGAATTGCATTTATTTTAATTTCATTCATTTTAATTTTATGGATCCCCTCGGTGTGTGATGGATCCACTAAGAAGGGGCTAATATCATCCTAGACCTATCTTAGATTAACAAATCCAAAGGGATAGTCTACCGATCGTGCGATAGAACTAAGCAACCCAAGGGGTGCCTTTGGGTGCAATGGTCAAGTCATGAAGAAAGCATGAGGACTCACATCCTCCAACACAAAGAACCACTAGGGCGATCAGTCGCTTACATAACAAATTGAACCCATCCTAAGGCTGCCCCAGTTTTCACCGATCGTGCTGGAAAGAATGCATAATAGACTTATATCTTTCGAAGCAAAGATGACCATTGGGGTGACTCATTGGTGGCACAATAAGTTAAACCTAACCTAAGGGAAACTACTGAGAGAGTGCCAACCTGGGGACTTATCTCAACTTAAAGTAGTTAAGCAATTCTTATAGGGAGTTTTGCTGACACCACCCTAAAGATAGGATGCCTACTTGGGAAAGGGGCTGCTAGAGGCTTGAATTCCTAATCCACAAGTAAAGATATATGTTTTATGTTTGCGTGGACCCTATTGGTTTGCGAGGGACCACACTGAGAAGGAGCTTATATCAGACTTACTGGACCAAGGGAAAATCTGCATATCTGTTGAACAAATTCTCCAACCACGAGAGTGGCTACTAGGAAAGGGGGACTGTCCAATCCAAGAGTAACCCAGGTAGTGTCTAAATGGGATTGCTAATGACGTGATCCAAATAAAGTGTCCACAGGGGAGGTGTCATTGGGGGCGTTATCCAAACCCCTATAAAAGAAAGCCTGCAGGTATTCAGTGGCCAACTCAAGGAGAAAGCGCAGGGACTCACATCTGCCAAGAGTGGTGTATCCACCGGGTGGGTCGCCGTCAGCATGATAATAACCAACCAACCCAAGGTGCCCCTCGGTTTGTGACAATCAGTCTAAAAAGAAGGTGTGTAGGCTTACATCTTCCTAAGGTGGAACTGATTGCTAGGATAGTCTGTCTTCGGCTCGACCAGGGCTATCCAACCTTGGCCAACTACTAAGCAAGGAGTCCTGTGTAAGGACCAAACCTAGGCATGAAGTAGTCAAGAGGAAAGGAGCCACTGGGGGACTTACCCTAAACCTCAAATATACTCACCTAGTCAGTGTATGATGGCCAGTCCAAGAAGAAAGCATGTAGGCTTACATCCTCTTAGATGAAGTCAACATGGGGTAGTGTACCGGCTGCGCAGTAAGGCCTACCAAACCATCAAGGTGCTCATCGGTTTGCAATGGTCAAGTAAGGAAGAAAGTGTGAGGACTCACTTCCGCCAGACCAATGACCACTGGGGGACTTACCCTAAACCTCAAATATACTCGACCTAGTCAGTGTATGATGGCCAGTCCAAGAAGAAAGCATGTAGGCTTACATCCTCTTAAATAAAGTCAACATGGGGTAGTTATCTGCGGTAAGGCCTACCAAACCATCAAGGTGCTCATCGGTTTGTAATGGTCAAGTAAGGAAGAAAGTGTGAGGACTCATGATGACCCGGGTGACACACTAACAAGGTATGGGCGCACCTAGAGTAACTAATAAGTGAGTGACACAGGGGGGCTTACTCCCACATCAAAATAGCTCAAGATAAAAGATATGTTCATTTGTGTTGTGAAAGAAGGAATAGATGTCACCTGGGTTCTCTTACACCTATCCTAAACACGTAGGAATGTGACTCCACCAAGAAAGGATGCCACTTGGGTTCTCTTACACCTAACTTAGTTGCACTAGTCGAAGTAGGACGCCTCTTGGGTTCTCTTATACCTACCCTAGGTGTTGGAGGATCGTTTGTAGTTTGTGCTTGTGTTATGGAGGGATATGATGTCGCTTGAGTTCTCTTACACCTACTCTAAACAAATCATGGCAGATTCACAAGATAAAGATTTTTTAACATATAAGAGATGGAATCTGATATGAAAAGAAGTTTTATTAATGGTTATTTTCAAACAAGATTTATGAATAATTTTTCTTTAGGTAGACCCCATTGATTGGAAGCATAGGGTGCTCTCCCTAATGATTTATGTGCTGATAAGATCCTTATTGACATGCATTCTCTATGGCAAAAGAGCCTTCCCAAGTGGGTTCAAAGTTACCTCCCATTTTTCAACGGGCAACAATTGGTCTCTTTAGAACTAAAACTAGCTCTCATACTTCAAAAGCTCTAGGACGTACCAACTTATTATGAGCTTGAATCATTTTGGCTTTGTACAACCATAACTTGGCATTCTGCTCTGTAATAATCTTGCTACCCACAGCTATCCTTAATGATGGGAGTTGAACTTCTAATGGTAGAACAGCTTCGGACCCATACACTAAGGAGAAAGGGGTATATTGGGTTGGAGTCACATGTATGTATGAGGCCTACAAGGCAACTAACGCTTCACTCTCGCTCTTATTATCGTTGAGTGTCTTCTTCAATATTTGGATGAGAGTTTTATTGAATGTTTTTGCTAGACCATTTTTTCTTAGATATGGTAGATATCTCTCATATGTGTCTCTTTAGGCAAAGCTATTGATTTTAGTGCTCTTGAATAGTACCATTATCAAATATAATTTGTCGAGGAACCTCGAACCTATATATATATGGTTCTAAAAACTAGCACATCGAGTTGTGACCTCTCTAAGTGGGATTGCCTCCGCTCACTTGGAAAAGTAATTGGTGATAGTTAGAATGAATCGGTGACCCTTGGAAGAAGGAGGATCAATCGAACCCACTATGTTAGTGCCCCAAGACTCAAATGGCCACGAGGCCAATGTAGGATGTAGAATATTGGGTGGTTGATGCAGGACCACACCGTGCACCTGACATTGGTGGTACCTCCTAGCTACATCCATGTAGTCTATAATCATCGAGGGCCAATAGTATTCTAGTCTCTTGAACTTGGCTTTCATCTTCGGACCGAACTGGTGAGCTCCATATAAACCTGAATGTACCTCGATCACGATCTTATGGGCTTCGTGTTTGGCTAAACAACGTAACCACATATGATGGAAAGACCGTCAGTATAGGGTGCCATCCACGAGAGCATATGAGAGAGCTCTCTGTTTAACTTGATGGGCTAATGACTTCTCTTGAGGTAGCTTGCCTGTGTTTAGCTAATCCATGAATGGCTACCTCCAATCTGACTCATTGTCCTTTTGGGCAACGATAACCTCCCTTCAAGAGAGAGTCTCTCGATGAGTTCAACATCAATAAGGGATAAAACTTGCCTATTTTAGACCCTTATTGGAATGGACTCATCTTCTGGGCATGCCAACTCCTTGGCGAGCTTGGCCAATGCATTTACTATAACATTATCTACTCAAGGAATCTTGTAGATAGTGACCTCTGGGATTTGAGCCAACAACTCTATGGTATACTTGTGGTAATGATGGAGCTTAAGCTTTAGAACTTTGTAAGATCTAGCGATTTGGTTGATGACGAGCTGAGAATCTCCAAAGATGTCGATGCTATGGACATATAGTGTAATGACTAACTCCGGCAATCAGAGCCTCATATTTAGCTTTGTTATTAGTGCATGGATTGGACAGATGATATGAGAATCTCATCACATCGTAATCCAGAGTTAGGAGAACTATTCCTACCCGTGCCTTCCCTAGAAGAGTAATCATGGTTCTTCTCCTTTTTGAGAGAAAGCCACACCATCGAAATACATTTGCCAATAGTGAATGCTAGTGTCCACTAAGTTCATGATTTATTCATCAGGGAGTCATCACTAAGCAGAGAATCAGCAGGAAGTGGGCGTGATGCTAAGAAATCTACTAGTGCATGTCCTTTCACAGTACGTAGGGGTATGAATATGATGTCAAATTGTGATAAAATCATGGATCAATGCGCCAATCATCCAGATAGTATTGGCCATGTCATGTGATATTGTAGTGGATTGATTTTAGAGATCAGATTCACCTTATGAGAAAGCATGTAGGGTCATAGCTTTTGGGATGCAAAGATTAAAGCTAGACAGTGCTTTTTAATAAGTGGGTAGTTTGCCTCAGTAGGGATTAGATGATGACCGAGGTAGTAAAGAGCAAGTTCTTTCCCTTCATCATTAGTTTGAGCCAACAAAGTACCAAGGGAGTCGTCTAATGCAATGGTGTAGAGGATCGATGGTTTGCCCGAGATAGCTGCTAGAATTAGTGAAATCATCAGGTAGTGCTTGATGTCTTCAAAAGCATGCTGACACTTGTCATTCCACTTGAACTTGGCATCCTTTTTGACAAGTGCTGAGAATGGCTGGCATCTTCCTGATAAGTTGGATATGAAGCATCTTAGTATGTCAACCTCCCTTGGAATGATCTAAGTTGAGTTATACTTTTAGGGGGTGGCATTTCTGAGATAGCCTTGATCTTCTTTAGGTCGATCTCTATTTCCCGGTGTCAGACAACAAACCCAAG
The DNA here is from genome assembly GCA_021442155.1 of Cymbidium sinense. Taxonomy (NCBI): domain Eukaryota; kingdom Viridiplantae; phylum Streptophyta; class Magnoliopsida; order Asparagales; family Orchidaceae; genus Cymbidium; species Cymbidium sinense. Next base: position 130,090,038 of record CM038220.1, on the reverse strand, counting down.
GAATTTCCTAGAAGCTACTCCAAATGCACACTTCAGGGGATTCATTTTGAGGTTAAATTATCTTAATTGTTCGAAAACTACTCTCAAGTCAAAGAGATGCTCTTCCTTTTCTTTATTTTGACTACTAGATCATCAACATAACATTCAACTTGATGATGAATGAGTTCATTGAAAATCTAAGTCATGGCCCACTAGTATGTAGCACCAACTTATTTAAGGCTGAAAAGCATGACCTTATAAGTATAAATTTTGATCAGGGTTTGAAAAGTAGTGTTTCTTTCATCCTTAGGGGCTATCTTGATTTGGTTGTAGTTAGATGACCCATCCATAAAGGAGAATACTACATGAGATGAGGTAATGTCCACCATTAGCTCTGGTATACAAAGTGAAATTCATCCTTAGGACATGCCTTGTCCAGATCCCTAAAATTGATGCATATGCAAATTTAGCCATTCTTTTTCTTAACTGGGATGACACTGACTAACCAGGTGGGATATTTTTCTTTCCTGATAAAGCCAACATCGATTAGTTTCTTGATTTCATAAATTAACTGCTACTCAATTTCTAATCACATACATCTTGGAGCTTGCTAGATAGGGTTAGCATTATGATCTATTGCTAGTTTATGGACTACTACGTTAGGAGATAAACCAGATATTTCTTCATAACTCCATGTGAAGTAGTCTTTAAACTCAGCTAATAGCCTAACTAAGTCATTGGTTTCTTATTCATTCAATGAGGAACTAATGTACGTCCAGCGTGGATATGGTTTTGTTCCTAAGTTGATTTCTTTGAGTTCATCAATGGTTGACCTGATTTCTTCTTCAAACTTTGGTGGTGCATCTTTGACTTCAGGCTCATTTGGGTCACCTAAAGTTTCTAAACATATCTCCTTATAAGAGTTAGTATGATTTGAGAAGAACATATCGACCAAATGAGAGTGATGATGGTTGTCATGTCGTTGATGGACCTACTAATCCTAGTCACGGTCTTGATTGAGAATGTCTTTGGTTGTCCCATAGTTGTTTAAAGTATTTTAGACCAAGTATGTGGGATTAATCCCTTCTTTGCTAAGTTAATAACACAAGGAGAATACCAATCAAAAGGTAGTTGTATTAAATATTTATATGAATCATCCTCAAGTTCTACATCGACTTTGACTTGATGATCTTGACACATCTGGATGACTTGGGGGCCTCCTTAACTACCAAACTTTCAACTTTCTGAGAAAAAAGTGAGGTTAGAGCTAAAGTTCCCTACTATTGCCTGATTGTTCTACATAATGATGATTTGGATACATTCATGCTTTGCTTGGAGGCCTGGTCTTCATCACTGTCTGGCTCGAATGTCACGTCCAAAGGGACCTGCAAGAGGGGTTGTTCGGCATGCTAACCACATGAGACTCATCCTTTAAATTGGACTCTAAGTCTATGTGGATAGCGGGGGTACTCTTGTGAGCTTGAATATAGCTCCTACTTGCTAGCCACCAGCAAGGAGGTCTTCCACCTTTGGCCTAGATTTGCCTCTCTACTCACCTGGTGGTTAGTCATCCATGTGTTTGTATGGAGGAAATGAGCGTGGAATCAATATCCTCTCTACTTCCTCGATGTTTGAATCTCGCTCACTTGTATTTTTATTTTCTTTTTTATTTTTCTTTTTCTTTTTCTTCTTTTTTTTATTTCTTTTTCTTTTGTTTTTGAACTTTCACCAAGTTTACAAGAATAGACTTTTGATTTGGAGGAGAAGATAAGGCATCTTCATATATCTCAACCTCCCTGAAAATGGCTTCAAGTCTCCTTTGACACAATACGATTCCACCTCTTCAAATTGATGATGTAAAAAGATGGAACCATGTTTGTTCCATGTATCAAGGCCTATTGATGAAAGATGTATCGAATCTGATTATGTAGAACTTGGCTTGTCTTCCCAATCACTCTCTCTGGTAACATTATGGAGCCTAAAACCCTCTCGCTTTGCCCGTTGAATCCTCTCAACATCATCCGATGAGTTTGTAGATGTCAATCTCAAGTAGGCAAGGGTCTTTAGACTTATAATGTTCACTGATGCACCTAGATCAATTAACACCCTAAAGAGTCCGAATCTGCCCATATCCACTATGATGTAGAGAGGATGGTTGTGCTCTGTTGTCCCCAAAAGGAGGTCTTCATCAATGAATGTAACTTTACAGGCTTCCCTTGAATAACATGCATCCTCTCCAATAGAGTTCAGCTGAGCTAAGCATATTTATGGATCAAGAAGATCTTTGATCAATGACTCCCTCATCTTTTTGAATAAGACAAGGGCATCATATATGCTTAGTTTAGCTAGCAACTTTCTTAGGTGAGCGAGGATAATGTAGTCAACTCTGGGTTGGTCTTCCATAAGCATATCCATAGGTGGAGCATCCTATGGAGGGGCTTCTTGATCATTAGAACCAATGACTTGTTTACCCTTATCCTAAGGTGCTACCCTAATAAGTAGAACTTTGCCACTAGAGGTTGACTTTTGTGACTTCATGAGAGGGTTTAATGGAAAGTTTCTCATCGTTCACCTCGACTTCTCCTATAGATCGATGACTCAATCAATCTATCTCACTGTGATTTAGAATGGGTAATCAATTTCTAAATCAGAAAGGAGTGGATCATAATTGTTATAATTATGAGTACTTGGAGAGCTTTCTAAAAGAATGAAATCATCAAGATCATCAAAAGTAGAGAAGATGTAAGTGGAATTAGTCTTCTTCTTCATTGATTTCTTGGATTTTAGAGAGGTAGAAATCAAATGAGTGAGAGGATTTGGCTCTCTATATCGACTTAAGTGGAGGCTAGGTGTCTTTGGGCTACCTCCCTCGTTGTCTTGCTTGCAACCTTCCTTGAGTTGGAGGTTTGAGCTTGGCTTTTCTGAGGGTAACTAATCTTAGAAATGATTTTCTTGGAGGTTGGGGATATCCCAACCTTTTCTCTCTTGAGATGTATCCCCAAGGATTATCCTAATAGGGTTAGGGTTCTAGTAGGTATTAGGGATGACATTCAAATAATATGCTCAAGTTAGTCCTTAAAGGTAAAGCAATCTTCTAAGACATGACCTAACATACGGTGGTAGGGGCAATAGTTTGGATCATGACTCTTGCCCACATCCTCTGGCCTCCTAGGCTCTGGTAACTAAAAATTAGGCTTCTTTAAATGTTCTTAAAGATCTTCCTGACTACCTCCCTCTTGAATGAATAAGGTTTATTCAATTTATCAAGAGTGATAAAGTTACTTGGTGGTGGATAGGAATACTTTGTTGATGTGGCGTGGTGGTGGTGGCCATTGTAGCAGGTATGATGGGTGGTGGCAAGGAGGTGGTAGAGGAGGTGAACTTGAGGCACTGTCTGGACCTAGATGTTTCCCTTATCAATTATCATTGCTTGGCATTTTCTCAAATGCCTTCTGATTTGGGCTTGGGTGTGGTCTTGGAAAGGTAACTATTTGACCTCCCCTTATGACTAGCCTTGTTGATTAATTTCTCAAATGTCTTAATGGTAAATGCATGAGAGCCATGGATATTCTTGAGTAGAATTTCAATGGTATACTGCTCAGACAGTTGTGGTTCACATTTCATACTTAAATTGCATCATCTAAGAATGTAACCAACAAGGGACTCATCGGGGTGTTGTTGAGCTACAATGAGATCGCCCACAGTTACCCTTTGTTGAGCTACAACAAATCTCTTAATAAAGAATTGCTCCAACTCAGCAAAAATCTTCATTGAACCATTGGACAATTTAGCATACCAATTAAATGCGATGCCTATCAAACTGCTGACAAAGAGATGAAATAAGAGTACATCACTGGCACCAGTATTGCAACATCCGGCCGTGAAGTGTGCTATGTGTTGCCGGGGATTTTCACTACCATAAAAAATTTTGAAGGACGGATGCACAAAGCCCTTAGGATATTGGATACCATCAAATTCCTCCGGGTAGGGTCTACCCTTTGGAACAGATGAGTCACCTCGGGCTTGCGTCGATGCATCCCTCACTGCTGCTCCACCATGTGTTTAATATATTTTTCATGCATGGAGGTGCTATCCACCACCTTCTTATGCAGGCTACCATTGTCTTCTTCGGCAAGAATGCATCTAGGATGATCTGAAGTGTGTGTCAACTCTACTCTGATGGCCTTTATAGAAGAAGACTATGATATCTGAATTCGCGCTTTTCATCAACTCTTCTTTATTTTATCAATTTGATAATCCTTCTACCTAGGCTGATGGAGGAGGTGTTGAGTTGAATGGACGATGTCATCCTCTTCAACTATAATACCTTCTTGACTATGTTAGTCTCTCTAAAGGGAAGTCCTAGTATTGACCATGTGGACTTTGGCCAAATCCTCAAGAAGGTCATCCTATTCATGATCAAATGCTACCCACTAATCCTCAAAATCTATGCGGTCACTGTCTAATAGTTCCCTCTTCTCGGCAAAGTAAGCGGTTGTGATCTCATCTAAGGAACGATCTAAATGCACCAGCACAAACACTCGGGGTTGATCGGTGGAGGGACTTTGGTCATTGGTGAAATACATCTTTGCCACCTGAGAGCTAGCTTTGGGAGGGTCATGCTCACATTGGAAGAGATATGCTCATGCGCTCATGGAGTGGTGTATCCTTAGGAAGATCCACTGCCATGAGAACTATGAGACTATCTCATTCCTCCTTTATAACTGTTGCTGCCACTAGCTATGATGGTGGAGGTGGAGGTGGAAGTGGTGGCAGTGCGACCACGATGTTGCGAGGTTGCAACTCCTTCTTCACCAAGATTGAAGTAGGAGGTCTAGTAGGGGAACTCATCCTCACCCCAATAGGTGGTGTGGATGGAGTGGGATCCTTTGGCTATGCCAATCACAAAGGGTGGCTCTCCCGGATGGGGGCTTGATCTTGGAGAGTGGTGGATGGGAGTGTGGATGATGGTGAATGATGTGAAGGTAACATATACTCCTTAATGGGAGATCTCTCACTGCGGGTAGCTAAGAATAATCTTCTCGAATGATCAAATGAGGGTCAAGAAAATCCATCAAAATGGAGGCTGACATACCTCCATCCTTCCTTCACTTTCTAAGTAGATGCTTGCCTCCAGCCTCTTTATGAATCCAACCCCTCACACTCCAAGGGATCAATGATCGAAGATCAAAGAGGTACCAAACTCTGAGCAGTCGTATGCTCTACCAACCTTGAGTAAGATAGTCCTAAGTTTGGCATAGGGCCTCCTGTGCTCCCCTATCTCGATGTCTCAAAGTATGCTAATGGTGGGGGAAAAGCAGCAATCCTCCAAAATCTTCTCTCTAAGGGAGAAGGGGAACTTATTGTGTCAAGTGGAGAGACCTCTCAGAACCCTCCTGTATATGATGTAGCTCAAAGCTCTTTGGTTTTGCTTGCTCGCAACCAATTTTATTTATGACTTGAGTGAGTGAACAAGGCGGAGCTAGTACCTACCAAAAGTGGAGACATTATCTTAGAAGCTAAGATAGCCTTCCCAGGGTGACCAAAGAGGAGGTAGCTCTCAGAGCAATGGTTGGGACATAGGACAGATGTTTATCTAACAAGGAGTGGGAACCACTATAGTATTAAAATCGAGAGCATGTCGATCGGATGGACTACCAGCACCTCATCTCAGTGGTGAGGTCACAAGTGACATGTGCTCCCTTGAATCCTTGGTCGAAGAAGACCAAATGGGTGGAGTCGATCTCGGGGAGGCTAGCCCGATCCAAGGCCAAGTCCATCCCAAACATAAAGGTGAAAACTTGAGAAGCCATGTGTGTACATAAAGACTACATATGATTTGTATCTGCATGGGTTGAAATATGTCGAGTCATTTCTACTTTAATATTCTTCCCCAAGAGAGTGACATAGATTTGGAGTTTAGAACCCACACTTCAATGAAATATGTTAAGTGGGGTTCATTGGAGAGATTTTGATGTTTGGAGGAGAGTCTTTGTCATTTGATTCTTTTGATTTTAGAACCCATACTAAACCAATTTAGGTAGGTTGGGTGGGGTTTAAAATTTTGAGGAGATTTTTTTGGAGATATTTGTATATTGTGTATCTTGTTTGAAAAATAATAAGGATTTGAAAGAATCTTTACTTAGCAAATTCGAGTATGCTAAGAAGAGGTTGTGATTATGTGTTTTAAGAATTTTTTGTGAAATACCTTTTGCTTGAGGTGAGTGAAGTTTTGATTTGATATGTTAAGTAGAAGCCACATGTGTTTGATTTAAGTTTGAAAATGAGACTTTCACTTAACAAATTTGGTATGTTAAATGAAAGTCAAATATGATTGATATATGTTTTATTTTTCTTTGAAAATGAGACTCTCACTTAACAAATTTGGTATGTTAAGTGAAAACCCAAATATGATGTGATTTGAAAAAGAAGATTCTTACTTAACAAACTTGGCATCTTAAGTAGGAATCAAATGTGTATTGAAAATGAGACCCTCACTTAACCAATTTGATGTGTTAAGTGAAAGTCAAATGTGATTGATATATTATTTTGAAAATGGAACTCCCACTTAACAAATTTAGTGTGTTAAGTGAAAGCCCAAATGTGATATGAAAATGAGATCCTCACTTAACAACCTTGATATGTTAAGTAGAATCAAATATGACATGAAAATAAAATTCACTTACAATTTTGATGTATTAAATAAGAATCAAATGTACATGAAAATGATATTCTCACTTAACAACTTTGATATGTTTAGTGGAATCAAATTCATATGAAAATGTGATCCTCACTTAACAACTTTGATATGTTAAGTGGGAATCAAATGTTCATGAAAATGAGATTCTCACTTAACAATTTTGATATGTTAAGTGGGAACCAAATGTATTTTGAAAATGCAATTCTCACTTAACAACTTTGATATGTTAAGTGGGAATCAAATGTACATGAAAATGTGATTCTCACTTAACAACTTTGATATGTTAAGTGGGATCACATGTACATGGAAATGAGATTCTCACTTAATAACTTTGATATGTTACTTGAAATCAAATGCATTTTGAAAATGAGATTCTCACTTAACAACTTTGATATGTTAAGTGGGAACTAAATGTACATGAAAATGTGATTCTCACTTAACAACTTTGATATGTTAAGTGGGAATCAAATATACATGGAAATGAGATTCTCACTTAACAACTTTGATATGTTAAGAGGAATCAAATGCATATAAAAATGAGATTCTCACTTAACAATCTTGATATGTTAAGTGGGAATCAAATGTATTTGATAACATCATTCTCGCTAAACAACTTTGATATGTTAAGTGGGAATCAAATGTATTTGATGTTCCCTCTTTATTTTGACAAACATGGTATGTCAAATAAGATTCTAAAATAGAGGGGAAATTTATTTAACAAATCTTAAGTATATATTTCAATAATATGCTTTGATGCCATGTATGTGATTTCTTGATTTTAAAAAGGGAGAAACCTTAACTCTAGCATATGTGAAATATGTTGAGTGGGGTTTCAATTTCATATTATGATTTGAAAGTAGAATCTTCATCCAACAAATTTGAGTATGTAGAATGAAGATGGTTATTTTCAAAAAGGAGTGCTTTGGAAAGTGTCATTTTGTGAAGAAATTATTTTTCTTAAATTTTATGATAAACCATGCCTCACCAAGCTAGTGGTAAGGAGATTCTAAATTTTTATTATCTCTCCTTTTATTGATAAATTATATTCTTTACCTATTGGGGAACCCAATAGGGGTTTCAAGACCATGGTGAGGTCTTAAAACCTAAAGGATGTCTGCTAACTTTGCTTAAGAATGAAATAAGCTAAGTGCCAATAAAAGGAAAGATAGTCTCAAACTCACATAAAATGCAAGTCCACTATCGATGCTTAGAGAAAACAATCACCTACTAGAGATGGAGAGAGGAACCATTCCCAGCGGAGTCATCAGAAAAATTTGTGGTGTTTATTTTTGGTTGTTGGGTGTTTGTGTGTGTATATATGAGTGGACACCATGAGACTTATTGAGGTGATGATGACATCAAGGAATAGTGTACTATCTCAAAAGATAGAAGTCACTACCCTACAATGGACCTAATCACATAATAAGGACTCCTAATGCATGATAGGTCTTCGAATATACCAGAGATTTTTTCTCTACTTTATATGGAAAAATAAATTAGAGTTTATTTAAACTGGGTTCTTTAAGTTCTCTATGGAGGCAAGCCTCCATATTTAATTACATCTTAAGGAAAGTGAATCCCTTAAGAATACTCTCGATTAAAGTAGGCGATTGTTATCTCCAAAGAATTTAATGATATGACTATCAATAAATTGGTTGTATTTTAGAAAATCAAGTGGGATGGATCAAAAGGAGAGAGTTATTATCGACACAAAAGGAGATAAGTAGGGAGTGCTCATGATACTAGGAAGCCTAGTGAGCACTCCATTCTATCCTATGGTTGGGCTTTATATATTTGAGATTGAGGAGAAGTTATATGTTTGAGTTGAAATTTTATTAGAAATCTAGGGCCTATAATTCCACAATACAAGATTGTGGAAATGCCTAAGAGGTGAGGATTTGTAGCTTATAGAAAACAATCAGATCCTAAATCTAGGAGCTTTGAGCCAAAGCATGACCTAAATCTAAAGCAAAAGTGGGTATATAGTTTACCTCCATAAGAGAGAGTAAACCACCCGACTGTTGGACTTATTACCACCTAGAGTGGAAGCTAGCTAACTCCTCCTATGTTTTAAAATATGTGGTCAAGTCATATGCTTTGCAAGATGGTTAGGCTATTATTTATTTAGAAAAGAAACTAAGTCCTTAAACCCACTCCCTGAGAAGATAGAGCTTGAGGAGTATGAATAATGACTTAATCTAATGCAAATTTGTATCAAATTTTATTTAATTTGGGACTCTTTATTTTGACACAGGCTATAGGATTTTGTATGCTTAAATGTATGAGAAGTTGATTATGGGCCAAATCAAAAAAGAAAGAGGTGTTCTTCCATCATAACCTCTAAAAGGTTAAGCCTATTTCTACCTAGAAAAGATGGAAGCCCTCTCTTAACAAGAGTGAAACAAGATGATTATGCATGATATTAAACATACAACATCTAGCAAGGGGTTGCTAAATATTTTATTATCTTGATTTAATGCCTAAGCTTTTACATGAGGTTATGAGTTATCTTAGAGATTTAGTTATGACTTGATAGTTTGGGTAGAAAAATTAATTTTATCTAGAGCCTAATCATCAGTACAATAATCAAATCATGAATAAACTATGAAAGAGGCATGCTTTTCTAATGCACAAGCTAAACATCAACAATTTTATAAAGCTATCAAAAGAATAAGAGGGATCGGTTGAGTATTATATACACCCGAAAGAAATGGGTAGCTCTACCCTTATACATCTTAATAATGAAAGAATAATTACAATTATAAATGATGAATGTTATGGGGTCTTCATTCTTCATTCTTCATTCTTTTCTTTCTTCTTTCATTTCTTCATTTGATTTGCTCCATTTCTTTCTTCTTTCTTGATTTGGATGTGCTTGCTCCAAAGGCATCACATGGTACATAAGACTTGGTCTTATAACCAATGCTCATCCTAATCTCCCATAACACTTATCCTAATCCTAATGCAAAATTACATTAAAAAGAAGGAAAGTAAATCTAGCTACACCTACAAAATAAATGTTAGCTAAACACACCATACAACCCAAGCAGTTATATGAATAATTTGGACTTAGCACCCCACACATGGTAACCAAGCCCTATCCTAACTTGGCTATGCTTAGGGCATAAGCAACCACAAAAAATTTTATATTTTTATTATTACCCCCTTAAGCACACCCTGTAAAAATATGATTAGGCTAATATAACATCAGATACACACCCTAACATCTAGTTTAAAATAATACATCAAAATAAGCATACATCAAACATACACCACAACATAAAGCTAGAAATGGTGACTTAGTCTAATGTGTGTGAATTAGATGTGTCTAACTAGGCTTTAGAGTTATAATTTACTAAGTGTGAAATTTAATTTATAAAGGGGTTGATTTCTCTTTAAGTGATTTAATTGATTTGAAGATTTTTTTACTTAGTATTTTCCTTTATTTCATATGGCTTATACTTAACAACTAAGTATTATAAAGAGAAGAAAGGAGGATCTTTCATCCCTACCTTAAGTCACTTCTAAAGCAAGTTAATTAATCAATTTCTTTAGTGAATGGAATATTATGTTTTGATTAACTAAGTTTAGGTTCTCTAAATGACCTTATTCAATAAGAAAGCATCTTAAGATTAATTAGAATGAATTATAATATAACACATGTTCATTCATTTCTTTCCATCATGTACATCATGCATATGATTAAACCCTAAGCATACTATCCATTATATTAGCACACTTAAATGATGAATGCGAAATGTGTTTGAATTTAGATATTTCATTTGATTGAATTATGAATGCATGTCTTTTAATAGAAAAGAGGATTTTTCATCCATTAGTTAGATACACATTCACAGGTATAAAAGTTTTAAGTGAGTACATCGCCATTATTTTACGAGGCAGGTACAAGACCTACTTAGGGCTACTTAAAGCCTTGTAGCCCCGAGATGTTCAGACTAATATACCACTTTTCTTAGATACATGTAGATGTATAAGCAAATATAAGGATAGGAAAACCCATGCAAAAGTTGTGTTTGATTTATTTGATTTATGATTCTTATTCATTGGTACATCATACATACATATGTATAAGAGTTTTTGCGTGTAAGGTATAAGACCTTGCCAAGCCTCACAGAGGTGTCTCTAATATACCACTTTCTCAAATACATATGAATGTACAAAAAGAACCACAAGAATAAGAAGTCAGGCAAGAAGTTATATTTGATTTGATTATATGATTTACATATGTGATATAAAATTCTTCCTAAGTCTTAACATGGAGATGCATAAGAATAGATTTAGGAAAATATTGTGTACTTTTCAATGAACTATACACTTGTAAATCCTACGTAAATCCATGTAAGGTAAGGAAAAAGAACTTCATATTGCATATCTTCTGTTATCATCACATGCAAACTTATGGATATTTGTAATTAACATTACTTCATATATTATAATTGATTTATGGGCTTTTAAAAATAGCTTTTGATTTAATAATAATAGTCACTATTTTAATTTAAGTCAACACATGCAATTTAACATAGAAGAAACCATTTCATTTAATTAGTTTTAAAAGAAGTGAATGCATGATTTCGCATGGCAAGCAATATTAGCATGATTGGAAAGAAATAAAGGAATATAAGCACATGATCTCATTCATCCTAATTAATTCCTAAGGACAATCACATTAAATAAGGCTATTTAAAATAAACCAAAATTCTTTAAAGATATTTTTAACTTTGAGTTTGATTTGATTTAGAAATATGAAAGAGATTTGCTAATCATAATCCAATTCCCCATGTGTGAATTAATTTGGTTTAATGAAGAATATTTAGGTTTGTTTTATGTTTTAATTAGGTTAAGGTATGAATTAAGTGAATTAATTAACCCTTACCTATATCACCTTAAATTAATTAACTAATCAACAATAAGCCAATATGATATGCAACCACATGAAAAGTAAATTTGCAATGCTCTTAAAAAATGAAAGGGGCTTAATGCAATTGGCTTATGATTAGTAGTTAATTAGGCTTAAGGATCTCACTTAACTACTTTTATGGTTTTCTCACATGTGAACCATAATTTTATTATCTCTCACCTTGGGTTATTGAACACTCAAAGCTACCCAAGATCAATTAAAGGTTAGGTGTGAAGTGGATTTTAGATTGAGTTAATCAAGCTTATTATTAATTAGTTGATTATTCTTTTATTATATTTTGATTAATGATAATTTAGGAAGAGGGATCAAGGACTAAACCTCAATCTTTAATCCCTAAGTCATTTTAAACATTCAATTAGACTCTAATCTTTATCTTGGAAATTAATTAATTAATTAATTAAGCAATTAATTACCTCATTAATCATCAATTAAGTTAACTCCAAAAAGTGAAGGAAATATAGGAAATGAATTAGGAAAAATATCCCAATCAGACTCCCTAAGTTCCTTTACTATTCCACAAAGGTAATTAGGCTTAAATAATTAATTAAATCACTATTCATTCACTTTATCACTATCACTAAAAATTAAGAGAGTGATTAAGGCTTAATCAATTGATTTTCTTAATTAAGCAAAAAATCCCAAAAAAAGGGAGGTAGAGTCATCCCCATCCACAAAAATTTGAGATTAGATAATTAATAAGAGAATTAATTTAATTTAAATCTTAATTAACCCAAAATCATTATTCAAAATTAATTAATAATAATTTTTCTATATTTTACTCTGGAATACCTTTAAAATGACCAAAATTTTGCATTTTTTAGATTTTTCTATAATTAGTTATGAATTAAGGAAGTTTCATGCTTAAAAATTAATTAAAATAGCCTAATTAAAGCCTTAATCCCCCATTGCTGATGCGGCGGCATGCTTTCCATGTGGCATGGCGGAGTGGCTATTTAAGTTGTGTCACATCCGGCGACTCATGACGGATGCTTTCTCCTGGAATCGGACCTAAGATCGACGGTCATGATTCATCGTGGTTAAGGGAGAAAACGAGGATCTATCATGATATAATCATAGCCATCCATTCCAATTACATGGAACAGACAGTGTATGATCTTTCTCCTTCACGAGCTGGATGCAGCCCTTTCCATTGATCAGCTCCTTGGATTGGGATCAAATCGAACCCACACCTTTGAAGGAGGGGATGCACATCCATCAAATTCACATGGGATTAAAATTCTCTTGAAAAAGACCAAGCACATTTTATATAGCTATTTTGAGGAATTATCTTAAAGGGGTCGGATCGATGGAGCTTACTTTGTGAGGCCCTTGAGAAAAACTTTGGGTTCAATTTGGGGTAGAGTGCTCTGATCAATCCGCACAAAGGCCTCAGTTATCTCGAAATTCCACTTGGGAGCTTCGAAATGACTCGTTTGGCTCGGCGGGTATGGCGAGTGTGGGTAAGAGGTTGAGTTTGATTAAATGAGGAGTATTGCTCGAGATTGGGATGTCCTATTTTGACTTTGCTCGAATGGGAAATCTTTAGGAGCTTGAGGATGCTTGGGATGCTGAGGGCTTTGGAATTTAGGAAGTCTCGATGCAATGCTTTGTGTTTTTGCTTTGAATTGAGGGGTATACCCCTCAATTGCTCATGATGATGGCGGTAGCATGTGCATAATTTTCTGAGGCCATCATCTGTCGGACTTGTCTCCATCAAGTTGGCATGCTAGGATGGAAGTGATGGGAGGCTGCCATTGATCCATTATGCAAAGGTTGCAAGATTTGGATCCATTGGGTGCTTGGTTTGGGTTAGAGGTGAGTCAACTCTCCAAGGTCCTTGGTCCTTGGGTGGGTTAGGTGGGTTAGTTGGTTGGAGAAAGTTCTGTGAGTCTAAGGCCATGGAGATGGGAGAGTTGACTTAGCTTGGATCCATTAGTTTTGAAGCTTAAGTCCCATGGTTTGATGGCTAATCCCCTTGGGTGGGACTTAGCTTTGAGGTCTTGGTGACTAGGGTGAATTTTTAAGTTGAGTTAGACCCACAAGGTTTCATAAATTGGATTTGAGTGGTTTGGCTTGGATTGGAAATGGGTTCAATTTGGGCTATGTTGGTTGGGTTGATTGGTCAAATTGGGTCAAACCAAGGCTTGGGTTCATATGATGATTTGGGATGTTTTGGTTTTGGTGGTTTGGATTTGACTCAAAGGTCAAATTGGTCAAGTTGACCAATTTGACCAAATTAGGTTGGGTTAAATGTTGAGTCAAGTTCAATTGGTCAATTAAAAATGATCGCAGAATTTGGTTTGATTTAATTTAAATTTAATTTGAATTTTTTCCAATTTGGCATTTTAGTTCAATTTGGGCTAGTTGAGTCAAGTTGACCAATTTGTCAACTTAGGCTTAGTTATGGCTTTGGTCAAGTTCAATCATTGATTTGGAATGATCTTGAGCCATTGGTTGCAATCAATTTGGATCAAATCATGATTTGACCTATTTTAGCCTTTTAGGCTAATTTGGGTCAACTTGGGTTAAATGATTAATTAGGCTTGGTTTGGCTCAATTGATGGTTTGGTCATATTCAATCATTAATTATGGATGGGTTTGAGTTAATGGTTTTAATCAATTTGGCATATGGTAGATTTTGGCTAGTTTGGGTTCCATTTGGGTTAAATGTTGACTTGGTCAAAAGCTAGGTTTGACTTGGTTTGACCCAATTCAATACAATTGATCACCCTAGGGTGGTTGTTGGTTATGTTGTGAGGTTTAGGTGGGCTTAGTTCAATCCAATTTGGGTTGGATTAGAACTTGGCTCAAAAAGGTCCTTTAGGTCACTTTGGGTCAAGTGAGCCTAAATGTCAATTGATCAAGGCTTGATTCAAGTTTAGTTGAACTCACACATGAGCCTAATTGAAATATAAATCCAATTGCAATTGGTTTGGAGCTAAATGGATTTTGGTTCATATGACAATTTCAAGTCAAAAGGGTCAACATGGAGCTTGACTTGGGTTGACTTGGTTTGGTTTGATAATGGTGGTTTTATGTTTATATTTGGGTCAATTTGGAATGATTGAATCATGAAGAAATTCATGAGTTTTGAGTTGATTTAGATGTCATTTAGCCAAGTTCAAGAATTTGGCTAAAAGGGCAAAAATTAGGAATTTGATTTGATTTGGGTATGGTTTTGGACATTTTGATTTATATTTCATTTATTTTTGTGAATATAAATGAAAATATAAATGGGTTATGAGAAAATCACTTGAGTTTGGAGTGATTTGAAAGCAAACTTGACCAAATCAAGGGATGTAGGTCAAAAAGGGCTTAAGTTGGATTTTGAATTGGTTTGATTTATTTTGATTTAATTTGAAGGGTTTGAACTTGCATTTTATTTATATTTGTGAATATAAATGAAGGAATGATCGATTTATAAAGAAATCAACTAAGTTTGAGTTATTTTGAAGGAGTTTTGACTAAGCATATGAGGTGGTTCAAATGACATAGAAGAGATTTTGGAATTTGGACTTAATCTTGGGTTTCAATCATTTGGAGTTTGGTTGATTTATGATTTGAAATTTGAGATTAAATTTTATAATTGAAAATCAAAATGGTGGGTTAGTTGATTTGAATTTGGTTAAGGCTAAGTCCATAAGCTAAAATCAAGGAGCTTAGGAAGGGATTTGGAATTCAAATTTAATTTAATGATGAATCATTTGATAGTTAGATTTGATTTTGGAGTTTGAATTTGAATTTGAGATTTGGTTTGAAAGAAAGAAGCAAGGATTGAGTTTAGGCTATAGGGTAGGCAAGTCCTCCTAAGTCCCTAAGGCACAACCTATTCTTATAGCTAACTCTTCTAAGTCTCTAAGATTAGGTTAAGTGTTTACCTAATCACTAGAAGTGTCTTAAGACTAAGGAACTCTTAGTGTCGATAAGAGTCCTAGATCTATGATGAGGAAGTTGAGAGCTCACTCCAAAAGTGAGGTTAACACATCTCAAAAGTTGACCAGTCAAATTTATCTCTACACTCTTTGAGTGTTGAAATCAATTTACCTCTCAATTAGGCATTAAAAGAAGAACTAAGATGATTATGTTAACTTCTTTTTTGCTAATGACTTCTTATATATTTTTAGTAGCTTCCAAGCTACTTCCCTTTGTCACCTCCAACTGTAGAATCCCCTCCTGAATGCTACTAACAACCTTTAAATAGTAAGCTCTAGATTACAGTGAATCACTGCAAACTATTATTAGTTCTTTTCTTTTAGAAAATTTAACTATGAAATAGTAAGTAAACATGATCATCTTGAATGCGTTCAACAGTGGGCAACCAAATATAGCAGTGTAAGTATTAGGAGCCTCTACTACCATAAAATAAATTATAGCAATAAACTGCTTTCTCCTTTCTTCCAAGGTAATTGGAAAGGAAATTAATATGTAAGTTTTCTTGTGCTCTTAAAAAATTGAATAATAATCGTGAGGTGGAAACTAAATAGGAGTTCCTCATGCCCATCTTATCAGAAATACTTTTAAAAAGAATATTCATTAAAATCCACATATCAATTAGAATGCTATAATTTGAAAATGCATGATCAAGGTAGTGATCATGATAATAATATGTTGGTGTTCCCCTTTATTGACAAGTCTTCATTAGTGAAAAATATTGGTGGTTGATTAACTACTATTGGCTTGGTCGAGTTCGCCAAGTTCACCTTTCTCAACTGAAGTCATTTGAGATTAGGTTGAGAGATGTCTTTAGCTTATCTCTTTTAAGAATGGCAAGTATCATTTCCATGATATGAATTATTTGCACTAACATGAGCTAATTGCTTATTTTTTTAGTAGGGGTTTTTGCCTATCCCCTAATATTAGCTTCTAGTGCCACAAATTCCATTAATTTTCTAGTCCTAATAAGATCTTCAATGCAATTTCTTAGATGTCAGCACTCTTTTGTGTCATGACTATGGTATTTATGGCACAATACTTCTTTGGGTCACATATGTGACCATTTTTCCTCTTTTAAAGTAATCTTTATTTTGAATGGTCATTATAATCTCAGCCATTAAGACTCTCAGTAGAGTCACTGTGGGAAAATGGTGAATTGAAGGTAGCAACCTCCGCTATACTCTTCTAGTATGCCTCATATTATCAAATTAAACTCACCCTTTAAAAATACATACTTAGCACTTCTAAAAGCTTCTTTTATCTTCTTGTCTCATATGATGATCTCTTTCTTTCATCTAAAATTTATTAAACTTTCTCATTAAAGGGTGTTGTTATTTCCTATTCTTTATTCTCGATGTGCTCGATAATGAATTTTACTCCTCTACAAAAATATGGTTGTTGGCCAACTACAAACAACTTAGCTAGTGTTTGAGGGTGTTACAAACATAATGCATAGCAAAATGGACCTTCTTGCAAGCTCTAAGATAGTGCAGCATGAGCAACTGTAGGCTTGAGATCTCATACTTTTAGTAT
This sequence comes from Cymbidium sinense, assembly GCA_021442155.1. Classification (NCBI taxonomy): domain Eukaryota; kingdom Viridiplantae; phylum Streptophyta; class Magnoliopsida; order Asparagales; family Orchidaceae; genus Cymbidium; species Cymbidium sinense. The sequence goes on along the minus strand of CM038220.1, from coordinate 130,072,954 downwards.
CACCCTATAGAAGCGGTGATGAAATTCCTCAATGAATTCACTTGCTCTTGGCAAATTGATAGTAAAGCTTATGAATTCTTGCTGAGCTTTTGAGCACTAACAAATTGCATGATAAACGAGTGCATAAACCTAACAAAATAAGTAATTATTTCTAAGAGCAAGTTATTGAACCAACGTAAAGATGATTGCTTCAAAGACATAAAAAATTGATGACATTTCAATGTGTTATTAATCCTTAATAGTAAAACTATTCATTCAAAGGATTACACATGATCAGAAGGATCTAATCTCCCTTTGTATGAGTCTAGAGAAGGAATCTTGAAAATTCTTGATGCTCTGGCCCACATGATCTCCCTAAAAAAAGCATTCTCCAATAGTCTTCTTTTATTATTGTGGTGTTTATTTTTAGATGTATGGAGGGGAAATCACAGATCATAGGGGGCACTTATTGAGGTGATCGGGTACAACATTGAGGTATGATGTATCATCTCAAAAGATAGAGGCATGACCCTTCAATAGACCTAATCGCCTAATAAGGACTCCTAAGGCATGATGAGTCTCCGAATATACTAGAGATTTTTCCCTACTTTACATAGATAAATAAAGCAGAATTTATATTAAATTAGGTTCTAAAGTTTCCTATGAAGGTAAGCCTCCATAGTTAATTACATCTTAGGAATGAAATTCTCTAAGAATACTCTCGATTAAAGTAGGCAATCATCATCTCCAAAGATTTCAAGGTTAGACTATCAAAGGATGGGTTATATTTAGAAAATCAAGTGGGAAAGCTCAAGGATAAGACTTATTTTTGGAATCCAAAAGGAGAAAGTAGGAAATGCTCATGACACTAGGAAGCCTAGTGAGCATTCTAATCTATCTTATGATTGAGCTTTATATATTTGAAAGTGAAGAGAATTATTTTGTTTGAGTTGAAATTTATTAGATTGATAGGGCTTATAATACATCAACACAAGGTTGTGAAAATGCCTAAGAGGTGAGAATTTATGCTTGTAGCCATAAGAAAATAGAAATATTGGATCCTAAATCTAGGTAACTTTAGCACAAGCTAAAGTGCGACCTAAATCTAAGCGATAGGTGGACATAAAAGTTCACCTCCTTAGGAGAGGATGAACCATCTGACTTTTGGACTTATAACCGCCTAGAGTGGCCGCTAGCTAACTCCTCCTACAATTTTAAAATCATGTAGTTTGGTCTTATGAATTACAAGATATTTAGGATTGTTATTTATTTATAATAGAGATTAAAGTCCTTAAATCCACTCCCAAGAGGTTAGAGCATGAATGGTATGAGTAATGACTTAATCTAATGCAAAATATTTTCAAATTATATTTAATCTCACACTTCAATTGTATAAAGGCTTTAGGATTTTGATGCCTAAATGCATGATGAATAAAGTTAATGGCCAAATCAATGAGGAAGGGGTGTTTTCCAACACAAGGGATGCCCTCACAGGTCAAGCATTACCCTATCGTGCAAGGATGGAAATCCCTTATTTTCAAGAGCAAAATAATATGCATGCATGATGTGAAACATACAACATTCAGCTAAGGGGTTTCTAAATCTTTTAGTTAACTTGTTTATTTCCTAGGCTTTATGGTGAAGTTATGAATTATTAAAAATTTAGTTATGAGTGATTAATTGGGGTAGAAAAATTATTTTTTTTCTGAGAGTCTAATCACATCCAGGCCACACATTAAAATATCAATCATTTAAGAAACTAAGAAAAGCATGCATAAACTAAACAAATCATCAAATATTTTATAAAATAGCATAAAGAAATAAGAGGCCGGTGTGGTCGGGTACTGTCGTACAACCCAAAAGGAAAGATGGGTAGCCAAGCTCTACCATTATACAACCCAAAATATGAAAGAATGTTGGCATTTTCTTTGGAATAGAGAAAATAAATGGCATCATATAGAGTTTAGGAATATTTTATTTAGATGATCATATATGACATTAAGGAATAAACATATTATCTCAAAAGATAAACATGCTCTCCTATAATGGATTTGATCATTTTAATAAAAGACTCCTAAAGCTAATGGGTCTTTCATGTACCAGAGTATTTTTCCCTAAACTACATGGAAAAGTAGAACAGGGTTTATTTTATCCAGGGATCATGGTTCCCTATAAAGGCAAGCCTCTATACTTAATTACATCTTAGGAAGGGTCTCTTCTTAAGATACTCTCGATTAAAGAAATAAGTAGTTGTTCCTAAAGACTACTAAGGTAGCTTTTAAAGGATTGATTTTTGGAAATTTAATTGGGAGAGGTCCAATTTGGAGAGAGTTATTTTCGAGAGTCAAATGGGAAAGAGTAGGAAATGCCTATTGATATTAGGATACCTAGTAGACATTTCAACTATCTTATGATTGGGCTTCAAATTTGGGATTTAATTTTAGACTTTGAGTTATCATTTTCTTAGAAATCTAGGACTTAGATTCTAGTAGCATAAGACTGCAAAAATGCCTAGGGTTAAAGACTTATTCTTAAAAAGGATGCTCCAGAACCTAGTCTACAGGCACTTTTGACACATGTCAGATGCTCGACCTATTTCTATCCTTAGGAATCATTGGTCATTCTCCTCACTTGAGGGAACTAGCCTATCCCTGACTCTTCTGGACTTACAACTTGCCTGGAGAAGGCTACCAGCTAACACCACCTAAGTGTATTTTAAATTCATGAAGTCAAGTCACATGAATGCAAGATGGCTGGGTTGTTGCATTTTTAGGAAAGAAATCTATGAACCTAGACTCACCCCCTAATCCCTAAGATCATGTAGGGTATGAAGATGCATCTAACTAATGCATATTTTTCAAATTTTTATATTTTTTGACTCAGCATTTATTTTAGGCCATAGGTATGCAATTTATGCCTAATGCATACAATTAGAAAAATGTTATAGGCCAAATTAGAATAGAAGAAGGTGTCCTTCCATCATAGGCTTTCAAAGGTCAAGCCCAAGTTCTTTGGCAAAGATGGAAGCCCTTCCTTAATCAAGAGTGAAATAATATGATTTATGCATAATTTTCAACATCCAACTAAGGGGTTGCTACATATTTTATCTTGCTTTAATACCTAGGCTTTCATTATGAGTTGTATATATTTTTATATTCTGATTGATTTAATTGGGCAAAAAATTTAGTTTATCCTATGAGCCTACATCTAAGCACTCATCACAACATAAACACAACACAGAAAGAAACCTAGAAAAGCATCTTATTTCTATTGCATCAAATAAATCAAGCCAAATTAAATTAATAGAAATAGGTCAATGCACGGTACTTCGTACACTAAAAGAAAGAAAATGGGGGTTACGCCTTATACAACCTAGAACTATAAGTTTAGATCTATGGATCTTCTTTCCAAGAAAGTCTCCTTCTTCAGGGACATCCATCGGGCTCCATAGGGGATCACTGCACCATCTCCTGGTAGGATCAGCTCCTGCTAATCCTAGACCCCATAGATCCTAGCCTAATTCTAAGATCAAATTTATATTTAAAATTCGAAAAAAATCCTAAGCCCTACAAAATAGACGTTAGGAAATACACACAGCACACAAAATAGTTTATATTTTATAGACATATGGGCTTAACATTAGTTGCTTGCCAAGCCCACCCGTCATATGGACTATATTAAGGGATTTTCAGCACTTGCAAGCAAATAGCAATTTTATAATTTATTTATTACAATAATCCCTTTAACACAGTCCCCTGCATAAAATAGTGTTAGTTCTAAAAAGAATGCCCTAACATCCGGTCTAACAAACAAACAAGCCTAGGCATCCAATCTAAAGTAATACATCACCCAAACATATGAAGCACAACATAGAAGATTAAAGAAAATCACAAAATGATCTAACCTATATCTAGAGTCCATGACCTAAATAATCTAGTATGTGGTAAAGAGGGGTTTTTGTGGTAAGGCTTTGCTAGGCTCCTTTAAGTTTAAGTTTAAATTTAAAGTTTAAATTTATTTAATTACCTTTGGGTGATTTTAATTCAAATGACTTAATGATTTAATTTCATTTTTATTCTATTTTATTTTATTAAAGTTGTATAGGTTTTCAAGAATAAGAAATAGAATGAATTTTATTTTTTAGGTGAAACTCACTTTATTCAACATCCTAATTCCTAATGAAATTTTCAAAAGTCTAACTAAGATCCTTAAGTATCTTAATTAATTAAATTGATGGTTTTTATATTTAGATTGGTTTTATGCTTCTTTTCTTTTTAGATTTGATTTGAATTATTTCATTTGTTTGAATTACTTTGTTTGATTTAATTTGTTTGATTTGTTACGTTTTAAATTAATTTATATGGGTTTCATTTAATTTGTCTTATGTTAATTTAAAGAGTTTTATTTTTCATAAATTCTTCACTGAAATACCTTTCCAATGAGAGTTTATTCATAGTTTTTAGCTAACTAGTTGATTTACTGTGATTTAATTAAGTTCGGGTTATTTAATTAAATTATTTAATTTATTTAATTACTTAATTAGGTCAATTTAAGGATTTTTAGGTTTAATTGAGTTTAAGTGATATTTTAATATTTATTGAATTTTATTAGGGTGATTTAAGGTTGTTAGATAAAATTCTCTAATTATTTCATTAAGGATTAATTAATTTGATTAATTTAAAGGTTAAGCATATGAAATTTTAATTTCCATTGAATTTAGAGAATTAAATCCCCAAAACTTTATCTAAGGTGCATTATATGCTTAATTTCATTTTCTTAAAGTTTAAAATTAATGGAGTTATTAATTTGAGAGTAATTAGGGTTTAATTATTTTTAATTAAACTTAAATTAAGGAAAAAATATTCAATAAAAATTAGGGATTTTAATTTTTATGGATTCCCTTCATCAAGATGAATCCATAGAGATTTCATTTGTATTTTTTTGATTTATATTTATTTTCCTATTAATTTTATAAGATTTTGTTAATTTTTTAATTATTTTAAACCGTTAAATAACGGTATTTAATGGTTTTAAGTGAAGGGGCCAGACCCACATGTCACATCCGTGTGGCCAGCCTTGCATGGTGCATCTAATCGCGTGGCACGCACAAGTTTGTCCTCACAGAGCCCACGTGGCGCTGCATCAGCCCGCGCGATTACACGGGATGATCCTAGACCATCCGATCAAAGATCAAACGGTCTGGATCAATCCCGCGGTTCCTAAAGGGCGAAAATCGATCTAGTCCACCTAAATCTGGATCGTCTGATCCAAATACATGAATCAAACTGTGGAGTGCTCATCTCCTTCATTTCCTGCAGAAGTCGAGGGTAGTTCATAGTGTTTTTCTAATTGTGAATGATCTAGAGCATGAAATCAAGTGATTTCAATTGCTACATGATCCTTGAAGAAAATCATATGATCTATATGGTTTGATCTTATTGAAGATCACGTTTTGTTTGAAAATGACCACAACCAAATCTTTAAGGAAAAAACTCAAGGTCGTTAATGGCATACCTCATTTGATGGACATTAGTTTTGGGATTGATCCTAGAGCTTTGAAACCTTGAATCAAACTTGCTTGCCAAAGGAATTAGGTTAATTCTTTATGGATTATTCCCTAGACCAACTAGATTTTGATTTTGATGCTTTGGAGGTTTCCAATGGTTAAGAACACTTGGGAGGGGGAAGAACTTTCATTTGGCTTTGGTTTGGATGTATGAAGGTGAAGCGTACTTCAATTCTCCTGGGGAAAGAGTGTGTGTGGGTTTTGCTCCTTGGCTGAGAGCTTTAAGGCTCATTTTCTTTTTTTTTCCTTGGTCAACTAGATGTATGGAGAGGGCTTGGAAGCTTGCTAAGATCCCCCTCTATGCCTTATAAGTGTCTAGGCTGAAGAGGTGGGGAGATAGGGAAGGGAAAATGGATTTTACCTTCCCTTGGTGAATTTTTAAGTTCATTTTTTGGTTTTGTCATTTAGTTCCTTAAGTATCTTAGTTAGGGAGATTAATTAGCACTTAATTCCTCATTAAAGGCTTAATAGGATTAGTCTCCATTCCATATGCAATGGTTGAAAGTGATTTGAATTTTCCTTGGGTTTGAATTCAATGTAGCCTATTTAGGTCATTTTGATTTAAGAGATTTAATTTATCTAATCTAGGCCTCAATGGACTCAAATTTCTTGTCATTGTGATCAAATATGTTTATTTGATCATTTGAAATATTTTTGATAATTTAATTTAGTCAAATTTTAGTAGGTTGACTGTTTGACCAAGTGGGCCTACTTAAGTCAATCCTAGGTTGACTAGAGTTGACATTAGGTTTGACTTTGAACTTTCATTTTATTTTCATTGATTTACTTGATTTAATTTATGTTGGATATTTGACTTGGTTTTGCATCAAACCAAGTAGATTGGATTTAGCTCAAAATGCATTTCCTAAGTTACTAAGTATAGTGACTTGAATATTGAATTAGGAAATCCCTATTTAAACTTGAGATCTTCTCATTGCTAAAATGACCTCTTCCAAAAATGAGGTCAATAAAGAATAATTACAATTTACAAATTAATAAATGCTATGGGTGGTCTTCATTTCCTTATTCTTCATACTTCACTTCTATGCTTCCTTGATTTGGTAGGCTTCAAGGCATCACATGGTACCCCAGGATAAAGCATTCTAGCCAATGCTCATCTTAATCCCTCATAGAACCAATCCTAATTTCTAATGTAAAATTACATTGAAAATAGGAAAAATAAATATAATTACACCTACAAAATAATCGTTAGTTAAACATACATATTCTCCCAAGAAGTCATATTTATGATTTGGACTTAACACCCTGCACATGGGTAACCAATCCCACTTATCCTAACTTGAATTATATGTAGAGGCATAAGCAACCTGCAAAGAGAGCATTGATATTTATCTTTAAGCATTCCCTTAAGCATAACCCCCTACAAAAAATATGATTACGCTAAGAATGGCATAACATCAAGTCTACGAAGCATACACCCTAATATCCAGTCTAAAATATTACATCATAAAATAAAATATACATCTCATCATACACCATTCTAACTTAGAGCTATAAGTTGTGACTTTAATTCTAATGTGTGTGTTAAGGCTTGGTGTGGTATGTCTTACTAAGCATTAGAGTTATGATTTTTCTAAGTTTGGAAAGATTTAATTTAACATAAAAGGTTGGTTTCACTTTAAGTTGTTTAATTGATTTGAGAATTTTAATTTGTGTTTTCTTTTGTTTCATATGACCTACACTTAGCAACTAAGTGTTATGAAGAGAAAAAGGGAATCATTCTCTATTATCCGTACCTTAAGCTAATTTTTAAAGTATATTGATTTGATTTAGTTCTTTAGTGAATGGCTTATTACATTTTAAATTCATCCTAAGTTTAGGCTCACTTCAAATAACTCTATTCAATGTGAAAGGCATCTTAAGATTAATCTAATTGAATTACTATCACATGATATATATCAATCATTCATTTCCATCACATGTAGCATGCATATGATTTTAATCATAAGTGTATCTATACATGCAACATATTTTTAGCACACTTAAATGATGGATGTGGATATATACTTGAAATTTTTATTTTTATTTTTGATTGAATTATTTAATCATATTAATTTAAAGTTCTATATAAATTCTTATACAAAAATACATATGGATGAAATTAAATAAGTATGTATCGTTGTTAACCAGGGAAGTGAGATAATCAAATGACCTTGGGACTAGTTAAAGCCTCTTGTTCCTAGGATGTCCAAACTATATACCTATTTACATTTAAACATATGTAGATTTATATACATGAACATAAGAAAGAAAGCTCCAAATCATATGGCTAATTGATTCAATCACTTAGTCAATTATGAATGCATGTATCCTTTATAAAAGAAAGAGGTTCTAATTCCATAATTAAATACACACACACATATATAGGAGACATAAGCTAGTGCGTCATTGTTAACCAGGGAAGTGAGATAATCAAATGACCTCCTTGGGGCTACTTAAAGCCTTGTATTCTCGGGATGCCCAGACTAAACATTTGCTTTTCTCAAATACATATGGATGTATACATAAATAAAGGAAGGAAAATCATGCAAAGATTATACTTTTATTTGATTGAACAAATTATGCATGTGAATTAAGGTCCTATCCAAATTTTAATATAGAAGCACATGTGAATGAAATCAAATAAGTACGTGTCTCTATTAACAAGGGAAGTGAGGTAATCAAATGACCTCTTTGGGGCTACCTAAAGTCTTGTATTCCGGTTTTGTCCGGACTATATACTTATCGACATTCAAACACATCTAAAATCACAATGAATTAAGGAAAAGAAAGCTTTACTCCACATATCTAAGCTATAATCACATGCAAACCTATATGTATCCATAACTACTATCACTCTAATCAATGTAATTGACTTATAGACTTTGGAAAATAATTTGAATTTATTAGTGATAATAGCCACATATATTATAAATTAATCCAACACATACAAGCTTACATAAAAGAAAAACATTTGATTTAATTAATTTTGAAAAGATGAATGCATGATTCCAAATGACATACAACATTAACATAATTGGAAAGGAATAAATAAACATAAACATATGATTTCATTCAATTAAATTAATTCCTAAGGACAATCATGTCAAATAACATCATTTAAAGTAAACCAAAGCTTCTTTAATGCCAATTTTAATTTCATGTTTTGATTTTATTTAAGGATGTGAGAAAGAGGTTTGTTGATCCTAACCCATTCCCATGTTTGTTAATTAATTTAGTTTGATGAAATGTAATTAAGTTGATTTTATGAGTTAAATAAGTTGTGGTATGCATTAAATGCATTAATTAACCCTTTCTTATGTTACTTTAAAGTAATTAACCAAATAATTATGAGCCAACATGATATGCCTAGAAAATAAATTTGTAATAATCCTAAGAAATAAAGGAGCCTAATGCAATTGGCTCACAATTAGTGGTTAATTAAATTAAGAGACTTAATCAATTACTCTTATAATTTTCCCACACATGTGGACTAATCATAATTCCATTAAGCTCATTTAAGTTATTAAACACCTAAAGATCTACCCCAAGATTTTATTAATTAAGTTCAGATATGATTATGATCTTTAATTTAATTAATTAAGCCATTGAATTAATTAGTTAAACCTTAATTGATTTGATTTTTTAAAAAAGGAGAAATGAACTTAGGGGAATAGGTTAAGAAAAGGTCCCAACCCTATCCCTTAGTTCATTAACTATTGAATAATGATTAACAAATTTAATTAACCAATTTATTACTATTTATGAGATTAATTAATCATTAATTAACTTAAAAGAGTAATTAAGATTTAATTAGTCAATTTTCCTTATTAGGTGAGCAATAAATCCCAAGAAAATCATGGGAGACAGAGGTCATCCCATCAAATTAACCCACAAAATTTGGGATCAATTGCTCAAGTAATTAAGGAGTAATTAGGCTAATTAATTTTATAATTAAACCCTAATTAAGCCTTAATTACTTTTCAAAATGAGTTAAAATTATTTTTAATTAATTCTCCTATAAAATACCTTTAAAATGAGTATTTATTTATATATTTTTGATTTTTTTACAATTAATTATAATTTTTATAAATTTTATCCATTAAAATATTTTAATTAAGCCTAATTAACCCTTAATCCCGTCGGTGCTACATGATGCACTGACGCGGCATGCTTTCCACGTGCCACCACTGGATTGGTTATTAAAATAATGAAGTTCGTGTGGTAATGCATTTTAGTGTTGTTTGATCTAAGATCGGACAATCGCGATTAATCCCATGACTTAATAGGATTAAATCGGATCCAATCACTACCGTATGTTCTGATCTTGCGAAAAGGAAGGTGTGTGATCTACCATCACATGAGTGAGGGGTAATAGAGTTCGTCCACCATTGCTTGCGTGATCCGAGCTCACCCGAGCTGGGATCAACTCCAAACAAATCCCACACCTTCACAACATCGATCAGAGAGATCCAATGGTCAAGATCACACGAGATGAACATTTCCTTCAAAAAGCTCCAACAAAATTTTCACCCAAGGTCGGTTTCAATGGCATACCTCATCGGAGCTCAAGATCGGCGGCACAACCAATTGAGGAAGCTTCGTCTAGTGGAGACGAAGCCCTACTGAGCAGCAATTGGATCAAGTCCTCGTTGTTTGCTCGAAAGGCCATAAAGTGATGATTTGGAGCTAGGCCTTGATCGAAGTCCCACCTCCGGTGCTTGAGAAACTTGGGAGATGATTCATTTTTGTTTGATTGGCTCTAAAGATGGTGTGTGTAAAGTTAATTACAATTTGGTGGAGGTTTGAGCAAATGGGATCGAATGGGAAGTGCTCTATTTCAAGTAAGCTCTATTTTGGGATTTCCAATGACGGGATAGCTTGGGGATCATTAGGAAAGCTCTGGGGAACTTGAAAAACCCAAAGGGAGCTCACTGAATGCTTAGTGGCTTGATTTGGGTCGAAATGAGGGGGGGTAAACCCCCTCATCCCTTTGATCGGATAGACGGGATCCATTTAGCTATTTATGGCTATCCAATCTCTGAAGGTGGCCACAGTGGCTGAGAATCTCCTTAGGTGACTCATCTTGGTTGGTTGAGGGTAGAGGAGTGGCTGCCAAGGGGGATTAGTGGTTGTCCTTGGTGTTTCAGGTGCATCAATGGGGGAGGTGAGGTAATTTCACCTCCCATGGGTCATAGCAAACCCAACCAAGTCGGTTCTGTCCTTGGTGTGGGTGGACTATTGGAGAGTGCCAAGCTAGGAAATTACCACTTACATGGGTGATTTATCTGATGTGATACCCTTAGTCTAAGGGTATCTTAGTTATTTGACATTAGATTTGATTTGAGTAGATTTGAAATGAGTCAAAAGTGGGTTAGCCCAAATTTCAAGTGATTTGGAGTTCATTTGGTACAATTTGACCCATTTACATCAAATTGGTTCAAATCGAGTTAGGTTGATCAATTGGTCAAATTGGGTCAAACCAAGGGTTGGGTCAAGTTCATATGATCATTTGGGATGTATTGGTGTCATTGGTTTGGTTTAATTTAGCTTAGATTTAGTTTTGATTTATTTGAGTTCATTTAGGTCAAATGAGTCAAGTTGACCAACTTGACTTAATTGGCTAAATTGGCTTGAGTCATGACTTGGTTTGGGTTTGGTTGATCATTTGGAGTATGTTGTAGGAATTGGTTGAGTTTAATTTAGATTTTCTTGAGTTTTAAATTGGTTTGACCCTTTAGGTCAAGTTGGGTTCAATAGGTCATTTAGGTTTAGTGGATCAATTGGGCTCAATTAAGGCTTTGGTCAAGTTCAATAGTCAATTTGGAATGAACATGAGCCATTGGCTATAATCAATTTGGTTCATATTTTGATTTGACCCAATTTAATCTTTTAGGTCAATTTGGGTCAAGAGGGCCAATTGGGCTTAGATTGGCTTAATTGAAGGTCAAGTCATGTTTAAATATTGATTTTGAGTTGGCATGAATCATTGGCTTCAATGGATTTGGCTTATGTTGTAATTTGTTTAGTTTGGGTCATATAGGCTAAGGATATGGGCTTGGTCAAAGGGCTAGGTTGACTTGGCTTGACTTAATTTATGATAATTGATCAAGCTAGGGTGATCAACAATCATGATAGGAGGTCTTGGTGGGCTTGGTTTAATCCAATTTGGGTAGGATTAGAACTTGGCTCAAATAGGTCAAATTGGCCACTTTAGGTCAAGTGAACCAATTGGGTTTAGTTGGCTTGATTTTGGGTTGAGTTTAATTTAATTAAGTTTATATATGGACTTGAGATTGATATATAAATTCAATTGCAATTGATTTGGTTTGAATGGGTTTTGGTTACTTGGGAATTTCAAGTCAAAAGGGTTAAGTTGGGTTTGACTTGAGTTAGTTTTGGTTTGGCTTGATGATTGTAGATTTCAATTATATTTGGGATGAAAATTGAAGAAATAATTGATTCATGAGAAGATCAATTGATTTTGGATTTTGGAATGAAAGAATTTGGCTAAGTCTATGGAGTTGGGCCATGTGGCTTAGGTTTGAATTTTGATTTAGTTTTAATGGTTTAAATGTATATGTCATTTATATTTGTGAAGATGATTAAAGATATGATTGATTCATGAGAAAAATCAATTGAGTCTGAAGTGATTTGGGTTAAGATTTGGCTAAGCCCATGGGATTGATTCATATGGCTAAGGATGGGTTTTGATTTAATTTGATTTAGTTTGATTTAGTTTTGATTATTTGAATCTAGATTTGGTTTATATTTAGGAAGATGATTGAAGATATAAATTGATTATGAGAAAATCAATTGAGTTTGTATTGATTTAAATTTGGCTAAGGCTAAGTCCATAAGATAAAATCATAGAGCTCAGGTTAATTTTGAGTTTGGATTTAATCATGAGCTTCAATCATTTGGCTTAGAATTGGTTATAGATTTGGACTTGGATTTGATTGGAATTTAGCTTAGGAAGGTAAGCTTGGATTGGGCATAGGCGATAGGGTAGGTGGATCTCCTTAAGTCTAAGACATAGCCTAATCCTATGATTAACCCTTCTAAGTCTCTAGGCTTAGGTTAAGTGTTTACCTAATTGCTAGAAGTGTCTTATGACTAGGAAAGTCTTAGTGTCTAGAGGACTCCTAAGTTTAATATGAGGAGATTAAGAACTCACTCCAATAGTGATGTCAACAATTATCTTCTTCTTTCTTCTTCTTCTTCTTCTTCTTCTTCTTCTTCTTCTTCTTCTTCTGTCATGTCTTCTTCTTTTTACTTAAGTGTTAGGATGGAGAGGAGTCATCACTATCTAGAAGATTCAAATGGCATCTAGATTCTTAGATCTCAGGACATGCTCTAGTACTCTTTGATCATCGTCAACATATGCTCCCTTAACTTATTCATTTCATAACTAATTCGCTAGTGCACTTTATGTTCTCTGATATCTCCCTTGCATTGATGTTTGCCCAGTCTAGAGCTCCTCTTCTAATTTTTGGCATGATCTACACTCAAAGAATGTTGAATGTTGAACTATTAGTAGTCTCATACTACCTAGGCAAAAACTTTAAAAGGAGGAGAAAAATAACACAAAGATAGAAAGGGAAAAAAAGAGAATCTTGTCTTTGAGTTAGAAGGGGAAAAAAGAAGACCCTTTGTTTGTGAGGGTTCTTAGCAATTTATATGTTTGGATCAATTCCTTGGTGATATATAATGGTTATATGAATGAATAAAACATAATATAATGAATCATGTAGTTAATTATGCAGTTATGCTAATTGTTCAATTCAATTATTATAGTTGCAATCTGTTAAACATAGACTGAATATTCTTATATTATTATGAATAAAGTGTGACTTTTATCTTGAACTCGATTGAAAATGTCAAATCTTATCTTAAACTCCATTCAAGGATCTCTTGGCCAAACCTCTCAAATTTTTTTGATTGAAAGCACAAAATGACTTCAAACTTCAAAGATGGAGATGAATGATCTGTTTGAGGCAGTTATAATTTTTTAAAAAGCTAGTTAAAAATTTCTATGAGAAAAATAATTTTTTTAAAAACTATTGTGAGGGTTACAAATATTTAAAAAAATAAATTCAAATAATAATTTTTGACAATCATCATATTAGTCAAATATAATTATGATTATTTTTTAGTTATTTTATTTTATAGAAAGTAGTCAAAAAAAATTATTTCAAACATACTTGAAATTAGCGTTGGCGCTTTCTAAATATCCTTGGTCTCCTTCATTATAATGTTTTTCTCTTCAATTTTTTTATGCGAAACTTTAGATTTTGTTTGTTTGTTTTTTTTATTAATTATTATCAGAGAAAGTTGTATTAAATTTTTATTTTGCTTCGAATCTTATATATAAAGGAACTGTAAGAGATTACGCATTTGTCCATCATACGATCAAATGCTAAGTTGCCACTAGATTTTTTTTATTTTAATATTTAAGCGAATTTAATTATAAACTCACATATTTTAATATATGTATAATACGTGAACCCAATCCCCGTTGATCGACACGAACTCTCTTCCGCTATACGTTCAAAATATGACCATTGAATTATTGCAACTAAACCGCCGAAAAGTCTGCGGAGCGGAACATGACTCCCAGGACAGCTACCAAGGCGGCTCATCGCCTACTAGAAGGTCAACCACGGCGACGGCCTCGTGAGGGGTGACTACGAAATCCCTTTTCGTTATTTAAAGATCTTCTCATTCCATCTCTGTTTTCAGAGATCGCTATTTTTCAGGCGAGGTGAAGCAAATCGTTTTTTTTTCCGAGGTAGAGATCATCTCCACTTGTTGAATTTCACGACCTTTTCTCTTAGTTCTGGTTGCACTTTTTGTTCTTGCCATAAGATAACGATCTAGGGTTTTCACATGTGTTGAATTAGTTTGTTTATGATTTTTGGGTTTCTTGGAGGTTGTTCATTCGTTCGTTTGAGGAAAGCTATTTTGATGTTTCGTGGCATGAAGTTGTCATTTAGGGCTTCATTTACCATTTTAGTTGTAGGAAGGAAGGAATGAATATAGGGAAGATCCAAATCTGGTAGAAAATGTAGTTGGTTCCCTTTCACCATAGTAAGAAGAGATGTGTCTGATATCCTTCCTCATACTTGCTTAAAAGACTACTCCGAGCTACCAGGGATTGATTTTCGCAAGAATTGTTATATAGAGACTTTAAGTTACATGCTATCATTACAAAGCAAATATTTTATTTTCAATTTTTTTATGTTATCTAGAATGGTAAAATATCTCATAATAAATGAATGGAAATTTGTTTTATTGAATTAGGTGGCTTAGTGTAAATTAGAATTTGTTTAATTATTAAATTCCTATGTGGGATCATTCAGAAGTAATAGTAATGAATCTGCTGAAACATTTATGAAGTTTATACATGAAAGAAGGGGTTGCAATGGCTATATAAATAGGATTGTAATTTTTATGGAATTGATGTAATAATTAAAGTTTTCACCCTTCAGATCTGTGTTACTCCACCATCAATTTTCATGATGAATAACTGTGCTCCACTTCAATGTCAATTTATCAGTTTTTTTTTTCATTCTTTCTTGTTGTTGCTCTTGAAGACCACCGCGTCTCTCCAAGGAACAAGATTGATACCACACACCCCTTTGTTTCATCGAAGTCAAACTTGGATGCTATTTTAATTGATTGTAAACTTGTAATAGAATCTAGTCAAACTATGACTAGAAAGAAATCACAAGGAATTGTCTTATTTGATAATTGATCATATCCTCAAAGCAATGGTTTAGATTCTTGATAGTTGATGATTTCTTATTTTCTTAGCAGTTTTTGCATGGCATGACAGGTCGAACCAGCATTTAGAGCATTACCGCACTTCCAGTTCTTAATGTTTTTATGAGGCTATTCCTTGAGAATATTAGAAATTCTATTGTTTTTCTAAATACTAGATCATACTTTTTGATTAGAATATTGAGAATCTTTTTGACAATTGCTGAATGTTTGTACTAATTCAATAGAAGGTAGACTGGTGTATAATTCTATAATTTTAAACAACTTTTCATTGCGTTTTGCTTTTGATTGTGTTTTGAACCTTTTTTAATGACCATTTTTTTATACAAGGATTTTTAAGTCTCAAAATTTTAACATATATATTCTATAAACAGGTACTACTACAGATTCTTAGAACATAATTTACTAGGAATGATTATGGATTTGAAGTTTTTCAGTCTTATGCTTGCTTCATAGTGTTACAGTTATCTTAAATTCTTAGCAATAATACTTCTATTTTCTCGTAATGTAAGATGGTGAATTAATGCTATATACCGATCCTCATAATACTATAGATAGGGGTGAAGTGTTGTAGGCATCCTTTCATTTTAAAAGAATCATTGTAATCATCTTAATACTTTATTTGTCTTGAAATACAGGTTATAACTCTCAAATAACTTCCTTCGTGCTGATTTTCAAGTCATGGACCCTTTGAAAGCAAGTTCAATGTCTAAAGCTGCACTTTCTTGGGTGTCGAAGACTGGTGCTTTCGTCCCGACACCTTCAACTTTTCGTAATTTTATCTCCAAAGATCAGACATCCGAATTTCCTGCAGAATCAGGAAGATATCATCTTTATGTTTCTTATGCATGCCCGTGGGCATCTAGAACTCTAGCATATTTGAAACTCAAAGGGCTTGAAAAGGCCATCAGTTACACGGTGATTTCTTTTCTCCGACTGACTTTTAGCATACTTAAATTTCTATCAGTATATTTTAATCTTATATGCATATAATTATTTAGGTGGTCAAACCAATATTTGAAAGGACCAAAGAGACTGATGAGCATTTTGGATGGGTTTTTCCTGCTTCTAACACAGAAGAAGCTGGGGCTGAGCCTGATCATTTGAATGGAGCCAAGAGTGTCAGGGAACTTTATGAGATTGGAGGCTCAAATTATTCAGGAAGATATTCTGTCCCTGTGCGTATATCATATTTTGGTTTCTTGTTCTTTTGCATGTATTTTCTGCAAGAATTTTCTTTTTAATATTGCTTGGTTGAAAAACTATTGTGTTTGTTTTATAATTATCTTACAGGTTCTCTGGGATAAAAAACGCAAAACAATTGTCAATAATGAGAGTTCAGAAATAATACGCATGTTCAACTCGGAGTTCAACGAAATAGCAGAAAATGCTGATTTGGATTTGTACCCTTCTCACCTACGAGCAGAAATTGATGAGGTCAATGAATGGGTTTATGATGCGATAAACTATGGTGTTTATAAGTGCGGGTTTGCTATAAAGCAAGGGCCTTATGATGAGGTAATGATTTTCTCTGTCCATTTGGATGAAATTTGGGTCTTCTTCTGACTTAATGTTACACTTCCTGCTTAGGCTGTGATCAAGTTATATAATGCCTTGGACAAATGTGAGGAGATACTGAGCAAGCAACGTTATATTTGTGGGAATGAATTGACTGAAGCTGATGTTCGCCTTTTTGTAACTTTGATAAGGTTTGATGAGGTAAGGATCTTCAACACCGTTGGTTGCAAGCTTTCATTATTGCAAGTGGCGAGAACAAGGGTTTACTAATTTTTTACTTATGCAATGCACTAAAGTTCATTTTATTACCAGACAGCGGATAAGTGCATTTTGAAATTGATGCTTCTAATATTCATGTTTATATAACTACCTTGCTTGTTTTTTTGTATGCATGGAAAACAACATTAATATGTGGTTGTACCCTCCAAAAGGGAGATTTAAAAACACATTACACAATCTTTATATATTTAATATTTATATATCCAACACCTAATTTTAAGTCAAATATTTAAATCAAATAAAAATGCCACTAATATTCACTTTTAAAAGTAAAATCCACCTTTTTATGCAGATTTTCTGATTTGATTGAGACATTAATGTGTTATACAAGTAAATATGAAATTTTAGATAAATATATAATAAATAGATATATAAATATGTAACTATTGTGTAGTATATATGTAAATGTCCCTCTCACTCAAAGGAAAAAAAATGCACACCACAAGGCAAAAAGCACAAACTACAAATGACAAGGGGAAGATAAAACCCAAGTCATGTTATATGAATTATCATGATTGATTTTGTTCCAATTGCTTTTTATTGAATTATTGGTACTCCTTTAATTTTTTCCTTGTTACATGAGGTGTTTACTCTGGTTTGTACAAACTTCTATTCATGCTATATTGGTCTATCATTTTTTTTCTATTATTTCTATATTATTTTTATATGTATATTTCCTTGATTCATTTTCTAACCTGTCAAATTTTTAAGTTTTTACTTATCAAAAACGCCATATTTTTGATATGCAAGCAAAATAATATTCTAAACTTTGATTTTATTTAAGGTGATTTAATCTTAGTAGTTTTTTGAATTCATAGATTGCAATTTTATCTTTTTTTCAACTATGTGATTGCTATTAGAATGATTTGTGTTCTCTCTAATATTTTGAGTTTTTTTTCCTTTGTTCTGTTTGATTCCTTGTGCTGGTTTGGTTAAATTCTAACAACTGATTCTCCCTGGATCTTGATTTGAGTTGTGAATGAATCAAATTAATTTGATACTCTAAATTTAATGGTGTGATCAACATATAATATAAAAATATATTTTCTTAAATTGATCAAAATATAATATAAAAATATAATATTTTAAATTGAACAAAAATAATAGAAAAATATCTAAATAATTTTGGAGGTTGAGAGAGAAATGAACCATCAAATGGAGGAGTCATGGAAACATATTTTGACGAACACTTGAATAATTTTCTGCAATAAAAACGTTCAAAATAATTTTACGAAGAAAGCTCATAAGCTTAGCATAATCTCCTTAATTTCTGATTTCATCTCCTATTTATGAGCAAAAAAACTTCATGAGAAAGTTCTAGGAAAGCAAATGACTCCCTTGTGTCCAATAAAAAGGGAAGATTTACATTCCTACCACATAATTCTTATGCATTTATATATCTAACATCCTAAGTTAGATTTTTACTTATAACATTTTTTTATGCTTGAAAATGTGCATTTTACTTTAAAAAAGTGAGTGATGGTATGTAATTATTAAAGTTTAGGTACTAGATATATAAAGATATAAGA
Organism: Cymbidium sinense; assembly: GCA_021442155.1. NCBI lineage: Eukaryota > Viridiplantae > Streptophyta > Magnoliopsida > Asparagales > Orchidaceae > Cymbidium > Cymbidium sinense. Next base: position 130,054,300 of record CM038220.1, on the reverse strand, counting down.
ATTATGTGGTATGTATGTCCACCCAACAAAACTGAAGAAAATAAGAAAATAAAACTATCAGATGAATTTGCTTTTCTCCTGTTCCGTAGAGGAAGTTAGTATTTTTGTCAGTTTCTGGTTGGTTGAATATACCTATTCATTTATTTCATTTTCTGATTTATATATATTTTTCTTATACTTCCATGCCTGTCCAACATCTGTCATTTTTTCTTCAAACTAATGCACTTTAAAATATAACAATTTACTTGTTCAACTGCCAAGTTAACATGCTATATACTAATTTATGCTTAACTTTTGTGACCAAAAATGTAAATGTGCCTATTCTTCATTGAACACTCAACCTCTCTTCCTTCAACGTTTGTTTAATAGTGGCTTCCTAATTTCTCTTGCAAATTTTTCTTTAGAACTGCATGCCTTGAGATGACATCCGACCATCAGTGCAGATCTAAACTTCAAACTTACTACAAACCCATACCAATTAATAAACAGTGCCAATACGTTCCTTTGACTAGTTCTGCTTTTCTCAATTGACATTTCTGACATTTCTTGCCACACATGTGATAATTAGATGATAATAGACTGATTGATGCTTTGGTCTGATAGGTTTATTCTGTTCATTTCAAATGCAATAAGAAACTCCTGCGTGAATATCCAAATCTGTTCAATTACACCAAAGACATATACCAAATTTCTGGCATCAGCAGCACCGTTAACGTGGAACACATAAAGAAACACTACTATGGAAGCCATGCAAGCATTAATCCTCACGGAATCATTCCAATTGGCTCCAACACAGATTATTCTGCTCCTCATGACAGAGATAGGTTCAATCATTAGATTTGTTTGAACTACAATAGTTTGGGTTGATAAATCTTATTGAACAGAGAGATGAATGTCCTTGTTATATGTTCATTCTGCTTGGTACTCAAATAAATTTGCTCTGGCTTACTGAATAAGCGCTCATATGTTTGATTATTAGACTTTTTATATTATTTGATGGTTTTTATGAAATATATTGTAATTAAGTGGCATATTTTTCTGTTTAATTTGTGCACTACACTACTACTAAAAGATCGAAGATGATGCTGCTGATTACAAATCCTTAATTGCTATTCAATTCTGACAATTGTTGTATTTGCTGTTAAGTTAAATTAATATATTTCTGCTAAAATAACTTACCTTTTTTCCTGTTAAGTTAAATTAATATATTTCTGTGAAGTTTGAAGTTTTATAAACCATCGTATTTCTTTGTGTAGCTACTCTTTACACAAGGGAAAGTTTTATTGTCGAACCTGATGTTAATGTTAACATGGTTACTGGTTACAGGAGAGGAGAAGGAAACATTTTTTGATATTGTTTTATTCTATTTGAGTATTGAGCACTAAGTCTAAATACTAATTTTATAATAGTAATGAAGTTTATATAATCTAATATGAATTACTAGTAACTTTGGTATAATGATTAAGTCTAAATTATTGTAGTAATATGGATGGTTGAAATTCTCAACATTGATTGCTTGAAATCATTATGGATTCCCATCTAATACTCTTCAAGTTGGAATTGAGATTGAGATGCCAAGAACACCTAAATTACAAAGTAGTTGGCAGTAAGTATCCCTATCAAGTGGTTTGGTCCACCAACTGGTTGCTAGATCGCATGGAGTAGCAAGAAGAGCTGATTCAATCTCAATATATTTAGCGTCTTTGTGGGAGAACTTATGTCAAATTAGCTTGGCTACAACAGTGAACTGCAACTAGTAGTAGTGAGTAATATTAAGATCTGAAGAAGATATTCTAATCATTGTAACTCAGAGGCCAGTGTAGAAAGGAAATGATATTTTACTTGACTATTACAGTGAACTGAAGTTAGTTGTGTGTAAGTAATGCCAAGATATGAGAGATCATAGTTTAATCATTGCAACTCTGAGTTGAGTGTAGCAAGAGAATGTTATTTTATTTCTTCAGATAATGAGAATCTGTTGGTTTTGTTTTTTTGTTTTACGAATGTGACGACTCACTGCGTTCATTGCATGAGTGCAATCTACACTTCTGGGTGAAAGAAAGCGGGAGGTGTTGGCACGTGGGCTCGGTTAGCCGCGGATTAGTCTGCGTCACATCATTAAATGGGTGGGATCTCACATCAAAAAAAAAAAAGAAAGAAAGAAATGGGACTAGAACTAAATATGATAAAATAATCTATGGTGGATCGACAAGCAATGGGACAATCAAACCTTATCAGATTCAGAATATTCAACTTAAGTAATAGAACTAAATACAGAAAGAAATAAATCTTTGACCAACATTTTCTTTAAAATAACAAAAGGCATGGTCGTCTGCTTCAAGATGAGAGGAATATGGAGATTGTATGAATTGACTGAACAATGCTATATGAAAGATGACCTATGAGATGTTGGTATATTGCTAGATCGAGAAGGTGAGTTTTTTATTATTATTATTGTAAATGAGGTGTTGATCCATAGAAAAATCTGATGATTTAAAACCAATCATATCACTATTAGATAATATGGCAAAGAGTATGTTTTATTGACACAAAATTCCCGTTTACTGTGAGATATTCTTCATCACCTAAAAGTATTGAAGATTGCCAGAGGTTTTTATTGAAAAACATTGAGCAAAAAAAATGATGTTAAATATCATATTATCATAAGTTTCAGTGATAATCAGCATAGATAATAATAAAAATATATTTTTGCTTATGAATATAAGCAAAAGAATATAATCTAAAATGAATTGATTAAAGCATTGGAAAATAAGCATTGTTGAGAATTTAGAGAATTATTGAATTAAATCTTATTTAAGGCCGTGCATACTATGAAAGAATTCCAGGGACAGTTTCATATAAACTTCTTTATGAAGTTCTTCTTGGAGAAAACAATTCTTGCATCCAATTGGTTAGTGACCACATCTTAATGGCAATAAAGATAGAGACGAACAATTACTAATTTGGCTATAAATGCAAAATTTATTATGATAACTGACACAGTCAAATTGAGTATAACTTTAAACTCTAAACTATACCTTTCTACATGCTGATCATATTGTTATTCAATTTTGTAAATACATTTACAACCAATTGGTGAAGGATCATGAAGATCATAAGTGTTGTTTGATTCAAGAGCATGGATATCTTTAGTCATGAAATCACACTATTCAATATATTTTATGGCTAGAGAATAGGATATTAGTTTTTGGGTCGAATAATAGATAGGAGATCACCACCTCTAATTTTCTAACCACCTACTATGACTTTATTGAGAGTCTCAATGGTCGAGATTATGAAGGCCATTCAAAATAATAACTATTTTAAGAGACCTACATCAATGAAGGCAAGTGGTCACATGTGTGACTTAAACAAAATATTATGTATACTATAGAGATTATCACCACACTAAAGAATGTCATCATTTGAGAAGTTTGAATGAAGATCTTATTAAGGTTGAAAAGTTAAAGGAGTTTGTTGTTGAAGAAATCAATACAAGGAGATAAGGGAAGGCGCCTAGTGAGGAAACTAGTAATGAGCCTATTCTCGAATAAACTATACACATCACAGTGACAGTTCTTGCCATACTCAGAGGAGATGGCCAAAAGCATCTCACTAGTTTAGCCTTAAATGACTCAGGTTAGTAGAGGTGAACTTGGTAAACTCATCAAAGCCATTGGTGTTGAGCTAGCCGCTAATAATATTTATTGATGATGACTTGCAAGCAAAAGAGAACTCCTAAAATGATGTCATCATGGTCACTTCTTTGATGACAAACTACTAGATTGGTAGTATTCTCATTGATACCAGCAGCTCTGTGAACATTTTGTGTATATCATAGAGATTTATTCCACTTAAAGACCATTATTTGGATTAGAGAATGCAAGTAGACTTGTGAAATCATTGACATTCCAATTACTTGGAGAGAATGAAGGGAACAATGTAATGCTATGGTGAACTTTGTAGTGGTGGATGCTTCATCGACTTATAATGCTTTCTTTGGCCGACCGTTGTTGAATACTTTTAAGGATATTGTTTCAACGTATCATGTTGCTGTGAAGTTTCCAGGTGGAGGAAAAGTTATCATAGTAAGTAGAGATTTGAGACAGTTGAGGATTTATTTTTTAAAGGCGGTGAGAAGTACATAAGAGAAAATTTTGTAGTTGAAGGTGAAGAAAGGAAGTAGCCTGGAAGCTACAAAAGTTGTGGAAGAATTCACTATCTAAGGTAGAAAAGTCAATAGGACTTTTCAATAAGTTCTTCTTTCAACATTGAATTGAAAAGAGAACTAATTTCCACCCCTAGAATCTATTGTTGAGATGCCATGTGCTTTCTTCAAAAAAGTCAACGAGAACTTGTGCCTTAATTATAGTTCTTAACACATATGATATATTAAATTTGCTTAGTTTGATAGCCTGATTAAGTAGTCTTCCTAATCGATAAGGCATGGAGAGTACTAACTTTAAAGAATAGTCAGAGATGGCCTACACTGATGTGATGTCATGAGTTACTTAAGGAGTTGAGTTGAAAAAATATTTTTCAAATTAGATTCTCAATTGTTGGTAAATCAAGTTAATGCTTAATATGAAGCTAGGGAGGAAATTATGCAACAAAAAAAAAGAACAGTTACTCAAAGTAAAGACGGAGATTGAAAAAATTGAATACTTTAGAATTGAGCATATCAGTTCCTTAATTTATTATTATTTGTCTGTTGACCTCCATGCATGCACCATAAGTTGAGTTGAGCTCACAAGCCAAATTTGATGGACTTCGGATGCAACAACGCGCAAGTCAAAGCTGAAATGCACTGGACATCGCCAAAATTAGTTGAAATGATCTCTGATTGATGAACAGACTTTATCATCGCGTTCAAAACATCGAAATTGATTAGAATATACATATTTCACAATTCGACAGTCGACTGATCAAGAAGGAAATCCGTCGACGTGCCTACGTGTATATTGAAGTTATGAGGCTGTGATGGTTCCCAAATGACATTCATTCATGAAATTGATTACACTGTTAGCATTGAAATATCAAAACATATCAAATGAGACTATCCGCGCTTAATTTGGATGAGTCTGCGTCAATATCAGTGATCGGATACAAGAACGTGCAAATCAGAGTTGAAATGCATTAGACATCGTCGAAATCAATCGAAATGACCTCCGTTCGATGAACGGACTTCTCCATCGCATTCAAAATGTTGAAATTAATCATAATATACATATTACACAATTCGATGGTCAACTGATCAAGAAGGAAATCCATCGACTTCACCAGCGCATATCGTCGGGAGGCTGGCGATGCTAAGCGACCTCCGTTCCGATCATGATGTTAGTATCAGAATATCAAAACTTATCAAATGAGACTGTCCGCACTCAATTTGGACAAGTTTGTACAAATATTGAGCGATCAGAAATGACAACGCTCAATTTTGGGTATGGGGCCTCGGGGTGAATCATTCGTCGTCATATATAATGTATATATATTGTCCATGTAATAATGTCGGTGCAAAAATTTTAATTAGAGTTAATTTTCACTTAAATAAAAAATCTTATAAATACCTCTCTTATTACCCCAACCCACAACCCCAAAAAACCCGGCCTAATTTATCTGTGCGTCCTCCCATCTGATCACCTGAGCTTCGTTCACGAGCTCGCCGTCTGGCGAACCCATCCATGCGCCCTACTCCCGCCTCTTGTGCGACTTGAGCACCGCAAGCGCCACATGCGTTGCTCCAGCCTCCTACATGACTTGAGCATTGCTAGCCGCACGAGGCCTCCCTCATGAACCATAGATGTCCATCTCGTGCCCGCGCACCCAAGGTCCCGCGCCTGCCGCGCACGCTCGTGCGTAACCATCCGTCCTCCTTTGGCAAGTTGCACAACTGAAGTTCACTATCTGTCCGCTCCTTTCCTACATGTATAAAATGCTCAAGTGTGGATGCGCCTGTAACCCAGTATGTGATGCATTTCACGTGACAAGTTGAACCCGTACACACTCTTTGTAGCATAGTAGAGAAATTTGCTAGACTGAAGTACTTGTGCATGCTGTTTCAGCATGACGAAGAAACTTGATGTCTTTCATACATGTATTGAAGGCTTATGCATGTTTTCTTAAGTGTAATGGATTTGGAAGACCTCTAAGCAAAGACATACAGACCACCATGCACTCATAAGCATGATGGGGAGGATTTAGCATCCTCAGCCTCTACATGAGGATGAAGTCGGAGGTCAATTTCATTCCAAACATCTGTGTTTATGCTTACTTAGCATATTAAATTTTTATACTTATTGCATCAATACAACTGCAAATATTTGCTAGATATAAGTACTCGTGCATCCTACTTCAGCATGGTGAGGAAACCAAGATGCTTTTTACGCAGGTATTGAAGGGTTATGCATGCTTTCCTAAGCATGGTAGGTTTAGAAAACTCTCTAAGCTGTAGTATCGCAAGACATTGACTACGCGTGCTTTCTTAAGCATGGTAGGAAGGCTCTAGCACTCCCGAAGCAGCCTCCTATGTGAGGATGACACTGGGAGGCTGCCGAAATTTCATCAAAATAGTTAAAGAATAATATTTAAAGCTTAAACGAGTGATAAGATCAATAATTGAACTAAGTCCAATGTACTAAGTTACTTAGACAAAATTGACCTTGCAATCATCTGATTGACAATAGTCTACAACAAATTAGATGTCTATCCGATGCAAGCAAAATACTTGAATGAATAAGAAATCTACTGTGCAATGAAATATTCAAAAGAGTTGAAGTCGAATATAAATGAAAACTACAATATACGCCACCTGATCTGCACCATATTAATGCTAGCAAATAGAAGACTTTGGCTTAAATTCTTAATAGACTTCAAATATATTAATTTTGCATGAATTATGGAGCCGACTATCATTCAATTCAAGTGCTTCAGAATTTGTGCAATCATTTAAAAAAGATGAATTTTTGTACGAAATATAAAATAACCTTCAATTTAATTTGATCTTTCTCAAATTCGTATAAGTGTTATAAATAACCAACATGGGCTCTGACACTATGCTAAATGCTTAAACTTAGTGTGTGAGGATGTTGTGGGGATTGATTCCTGGTTGGGTTTGAGGACTGGGTCGTGGTTAACAAAACTGAAAAATTCAATAATAATATTATAAGAATTTCAACTTAGTAAAATATCTGAGAAACTAATTCTATCATATGACAGTAGATCTGATCCTCTATTATTAAATTAATAGAGTCGATAGGATCTAGAACAACAAAATAATACATCAATCCCGATAATAGCTGTGTTGAATAGAGATTTCAATCGGAGGGGATACTTTCATCAAAATATCATTATAATTTCTGATCAAATTAATTTAAATTAAGTATCAATCCAAATGTAAAATCTAATATGTCATTAAGCTATAAATGCCTAAATGAAATTCAATCTTTAAAAAACTTAAAGAAAAAAATAATACATCTACTTTTCATAATTATTTGTCGAAGGTGACAAATTATGAAAGCTCTAGCTCACAAAGAAATTAATGTCAAATTAAGTACACAACTATATTTACTCTCAAACAATCTCATGCCAGTAAGGACGTGGCCCATGTCCTCTTTTCACGGGATTTGACCAGTAGGCTCCACATATGATGCAATTATGACCAGAGTTCTTTGATCTGGTGGTTGCCTCCAAATGACACCATTATATTACGGTCATGCCTATAACTCGTATGTTCCTCAATGGTTCTACCCTTTGAGATGTAAACCATAGGGTGCACTTAAAAGGGAAAAATGTTAGCTAAGGTGGACTTAAGCATGTCTCCTTAGATAAATGTCACCCCAAGTCTACAAGGTTCCCTTAGATGACACAACCCATGGCTGCTGACAAGGATCCTTCGGTCAGGTTGGGTCGACTACCTCCTCTAACTAAGTAGACTAGGGACCACGACAGCCCAGTATGGCAGAACCATGGGATCTTGATAGAGAGTGTCATCATTCGCCAGCCATCCGCTTCAAGTTAAAAGATGATGAATTTCATAAATTCTAAATTTTAAAACTCTACATGCTTTTATTATATGTTATGCCTTTAGCAATCTAACGATTATCCTTGATTGAAAGTTCTCTATCAGCATTAGGAGGGGTAATTTACTATAGGTGTTTGCGCCTATAGAAAACCTGGAACCAGATCTAAAGTCTTCACAAATTAGGGTGAAATCTCTGGGTAGTGTCTTATCTACTATTCCATTTGCCTTTTGAAAGTTTGACTGGCATTTAATCTACTCTCTTAATTGAGAGATCGATGATAAATTTTTGGATCTCACAGATTTCTGGCGACTTCGCTGGGGATAGGTTTCTCTTTCTATCTTTGGCTAGTCGAATATGTGCTATAGTAATAGTGGAGTGCAATAAAAAAAATTAAAATTGAAAAGAAAAAAATATAACTAATTAATAATGAAACTAAATATAACTCAATTATATAATTATGACTAATCTACATATTCTCTATATCGATGGATCTTCAAAAGACACTGTCCATCATGTAGCTAGGTCGCAGAGTCAACATCCATCTAACTAATGCTATAATCAATACTGGAGATGCTGGAGCTACCATTCAATTTGGAAGTGTAAACTTTCAGCTATCGCTGCTGCAAACAATCATCTATTTAAAGCATCTACATATTGTACAGGCCAACCTATGCAGAGGAGGAGAACAACTGGAATGATCACTACTGCTATTAAGGTTCCTTAGAAGAGAGCCTATATATTTGAAAGATTGGGTCATTCTCAAGCATCAGTCATGAAAATAACCGTCATTGGGTAGAAAGTTTCAGTCATGCATGTGAATGTGACAACTTTGTCAGTTGAACCTTTGAATTAAGAAGGCGTGATGTCGAAGCTTCCTCATATAGAGGAAAACTAACTAGATGGAAAAGAAGGAGAAGAAATGTTGAACTGTGAGCTCAACAATTGCTGCTTGTATCGCTCGCAATGCGACTAGACTTGATGCTATAAGTGAGTATTCCCGCTCACAATAAGTTTGAAAATTTGAAATGGGTGAAATGGAATAGCTCTACTAGTGATGTTAAGTAGTCTTTCTGGCCTCAACATCAATCAGCTCAAACCTTGTAGAAGAAATAACATAAAATTTTATCTACTCAAGTACATAGAGTCGTGAAGGTTGTCAAAAAAAAGGTCTTATGAAAAAGAGATATCAAAGGTCAATTATCGAAGAAGCCAAAAATGATCCATTACAAAAGCTACCATAAGTGGTAGTAAGAACTCGAGATCATTTTAAACAAACCCTACATGCTGAACAACAGGGAATGACACTTGGACCGCATGTCTAGGAATCCACCGCCAAAAAGTCCCGATAAAAGGAAAACAAATATGGAGGCTGAAGCCTCGACAAGAAGTAACGACGTAGAAACTTTTTCTTCTGGAAGCAAGCTAACCCAAAGACAAGAGAGAAAGAAAAATACTAAACTGCTTGCTCAACAACTATTATTTAAGCAAAAAATTGTACAACTAGGTGTGGAACCAGAAGTGAGTGTTCCAACGCATAATAGGTTTGACAATCTAAGATGGGTAAAGCAGAACAGCTCTACTGGTCAAATCAAATAGTCTTTCTGGACCCAACAATGTTAGGTTTCAGCTTCTCCAGTGAGGAAACTCGAAACTGTATATGCAAGAGTGCATCAGGTCCTCAAAGTTGCTAAAGAGAAAGGACTAATGAAAAGAGAATATCAAGATTTTGTCATCAGGGAGGCTAAAATTATTCCTCCAAGGAGACCTCCTCCTACAACCCTAGCAAAATGTCAACCAATTTAAGTCCCGCATGGTGAGCATCGAGGTGTGACACTAGGACCACAGGTCCAAGAATCCATCCTCTAAAAGTTTCAGCAAAAATGCAAGCAAATTTGGAAGCCAAAGCCTCTAAGTGAAACTTCCTTAAAGAAAGATAACAGCGTGATATCTGGATCGTACTCCCAAAGATCCGCCATAAATAAACTCATCAAAAATGGGTACCTAAGAAAAAGGTCATATGTGATGAAATTTCTGACTGCCGACACCTTGAAGAGTCATCCAGGGGATCCCATCGCCAACCAGCTCCATATCTTTGAGAGGAAGTCAACTTCGATCAAAGTCCTTCGATTGAAGAAATATTTATTCCGCATTCTGAGTCAAAAATTCATTGGAGGCATCAATCAAAGATTCGCATCCAAGAGGAAGAAGCTGATGAAGAAGGATACTCATTTCAAATAGGACAAAAAAATGTCAATATGCTTTTGACAGTATCAAGAAGTATCTATTGAATTCATCTATTCTTATAGCACTAATCCCAGGAAAGCTTCTCATCTTATACACAGCAGCACTGGAAGAATCTCTTGGTGCTCTGTTGGTGCAACATAATGAAGAGGAAAAGGACAACATCTTATACTACATTAATCAAAGACTAATAGGAGCAAAAATGCAATACTCTCCAATCGAGAAGCATTGTTTGGCTCTGATTTTTGATGTCTAAAAGCTTCATTATTACATGCTATCTCATAAAATTACTCATCTCAAGGATCAATTCGCTGAAGTCTTTGATGATAAGACTAGCATTGGCAGGTCTCTTAGCACGATTGGTTATTCTTCTGCTATAATTTTATATCACATATGTTCCCCAGAAAGCGATGAAGGGGAAAATTCTGGTAGACTTCATTGTTGCACACCCTATCCCGACAGATTCATCACTTAATGATGATCTTCCTGACGAGCAGATCATGCATATATGAAAAGAAAAAAAGTAGCAAATGTGATAATTATATTTTGATGGAGCTTCATCCATCAAATACACTCAGCCATCAAATCTCCCAAGCTCGAGCTCGCATTGGCCTCATCTTGATCACGCCAGAAGGTGGTATAATAAGGCACTCCTACCATTTGGCTGAGCCACGAACCAAGTTTATGGTGAGGTCTGGAGGAAGCCATCTTCATGGTAGCTCAAAATCTATGAGTTTATGGTGATTCTCAGCTAGTCATTAATCAAGTGTTGGGTATTTATAAAATCAATAAGCATGAATTGGTTCACTACCATAAGCAAGCCCTCAAGCTTATGAAGCAAATTTCAAACGTCATTATAACTCAAGTCTCTCGAGCCAAAAATAATAAAGCTGATTGCCTGGCTAAGCTAGCTAAAGAAATGGCAAGTATGAACAATGACGATTATGTGATAATTAGTGTTTACACTCGTTGGGTCCTAGAGCTGGTAAACCTAAAAGCTCTATTGGAAGAGGGGTCATCAAATGCAAGCCAGCAGAATGCAACTCACGTTGCTCCTCACACTCTCTTACCAGATACTTCTCAAAGTCAACAAGAGGAGCCTCAGACTATTTAGTGGAAAGGCCTCAATCTGAAGAAGCGCCAAAACTACGAAATGAAATACTTAGTGTAGAAGAGAAGGAAGATTGGAGACAACCCTTTGTTGACTATTTTAAGGAAGATAAACTGCCAAACAATAAGTCTATGGCTGCACAACTCGAGAAAAGGTTTCGACTTTATGCTTATGTTGACAATACCCTCTATGATAGATCCTTCGAGCAGATGTGGCTACAATTCTTGGAAATAGAAGAAGCCAATAAAGTGATTGTTGAGATCCACTAAGAACTCTATGGCACACACTAATCAGGTCCCAAAATGGCTTTTAAAATCAAAAGAATGGGATACTATTGGACATCTATGATAAAGGATTGTATCATTCATGCCAAGCAATGGCATGAATGTTAGGTCCATAACAACATTATTCATCAGCCTCCAAATTTGTTGCACCTAATGATAGCATCTTGACCATTTGAGTGCTATGGAATGGATGTAATTGGGCCAATTGATTTTCCATCATCAGCTCGTCATCACTTCATCCTAGCAGCCACTGATTATTTCTGCAAGTGGGCTGAAGCCACCCCATTCAAGGAAGTCACAGCCAAGCATGTGACCAAAATTTTCACCCATAATATTGTCTATAGATTTGTTGATCAACATAAGATTGATTGACGATACTCGTCGATTTATAATCCGAAACCAAATGGCTTGGCCGAGGCTTTCAACAAAATACTAGTCAAGCTACTCCGGAAGATCCTCATAAGAAATAAAAGGGAGTGACATACCAAGCTTGTGGAAGCTTTATGGGCTTACCACACCATCTACAAGACTCCCATAAAATCCACTCCTTATGCACTAGTATTTGGGGCTGAAGCATTTCCACCACTCGAAGTTGAACTACCTTCACTCTGAGTAGCCATTTAATACGATCTTACCCAAGATGAGAATGTCCTTCTACATATGGAAGAGCTTGATGCACTTGAGGAAGTCAAGCTCCAAGCTCAATAAAATTTATAAGTCTACCGAGCGAGGATGTCAAAAGCATTCTATTACACAGTACGTCTTTGAGCTTTTCAAGAAGGGGAATTGGTCCTGGCGCTGTGAAGATCAATTTTTTTTCACCGTAAAATAGGCGGTAAATTTGAGCCTAATTGGGAAGGACGTTTCTTCATTGAGAAAATATATCAGGAAGGAGCCTACTAGCTTATTGATTTTAAAAGTGAAAGACCAATGCTATCAATCAATGGTCGATATCCAAAGAAGTATTATACATGAAAGTATAATCAAATGAATATCGTACTTAAAGCTTTCATAAGTTTTACATGAAAATTCTCTTGTGATACAAGAATGTATTTTTAAAATAAAACAGAAATCCCCCTATTAGATAGGGGGCATTTTTTTAATTTTATAGCAAAATGTTAGACTTTTCCTGTAAGACAGGGGGCTTTGGGTTGGCATTGCGCCTAAGGCTTAAATCCCTATATGCATATTCAAATTATGTATTCAAAGTTCTCAAGTCTCAAAATCTTACTGACAATTGACCTCACTTTTGGAGTGAGTTCTCAACTTCCTCATTATAGATCTAGGACTATTATAGGCACTAAGAGCTCCTCAGTCTTGAGACACTTTTAGTGATTAGGTGAACACTTAACATAAGCCTATAGGCTTAGAAGAGTTAGTCACAGTAATAGGTTATTCCTTAGGAACTTAAGAAGACTTGTTTACCCTATAGCCTATACCCAACCCATGCTTTCCATCTCAAACCAAACCTCAAATTCATATCAAAATCAAACCAAATTTCCAAGACTCATAATCAATCTCATGATCAAATTCAAACTCAAGATTTTTCCATAAAATCTCATGATTGAATTCAAAACCTTTTCTAAGCCCTTTGATTTCATCCTATGGACTTAGCCTTAGTCAAATTCAAATCAATCCCAATTTAATTAATTTTCTCAAAGATCAATTGAATCACTCAAATCAAATCAAACCTAAATCAAAATCCTAATTCCAAATGACTGAAACCCAAAATCAATTCCAAAGTTTCAAATTTTCCTCTTAAGCCTTATGACCCACTCTCATAAGCTTAATCAAATCTTGACCTAAATATATCCAAACTTTATTGATTTCTTTATAAATCAATTATTTCTTCATTTATGTTCACAAATATAAATAAAATCCACCATCCAATGACTAAAAATAAATCAAACTATATCAATTCCCTACTTAAGCCCTTTTTTTGGTCAAATCCTTCCAAATCACTCCAAACTCAAGTGATTTTCTCATTGATCTTTTATATCTTCATTTATACTCCCAAAAATAAATAAAATATAAATTTAAATAGTCAAAACCAAAATTAAACCAAAACTCAATCCAAGCCTTTTTAGCCAATTTCTTGGACTTGGCCATCCTATCCAAATCAAGCCAAAACCAATAGATTTTCTCTTGAATCAATCATTCCTTCAATCATTTATCCAAATATAAATATAAACTACAATTACCAAATCAAACTCAAGTCAACCCAAGTCTAGCCCAAGTTAGCCCTTTTGACTTGAAAACTCCAAATGAGCCAAAATTTATTAGACTCCAAATTGATTATTGGATTTATATTCCAATCATAGGCTCATATATAAGTTCAACTAAAATTAAATCAAACCAAAATTAAATCAATTAACCCATTTAAGTCCACTTAACCCAAAGTGACCTAAAGGACCCTTTTGAGCCAAGTTCTAATTCAATACAAATTGGATTGAACCAAGCCCATCCAAATCTCATATCATGATCAACAATCATCCAAGGGTGATCAACTATCTTGAATTGGGTCAAACCAAGTCAACTTGGTCTTTTGACCAAATCAATCTTTAGCCCAAAAGAAACTTAAATTATCAAAATCCACCATACACCAAATTGATTGAAACCATTGATTCAAACCAATTCATAATCAATGATTGAACATGACCCTCAATTGAGTCAAACTAAGTCCAATTGGTCATTTGACCTAAGTTGACCCAAATTGGCCTAAAAAGTCAAAATAGGTCAACTCATGATTTAACCCAAATTGATTGTAACCAATGGCTCAAGTTTATTCCAAATCATTTATTGAACTTGACCAAAGCCATAATTAAGCCTAATTTGACCAAATGGTCAACTTGACCCAACCTAGCCCAAATTGACCTAAAAGGTCAAATTGGCCAAACTCCAAATTAAACCAAAATCAAATCAAACCAAAGCATACAATCATTTTCAATTAACCAAGTGAACATGAATCAACACCTAACCCAACCCAATTTGGTTAAATTAATCAAATTAGTCAACTTAGCCCATTTGACCTATATGAATCCAAGTGAGCCAAAATTAAACTTAAGCCAAATTGATTGAAACCACTTGACCCAAAACTCTTCAAAATATCATTTGAACCTAACCTAAGCCTTGGTTTAACCCAATTTGACCAATTGGTCAACCCAACCTAGCATAAATCCATATAAACCCATTTGACCAAATGAAGCCAAAACCCATAAAACCAACCCATGGGACCTTGGTGGTTGACCAAACCTGACCCAACTTGACCCTAAGTCAGCCCAAAGTCATTTCAAAAGTAAAGCGGACCCCACCCAAGGGGATTAGCCATTGGACAAACCTCTTTGCATTGGATTCCTTCTCCATTTGGTAAAGTCCACTCTCCCATCACTTGGGCAGCCATCCAATTGCCAAATGAAGCATGCCTAACATTCCTAGCCTACCCTAAGCACACTAGGGCTTGCCAAATGAAGCATGCAAATTGAGCACCTTATGGACAAAGGAAAGAAGATCTCCCTCATATCAAACCTTGAGCCACCTCCCAAGCATTCCCCCACTCCTGGCGAGCCACGTGAACCTGATGGAGACAAGTTCGGCAATCTGACGGCGGCTGGCCAGTGAGAAAATGGGATTGAATCCCATCCATCCACCTCAGCAATTGAGGGGATATACCCCCTCAATTCAAACGAAAATTCAAGCATTCAACTTCATTTGAGCTAGAAAGAGTGAAGGAGAGCCTCCCACAACCATTCCCCAAGCTCCCAAGCTCCCCCATTTTTCTCCCTTCTCAGTTTTACATCAAACCGAAATAGGGGAGGCCTCCCTTGATTCAAACTCATCCATTTCTCAATCAAACTCACACACACACTTTCCTTGGACGTAGTCAAAGCTTTCCAAAGCTCCAAAGCCATCAGAAGTGGGAGTTCGATCAAGACCGAATGCCAAATAGGATGAACTTGGTCTCTAAGGAAATCTATTCCAAATCAAGGCCCAAACTCATCAACAAGGCTTTGTCTCTACTAGACGAAGCTACTTCCATCGATCCCACTGCCAGTCTTGAGCTCTAATAAGATAATTCCTCAAAATCATAGCCTAGGCAATTTTTGGTTGGTATTTTGTGAAAGAAATTTCAATACATGTGATCTTAGTTATTGGATGTGTTCCTCTCCTTCCCTTGATAGTGTGAGATTATTTTGGAATCAATCCAAGCTTCGGTGAGCTCGGATCAAATGGTGAAAGACAGATGCCATCCGTCTTTCATCCCTCACGAAGGAGAAAGATCACGGGACATCCGTTCTGCATGATCGGAGCGGACGACCATGATTAGATCATGATTAGATCCTTGATTTCTCCCTCTAAATCGTGGAATTAATCATGGTCATCCGATCTAAAGATCGAACCGGTCTACAAGAAAGCGCATCCACCACCGGTTGACTCAACCGCGTGATGTGACAACTTAAATAACTACACCTGCAAAATAAGTATTAGTTAAACATACCATACAACTCAAGAAGTTATATGTAATTTATACTTAGCACCCTGCACATGGGTAATGATGTCTACCTATCCTAATTTAGATTATGCTTAGGGGTTAAGCAACTTGCAAAAGAGAGCATTTATATTTATTTTAAGTACTCATTAAGCACAATCTCCTGCATAAAATATGATTAGGCTAATCACGGCCTAATATCCAATCTACGAGGCATACACCCTAACATTCAGTTTACAATAATACATCATGAAACTAAACATACATCAAATCATGCACCTAAAGCTAGAAGTGGTGACTTAATCTAATGTGTGTATCAAGGCTTGTGTGATATGTTATAACTTGGCTTTGTTGTATTTTTCTAAGTATGAAGAGATTTAATTATGAAGGATGGTTTCACTTTAAATGACATAATTGATTTATGAATTCTTATTTAGTGTTTTCTTTTATTTCATTTCACCTACACTAAACAACTAAGTGTTTTAAAGAGAAGGAAAGAGAATATCACACTCTCTTTTATCCCTACCTTAAGTCACGTCTAAAGAAAATTAATTAAATAAATTACCTTTAATGAATGACTTATTATATATTTTAATTAGTCCTAGATTCAGGTTCACTCTAAATGATCTTATTTAATAAGAAAGTCATCTTAAGATTAATTGGAGTAAATTATTATCACATAACACATGTTTGTTCATTTATTTCCATCATATATAGCATGCATATGATTAAGTCCTAAACATGCCTATACATGCAATTTGTATCTTAGCACACTTAAATGATGAATGTAAGCAAATGTACTTAGAATTGATGTTTTATTTGGTTGAATTATTTTGTCATATTAATTTAAAGCTCTATCTAAATTCTTATACAAAAGTATAAGAAAAGAACTCTAAAACATATGACTAATCCACTTGAGCGAATTATGAATGCATATCTTTTTAATAGAAAAATGAGATTTTCATTCATTAGCTAATTACACATTCAAATGTATGAAAGTTTTAAGCAAGTATGTTGTCATTGTTCTACACTAGATAAGTGAACCTCCTTGGGGCTACTTAAAGTCGTGCATTCCTGAAATATCCAGACTAATATACCCACTATTCTTAAATACATATGGATGTATAAACAACTACAAGAATGAAAATCATGCAAAAATTGTATTTGATTTGTTTGATTTATTTGTATGAATGAATTAAAGCTCTATCTAAATTCTAATGTCCAAATGCATAAGAATGAAATCAAATGGGTACGTCGCCATTGTTCTACACCAGAGAGTTGGGGCTACTTAAAGTTGTGCATCCTAGGAATATCCAGACTAATATACCCATTAACATTCAAACTTTAGCAAATCAATATATGAATGAGAGAAAGAAGCTTCACTTCATACAATAAGCTTATATTCACATGCACCTCCTATGTATATATAATTAATGTCACAACATACATTATTATTCATTAATAAACTTTTGAAAATACATTTGAGATTTAATAGTGATACTAGCCACACATATATTTAATTAAGCCAATACATGCAAATTGACATAAAGAATTTTTTTTTTATTTAATTAATTTGAAGCAAATGAATGCATGAATACATGTGGCATACAATATTTTAATATGATTGAAAAGAAATAAAGCAACACAACCATGTAATTTCATTCAATCCAACTAATTTTTAAGAACAATTACATTAAATAAGCTTATTTAAAAAAAAAAACTAAAGTTTCTTAATGCCATTTTTGATTTCATGTTTGATTTGATTTAAGGGATGTGAAAGAGGTTTTCTAATCCTAATCACATTCCCCATATATGTGAGTTAATTTGATTAAATGAAAAGCAATTATATGATTTTTATGGATTGATTAAGTTAAGTATGGATTAAATCAATTAGTTAGCCCTTACCTACATCACCTTAAGTTAATTAACCAAATAATGATGAGCCAACATGAGATGCAACCATATAGAAAAGTAAATTAGCAATGCTCCTAAGAAATGAAAGGGGTATAATGCAATTGACTCATAATTAATAGTTAATTAAGCTTAACGGATTTGTTTAATTACTTTTATGATTTTCTCATACAAGTAAGCTAATCATAATTTCATTAAATTTCTTTAGACTATTAAACATCTAAAGAACTACCCAAGGTTGATTAATCAAAGTTAGGAATAAATTGGATTTTAAATTAATTTAATTAAACCCTTAATTGGTTAATTAAATCCTTTAATTATATTTTAATTAGGATAATGGAGTTAACTTAGAGAAAGAGATCAAGGAAGAGGCCTCAATCCCAATCCCTAAGTCACTTCAAATAATCAATTAGACTCTTAAATAAATAGACTCCCTTTTCTTTTAATTGAATAATTAAGTGGCAAATTAATTATTTAAGCTTTAATTAATTTGAAACAAATGAAATGGTCATAATGAGTAAACCTAAACCATTTCTCTAAGACTTTTCACTATTAACAAATTGGCAATAAGCTTAATTAGTGGATTAATTTACTATTCATTTGCTTAGTTAATCATGATTTGAATTAAGAGAGTAATTAAGGTTCAATTAACCAATTTCCCTCATTAAGCATCCAATAAATTCCAAGAAAAATAAAGGAGGTAGAGGTCATCCCCCTAAACATGCTCTGAAAATTTGGAGTTAATTCGATGCTTAATCAGAGAGTAATTAGGCTAATTACCTTTTTAATTAAACTCTAATTAAGCTAAAATCACTATTCAACACTTGTGACATTTTTAATAGATTCCCCTCTAAAATACCTTTAAAATGAACCCTCATTTATATTTTTTTTGGATTTTTCTAGGATTAGTTATAAATTTTGGAAGTTTTAGCCTCAAAATCAGATTAATTAAACCTAATTAACACCCTAATCCTGTCGGGCCCACATGGTGGCTGACATGGCGTGCTTTCCAGTTGGTGTGACGGGATAGGTTATTTAACTTATCATCAATCATCGGATTTGGTTGCACGTGCTTTCGTGGACCGTCGACTGAGATTGCAAGAGACTAAGTCAGCCTTTTCTTCATTTGATCTGAGCTCACCAAAGCTCGGATGGAGATCAAATCAATCCCACACCTTCGAGGAGGCAAAACAAAAAGATCCAACAGTGGAAATCTCATGACATGGAACTTTCCTTCACAAAGTACCAAACTATTTTCATATAAGGATCAGTTTTAATGACATACCTCGCCAGAGCTTGTGACCGGTGGTTCCAACGATTGAGGAAGCTTCATTTGGTAGAAACGAAGCCCTGTTTAGTCGTACGAGCTTTGATTTGAGGTGGATCATTCTAGAGACCAATGTCCTCCCTTTGAGCATTCGGTTTGATCGAACTCATGCTTAGAGTAGATTTGGAGCTCAGGAAATGGCTTCAATGGCTTCGATGACACACGAGGATGGTTTGTGCAAGTTTAACTGAAGTTTGGTTGAGAGATGGGTGTGTTTGAATCAAAGGAGGGATGCCCTATTTCGGCTATGCACCGGAATGGGCAATTTTGGCGAAGGGAAGCTCGAGAAGGCTTGGGGAGGTTCGCTGGGATTTCGTTTCTCACTTCGGGACTCGATGTGCTCGAATGGTGACAAATCTTATTTGAATTAAGGGAGTATACCCCACAATTGGTAGGGAGGGATGGACTTGCTCCTTTTGGCCGACAGGCCATCATCAGGGCATCAGAGAGGTCACACTCACATCCATGTGGCTCAACGTGAGTGGAGGAGGTAATGGGAGGCTGCCCAAGGGCTAATGTGCAAAGGTTTCTTGGCTTGAATCCATGGGGTGCTCGATTTGTATGGGAGGTGAGTCAACTCATCTCCCATTGGTCCATGGTCGACCTAGGGTGGGTTAAGTGAGCTAGGTGGGTCAGGTGGAGCCTCACTTGAGTGTTTTGATGGCTGCCATGGTGATGGGGGAGTTGACTTGCTTCTTAAAGAGAGAATCCAATGGAAAAAGGGCTTAACCAATGGGCCATTTCTTAGGTGGGGCCCACTTTGCTTTTGAGATGGCTTTGGGCTAACCTAGGGTAAATTTGGGTCAAGTTTGGTCAGCCACCAAGGTCCTATGGTTTGGTTTTGGGTGCTTTGGCTTCATTTGGTCAAATGGGTTCATGTTGGGTTGGGTTGACTAATTGGTCAAATTGGGTCAAACCAAGGCTTGGGTTAGGTTCAATTGATGATTTGAGGAGTTTTGGTTCAAGTGATTTTGATTAATTTGGCCTAAGTTTGATTTTGGCTCATTTGAAATTAAATAGGTTAAATGGGTCAAGTTGACCAATTTGACCAAATTGGGTTAGGTCAGGTGTTGGTTCATGTTCAATTGGTCAATTGAAAATAATTGTAGGCTTTGGTTTGATTTGATTTGGGTTTAATTTAGATTTTGGTCAATTTAACCTTTTAGGTCAATTTGGGCTAGGTTGGGTCAAGTTGACCAATTTGTCAAATTGAGCTCAATCATAGCTTTGGTCAAGTTCAATCATTGATTATGAGTTGGATTGGATCAATGGCTGCAATCAATTTAGTGTATAGTGAGTTTTGGCTAGTTTCTATTTTATTTGGGCTAAAGGTTGACTTGGTTTGACCTAATTCAAGGTAGTTGATCATCCTAGGATAATTGTTGATCATGATATGAGATTTGGATGGGCTTGGTTCAATCCAATTTGGGTTGGATTAGAACTTGGCTCAAAAGGATTCTTTAGGTCACTTTGGATCAAGTGGACCTAAATAGGTCAATTGGTTTGGTTTTAACTTGATTCAAGTTTAGTTGAACTCATACATGAACCCAGGATTGAAATATAAATCCAACTACAATCAATCTGGAGTCTAATGGATTTTGGCTCATTTGAAGTTTTCAAGTCAAAAAGACTAACTTGGGTTTGACTTGGGTTGACTTGAGTTTGATTTGATAATTATAGTTTATGTTTAAATTTGACTAAATGATTGAAGGAATGATTGATTCATAAAAAAATTTATTGGTTTTGGCTTGATTTGGAAGTGATTTGGCCAAGTTCAAGAAATTGGCTTAAAATGCTAAAATTGGAAATTTGATTTGATTTGAGTTTGGTTTTGGTCATTTGGATTAAAATTTCATTTATATTTGTGAATATAAATGAAGGCATAAATGATTCATGGGAAAATCACTTGAGTTTGGAGTGATTTGAAAGCAAATTTGACCAAGGTTAAAGATGTAGGTCAGAAGGGCTTAAGTAAGGAATTAATTTAGTTTGATTTATTTTTTGTCATTGGAGGGTGGGTTTCATTTATATTTGTGAATATAAATTAAAGAATAATTGATTTATAAAGAAATTAATTAAGTTTGGGTTAATTTGGGTTGAGATTTGATTAAGCTTATGGAGGTAAGTCCCAAAGCTTAAGAGGGAAATTTGATCTTGGATTGATTTAGTTTGATTTGATTTGGCTCATTTGAATTTGGATTTCATTTATATTTGTGAATATAAAGAAGGAATGATTGATTTATAAATAAATCAATTGAGTTTGATTTGGTTTAAAGGGGGTTTTGGCTAAGCATATGAAGGTGGTTCGTATAGCTTAAGAAAGGATTTTGGAATTTGAATTTGATTTTGGGTTCTAGTCATTTGATTTCGAATTTGGGTTAAAATTTGATTTGAGATTGAATTGGCATTTGAGAAAATCAATTGAATTTGGATTGCTTTGAATTTGGTTAAGGCTAAATCTATAAGATAAAATCAAAAGGCATATGAAGGGTTTTAAATTTAATCATAGGATTCTTATGGAGAAATCTTGAGTTTGAACTTGATCATGAGATTGATTATGAGTCTTGGGAATTTAGTTTGGAATGAATTTGAGATTTGGTTTGAGAAGGAAAGCATAGATTGTGTTTAGACTATAGGGTAGGCAAGCCTTCCTAAGTCCCTAAGACATAACATATTCCCATAGCTAACCCTTTTAAGTCTTTAAGCTTAGGTTAAGTGTTCACCTAATCACTAAAAGTGTCTTAAGACTAAGGAGCCTAAGTAGCTCTTAGTGTCTATAAGAGTCTTAGATCTATGATGAGGAAGTTGAGAGCTCACTCCAAAAGTGAGGTCAATAAAGTGGTATGTTTAGATTGGGGATTGAAGATAGTGATAGTGACAACCATAGACTAACCATCATCAATAATTCATTAGTAGTTGCTTTGGTATGCCTTGATCTAGGCAAGCTAGTTGTATCAACTAAAAGGCAACATAAACTGATTATATGTTGATGATATGGGAACCAATGATACAATTTGCACAATTCATTATTAATAAAAATGAAAAATATTCTAGTAGTTTTTGAGAAAGAATAAAAAAAAAATACTCTTCTCAAATTCTATAAATAAGTCTTAATTTAGTTCATTTGGGGGCATCATAAAGCATTTGGAAGCATTCTATAGTTTGGACAATCTTTTAAATCCTTGGAGAATTCTAAAGTTTTAAGGTTGCTCATCTTCAAAATATTAAAGAATTTAAATATTAAATGAATTTGAATGAGCTTTTGAGCTTTGATGGTCTCCTGATTTTAGGAGCAATAATTTGAGACCTATGAAGGTCAATTGGAATCAATTGGACTCTTAAAGAGGAATAAACCTTGAAAGACAACAACAATCCTTGAGAAGTTTCTACAAATTGTAGTCAATACGTCACTACTTAACATTATAGTTATTTTCACATCAATACTTTTGTACCAATCATCTATTGTGAGACATGTACTATGAAGAACTCTAGATGTGCTACTTAGCATGTCACATTGTAATTAATATAACATAAAAAAAATTTATTGTTCCTTACTTTTTATTGACACCTAATGTAACAAAGAAAAAAATGACACTTTATAATCCCTCTATTACCAATAGTAACTGTTTTACCATGGCTAAATAGAATATTATTTTTGGATATTTTATATGAGAATTCATTTCATTTCATTTTATTTTATTTGAATATTTATATGTATATATGTATGTATGTATGTATGTTAGAGTCTAAGATAATGAAAGTTAATCCTCACTCTTTTTTATATGAGCTTCATCATGCATTTATAACATAAACAAATTTATTTATTTATTAAATATTATAAGAATTTCTCATTTTTGTGACCATCAAATTAGTTACAAAATAGCTAATTAAGAGTAAAAAACAAAATATCATTTGCTAAGGTGAAATGTAATTTATCCAATAACAACTATTACAACTAAAGGTGTGAGTTAGGCTAACTTGTGAGCTAGCTTAGGCTAAGCTCATTAAATAGCATAGCTCAATGATTAACAAATAAAACTTAAGCTAGCTCCGATTAGACTAGTTAGTTTGCAAGCTCACTCATTTAAAATAATAATAATATAAAATATACTTTAAAATATATTAGAATTCAATAATTCAAAAGAATTTATTAAAAAAATTTAAAGAATATAATTTATTTTTCTATATCAAATAATTAATTATTATTATTTTCTAATTTCTCATTCTTTCTATGATTTTATTAAAATAATTATTTGAATCAAAATTATTTTATCACTTCTATATTAAATGAGCCTATTTATGAGTTGACTCGATCTTATAAAATAAAGTTTAAATTCTAACTCAAACTTGATAAAATTAGGCAAGCTCAAGCCCGAGTTAGGACTGGCTCAAGCTCAATTTGACTCCTTTACACGTCATAATTAAAGTCTACAACAAATACAAACATTCACCCACATCAATTCTGTCCAAAGGCTCAGGCAAAGAAAATTAAAATGAAATTTAATCTAAAACTTATATTTATAACGAGAGCTAAAAAATCAAAATAGAACAAATATAATACAACAATTCACCGGTCCTTATTTCTACAACAAAGCAACTTTTAACATCTGTTCTCTACAACATAAAAAATTATCAGATAAACGAACGTCACACAGAATATCAACTATCTTTCATGGCAGTCATCACTCGCACTTCCTTCCCCCGGCGCTGAAACTGAAGGTCAAATCTCCAACAACACAATTATCCATCCGCTCAATCCAACTGCAACAACTCGACCATCTTCCCCGTCGAATTCCCGACCTGTTCCGCAACCCAGTCCAACCCTGCCCGAAACCCAGCGCACATCGCCCGAACCGAAGTCCCCAACGCCCTGTCCAACACCCCATCCTCCCATCTGTCCTCCATCGCCTTATTCAACCTCGCCACAAACCCCGGCCGCCTCTCCTCGCAAAACTCCACAAATCCCACCGCCTCTACTTCACATCCCTCCGCCGTCAGATTTGCATCGACCTCTCCCCTAAACCCCGCCGCGCCGCAGATATACCTACGGCATCCACCACCGCCGCCGGCGCCATCCCCCGCCCGTCCCACACCCAAACCCTCGCCATCCCCCGGTACAATGCTGCAACCACCGCCTTGTCCGCATCTCTCTCTTCTATGACGTTCGGGCTCAAATGAATCACATAGTCTCCGCTGCCATCCGCGGCGACTGTGACGATGATGGCACGACTAAGGTTGTAACCGGCAACGCGGAGAGTGACTGACCTGATTGGCTTGCGGGGAAAGTACACGGCTTCTGGGTAGAGTGCTCGCTCAATGGCGGCACTGGCGTTGAGGATTGTGCGGGCAGCGCCGCCATTGGAGACGAACATGAGGTTGTAGTGGCGGACAGCGAGGGTGGCGCCGGGAGCTTCGAGGACTGTGATGTCGAATCCTTTGGAGGCCTCGTAGTTGGCCCAGAGGGAGATGGCGGTGATGACGAGGACGGTGGAGAGGCGGCAGATGGAGGTGAGGTAAGAAGATGAAAAGGTGGGCTCATCGATGGAGTTGTCGGGCCCGGCCAGGTCTGTGGTGCGATCTGCGCCGGCGGTTGGGTGGGAAAAGAGCGGTTCCTCCATTGGTAGATTTTATCGAGCCAGTGGGGGTGATGAACGGTGCGCTGTTCCTGCAGGGTTTTATAAGGACTAGATTGGTCAGTCCTTGTCATGAGTTAAATTACGTGTTGTTTTCTCAGCCCGTTGGTTACTGAAATTAAGTAAAGTTTATCGTATTAATTTAAAGTTCTTAAATCTTTAAGACAAATCTTTCATTGCATTTTTGTTGGTTATTTAGTGGTTGCTTGTATGCATGTAGAGTTGGTAGAGAAGGGAGAGGGGTTGCAATGATTTTAATTACTATAAGAATATTTAGTTTTGTATCATATATATTTTTTAATATAATATTATTGGCATAAATGAATTTTTTTTTTTTTTTTTTTTTTGATATGAGTAGGCTATTTAGCACAATTATATAAAGCTTACATATTAAGATAGCATAATATTGAATCAATAGTTGAGTTTAGTAAAAAAAATCAAATTGGAGAGACTAAATGCATTTGGATTGAGATGATGATTGCATCAAAAAAATTTTTGATTCCTGATGATAATTTTATTAACATCAAAATCACACAAATTCAAACTCAAATAATCCAATTTCTCTTAAACACAAAGATAGAGTAATTTAATTGGCTGCCCTCCTCTTGGTTTCACCAAAAACTAGAACTATATGGCATGATTTATTGGTGTGAATCATTTTAGCATATGACACTTCTAGGTTAGGAAAATATATCAATATAAATGGGAGAATTTTAATCCTGTTATATGATGAAATCTATAGTAGAGAAGAAAGATATTAATAAAAGTATTCATGTCAATCCAACATTCAAAATTTCAATTTAAAATCACTTATGAGCTCATGGTAGTTAGACCTATTAAAGTATTTTAAGATCAACATATAGAGACATTGTAATGTTGAGCATGATTAGACAGCACTTAACATTTGATTGTTACCAGACATGCTAACTAACTCTAGTCTAAGAAAGATTAGGTCATCAAGTGGATAATATCATTTGTTACATTTAAATTATATGCGATGGTACATCTCATCCTCATAATTTGAATCAAATTTAATGTTGATAGGAAAAAAAAGTGATGATATGAGAGTGTTCTTGTATAAAAAGTATCATAAGAATAAATAGAGATGATCAATGAGTTTTGATCAATAAATGTTATCAACTTATATAAAATAGTCATAAAAAGTCATATCAACAAGGTTAAAGTTAAGTCAAGTCAAGTCAGATGATATATATGTTGATTAATTTATCAAAGACGGAAGGTTTCTTAATGTAAATTTACTCGAGGACATCTCTAAAGCATACTCAATAAATAAAATTTGCTTGGGATAATATCATGGTAGATAGTACTTTAAGGCTTATTATTATAATATGATCATCTATGCTTTGAAAAAGCTTAATTCACAAGCTAGAGGGTGAATTACTATAATCAATTGAGATCATTATATCTCCTCATTAAAAAATATAAATGTTAACAATTATTGAATCATAAAACAATCAAGAGGAGAGTGCAAGGGCTCAAAGGGTTATGGGTAGAGGTAAGTAATCTTGAAAAAAATATGAACTTAAGCTATTAACTCAAAATCACTTAGTCATGAATGTAGTTGACTCAATTTGATCATGAGACGTATTATTAATAATCATAGATTACATTATCCATAGCTAGTCTCATTGGTTCCATGATCTCAAATCAAGGAAGCAAATTTTGAGAATTTTAGATGGATAATTTCTAGATTGTGGATCATTAAAAAATGTAGGATATACAATCCTTAGCAATATAAAGATTGTCCATGGAAAGATAAAGATAACTCAATTATATTCAACCACACTTTTTTTAATTAAACCTAAAATCCTACATGGATTAGGATAGCATGGATTTAGCATGATATTCCGTCAATTAAACCCATACTTAAGCTAAATTTCTATCCTGAAAAACATGACATGTATTTTGACTATTTTTTTTTAAGTGAGATTTTAAGTATATGCAAAGAGACTGGTTATGCAATAAATGTTAACTAGCATTTGGGGTTTTTGATCACTAGTAAACTCTACCATACAACTTGTTTGTGTGATACAAAAAAAACATTTAATTAAAAAATTGGTATAAATAACCCATCCACTTAAATTTAAAGAAATTTTTTTCTATATTTATTTTAAGCAGATTAATCTTTTTATTAAAATTAATAAAATATATTTCTTTAAATGCTTGCCACATTAATATGATTCTCAAACAAATCACACATTAGTAAAAAGATAAAAATAAACAACCTATAAATTGCATATATGAAAAGCATAATAAATATACATGCCAATGGAGCTAAAAGTATAAATAACAAGCTAGTAGTTAGATAACCTAAATATACACACCCAAAAGAAAATATATAAATAGTTAGAATCTGCATAAGTATAATCCAAAGTCCTAAGTATATAAAAAAATATATGGCAATAAGGTAAAAACTAAGAAACTCCTCTTGATCTTTGCCAACTAGTTCAAGCAAAGACATGTGCATTTGCATAACATATTGCTAGATCTATCTTGTCTTAAATACTCTTAGGTTTACAATGTTGAAAAGTAGTTGTTTGGAAACTTTTGCATTTATTTTGTTACATATATAAAACTTTCTTAGATTAAAGTAGAACAAGTTTTAATAAAAATGTCCTAAAATTGTAAATAAATAACAAAGCAAGTATATCACAACACATATATAACATCACATGCCATCACATTTCACATCAACATATACTTGAGCTAGCATTTTTTTTTATATTAGTGATACATGGATCTTATAGAAGTAAAAGTGCAAATGGTCGTATATCTAACACCTGTAAATAAGCTAGTTTTATCTTAGTGTAGAAACATAGTCTATTTAGCTATGTTTAAACATGAGTACCCTAATTAGTCACAAAATGAGCTATAGTAGTCCACAAAAAATCTTTTAATAAAATGTTGATATAGTTACATCCTTCAAATTCTAATACACTAAAGAATTATGACTTATCACAATACCTAAGTGTATATAAAAGTCTCAATATAGTAAAGTTCAACTTATATGATTGTGGTAGGTTATAAAACAAACTTTTTAAGGGATTTAATCAAAGGCCTATCACTTGATATTGAATTTTAAAGTTAGGTTTTAAAATATATTTAATATTATTAAAAGAGTTTGATAATAAATAGACTTGTATTTATTATCTTTAGAAGATAGAAATTAAATTAAGTTTTCAAAAGCTTTAGCCTTATGTATGAGCAAAATTAATTAAATTAATTTTAAAAATCAAGATGTCACGCCTTAAGTTTTTTTCATGATCAAATAAATTATCACCTGATAGTGGGGGGCTTATCATAATTGTTGGCCAAATCTAAATATAAATAGACCTACTCAACTAATCTAATACTAGCTCAATTGCATGTGAATGAAAACATATCAATATGATAAAGAGATAGATAAAATATTAAGAATTTGGGCATTTGAATATGATCCAATTATACTAAAAAAGATAAAGGATTTTGGATATTCAAAAAAACTTCATAAAGCATTAGTGTAAGGTCAAGTCTAAGTAGACATAATCCACTTATATGAAAATGAGTGATTTTATTATAGATGTAAAACCATACCAATAGTATTTAGTCAAAGGGTGTACGTGCAAATACTGAAATGACTCAACCAAATAGATATGATTAAGTCAAGGAAAGAATCCACCAAAAGAGAATGCTTAAGTCTAGTAGAAAACTAAAGAAAATAAATCAATGTTATTATAGACAAAAGAGTATGACCACATTGGGAAAGAACTTTAGCCAAAAGACCATGGTTAAGTCAAGGGTAAACCTAACCAAAGGTATACTGGATTAAGAAAAGACATGGCCAAAAGAGTATAACCAAATCATAGATTAATCTAGTTAAAAAAGTATAACTAAGATAAAAAATATCATAATCAAAAGTAGCATGGCTAGATCAACAAATAAGAAATCAAGTCAAGAAATAATCAAAATACATCAATGCTACTGATATAATTTAATAGATCACTTGATGTGTCTTTAGGGCATACAGTAATCAATGTAGAAGGAGCAAGTATAAACTATCCTAGAATATTGTTTAAGCTACCTTAAAAAGCATATGATAGAATTCTAGTTGCCTAACAATCATAATAAATCTACTACTATGCCTAAATATGTAGTGTTGAGCTTGACACATATCGATCAAGGCCAACTATATATTATTAAAATATAATTAGAATCAATCAAAATAATTAGGTGTAATGGAGTGATTCATGATGACTCTAGAAAGAAGTTAACATGCAAATAAAATTTAGTGATCAAGGTATTTTAATAACACTAGCAATCAAATCAAATGAGCCATCGGGTTAATTAGATGATTTGACCAATATATATGATATATAGTGTG
Source organism: Cymbidium sinense (assembly GCA_021442155.1). Classification (NCBI taxonomy): domain Eukaryota; kingdom Viridiplantae; phylum Streptophyta; class Magnoliopsida; order Asparagales; family Orchidaceae; genus Cymbidium; species Cymbidium sinense. Next base: position 130,024,905 of record CM038220.1, on the reverse strand, counting down.
TGCATAATAATTGGGAGTGAGTCAAACCATCCCACTAATTGATATTTGTATAGTCTTTAATTACCTAATAGGTATCCAAGTGGATCAACACAACATAAGCAAATCATGATAATCCAATAGTAAGCAATGACAAATTCTATTAGATCTTGTAGTTATACATTAAAATCAAATTAAATACCTTATCAAAGTTTAGATATCTCAATTTATAATGTAAATGTTGTGATCATTGACTTAAGATCGAAGTGATCTTATGCACACATCTAGAAATTATCACTTTCACCAAATTAGGTGATTTAGAGTATGTAAGTGCTCCTCCCATAAGACTTTTATTGGGGTAGGAAATTAAATGCAGGCCTATATGAGTGTGCATCCCAGGGGAAATTTTTAAATTAAGCATAATTATAAGTTTAATTAGCTAATTAGGCATCGAAAAAAAACTAACAAAATAGGCCAATTAGTTGACGGCACAGCAATATAATACGGCCGTCCGTTCAGCGGACGTAGCTCGCTAATTTTAAAAAAAAAAATTGGGGGCGTCTGCAGTATTTTGCTTATATCAACATCATTCGGTGTCGGAATTGAGTGAGCTTAGTATCTTTGGAATCATAACAAAATTTTTCACAACTTTCATGTTAATTAAAAATTAAGATTGTGGCCCAATAAGCAGAAGTTTTTGCGAATGCACAAAAAAACTACAGCACCGACCTGAAATTTTGAGCAGCCGCATTTATTTTTCTATATCGAACTCATCCGGTGTCGGAATCAAGCGAACTTAGTATCGTTGGAATCGTAATAAAATTCTCCACAACTTTCATGTTGATCATAAATTATGATTGTAGCCCAAAAATTTAATAATTTAAGGTGTGTTTATAGCGTGTGTTCTTCATTGTTATTTTGGTGGATTACATATCATAATTATCTGGATGGAAAAAGAAATTAAAATAAAATATTAAAATTAAATAAAATTTGAATTATTTTATTATTGTCTGATGAATCTATTATTTTTAGAGAATGAGAATATTCTAAAAAAAATTAATTATTATTATTATTTTTTTTTTTTGTATTAGTTTCATTGGATTTGTTGATCGAGTTACCTGAAAGTGACTTTGATTGTTTCGATTAGCTGTATATATTATTTTATGTGATTAACTATTTATTAAATTCTAATTTTATTTTTTTATTAAATTTATTATTGTTTGCATTATTTTTAAATAATATTATTCTATTTAAGTCAATGTTTTAGTATTATAATTAATTGTATTATTACAAATTTCTTAAAAAATAAAAAATACTCATTCAAGGTTTGAGAGCATATGATATATGTATGTATATGTATGTATGTATGTATTATGTTTTAGTATTATAACTGATATGGCACTTAAAATATCACTAGTCAATGCACGAATCTTGATGTCAAAAGTAAGTTGATCCTGTTGAAACTAGTATCAAGCAAATATAAAAACTTTGGGATATCGTTAAATCCCTAACTAGCTCTTAAACATGGAGTGTTTATAGTCAAATCGAGCGTCTTGACGAGCCGGATCTAACAAGCTCAATATCTCATAATTTCAACTTCATTTGAGCATTCAAATGCTTAAAATACATCAAATGATCAAAGGAATCATTTTGAGCGTCCAGATGGAGTGGAGTGGTTGGATTTTGTATTCTGAGGCGTCGCTCTCTCATAAATAGTCGCATTCTTCATGAGGAGAGGCTGCTAAAGAGAGAGAGAGCTAAAGCTTGAAAATCCTCCAAAGCATGTCGTGCCACCACTCGGCGGTTCGCGATCACTCCGTCGGCCGCCGTCACCGGTTACCGTCGTCGGTCCGCCGATACCGCGCCATCCGCATCGGTAATCGCGCCGCGCCACCATCGTCGGCCATCTCCGCCATCACCATTGTGTGGTCATCCCCGACTACGTCGATTCCACCGTCGACTATCGTCGCTGATTCATTGCAATCGCATGGCCATACCGTCGCCATCATCGCTCGTGCGTCGCCGTCGACCATCGCGCTGGTTATCTCGCCGCTGATCGTCATCACCCGTGTCTTATCGCCACCGTTGCGGGCATTGTTGATCACCCGTGCTGACATGCCGGTCACCGTCGTCGACCATCGTCGGCCATCTCCGCTGGTCACCACCACCGACTGAGTCATATCGTGACTCATTTCTACTACCCAGCAAGCTACACTCAACCATGGCTATGTTGTTCGATTGGATTCTGTCGACCCTTCTTATACAATTATTGGATTTCGGAAAATTTTGTACTCAAATGATACATAGTGGAAGATTTTTTCTGGGCTAATGATTTTTCCCTCTTTTGAGATTTTTCCACGTAAAATTAAGTTTTATCATTAATTCTTCAAACATGTGTGTCTGGACTTATAAAAAAATTTAGTAAACTTTTACTCTGCTAGTTTTCTAACGCAATATAATTATAGTTGTATCGGGTCACAATCGTAATTTTTTATCAACATGAAAGTTGTGGAAAATTTTGTTACGATTCCAACGATACCAAGGTCACTTGATTCCGACACCAGATGAATCTGATATAGACAAATAAATGTGGTTGCTCAAACATTTTAGGTAGCAGTTTTTTTTGCATTCATAAAAGCCTACTTATCGGGCCACAATCCTAATCTTTGATCAACATAAAAGTTATGAGAAATTTTGTTACGATGCCAACGATACTAAGCTCACTCAATTTCTACACCGGATGATGTAGATATGAGCAAAATCTTGCTCTAATTTTTTTAAAAAAATTAAAGCGAGCGTCGTCGTTTATTTGTGGCGTGGATGCCGTCAGCACCAATCATCCGTTCAATGGAAGACTTGGCCTATTTTATTAATTTTTATTTTTCGGTGCCTAATTAACTAATTAAACTTATAATTATACCTAATTTAAAAATTTTTCCATGCATCTCATATATGTGAATATTGAGAAGGTCAAAAGTGAAAAGAGATGTACCTTAATCATGGCTGTTATCGACTAGCTGAGTTGATATGCACAATTATACATGTATACAGGATAGAGTAACCATTGCATTTGTAAAGGTGAACACTCTGAGAAATAGGTTTAGTTTGGTCTTTTGAATTCGCGAAAAGTTGGTTTAAAGTATTTAAAAAGTATTTTTCTTTTACTTGAAAAAAAGCGAGCTTTCGGTGAGATAAATTTAAAACGCTTCAAAAAAACATTATTCAAACGAGTCAAAATCAATTCATTTTTAAAGCATCAAAGAAAGCCATAGTTATTACTAGTAGATTTTCTGACGAACTAATTTATGAAAAATTATTGACAGAATAATTAGCAGATTAATCCGTGAGAAATTACTGGCAGAATAACTAACAGTTTTACAATTATAAATTTTTTCAATGATAATTTTCACTAAAAAAAATGACGGCGTAGAGTTCACTTAAGTCCAGCAAAATTTTTGGCTAAAATAATTCAGCTGAAAAAATTTTCGGTGAATGGTCCGTTAGAAAGCTAATTTATTAAGGGTCAGCAGATTGATGCCCGACCCACACTCCATCTCTCTCTCTCTCTCTCTCTCTCTCTCTCTCTCTCTCTCTGGCGGAAGGAAGGGTAAGCTAGGTCACATCAAATTATTTCTAAAACACGCATTTTGTATTTTGCATCCGATTTCTTTGTGAAATCGAAGATAAATCACTTTTTTTTATTTGTAGAGCTATTTATTTATGATTTTATCTATTTATTCTTGAAAAATATAGACTTTAAGCACAACAACAACAACAACAAGTCTTAATCCCACTAAGTGGGTATATATCATCAGCTCCATCTATTGTGTATTATGTGTCAAATTCTCATTTAATTCAAGACTGAAGGTCATTTTTCATACATCTTAACTAAGTCTTGCCTATTTTCTTAATAGCATAATATCTCTCTCCTAATCAGTCATGAGCGATTACGTTTTATGTGGCCAAACCATCTAAGCGACTCTCTAATCTTATCTACCATGGGCTACTCCAACTTTTTCCCAAACATACTCATTTTGCATTTTATCTCTAAGAGTAAAGTCACTCATCCACTTAAGCATCCTCATCTCTATAACACTTAGTCTTATGTTTCTCTTTTATTGGCCAACATTCTGCACTATAAATCATTGCAAGTATTACCATCATCTTATAAAATTTTCCCTTAAGTGTAAGTGGAACTTTTCTATCACACAATAGGCTAGATGCATTCCTCCTTGAATTCTACTAATAACATCTCCATCTATTTCACTATCATTTTGAACAATAGAGCCTAAATGTCTGAATCGCTCACTCTTATTAATGACTTGTTCACCTAATGTCATAACACTACCACTAGAACTTCTACTAAAATTACACTCCATATATTCAGTTTAGATCTACTTAAACGAAAACCTTCTCAAGTTGACATCCATAATTAAAGTTTCTCTTGGACTTCCTCTCTAATCTTATCAACAAGAAGAATGTCATCGACAAGATACACCAAGGTACATCTTCCTGTAAATGCCTAGTAAGAACATCCATAACTAAAGTAAAAAAGATAAGAGCTTAAAGCTGATCCTTAATGTAATCCAACTGAAATAGAAAAATATTTTGTCAATCCTCCTTATGTTTGGACACAAGTAACAACTCTAATATACATATCCTTAATGACTTTAAGCGTTTAAAAAATTTTAAATTTGTAGCTTAGATTTTTGTTAATACTTATTTGAAACTATATATTTCACATTATGTAGCCTATTTAGAGTTAGATCTACAATTATTTACGTTAGCCTTTACTTTTTGTTGAAATTTTAATTTGAGATTTTTCGATTATACATTATTCAATTAAATTTAACTATTTAATTGTTTATAATATGTTTAACAATTTGTAATATATATATATATATATATATATTAATTGGCCTATTATAGGCTAGTACAACCAATTATTTTGAGAATGTGAAAATATCAAAATTAGAATTTTACCAAATTACTAGTATACTACTTATCATAATGTTCTAAATATATCTCTCATGTTTAGTGTTAAAATAATGTAATTTTATTTTACTTTCAATGTAATCTCAAATTAGTCACTAAATTATACTTGCCGACCATAATCATTTGCTCATGGCACACAACATTCACTCTCTTTGCTTGAGCTCTCCCCTCCCTTAATTTCTCTCTACATGGTCAACCGGCCTTAGGTTTGGTTGATTGGCACAGACTAATTAATAATTCCAATTAATTTAATAGTTAGGAGAAACTTATTTACTTTCTCAGGCACTTATGCCATATTGAGCTTTGATTATGTAGTCATTATTAATTCTATAATTTACATATAATATAAATATAATCTTCACATTTCTTAATTTATACAGTATATAAATATATTAAGTGAATGATCTTGGATGTACTATATATTACATCTACGCAAAAAAAGGGTTAATAGATGAATTTTTAAATGATGTTGAACACTTTGTACATATGGCATCTTAACTCTTTATTTATCTTCTAAAAAGAAAGCTGTGATGTACATGTGCCACACACAAGAATCAGGCTTTTTAATGCTAGATGAAGTCTGATTAGACCTGTATCACAGAGGTTTCTAACCAAATTATTATTTCTAAAATTTAAATAGTGAGTTTGAGCCATATATTGATGTTGATGCGGGGGCCTCAAAGAATTATGCACCACCTTTAGCTAAATATGATTTTAGACAAAATTACGAAGAAATGATTTTAATCTTGCAAGAACTGAGTTTATAGAAGTTAGGGAAGAGGAACCGCCTAACAAAAAACTCACAAATTCTACGACTTGTTAAATGCAGCACAATGATCAATATGAAAAGATTGCATGAACTATGTTAAACTATCTGTGGCCATAAGAATACTGAGCATCAAAATTAAATATAATATATCACATGAATATTTTAATTAATTTATAGATGTGCTTAAAAAGCCAAATTTATATATATATATATATAGTTCTAGAAGACCTGATCAAAACAAAAAAAAAAAAAATTGAAGTCAAAATTTGGTTTAAGCTTAGAAAAGATAGACTAATGCATCAATAATTGTATGATGTATTACAAGGACTACGTAATGGATATTGAATGAACATTTTATGAAACTCCTATATTCAAGCCATAGAATAGAAAATAATGCAAATAAAAAGATGTTCCTTATAATCGATTATTTGGCTAGCCTCTTACTCCATGTTTTCAGAGACTATATGTATATATACATTTATCTAAACATAATATGATGACACCACAAGAGAGCAAATAAATTAATTTTTTTGAGTCATCCATCAGATGGAAAAGCATGGAAGCATTTCAATTATACTTACCATGATTTTGCAGTTGAACCATGCAACATCAGACTTGATCTTTGTGTTGATAATTTCACTCTCTATAGTCACTCTTTGTCACCTTATTCATGTTAGCTAGTGATACTTACAATATATAATCTACCTTTAGAAATATGCATGACCACACCTTTAATGTTCCTCACTTAAATTATACCCAGGCCCTAAAACTCTAAAGTATGAAATTGGTGTCTTCTTGCAGCTTCTAATTGATGAGCTAAAAATCTTATGGGATATTAGTGTACTCACATATGATATCACTATAAAGTAGAACTTTAGATTAAGACCATACTTATGTGGACTATTAATGACTTTTTTACATATGGAATGTTGTTAGGATGGAGTACTGCAATAAAATTGTTCTGTCCATACTGCATGGATTTACTCTAAAAAATGGTTAAACAAATTTCTTGATTTGATTGTCACAATTTGTTCCTATATGCTGATCACTCATTTAAAAGAAATAAAGATGTATTTATAAAAATCAAGTTGAGAAGTCCAAGCCTTTGTAAAGATTAAATGCGGAAGACTTATTGTAAATTGTTAGTTCAATTCTCATTATAAGCTCATATATTATCCAAATCTTTCAAGTTATGGTGTCGATCACAACTAAACAAGAAGTATTTTTTTGGATTTACCTTATTGGAAGTCTAATCTGATTAAGCATAATCTTGATGTGATGCATATTGAGAAATATATTTTTTACAATATATTCAACACTATGATGAATGTTAAGAAAATAAAAATAAAAATAGTGTGAAGGCTAAATTAGACATAAAGAATTATTGCGGGAGAAGAGACTTAGAGCTAAAAGAGACTACTTGTGGAAAACTTTTGAAGCCTAGAGCTAAGTACTAGCTCACATTAAATCAATAAGAGAGCAGTTTGTAAATGGGTATAATCATTAAAGGTTTATTTGAATTACAATTACATTGTAAATATAATATGCTTCAACATCTAAATTTTTTTATAAGATGATTACAGGCTTAAGGAAATGCATAGTCAGAGTTCGTTGGTGCAAGCACTTTATCTAGACATTCTAAGTAATCTGAGTATGACATTTAGAGAGAGGATATTGGTGGTAAGAAAAAAGAAAGAATATATGGCCTAGGTTTGCATGGATTGACATATGATGCACACCATTTGTTCTCTGGAATTGGCAGTGATGTTATCTACAAGCTAGTTAGAAGGTGTATTGTGCGATGATCAAGGACATTGAAGCTCAGATGAATGTGTACATAGAAGCTCAAATGGTTGTCATAGATGCCAAGATGAAAAAGATGTGTTGAGACAGTCAGAAAGGGAAATAGCCAATTATAGAGAGAGGAGGAGGACGTTGGCGATGATGGTGAGCATACTGATGATGAGTAGTTCTCTATTTACATATCATTTTATCTGTTTGTACTTTTAGATTTTGTTTAAAATCATGTTATTTTTGTATGATTAACTAGTAAACATTTCACTGTAATGTTTATGATTTGAAACCTCTATAATCAATTTTTTTTAAATCAACTTTTTTAATGCTATGAATTTCTATCAAAATTGTTATGATCATATTAGAGTTAATAGAGGACTAATTGTGTTGTCATTGTTTAGTTTGTTGGTGTAAAAATTAGAACATATAAATATCTCTTTAATTTATTTTTCAATTTTGTACAAATTTTTGCCGGATTTCTGATAAATTTTCCATTGAAAAGGTTGATACAAACCATCGTGATCTTTCTGATGGATTAGCAATTTCCAATGGCAGGATTTCCGGTGGAATTTTCGTCTGAATGTTTGCCAAAAATTTATGTCGGGAAATTTCTGGTGGGAGTTTTTCCCTGGTGGAACTTCTCATGGGTCGGTCCATCGGTTCATTTAGAAAAGTATTCTTACAAAAAATTCATCGAAAAACCGTCGTAATTTTTTTCCCAACGGATTTTTTAGACCATCGGAACACATATCCAACTAAGGTTTTACCAAAGGGTACGAATATGTTAGTAAAATGGCTTAAAATTTTTGTGTGGGAAGCACATACATAAATCAGGTGGGTTGGAGCATGTTGAAGATTGTGCGCTTGAAGTGTGTGCATGGATTGATCTAAGCTGGGATATTAAAGATAATGCCTGAGAAGCGCGTGTGTGAATTGTTGCGAAGGTCAGTGCCTCTAGATGGCTGCTTGGTATCAAGATTTCAACAAAATTTAAATAAAATTTTATTAGCATTTTAAAACAAAATCCAAGTAGAATTTGAATAAAATTTAAGAAAATCTTTTTAGCTTAATTCGAACATAATCTTGAACAAAATCTGAGCACGATTTAATGAAAATTTTGAATAAACATTGGACATGATTTTTTAACAGAATTTTAATCAAAATGTAAATGAGATTTGAACAGAATTTTAAGCAAGATCAAAACTTAACGATATCTTAAATAAAATCTGAGCAAAATTCTGATTAGAATTCAAGCAAGATTTTAAAGTAGGATTTTTTGTGAGACTTTGCTAAACAGCAAAAAAAATAAAATGACAACGTTGAATCTTATAGAATTTATCTTCTCACTTTACCTTAAATCCTGCGGATCTCATCAACTCTTCCTCTTCTTCGTAAACAGCCCGTCTCTTTGACGCTTTTTTATTTATTTTTTGAGATATTTGAGCGAATTTAATCACAGACTTACACATACATAATGTATATACGAGGACTTAAACCAAGGCATATGGTTGAAAACTCTCTAAGTTAAAATGCCTTACACCCTCATCGATGCTTTCTATGACGAGCTCCGGTCACGACTTCTCAGTGATAAGGACATTTGAGAATTTGGGGAATACAGGAGAAGATGGAGAGCTATCTTTCCTTTTTTTAGTAACACGAATTGTTGAGTGTCGCAGATTTCTTTTCATGGTGTATTGCACAGATGTATGTGTTAGAGTTGGCAGAAGTTTGTAGAAGGATGTGGGAGGGAATAGAGCTAGTAATTAATTAAGAGAGGGATAAAACAAGCGAGAGGTGGCTGTAGGATTTAGGATAAGCATCATTATATTCTTCTGTTTTTCTTAAACGAAATTATCATTTAATTAAGTGATAATAATTTTATTTTAATTAATTTAATTTAATTTTGTTTGACTTAAATTTGTAATTTTAACTCATAATTAAATTAACCTGCAGTTTACACACAAAAGAAAAAGAAAATATACAAAATCCATAGAGAATTTTGTTATTTTTTCAATGATGTTAAAATCATATGATTTTGACAAGAAATGAGTGAGTTCTCTCTAAAATAATAAGTAGAGTTGGATTCTTTGAATTTCAGTTTTCATTTGGAGATTCAACCAAAACTTTAGGAATCCAATTAGAATTAGATAAACTTTCAAAAAAATAAATGTTGTAAAAAATTTTTTAACTTTTTAACTATACTAAAATTATGTAATTCTTATAAGAAGTGAGTAAGTTCTTGGAATAGTAAAGAAGGATATAATTTTTTAGTCTAGATTTATATAATAGGATTCTTACAAGAATTGCAGTTTATTTTATTAAAACTAGCTTAAAAGAAAAACATATTAGTTATAAATAATTTCATCAGCTTTTTAAGAGAGATAATCATCATACGATTTTGGCGAGAGATTAGAAATTTATGCTTAAAATAGTGAAGGAGAAGTCAATTTTGGAGTAAATTAAATTTAATTTGAGTCAAGTTGAGATGACTCAAACTGCAAAATTGGGTTTAAATTTTAGCTCAAATTTTAGAATAGTATTTTTAATATTTTAAAATAATGATCAAAATAAAATTATTCTTTGTGATGGAAAATAAGTCTAATGTTAAAGAGATTAAGAATATTAATAATTCAAACCCTCATCCTCTCTCTCTCTCTCTCTCATGCACTCACAACTATGGTTTTAAAAATTAGATTGGGATGGCTAATTCAACCAATTCACTTGTGAACCAATCCTCCTATTAGTTCAATCCAATTTGAAAATTACTTTTTTTTTTGCACAAAATTAGCCATAAGTAATAGTTAAATTGGTAAAATAAATTAGTTTTTGAATAATCAAATGATTCTAATATTAATCATTTAAAATAGTTTTAATTTTTATTATATCAATCAAGCTAATCAGTGATTCAATTTTAGTCGAGCTATTAAATCATGAACCTATGTTTCTTTTAGTTCAATATATAATCAATTTTAAAACCTTGTATAAAACATAATTAGTATAAGATATGTGTATAATAAAGGGGCAATTGATAGGTTGGACATCTCTTGGTGGATTAACTTCAAGCTAAGAGGGCTTTAAATTATTTGATCTTAAATGCAAATAATTAATGATATATTTAATTGTATAAAATTATCATTTAAATAGATAAATTTATTTTAATAAAAAATTTCTTAGTTGCTAATTAAGAGTAATCAGCATAATATTTATTAATCATAAAAAAATTTAAAGTAGTACATTTATTTTAAAAATAATATAAAATATAAAATATAAAATTAATTTAAATTTATATTATGCATATCTTAAAAGTTAGTAAATTTAAGGAGCAATCATATACATAGCACTAAAAACATTGCTATTTATGAAACTAGTATTCTCTTGCATCCATTTTTCAAATTCTAACTCAAATATCAAACTTTACAATAAATCTTGTGGCATTTAAAAATGTGTGAGGGCACCACAAAAATCTTTGTGATACTTATTTAAATGGTTGAATACGATGCTAAGAAATAATATACTGCCTCAAAAGGCAGAGATATCACTCTACGATAGATCCAATCATTTAATAAGGACTCATAACACTAAGGGGGTCTATATGTACTAGAGATTTTTCTCTTATCTTACATGGATGAAGTAAGACGGGTTTTATTTTAAGCCAGGTTGTTAGTTCTCTGTAAGGGCAAGCACTTATAGTTAATTGCATCATATAAAGTATGAATCACTTAAAAAACTCTCGATTAAAGTAGTCAATTTTAATTTTATAGATTTAAAAGAGTATGATCAAAGAATTGTTTAGTTTAAAAATCAAATGGGAAGAATCAAATAGGAGCAGCTCTTTTTAGAGTCCAAAGAAGAATAAGTAAGAAGTGTTATGATATCAGTAGCGAACACTTAATCCATTCTATTGTTGGGCTTTATGTTTTTAAAGTTGAAATTTATATTATTTTGGTTTACCAATCTATTATAATGTTAGGACTTATATCCGAGCAGCATAAGACTATGAGAGTGCCTAAAAGATGTAGACTTATGCTTATAGCACATGAGAAATAAGTAGCCTTGAAACTTATAACTAAAGGTGTTTCAGCATAATCTAAAACCTTAACCTATTCTAATTGAGGATGGTGGGATATATTGTCATATTCTCACCCAATAATATGAACCTATCACCTCTTAGACTTACATCTACTTAGAGTGGTATGACTAAAATTATATACTTTAAATCAATGCAAATGAAGTCTTCTGAAATGCAAGATAGCTAGACTATCATTTATTTAAAAAGAAATCTAAGATCCTAATCACACTCCCTAAGCTTCTAAGATCATGTTTAGTATGAAAATACACTTAACTAATGTAATAATTATCACTTTGTAACATTTATTTTGACACAAAATTTTATTGATAAGACTTGTAAATGCAATTATGCCTACAAGGAGATGTAGTTAGAAAGAGATTATGGGTTAAATCAAAAGCGAAGGAAAAGATGGTTGTCCATAATGATCACACTCTACTCCTTTTTGTGTACTAGGAGAAATGACCAATTCAAAAGAAATGAAGGAATATACAAGTATGATTTGAATACACATTAAATAATTATATTTCATTGTGGTGTTTATTTTTTAGATGATGTGAGACACCACGCAGATCTTAGGGGGTACTTATTGAAGTGATCATGATGACATTGGGGCGATGTACTATCTCGAAAGATAAAATCACCTATAATGGACCTAATCTGTCAGGACTCCTAAGGCATGATGGGTCTTCGAATATACCATAGATATTTTCCCTATTTTATATGGAAAAGTAAAGTAGGGTTTATTTTAAGCTGGGTTCGTTAAGTTCCCTATAGAGGCAAGCCCCCATAATTAATTACATCCTAAGAAATAGGAATTCCTTAAAATACTCTCGATTAAAGTAGACAATTAGGGTCTCCAAAGATTTTAAGGTTAAGACTATCAAAGGATTAGTTATTTTAGAAAATTAAATGGGATAGATCAAGGAGAAGACTTATTATTGGAAGTCAAAGAGAGATAGTAGGGAATGCTCATGATACTAGAAATCTAGTGAGCGTTCCAATCTATCATTTGGTTGGGCTTTATATTTTTGAAATTGAAGAGAGTTAATTATTTGAGTTGACATTTTATTAGAATACTAAGACTTATAATCCCACAATATAAGATTATGAAAATGCCTAAGATATGAGAATTTATGCTTATAGCCTAAAGGAAATAGCTACCTCAGATCTTAAATCTAGGGAGCTTTGGCGAGGGCCAAAACACGACCTAAATCTAAGGCGAAAATGGGTATATGATTTATCTCCACAAGAGAGAATAAACCACCCAACTACTGGACTTATTATCTCCTTGGAGTGTCAGTCAGCTAACTCCTCCTACGCTTTAAATCCATATAGATAAGTCTTATGCTTTACAAGATGGCTAGGTTGTTGTTTATTTAGAAAGGAGACTAAGTCTTTAAACTCACTCCCTATGAGACTAGAGCATGAGTGGTATGAATTTATGACTTAATCTAATACAAATTTTATCAAATTTATTTGATTCTTTTGGACTCTTTATTTTGACACAAGCTATGGGATTTTGTATGCCTAAATGCATGAGAACTTGATTATGGGCCAAATCAAAGAGAAAGGGGTGTTCTTCCATCAAAGGCTCTCATAAGTTAAGCCTTTATTCTCTAGCACAAATGGAAGCCCCTTCTTAACAAGAGTGGAAGAATATGACATGCATGATGTTATACATACAATCATCCAGCTAAGGGGTTGCTAAATATTTTTTTTATTATCTTAATTTAATTCCTAGGCTTTTATGTGAGGTTATGAGTTATTTTAAGTTTTAATTACGAGTTATTAATTGGGGTAAAAAATTAATTTTATCTAAGATCTACTGCACCTAGGGCACACATTCAAACATCAAACATAAAGAAACTAGAAAATGTATATTTGTTAATCTAAACACAACATCAAATAATTTTATAGACTACCTAAAAGAATAAAGGCCGGTTGTTATTTGTACACCCGAAAAGAAAAAAAAAGATGGGTAGCGACTCTGCCCTTATACAACAATTACAAAATAATAATATGTTATGGGGTCTTCTTTTCTTCATTTCTTCATTCTCTTCCTTTTGATTTGATTTGCTCCAAAGGCATCACGGGGAACCCAGAGACAAAATTACGGCCATTGCTCATCTAATCCCCCATAACACTAATCTAATTCTAATGCAAAATTACATTAAAAATAGCAAAAGTAAATCTAGCTACAAAACAAAAGTTAAACACAATACAACTCAAAGTTATATGAATAATTTGGACTTAGCACCCACACATGGGTAGACTATCTAACATGAGTTATGCTTAGGAGGCAAAACAACTGCGACAAATGCATTTATATTTTTTATTCTGGCCCATTTAGCATAATCCCTTGTAGAAAATAGGATTAGGCTAATCACAGCCTACCATCCATTCTATGAGGCATACACCCTAACATCTAGTCTAAAATATTGCATCACAATATTAGACATACATTAACAACTAGAAGTGGTGACTTAGTATTCAAATGTGTGTGCTTAAGGCATATATGGAAAAACTTTACTAGGCTTCTTTAGTTTAAGTTTCAATTTGGAGTTTGAATTTGTTTAAATTTTACCTATGAGTGATTTCAATTTAAATGATTTAATGATTTAATTTTTATTTTTATTTCACTTTTATTTTGTTAAAATGATATTTAGGTTTTCAAGAATGAAGAGTGGAATGAATTCCATTTGTAGACAGAACTCACCCTATTCTACATCCTAACTCTTAAAGAGTCTAACTAAGGTCTTTAAGTATCTTAATTAGCCCATTTGAATTTGTCCAACTCATTTGATTTGATTTATTTGATTTGATTTAAATTTAGAATTTGAGTTTGTTTAAGTATTTGATTGATTGATTTTAGATTAGATGTTTTGGTTTAATTAAATCTTGATAATTCAATATTCTTAATATCTAATGAAGTTTAAGTTTGTTTAAATCCATGTATTTTTGATTGGTTAAATTTAGATTAGATGTTTTGGTTTAATTAAATCTTGACAATTCAATATCCTTTTAAATTAATATCTAATTATTTTCTTTGATTATAGTTATGTGATTTAATTTTATGTTTATCATGGTTCATTTATTTGTAGTTTGATCAGATTAGATTAATTGATATTTTATTCTAATTTTAATTGAGTTTGATTCTTTGTAATTAAGATTTTATTTTTAATCTCATCGATTTGTCATGTTTATCAAAGTTTGGTTTGTATTTTAATTTCATACATTAGATAGTTAATTAGTTTATCTTATTTAAATAGGTTGAATGAGATTTGATTTGATTACATATTAAATTGATGAGAGTCATTCTTAATTTATTTTAATTTGATTTCATTTGATTTGATTAGCTTTATTAGTCTATGGGTTTGCATAGGTTCAATGTGATTATGTAATTAGTTTAATTAAGAAGTATATTTATGTTAATTATAAAGATTTGTTTAATTTTCAATTTGATTTCATATTTGTTTAGGTTAATGATGTAATTAATGACTTAATAATTTATATTTAATTTAGGTTTTGATTAGTATTTAATTACATTTAGGTTTGATTAAGTTTAAATTTAATATGATTAATTTAATTAACTTAATTAGTTTATTTAATATGTGTGATCAAATTAATTAGTAGATTAATTTAAGTGTTTGATTTGAATTCGATTTAAAAAGTTACTTTGGTTCATTAAGATGATGGATTAATTCATTAGGTTTGCATTAATTAAGTGTTTATTCAATTGGATTAGCTTAAGGGTAATTAGTTTAATTAAGAAGTGTTTTAAGTTAAATTAAATTAAATATTTATTTAATTTAATTTGGTTTTATATTTATTTAGATTAATGATGTAATTAATGACTTAATGAGTTATGTTTAATTTAGGTTTTGATTAGTATTTAATTTCATTTAGGTTTGATTAAGTTTAAGTTTAATATGATTAATTTGATTGACTTAATTAGTTTATTTAAGATGTGTAATCAAATTAATTAGTAGATTGATTAAGTGTTTGATTTGAATTTGATTTAAAAAGTTAATTTGGTTCATTAAGATGTTGGATTAATTCATTAAGTTTGCATTAATTAGATGTTTGATTAAGGGTAACTAAATTTTTTTTAAAATCTTTAGATTAATTAAAGGTTTGTTTAATTAATGACTTAATTTCCCGCATGAGAGTGATTTGATTTAGTTAAGTGTTTTACTTAAGTTTGATTTGATTAAAGGATCATTATTATTATCAATTGATTAAATTAAGTGATTTCATTGTTTGTTTTTATTTCAATTAAACTTGATTATTCATAATCATAGTTAGGTTTGATTTTTTTTCATTTATTATGTTCATTAGATTTCATTCATGTTTGATTTAGTTGTTAGGTTTATGTATTAATGGCTAATTAATTATCTTATTCCAAATGGATGTGATTTCATCATATGTTAATTAAGTTTACTTTACCGTTATTTGGTTTAATTTGATTAATATCAAATGATTATGTTGAATTGGTTTATTAATCAATTTGATTTTTAATTTATTTAATGATTAATTAATATTTAATTTGTTTTAATTTGTTAAGTAGTTTCATATAATTAAGATCCAATACTTGATGTTGGTTTAACAAGATTATTTTGATTTTTACATTAAAGTTTCATTGATTTATTTAATTATGAGTTTAACTTTTTAAAAAAAAAAACTAATCATTTAATTGAATTTCATTAACTCAATTAGGTTCAATTTAGTTTAGGCATACATGATACTTTTTTGACTTAAGGTTTGATTACCAACCATTTGGGTATTACATCATTTCTGATTTTGGTTTGAATTTAAATTATTTCAAGATTATATTTTAATGGATTCCTTAATTGATTAAACTTTAATCTTTAGTATTTGTTTGGGGTTCATTAGGATTCAGAAAATCACATTATTTTTTTAAGAGTCCTAAATGTTAACTAAAGTGATTTAAACCATTTTGAAGAATTTTTTTGTAAATTTCTAGATTTTTATTTGATTTATTTTATTAAAATAGGCATTCTAAACGTCAAAATTTAATTTCTCTCAATCTAGAAGTCTTTTTTACTTGAGATTTTTATGGTAGGCGTATTTTAACTTTAATTTCAATCCTTAAAAAATTTCAACTCAATCCTACCTATATTTAGAGTAATTAATGAAACTTTATTTTTAATAAAACTTAAATTAAGCTCAAACCATTCAGTGAAATTTTAGGATTTTTGGTTTGTTGGATTCCTCTCGAAAAGATGAATCTAACAAGCCCTTGTTTAGAATTTTTGATTCGGTATTTTATTTTTTATGAATTTTTGAAGTTTCAGGTAATTTAAGTAAATTTTTTTAATCAGAAAATTCGATTTTTTGATCTAGCCTCGTCAGCACCGCGTGCGGCGCTGGCATGGCATCGTGGCGCCATGTGATGCCGTGTCCGCATAGTGATGGGGAAAATCGCAGCACGCGATCGCAGCGAGTGATCCGGACCATCCATCGACGACGATCGATCGATCACGCGATGTGAGACCGTGATCGCGACGACGAAGCACCCAATGGCGAACTACGATCGATGTCGAATGCAGCGGGCTTGATTGAGTGATCGAGCCGATCCCACCAACCATGGGATCGACTACTTGTTAACCACGATGTGAACGTAAAAATAAAGCTTTTAAGAAAATGAGAAATTCTAAGTAAAAATTTATCCAAATGGACTCATTTTCATGATGATTCACACCGAAAAAAATCTATTTTCTAATTGGGATGATATAAAATATAAAATAAAGGATTATCTAGGATAAATTTCTAAAATCACACAAATAATCGTCACAAATGAAGAATCCTAAGGTCGGCTATGGTTTGACGAAATTTAACTCATCGGGGATGGTTTCTGGTGGTGGCGAAGATCCGAGCGAACTCCTAGGTATGTGAGGAAGTTAACCTCCTTTGAACGTGCCTTTTCAATGTTCACCGTCGTCTTCAAAAGCTATTTATGTTTTTGAGCTCAAAAATGGCTCAAAGAGGTGGGGGATGGGTTCCTTTCTGCTTTGGAGAACTCTTGGGGCTGAATAGTGGTAGGAGGAAGAGGAATGAAGCCTCATTTCTCCCTCCTCTAATAGTGGCCGAAAATCCATTCTTTTTGAATTTTTTGGCTCTAAAATATTGTCATCTTGCTTGGAGTGGTTGGGATGGATGATTGATTGATTGAGGACTTTAAATTTTTGCTCCAAAGTCCTCTCTGTCCATATGATCACAATGCAAATGTTGGGGAGGAGTTAAGTGTGTGTGATTGGAAGAATTAAATGAGGTTGGATATAATCCTATGTGGGGGAGGATCCATGAGAGATTTAATTAGGTTGGGTTGATTTTTGGCTAATCCTAAAAAGGTTTGGGTGGGCTTTCATCAGCCCCAATGGGTCATGGCTTGGTTTCAAGGGATTTAGCTCAATTTGGGTCATATTCATCATATGGTTACCAATTGATCAAATTGGGTCAAACAAAGGCTTAGATTAGGTTCAAATGATGATTTGAAGAGTTTTGGTATGATTGATTTGATTTAATTTGACTTAGAATTGATTTTGCTCATTTGGAATCAAATGGGTCAAGTTGACCAATATGATCAAAATTGGCTAAATTGGCTTGGGTTATGGGTTGATTCATGTTCAATTGACTAATTGAAGATGAATGTGGTCTTTGGTTTGAATCAATTTGGATTTAATTTGAATTTTGTCTAATTTAACCCTTTATGTCAATTTGGGCTAGGTTGGGTCAAGTTAGCCAATTGGTCAAATTATGCTTACTATATGGTCAAGTTCAATAATCAATTGGAATGAACTTGAGCCATTTGTCAATCAATTTTGGTTAGATCATGATTTGACCCAATTTGATCCTTAGGCCAATTTGGGTCAACTTGGATCAATGGCCAATTGCTTGGTTTGGCTAATTGGTGGTCAAGTTATATTTAAATATTGACTTTGGGTTGATTCAAATCATTGGTTTCAATCAATTTGGTGTAGGATGAGTTTTTGGCTGTTATTTGGCTAAGGGTTGACTTCGTCAAATGACTATGTTGACTTTGTTTGACCCAATTGATTGCATTTAATCATCCTAGGGTGATCAACAATCATGATGGAAGGTTTTGGTAAGCTTGGTTCAATCCAATTTGGGTTGGACTGGAAGTTGGCTCAATGGGTCCTTTAGGTCAAAGTGGACGGTGGGTTAATTGATTTGGTCTTGGTTTGATTTGAGTTTAATTGAACATATATATGAGCTCTATATTGAAATATAAATTCAACAGCAATAAATTTGAAGTCCAATAGGTTTTGGCTCAATTGAAAGTTTTAAGTTAAAAGAGCAAAGTTAGGCTTGGCTTAGGTTGAGTTGAATTTGGTTTGATGATTGTAGGTTTTATTTATATTTGGATAAATGATTGAATGAATGATTGATTCGAGATAAAATCTATTGGTTTTGACTTGATTTGTATAGAATTTGGCTAAGCCCAAAGAATTATCTTAAAAGGGTTTAGATTGAGTTTGGATTTAATTTTTTATATAATTTTGGTCATTTGAATTTGGATTTCATTTTTATTTGTGAATATAAATGAAGGAATAATTGATTTATAAAGAAATCAATTGAATTTGTATTAGTTTAAAGGGAGTTTTGGCTAAGCTTATGAAAGTGGTTCATATGGCTTAGGAAGAGTCTTAAGATTTGAGTTTGATTTGGAGTCAAATTTGGATATGGATTTGGAATTTGGATTTGAATGTGAGGTTTGGTTTGAGACTTGAATCTGGGTTTGATTTTAGAAAGTATATCTAGATTGGGTTTAGGCTATAGGATAGGTGATTTTCTTAAGTCTTAAGGCATGGCCTAATCCTATGATTAACCCTTCTAGATCTCTAGCCTTAGGTTAAGTGTTCACCTAATCACTAGAAGTGTCTTATGACTAAGGAGTTCTTAGTGTCTAGAAGATTCATAAGTCTAAGAGGATGGGGTTGAGAGCTTACTCCAAAAGTGAGGTCAACAAAGGACCAAAGTGTGGTGTAACCAAAAGGCACACCACGTGCATTGATTGAAATGATCAACAACATCCGTAAGATTGCAACAAATAATAAGTGATCTATACCTAGACAAAGGTAGATCAATCAATCTTAGTCAGCTCTTTATGCGCATAAGGAGAAAGAAAAGAATCCACTGGGATTGAGTACATGAACCTTCCTCAGGGAAACAGTTTGAGCTTTGGGATATGAATCAGTTTGATTATGAGTATGATTTGTTTGGGTATATCAGGGATAAGAATCTATAAGATGGGGTCAAGATCAAATTGATTTTAATTTATTTTATTCTAATTGATATGGAGGCATATTCGCTGGGGATGTGTACTCAAATCCGCTAAGGATTGAGTATGAGAACCTCTCACTAGAGAAGCATGTTCAGGCTATCCGCTAGGGATAAGAATTTAATTAGATTTTTTTGATTTGTTTGAGTAGACTCCACTAGGGAGGTTGGTTTAATTTGTTATGGCTCCACTAGGGAGAAGGGTTCTAGATTTAGGGCATATACGTTGGGGATGTACACTCGGTTAAATTTATTTGATTTAGATTTAAGCTCCACTATGGAGGCTAATTTGATTTACGCCTCGCTAGGGAGAAGTTTGGTTTGTCCAATATATTTAATTTGACTCCACTATGGAGGTTGATTTTGAACTTATTTTGTTATGGATCCTACCGGTGTGCGATGGATCACACTAAGAAGGAGCCACAGGGGCCTTGACCTATCTTAAATTTATAAGTCCAAAGGGGTAGTATACCTGCCATAAGGTAGGACTATCCAACCTAAGGGGTTGCCTTTCGGCGTGCAACGACTATGCTAAGAAGAAAGCGTAGCAAACTTACATCTTCCAAGGGAAGGAAAAGCCGTTGGGGTGATCTGTTGGATGGACAACATATCGAACCCTACCTCGAACTAGAGTGAGCTCTTAGGGGATCTTACCTCAACTCAAGAGTAGTCCTGATGATTAATTTGATTTTAATTTCATTTGATTTGATGCAACTTGTTTTAATTTAATTTGTGTGTTATGTTATGGACCTACATGCGATGGACCCAGAAGAAGGGACTATGTCATTGACTATCTCGATTTACAAATCCAAAGGGTAGTTACCCACAAGGTAGGACTATCCGCCTAAGGGTTGTCTTCGGTATACAATGGTTGTACTAGGAAGAAAGCAATGTAACTTACATCTTCCAAAGTAGGGATAGCATGACCGTGATGTAACAAATCAATCACCTAAGGCGAATTTGATTGAATGCATGTGGACTCATATCGACTTAAGAATAGTCATAATTAATTTAATTTGATAGTGGTTGCATGCGATGGATCTACTAAGAAGGAGCTAATACCTTGAACTATCTTAGATTTATAAATCCAAAGGGATAGTCTACTAGCCATAAAGTAGGACAACCAACCAAGGTGCCTTTGGTGTGCAATAGTCAAGAAGAAAGGCTTGCACTTACAACTTTCTAAACAAGGAACCATTGGGTGATCGATTGATGCACAATGAATCAAACCCGACTTAAGGCTATTTTGAATGTCAGTGGACTCATATCGACTCAAGAATAGTCATAATTAATTTAATTTTAGATGAATCCTATCGGTGTGCGATGGATCTACTGAGAAGGAGTTAATATTAGTCAAGATTTATCTTAGATTTACAAATCCAAAGGGATAGTCTACCAGCCATTAGGCAGAACTAACCAACCTAAGGGGTGTCTTTCGATTTGTAATAGTCAAATTAAGAAGAAAGCGTGGGGACTCACATCTTCCTAAACAAGGAACCACTGGTGATCTCGCTAATAAATCAAATCCCGATCGCCCATTTTGCGATGGTCGAAAGAATGTTAATAGACTTATATCTTTCAAAGCAAAGACCACCGGTAACTGGTGGCACAACAAGTTGAACCCGACCTAAGACTAATTGAGAGAGTGCACGGACTTATCTCAACTCAAAGTAGTCAAGTAATTTTTATAGGGAGTTTTGTTGACACTACCCTAAAGATAGGATGCCTACTTGGGAAAAGGGCCACTGTTGGCTTGAATTCCTAATCCACAACAAAGATATAATTTATTTATTTTATATTTGCATGGACCCTGTTGGTTTGCAAGGGACCACACTGAGAAGGAGCTCATATCAACCTAGTCCTATCTCAGACTTACTGGACCAAGGGAGAATCTACGCATCCGCTGAACAAATTCTCCAACCACAGGGGTGGTTACTAGAAATTGGGGATTGTCCAATCTAAAAATAACTAGGGTAGTGTCTAAATGGGGTCGCTAAGGACATGAACCAAATAGGGTGCCCATAGGGGAGGTGTCGCTAGGGGCTTTATCCAAAATCCTATAAAAGAAAGCCTGTAGGTATTCGGTGGCCAACTCAAGGAGAAAGCGCGGGGACTCACATCTGCCAAGAGTGGTATATCCACCGTGAGTCATGCATCATAACCAACCAACCTAAGGTGCCCATCAATTTGATAATGTCTAGAAAGAAGGCATGTATTTACATCTCTAAGCGCGATTGTCGGATAGTCTATCTTCAGCTCGATAGGGGCTATCCGACCTAGGGCGACTATTAAGTGAGGGGTCCTGCGTAGGGACCAAACCAGGCTTGAAATAGTCAGGAGAAAAGGAGCCATTGGGGGACTTATCCTAAACCTCAAATATACTCGACCTAGTCATTGCATGATGGCTAGTTCAAGAAGAAAGCATGTAGGCTTACATCCTCTTAAACAAAGTCAACATGAGATATTTGCTTATGCAAGAAGGCCTATCAAACTACAAGTGATTGAATGGTCAAGGAAAGAAAGCGAAACTCACATCCGCACAAATGACCACTGGGTGACACATCGTAAAGATGACCGACCTAGACAAAATGAGTGAGTGTCACGGGGCTTGCTCCCACATCAAAATAGAGATAAAAGATATGTGTTTGTAGGATAGAATGTCGCGTTCTCTTACACCTACCCTAAACATGTAGAATAATGGATGAAATAGTGCTACATGAGCATTGTGACTCCACCAAGAAAGGATGTCGCTTGGGTTCTCTTGCACCTAACATAGTTGTACTAATCGAAATAGGATGTCTCTTGGGTTCTCTTACACCTATCCTAATAGTACTGGAGAATTGTTTGTAGTTAGTGTTTGTATGTGGAGGGATGCCTCTTGGATTCTCTTTATACCTACCCTAAACACATCATCAATTCACAAGCAAAGATAGTCCTCAACACGAAAGAGATATAATTTCCAATGAAAGAAAGTTTTATTGATAATTATTTTCAAACAAGACTTATTGATAGTAATTTTTTAGGTAGAGCCCATTGATTGGAAGCATTGGGCGCTCTCCTTTACAATTTATGAGTTGATAAGATCCTTCTTGGTAGGCCTTCTCTATGGCATAAGGGCCTTTCCAAGTGGGTTCAAATTTGTCTCTCATCTTTTGACGAGCAACAATTAGTCTCTTTAGAACTAAAACAAGCTCTCCTACTTAAAAAAAGCTCTAGGATGGCAACTTGTTATGAGCTTGAATCATTTGGCTTTGTATAACTCGAGGTTAGCCTGCGAGGCATCTCTCTCCTCCAAACCTTCGAGCTCTTCCAATAACTTGGCATTCGCTCCATTATGATTTTGCTACCCACGATGATCCTTAGTGATGGGAGGACTTCTAATGGTAGACCGACCCATACACTAAGGAGAATGATTGATTGTTGGAGTTCTATATGTGGCACGGTAGGCCCACAAGGCTTCAACTAATTATTCATGCCACTATCGCTTATTGTCATCAAGTGACTTCTTTAATATTTGGATGAGAGTTTTGTTGAAGGCTTCTATTAAGCCATTAGCCCTCGAGTAGTAGATGGTACAATATCTCCAATCTATGTTGTGTCTCCAAGCAAAGTTGTTGATTTTAGTGCTCTTAAATGCAGTACCATTATCGAATATAATTCGTTGAGGCACCCCGAACCTATATACGATATGGTTCCTAAAAAACTAGAGCACATGTTTGTGACCTCTCAAGTGGGATTGCCTCCACACTTGGAAAAGTAGCGTGGCTAGAATGAACCATGACCTTGGAAGAAGGAGGATCGATCAACCCACTATGGTTCCCCAACACTCAAATGGCCATGAGGCCAATATAGATGAATGGTGGTTGATGTAGACCACACCGTACGACATTGGTGGCATATCCTAGCTGTCCATACACCTATGATCAAGGCCGTAGTATCCTGTCTCTTGATCTTGGCTTTCATCTTTGGACAATTGATGTGCTGATAAACTTGAGTGTACTCCAATGATCCTACGAGCTTCATGTTTGTCCGCATAAAACATATATGATTGAAGGACCACCGATAAGGTTCCATCCACGAGAGCGTAGGAAAGGGCTCTCTACTTCAGATGTGCTAGTGATTTCTCTTGAGGTAGTTTGCCTATATTAAATAATCCATGAATGGTTGCCTCCAATCGACTCCTCATCCTTTGCAATGGCAACCTCCCCTTCAAGAGAGAATCTCGATGAGTTCAAAGATCAACAAGGATAAGACTTGTCTATTTTGGACCCTTATTGGAATGGACTCATCTTCATGCCAACTCTTGGCAAGCTTGGCTAATGCATCAACCTACTGCATTTTCTCTCCTCGAGAATCTTATAAATGGTAACCGGGATTTGGGCCAACAACTCCATAGTATATGTGGTAATGATGAGCTTAGCTTTAGAACTTTGTAGGACCCAAGTGATTTGGTTGATGACTAACGAGAATCCAAAGATGTTGATGCTCTAGATGCATAATGTAACTAACTCACCGACAATCGAGCCTCATATTCAACTTCATTGTTGGTGCATGGATTGACAGATGATATGAGAATCTCATCACGTAGTCGGAGGAGAACTATTCCTACCCTGCCTTCCCCAGATAATAAATTGTGGTTCTTCTCCTTTGAGAGGAAGTCGCACATCAAAAAATACATCTCTGGCAATACTAGTGTCCCCTAAGTTCATGATTTGTTCATCGAGGTCATCACTAAGGGAGAATCAGAAGTGGTGTGCGCTAAGAAATCTACTCATGTCCCTTCACCGCATTAGGGGTATGAATGTGATATCAAACTACGATAAAATCATAGACCACCGTGCCAACCGTCTTGATAGTGTCAACCATGTCATGAGATATTGTAGTGGATTGATTCTAGAGATCAATTCACCTTATGAGAAAGCATGTAGTGTCGTAGCTTTTAGGATGCAAAGATTAAAGCTAGGCAGTGCTTTTCAATAGGTGAGTAGTTTGCCTCAGTAGGGATTAGACGGCGATTGAGATAGTAAAGAGCATTTTCTTTCCTTTCATCATTAGTTTGAGCTAACAAAGCCCAAGGGAGTCATCTAATGTGGTTGTGGAGAGGATCAATGGCTTTCCCAGGATAGCTAGAATCGGCAGCGTCATCAAGTATTGCTTGATGTCTTCAAAAGCATGATGGCACTTATCATCCCACTTGAACTTGGCATCCTTTTTATAAGTGTTGAGAATGAAGATCTTCTGATAAGTTGGATATGAAGCATCTTAGATATGCCAACCCCCTTAGAATGGTTTGAGTTGAGTTAGACTTTTGGGGTGGCATTTCTAAGATAGCTTGATCTTTTCCAAATGATTTTAATTCCCCAGTTGAACAACAAACCCAAGAATTTCCGAAGCTACTCAATGCACACTTTAGAGGGTTCATTTTGAGGTTGTATTATCTTAACGTTCAAAACTACTCAAGTCAAAGAGATGGTCTTCTTTTTGCTTTTAACAATGATCATCAACATAGCATTCAACTTGATGATGAATGAGTTCATTGAAGATTCGAGTCATGGTGGTATGTGGCACCAGCATTTTTGTGGCCAAAAGGCATGACTTTATAACAATAAATTTGATCGAGTTTGAAAGGCAATATTTCTTTCATCCTCTGGCCATCTTAATTTGGTTGTAGCATGACCCATCCATAAAGGAGAATACTACATGAGATGAGGCAATGTCCACCATTAATTTTGTATAGGAAGTGAAATTCATCCTTAGGACATTCCTTATTTAGATCCCTAAAATCAGCATATGAATTTGTCCATTCTTTTCTTAACTGGGATGACACAACCGGATAGGATATTTTTTTCCTGATAAAGCCAACATCGATCAATTTCTTGATTTCAGAAGTGACTAGTTGTTCAATGTTTAATCGCATGCGTCTATGAGCTTGCTTTATAGGTTAACATTAGGTTATATAGGATGTATGTGAGATGACGCATTTTCATAACTCCATGCAAAGCAGTCCTTAAACTCAACTAATAGTCTAACTAAGTCATTGGTTTCTTCTTCATTTAACAAAGAGCTGATGTATGTCGGCCGTGGATTGTCTTCAGTTCCCAAGTTGATTTCTTTGAGCTTATCGATGGTTTATCTAATCTTTTCTTCAAACTCTGGCAGTGCATCTCTAACTTCAGGCTCACATGGGTCATCTCAAGTTTCTAAACATACCTCTTCATAGGAGTTAGCATGATTTGAGAAGAACCTATCAGACTCCAAATGATTTATGATGACTAGTAAATGGTTATCATCATCAACTAGACCCACTATGTCGAATCCTAGTCCTAGTCTTGATTGAGAATGCCTAGTTTGGTTATCCCATAGCCTTTCAAAGTAGTATGACCTGTTTAGACCAAGTATGTGGGATTAATCCCTTCTTTTCTATATTAAGAACATACCAATCAAAAGGTAATTATATTAAATCTTTATATGAATCATCCTCAAGTTATACATCGGCTTCCTGACTTGAGGATGATGCTCCTAACAAAATCTCTTTGGCTTGACATCTGTGGATGACTTGGGGGCCTCCTTAACTACTAAACCTTCAACTTTCTAGGAAGAAAGTGAGGTTAAAGCTAAAGTTCCCAACTACTGACTATTCTACATAATAGTGATTCAAATACATTCATGCTTTGCTGGAGGCCTGGTCTTCATCACTATCCGCTCAAATGTCACCTTCAAAGGTACCCACCGAGAGGGCATGCATTAACCACGTGAGACTCATCATCAACTGGACTCTAAGTCTATGTGGATAGGGGTACTCTGAGTCGGAACATACCCCTATGGTTGGCCACCGAAGGAGAGGTCTTCCACCTCAAAGCCTCCTCAATTTATCTCTTCTCTACTTGGTGGGTGTTGAGTCATCCTACCCATGTGTTCATATGAAGGAGTGAACTGTGGACGGAATGTAACATCTGGCTCTACCTTTTTCTCGGTGTTTGATTCTCGCTCACTTATATTTTCATTTTCTCTTCCTTTTTTCTTTTCTTTTTCTTTTTCTTCTTCTTTTTATTCTTTTTTTTTATTTCTTTTTCTTTTGTTTTTGAGCATCCACCAAGCTCGCGAGAATAGACTTTTTAATTTGGAGGAAGATAGTAGGCTACATCTTCATAAATCTTGCCTCTCTCTAACGAGAATAACTTCAAGTCTCTTTGACACAATACTGATTCCACCTTTATGAATTTGATGCAGGTGCAAAAGATGGAACCGTTGTTTGCATGTATCCAAGGCCTACCGAGCAAAGCCGTGAAAGATGTATCTGAATCTATTATGTAGAACTTGATTTTTGTCTTCCAATCATCTATCTCTAATGGTAACACTATGGAGCCTAAAGCCCTCTCTCCTTATTCATTGAATCCTCTCAATATCATATGATCTCCTCAGATTTCAGAGATATCAATCCTCAAATAGGCAAGGGTTTTTAGACTAATAATATTCACTAATGCACCTTGATTAACTAATACCCTAGAGAGCCTGAATCTGCCCATGTCCACTGTGATATGTAGAGGGACGTTGTCCCCAAAAGAAGGTCTTCATCTGTGAATGTAACTACATGGGCTTCTCTTGAATAACATGCCTCCTCTCCAATAGCCACCGAGCTAAGCATATTTCTGAATCAAGAAGAGCTTTGATCAATGACTCCCTCATCTCTTTGGATAAGACAAGGGCATCATATATGCTTAATTTAGCTAGCAACTTTCTTAGTGAGAGGACATTGTAGTCAACTCTGATCCTCCACAAGCATATCCATGGGTGGAGCATCAGAGGGGCTTCTTGATCACTAGAACCAATGACTTGTTTACCCTTATCCTGAGGTGCTACCTAGGAGGTAGAACTTTGCCACTATGGAGGTTGACTTCAATGACTTCGTGAGATGATTTAGTGAAAGTTCTACCTACTTGTCAGTTCACCTTCCCTATGGGATCATCTGAGTCGATGACTCCAAATCAATCTCAATGGCAACCCAATGATTCAGAATGAAAATCCATTTCTAAATCAAAAGAATGATCAACTAGAGTTATCATTATTATTTTGTAGACTTGGAGAGTTTTAGAGGAATAAAATCTAGAGTATCAAGTGGACAAGATGTAAGTGAAAGCTTTCTTCATTGATTTCTTCTTAGATGGAGGTACATGATAAATCTAATAAAGTAAGTGGTAAGGGGTTTAGTGCTCTTGTCCACTAATACAACGCTCCTTGGTAAGAGAGCTAGTGGAGGAAGAAGTAGAACAATGGTGGATGGAGTGCTGGACTGACATGGTTGTGCTACTATGCTATCCAAAGTAAGGTGGACTATTGCTGCTGGGCATCTACCCTTCAAGTTGTCCTTAAACTTGCAAACCTTCCTTATGAGGTTTGAGCTACTTTGCACCCAAGGGTAACTTTCTGATCTTAGATGATTTTCTTGGAGGTTCGATGGGAGATATCCCAACCTTCCTCTCTTGAGAGAAGATCACTTGTATCCCCAAGGATTACCCTAATAGAACTGAGGGTTGTTCTAGTAGATATTCTTGGGATGACAATGGAAACCAATTTATGATACCAAGCCAATTTTAAAGGTAAAGCAATCTTCTAAGACATGACTAGCGCATGGTAGCAAAAATTTGGATCATGACTCTTGCCCACATCCTCCAACCTCCTAGGCTCTGGTAACTAAAAATCAAGCTTCTTTAAGAGGTTCTTAAAGATCTTCCTGACTACTTCCATATTGAATGAATAAGGCTTATTCAATTTGTCAGCAAGAGTAGGTAAATGGTAGCTACCTAATGGTGGATAGGAGTATTACTGTTGATGCTGTGGGTGGGGATACTACTGCTGATGTTATGGATGGGGATACTTCTAAGCACGTGGCGGTGGAGGCCATTATGGCAACTAAGGTGGTTGATATGATGGCTGAGGTGATGGCAAAGGAGGTGGTAGAGGAGCCAGGCTCGAGGTCTATCTGAACCCCGCCAGCTTGCTTCCTTGTCAACTACTGTGACTACTCCTGAATTTTTCTCAAATGCTTTCTATGGTTTGGGCTTGGATGACTGATCTTGGAAAGGTAACTATTTGACCTCTCTTTGTAGACTAGCTGCCTTATTGATTAATTTCTCAAATGTCTTAATGGTAAACCCTTTAAGTATGAAGGCGATCGGGCCATGAATATTCTTGAGTAAAATTTCAATGATATGTGTTCAGATAGCTGTGGTTCACATTTCATACTTAAATTGTGCCATCTAAGAATGTAATCGACAAGGGACTCACTAGGGTGTTGTTAAGCTACAACGAGATCGCCCATAGTTACCCTTTGCTGAGCTCCATCAAATCTCTTAATAAAGAGCTGCTCCAACTCAGCAAATGTCTACACTAAATCATTAGATAGTTCAGCGTACCAATCAAATATGATTTCTATCAAGCTACTAATGAAGAGACGAAATAAGAGTGCATCGCTGCCACCGGCATTGCAACATCCCCTCAAGTATGTGCCGACGAGGGTTCCCACCATCAAAAAAATTTTGAAGAAGGAGGCAAAACCCTTAGGATATTGGACACCATCAAATTCCTAGGGTCTACCCTTTGGAATAGATGATTCACCTCAGACTTGCGCCAACGCATCCTTCACTTACTGCTCCACCAACTATTTGATATATTTTTGCATGGAGTTGCTATCTACCACCTTCTTATGCAAGCTACCACTATCCTGATCTACTGGAGAGGTGCTTTTTGATCTAGACATGCGCTAACCGTGATGATCTTTCTCTAGGTATATGCTACATCGAGGCGATTTTGAAGTGCATGGAGGGTTGCTAACAAGTCTTCCATCCTCTTCTCCATCCGTTGATGATCATCCTTGTTTAAGTGATGGAGGTGTTGAATGGACATCTCTTCCTCAACCATACAACTTCACTATGTCGATCTGAAGGGAGCTCCTAGTATCGACCATGTGGACCTCGAATCCTCAAGGAGATCATCCTCATCTGATCAAAGCGACCTTTCCTCCTCATAATCGATCACACTCCCCAAAGCTCTCTCTTCTCGTAAAGTACTATTCTAGAATCTCTTCTGGGAATGATCTAATCGGCCGGGTACAAATACGCATGTTGACCACGGAGGGGATGTGCTCAGACGGAGATGCACCTAACACTACCTATCACGAGTGCGGCTGAGGGTCGACTACCAAAGAGACATGCTCGTGGTCGCTCATGGGTGGAGTAGTGTCCTGGGAGATGCCATGGGGACCGCAGAACTTCCCCTTCCTTCTACGCTGCTTGTCACTACCGATGGTGGTGGTGGTGGTGACCACATATGCGGTCGCCACTCCTTCTTCTTCACCAAGATGAAGTAGAGGTAGTGGGAACTCATCACCTCACCGGAGTAGATGAAGTGGGATCCTTTGGCATGATCACCAATGGGGTTTTCTCCCCGGATGTTGTTTTCTATGCCTTTGTAGGCACGGGTGGATGGTGGGACCTAAGTGATGGTGGGCAGGAGTGGATCTGGTGGGCAACACCGCTTTCTCGCAGGAGCTCCTCCCATGGTGGGTAGTACCCCAAGAGAATGCTATCAAGATGAGCACATGTAGCGTCGATCAGAAAGTCCACGAGGGCTGGCCACGACCGACTGCATACCTATGTCTCTCTCTCTCGCTAGTAATCTATACCAATACCCCGCCTCCCCGCCCTCTCCCCGCATTTGATGTGTCTACCCACACCGTGAGGGATGAGCGTAAATCAAATTGAGCCCAATTCGCGTCACGGCTCAGCCAACTTGACTCAAAAAATTGATCTAAGGCCAACATGACCTTCTCTTCGTTAGACCTCAAAATGAGCTAGCGGAGGTGAAGGCGAGATCCTCTAATATCTTCCTCTCGGAGACAGAGGGGTGAAACTTATTCTCTATGATAAGAGGAGACAACCCTAGGTAACTCCTATTGCGGGGAAGCTCCCAGCTCCTTGGTTATGGTTGTGATCTTACGACGGCCACTTGCGATCTTGAGTCTTTCTAGGGGACAACATGAGAACTAGACAGCAACCTCATGGGGAGACTATCCCGAAGATGGGGTAGCCTTCCCTTGAAAGGAATAGCAGTGGGTGTTAGCGAGTAAGGAACCAGGTGCCCAGCACTAGAAGCTACTTTGGGCTACCATGCTTCATCTTCAATGAGGAAAACTCTAAGTTAGACGGCATCTCAACCTGGATGACCAACTTTTGCCCTATCACCACACTTATGTTGACGATTGTGAGGGTGGTCCCCTCTGAGTGATCAGCCCCCCCCTCAAAATAAATAAAGTGAGTCGATGGGGTGGCTCAGATCAAGGCCAAATCCATCCAGAAAAAGTAAACACGTACTTCTAAGTATGTGTGAAAACTACAAAGATCGAGTTGTATACGTATTTGTTGAAATATAACTTGTATCAAATTTCTTCCTTGATATTTGTTCCACACAAGTAACAGAAGTTTGGAGTTTTGAACCCATACTCAATAATTCAAATATATTAAGTGGGGTTCATTGGAGAGATTTGGATATTTGAGGAGAGTCTTTGTTGACCTCCACATATGTGTCATAAGTTGAGTCAAGCCAAAAAGCCAAATTTGGACTTGAGCGGCAATCAATCGGGTTCAAAATGCACCTGGGCGTCAAAATGATTGAAAGCGACTTAGATTGAGCGAATTCTTCATCGTGTTCGGAAAGTCAAAATTAATCAGAATATAAATATTGCAAAATCTAATGATCAATCGATTAAGTGCTCGAGCTATCAGTGTGTCAACACGCATATTAGAGTCGCATGAACATCAACAACATTGATCATATCATATCGTTAGCTTCAAAACATCGAAAACTATCAAATGACAATTGAGCAATTTACAGTCTTGCAAATGTCGAATGATTTGAAATTGTAACAAGACAAAATCGCATCATCAAAATCAACTCAAATGACCTCCGTCGACGAGCGGACTTCTTACGATAAATGTAAAATTGATATAAATGTTTAATGATCGATCAACATACTTTGCGAAGTCGGGGCGCCGATAAGGATCAAACAACCTCCGTTCGTGAAATTGATCATGTCATTGACTTTGAAACGCCGAAATCTATCAAATAAAACTATTTGCACTTAATTTGGCGATGCACGAAAATCGGCGGTGAAATGACGGCGTGCATTTTGAGTGACTATTTGCCGACTTCGAATCAAAGCAATTTAAAGCGGCGTCGTTCATTGAAATTATCCTAAATTGATATATATATTAGCCATATGATTTTATCGGCGTAAAAAGTTGATTAATCAGCTTAAAAAAATCAATTTAAAAATAAAACTCAACCATTCCTCTAACTGAAAAGAAAACCGATCCACGCTCCTCAACCGTTCCAAAGAACTACTCCCGCTTCCTTCACGCAGATCAACCGTTCCCTCCTAGCATTCGAATGGCTAAACCGCAAGAAAAACCGCATGCTTGGAAAAAGTTACATAACTCGTTTCTCCCACTCTCTCTCTCCCTCAATCGTAAAGAGCAAAACTGCATGCATGTAAAAAGAAAAAAAAGGAGTTACGTAACCCTCTCCCTCTCCCCCACTCCCTCTCTCTCTCTCTCTCTCTCTCTCTCTCTCTCTCTCCATTGGCATCTCCGGCAGGATGCATGCAAGCCGACGCTCTCTCCCATTTTCATCTCATCGTCCACAAAAAAAAAAAAAAAACCCTCCGCTTCTCCTCGGTTGCCTCACCTTCGTCCATCCCTCGCAACAAATATAGGAGAAAATAGTACGTCCGGAGTCCGCACGTAGCTTTACGTGGGACTCCACGCTTTGTGTCAGTGGTTTCTCCGTTTTAGTGCCAACTATTGGGACGGTGATGGCCTTATCTGGCGGCCCACTGCCACTGCTCAAAACAGGAAGAAGCGTCGTTGGAATCTGGGAAAAGGAATATATATATCTAGATTTAGGGTTTAGAGTTTTTTTTCTTGCAAACCTCGAGAGAGAAAAAGAAAATCTCATTTCCTTTTACGAAAGAACCAGGATGGAGAATAAATTTGGAAGTTATGGCGAGAAATAGGCGAAATAAAACTCATATTAATTTTTCTCAGCAATTGTATATACAATTTTTTACGGTTTTTAGTATTATTCCTTGAAATTTTTTTTTTGTATGTATACACTATTTGTTTTGAGAGGACTTTGCTTTGTTTTGAGAGATTTTTTGCATCCCTCGTACTGAGATGATTTTTAGCACTTTCCACATGGGTAACACCAATCTAACATGAGTTATGCTTAGCTAAGCCTGCACAAATCTTTATATTTTTATTCCAGTGGTCCCTTAAGCACAACCCCTAGAAAATGATTAAATGTATTTACCATCCAATTCTGGCACACACATTCTAAAATTTGCATAAAATAAAATACAACATCATACATACCTAACTTAGCAGAAGTGGTGACTTAGTATTCTAATGTAAGGCTGTGGTGAAGACTTTATTAGGCTTCTTTAGTTTAAGTTTCAATTTGGAGTTTGAATTTATTTAAATTTTACTTATGGGTGATTTTAATTTAAATGGTTTAATGATTTATTTTTTTTATTTTTATTTCACTTTTATTTAGTTAAAATGATGTTTAGATTTTCAAAAATGAAGAGTAGAATGAATTTCATTTATATAAGAACTCACCCATTCTACATCCTAACTCTAAAGAGTTAACTAAGGTATAATTAGCCCATTTGTGCAATTTATTTGATTTGATTTAGCATTTAAATTTTGAGTTTCTTTAAGTATTTGATTGATTGATTTTAGATTATATGGTTTAATTAAATCTTGATAATTCAATATCCTTATCTAATGAAGTTTAAGTTTGTTTAAATCCATGTGTTTTTTTATTGATTAATTTTAGATTAGATGTTTTGGTTTAATTAAATCTTGATAATTCAATATCCTTTTAAATTAATATATTCTTTTCTTTGTTATGTGATTTAATTTTATGTTTTCATGGTTCATTTATTTGTAATTTGATCAGATTAGATTAATTGATATTTTATTCTGATTTTAATTTAGTTTGATTCTTTGTAATTAGGATTTTATTTTTAATCTCATCCATTTGTCATGTTTATCAAAGTTTGGTTTGTATTTTGATTTCATACATTGGATAATTAGTTTTATATCTTATTTAAGTAGGTTAAATGAGATTTGATTTGATTACATATTAAATTGATGAGAGTCTTTCTTAATTTAATTTAATTTGATTTCATTTGATTTGATTAGCTTTATTAGTCTATGGGTTTGCTTAGGTTCAATGTGATTATGTAATTAGTTTAAGAAGTGTATTTATGTTAATTATAAAGATTTGTTTAATTTTTAATTTGATTTCATATTTGTTTAGGTTAATGATGTAATTAATGACCTAATGATTTGTGTTTAATTTAAGTTTTGATTAGTATTTAATTATATTTAGGTTTGATTAAGTTTAAGTTTAATATGATTAATTTGATTGACTTAATTAGTTTATTTAAGATGTGTGATCAAATTAATTAGTATATTAATTAAGTGTTTCATTTGAATTTGATTTAAAAAGTTAATTTGGTTCATTAAGATGATGGATTAATTCATTAGGTTTGCATTAATTAGGTGTTTATTCAATTGGATTAGCTTAAGGTAATTAGTTTAATTAAGAAGTGTGTTTAAGTTAATTATTAAATTAAATAAAGATTTATTTAATTTTTAATTTGGTTTTTATATTTAGATTAATGATGTAATTAATGACTTATTTTAATTTAAGTGTTGATTAGTATTTAATTTATTTTTTGATTAAGTTTAAGTTTAATATGATTAATTTGATTACTTAATTAGTTTATTTAAGATATGTAATTAATTAGTGATTAATTAAGATTTGAATGATTTAAAAACTTAATTTGGTTCATTAAGATGATGGATTAATTCATTAAGTTTGCATTAATTAGATATTTGATTAATTAAGTTTGATTAAGGGTAAATTTTTTTCTTTAGATTAATTAAAGATTTGTTTAATTAATGACTTAATTTCCCGCATTAGAGTGATTTGATTTAGTTAAGTGTTTTACTTAAGTTTGATTTGATTAACGGATCATTATTATTATCATTTGATTAAATTAAGTGATTTAATTATTTATCAATTAAACTTGATTATTCATAATCATAATTAGGTTTGATTTTCTTTATTTATTATGTTCATTAGATTTCATTCATGTTTGATTTAGTTGTTAGGTTTATGTATTAATGGCTAATTAATTATCTTATTCTAAATGGATGTGATTTAATCATATGTTAATTAAGTTTACTTTACCTTTATTTGGATTAATTTGATTAATATCAAATGATTATGTTGAATTGGTTTATTAATCAATTTAATTTTTAGTTTATTTAATGATTAATTAATATTTAATTTATTTTAATTTGTTTAAGTAGTTTCATATAATTAAGATCCAATATTTGATGTTCATTTAACAAGATTATTTTGATTTTTATATTAAAGTTTCATTGATTTATTTAATTATGAGTTTAATTTTAAAAAAAAAATCAAATCATTTAATTGAATTTCATTAACTCAATTAGGTTCAATTATGTTTAAGTTCAATTTCATTTAGGGATACATTATACTTTTAGAGGTTTGATTACCAATCATTTGGGTATTACATCATTTTGATTTTGACTTGGTATTTAAATTATTTTTAATTATTTCTTTAATTAAGATTAACTTTATTGGGGTTCATTAGGATTAGAAAATCACATTATTTTCTTAAGAGTCATGGATGTCAACTGAAGTGATTTAAAGTATTCTGAAGATTTTTGTAAATTTATGGATTTTTATTTGATTTATTTTATTAAAATAGGCAATCTGAACTTCAAAATTTAATTTCTCCCAATCCATAAGTTTTTTTTACTTGAGATTTTTTTGATAGGTGTGCTTTAACTTTAATTTCAATCTCTGAAAATTTCAACTCAATCTGACTTATATTTTAGAGTAATTAATAAAACTTTATTTTTGAAAACTAAATCAAATTAAGCTCAAAGTGAAATTTGGAGATTTTAGGTTTATTGGATTGCTTGAAAAGAATCCAACGAGTTGTTTGTAATTTTTGTTAAGTATTTTATTTTTTGTAATTTTTTTAAATTTTAGGTAATTTAAGTAATTTTTTTAAATCAAAAATTTTATTTAGCGATCGACCGCTGGTCAGCAACGCGTGCAACCGCACATGAATGGACATAAGTGCTACGTGGCACGCGCACACCATGCAGTGTCGCATCAACACAATGAGCGGGAAAATCACGAGTGCACGATAAATGGGGTTGCGGTTACGGCCATCAGATCAGTGGAGGTCCATCATCGCGTAATCTGAGGCGGATCGCCCGAGCCATCCGATTACGATGCGGATCGAATCAAAATGCATTAGCGGTCAAAGGCGGGATCCGTGATGGTGGGCGTCGTGGAATGAGGATCGGATGTACTATTAACCAGACCATGACAGTAAAATAGGCTATTTGGAAAAAGAGAGAATTCTAAGTGAAAACTTGTCCAAATGGACTCGCTTTCGATTCACATCAAAAAAATTTATTTTCTAATTGGGATGATATAAAATATAGGATTATCTAGGATAAATTCCTAAAATCACACAAACAATCGTCACAAATAAAGAATCCTAAGGCTGGCTATGGTTTGGCAAAATTTACCTTGCTGAGGATGGTTTTCGGTGAAGATCTAAGCTCCAGGTATGTGAAGCTTTAGAATGATTTTTAACCTCTCTTTGGAGCTGTCTTTTCCAATGTTCACCATCACTCGAAAAAAACTATTTGTGTTTTTGAGCTCAAAAGAGGTGGGGATGGATTCCACTTTGAGCTCTTGGGGAATAGTGGTGGGAGGAATAAAGCCTCATTCTCCCTCCTTTAATAGCCCACATTCTTTTTGAATTTTTTTGGCTCTAAAATATTATTATCTTGCTTGGTGATTGGGATGATGGGTTTGGGTGATTGAGGACTGGATTTTTGCTCCAAAATTCTCTTTGTCACATGATCACTCCATTGAATGTAAATGTTGGGAGAGTTAAGTGCATGTAATGGGGAGAATTAAATGAGGTTGGGTGGAATCCTATGTGGGGAGGATCCATGAGGATTTAGATTTAATTTTAGGCTGATCCCAAATGGGTTTGGTTTGATCAGCCCCAATAAATTCATGGCTTGGTTTCAAGGGATTTGACTCAATTTGGGTCATATGACTATATTAGGTCATATCGGGTTAGGTTGACCAATTGGTTAAATTGGGTCAAACCAAGGCTTAGGTTAGGTTCAAATGATTAAGAGTTTTGCTATAATTAATTTGATTTAATTTGGCTTAGAATTGCTTTTGACTCATTTGGGTCAATGTTGATTATTTAAAATTGGCTAAATTGGCGGTTATGATTCATGTTCAATTGGCTAATTGAAAATGAATGTGGTATTTGGTTTGAATCAATTTGGATTTAATTTGACTGGTTAATTTGGGCTATGTTGGGTCAAGTTGACCAATTGGTCAAATTAGACTCAATTATGGCTTTGGTCAAGTTCAATAATCAAATTGGAATGAACTTGAGCCATTGGTTGCAATCAATTTTAGTTAGATCATGATTTGACCCAATTTGGTCATTTAGGCTAATTTGGGTCAACTTGATGAATGGTTTGGCTCAAGTGGTCGTTAAATATTGACTTTGGGTTGATTCAAATCATTTGTTTCAATTTTGTGTATGATGAGTTTTGGCTAGTTTTGGTTCATTTGGGCTAAGGGTTGACTTAAATGACTAAGTTGACTTTTTGACCCAATTGATTACAATTGATCATCCTAGGGTGATCACAATCATGATGGAAGATTTTGGTGAGCTTGGTTCCAATTTGATTTGGATTGAAAATTGGCTCAATGGGTCCTTTAGGTCACTTTAAAGTGGAAGTGGGTCAATTGATTTGATCTTGGTTTGATTTGAGTTTAGTTGAACATATATATGAGCTCTAGATTGAAATATAAATTCAATGGTAATCAATTTGGAGTCCAATAGGTTTTGGCTCAATTGAAAGTTTTAAGTTAAAAGGGCTAGGTTAGGCTTGGCTTGGGTTGACTTGAATTTGGTTTGATGATTGTAGATTTTATTTATATTTGGATAAATGATTGAATGAATGAATGATTGATAATATCCATTGGTTTTGACTTGATTTGAATTTGGTTAAACCCAAAGAAGAAAGGACTTAGATTGAGTTTAGATTTGATTTTGATATAGTTTTGATCATTTGAATTTGGATTTCATTTATATTTGTGAATATAAATGAAGGAACAATTGATTTATAAAGAAATCAATTGAATTTGTATTGAGTTAAAGGGAGTTTTGGCTAAGCTTATAAAAGTGGTTCATATGGCTTAGGAAGGGTCTTAGGATTTGAATTTGATTTGGAGTCAAATTTGGATATGGATTTGGAATTTGGATTTGAATTTGAGGTTTGGTTTGAGAATTGAATTTTGGTGTGATTTGAGAAAGTGTATCAAGATTGGGTTTAGGCTATAGGATAGGTGATTTCCTTAAGTCTTAAGGCATGGTCTAATCCTATGATTTACCCTTCTAAGTCTCTAGGCTTAGGTTAAGTGTTCACCTAATCACTAGAATGTCTTATGAATAAGAGTTCTTAGTGTCTAGAAGATTCCTAAGTCTAAGAGGATGGGGTTGAGAGCTCACTCCAAAAGTGAGGTCAACATTCATACAATGGGGCTTGGCACCGTTGTTCAAGCCCACTTGTCATAATGTGTTATGCTTAAGAGGGCAAGTAGCACCTACAAACAAAAATTATTAGATTTCATTTTTATTAGAAATACTCCATTTATTTATATCATCTAACATGCATGCTATATGTAAACAATCCTAACTTCTAGTTTAAAATATTACATTATAAAATAGAAAATTAATCTATAACAAAGCACCATCCTAACTTAAATTGTAATATTTGTGGCTATCATTCTAAAGTCTATAAGAGCAAGTGTGGTGAGGAATATCTAAGCTCTTGTTTGATTTATAACTTAAGTGAGGATTTTAATTTGTTTAGAAAAGATGATGTCATTTTAAGTAATTAAATTTAACTATGGATTTTATGTTATGAATCTAATTTAGATTTAAATTGAATTTATTGTTTTAAAGAATGTGAAAAGGTGATGAATTCTGCTTGATGTGAAACCCATCCCCTTCCAACATCATACACCTAATGATGGTCTAAACGAATGACTTTTAATTATCATAATAGAGAGTTAAATCTTAATTAAGTCCTAAGTTTGAAGCAAATTTAAATAGTATTAAGGTTACATGAAAGACATTTCAAGATTAAAGGCATTAGCCATAATTCACATCATGACACTCAATGCAATTTTCTTCATTACTTCAATATTTTCTTTTCAAATATCATTTTTTTAATTTGTTTATTTTATAGTTAATAAAATACTTTAGTTTATTTAAATATCACTTAAAGGAATACTTTGTGATTTAATATATAAATATTTTACTTATGCATGCATAAGTATATTTTATATTTATTAAGGTAAATAATACATATATATGAAGATGCATGTATTCAAAAGAAGATTAAGTATTTATATATATACATATACATACATTAAGCATTTGTAAGTACCCGTCATTATTAAACTAAGGAGTAGAGGTATCAAGACCTCTTTTGGATCAGTAGTCCTACGCCCCTAGGTATTCATATTATATACTTGCTAACTATGTATATGCATTTATAAACATGTATGTAAATGAACATTTTAGACACTTTTAATGATAATAAGCTTTAAAATAACTTAACCTTTGTGTGTGTGTGTGTGTGTGTGTGTGTGTGTGTGTGTTATTTTTGCTGAAATTTACCAGCACACATATATAATGGAACAATCTACCTAAACCATTAATCCTATAACATCTAATCACATAACACTACTTACTTTTAAATTAGCTTTACTTAACACATTTTAAATTAAAGTGATTTAAGACCTTTGAGGAGATTATACACTTCTAAATTATCCCAAGATCTCTATTCATTCATTAAATGATTTTAAAGTTAAAAAAAATCATTTTTTAAAATTAATTAAGATTTAATAATTATTTAATATAATTAAGCCAAAAGAGGCCCAAAAATTTATTTAGACATGAAATATAGGCCCGAAAAAATTTGAAAACATAAATGAACATAAATAAAACATACCCTAAAATTCTAATGCATATATACTTATAATTTATGACTAATTAAATAAATGAGGAAAACCCCAATTATTAATTATACTAAAAATACCACCAAATCGACGGAACTTTTGATTTCAAATCTCCATGTTAGCTGTTAAAAAGGGTTTATCATAATTTTAGGAGACCAACACAATTAGATATGAATTTTTTAAACCCTAGTGCAATTAGTTGATTATTTAATTAATAAAAGGTCCTTAATGGCAATTTTGATAATTAATTAGGATCACATTCCTTAATAATTTTAATTGATAATCAATAAGTTATCTTAATATATTTAGACATTGAAAAGTCATTTCAATAATTTTCATGATTTACTCATTTAATAAATTGCCAAAATGACTAATTAGGATTTTAAAATACACATCTCGTAATGCACTCATCCAATTGAATTAATTAATGAGAGTGTTCATCTCAAGAAATGTTCTTTTCAATTTCAAGTCATCTGGCCAAATGGTTAGGGATTAATTCCAACATTATTGAAAACATTCAAACCCTAATTAGTCTTTATGCACTAAATAAAATTTAGGGTTTTTATCTTTATTAAATTCTCCTTTATCTAAGCTTTTCATAGAATATTTGTTTATTTAAAAGAAATTCTATAATTAGTTATGATTTTTTAAAGTTATGATTGATTAATACTACTTAAATTCTTATTAATTAATCACACAGTTAACTACTGACTCGGCAATGTTTTACGCATGATGTCATGAGATTTACTAAAATAGCCATCTCATGTGGTGTTGAATTAGTCGACAATGGAGGCAGTTTTATCCTGAGCCGTTCGATCAAAACTTAAATGGCTCTAATTAATCTTATAGCTTAAAATAATTAAATCAAATATTATTCTATTTGATTTATTATAGTCATCCATTATAATCATGCATAACAAATGGCCCATCATTCGTCTCTTATCTCTGGCAAGAAATGGACATCATTCATCTTTCACTGATTGATTCAAGCCAACCACAACCTAGATTGCACTCAAACATTAGTATCATAAATAAAAAAGACAAGGTTCGGTTCACTACTTGGATCCTAATGGGAAACGATTTCACTTAACAAAATACTAAAACATATAGGGCTTTTCTACTATTTAAATTTGTTATCTCGGGAGTTTAAGGCAGATGGTTCCAACAATTGTGAGATACTTTTACCTTGAAGAGGAAAACCCTATTAAAGTCCCCACTTGCCCTTGTTTTTTTTGCTCCACCGTTGTTAGAGTTCGATCAAACTCCT
Source organism: Cymbidium sinense (assembly GCA_021442155.1). NCBI lineage: Eukaryota > Viridiplantae > Streptophyta > Magnoliopsida > Asparagales > Orchidaceae > Cymbidium > Cymbidium sinense. The sequence continues at coordinate 129,983,472 of CM038220.1, read as the reverse complement.
ACTTCCATTGAATGAGATTTGATTCATTCAAGCTCACCTAAGTGTGAGGATGGTATGTGGAGAGTTAATTAGAGTTTAGTGAATGTTTGATGTAGGTAAGGTTGGGGACGGTCGAGTTTGAGAGTAGGTTGATCTTGCAAGATCTAGGATATAAGAGGAGCTCTAGGAATGCTTCGGACTAGTCGTGAGGGGCATGTGAAGGTGTCTCTTTAGTTTGGTTTCTTAGAAAGGGGTCCCTCTCCCAATATGAACCACCCATTTAAGTTGGTTCGGCCTTGGCCAGCTGGCAAGGCAGTGTGGCAGACCAAAATTGGGAGGGGATTGATAAGCTAGACCTTCTTGAGTGGATAAAGGGATATGGTGGCCTGAGGTGAAGTGGGCAACCCATGGTTGGTGAACCAAGGGCTGTCCAAGGTGAAGATGACTTCACCTTAGTCAATGTTGAACAATGATTGAATGCCTACAAATAGCTCAAGGCATGTTAAGAGTGCTACAAGGAGGTTGGTGGAGTTTGCTATTTTTGGATTTTATCTTATATGTGGCCTTTGGTTCAATTGGTTTGCATTGAATGGGTTCACCTTAGGTTGGATCTACTTAGCTAGGTGTGGAGGGGTCCAAGAATGAGTCATGCTAAATTTGGTCGTGTTTGGACTTGGTTTGATTGAATTTGATTTAATTGGATCCATATACATATATATATATATATATATATATATATATATATATATATATATATATATATATATATATATATATATAACAATTGATTAATTGGTCCAAAGAGGTTATTAAATCATATTCAAATATTGATTTGAAATATATTGGAGCAAATGATTTGACTTAATCTAGCTTGGATTACAATTTGGCTCAAATGGCTTAGTTAAATTAGCCAATTTCAATAAATTGACTAAATTTGGTGCAATTGTTTGTTAGGATGTGGTTGATAATCAATTTGAGATGATTATAGACATTAATTTGATTCAATTGGATTAGATTTAGTTTTGGCTCAGTTTGGTTCATTAGGTCAAATTGGGCTAAGTTATGTTAATTATCAAATTGAATTGAATCGGTGAGTCCAATTGATCATTTGTTGTGTTTTCAATTGATTGTAGGTGTTGGTTGGGTTCAATTTGTGTTTAATATGGTTCATGTAAGTTTGAAACTGACTAAGTGAACCGATTGGGCAAATTGAGTTGCAATTGGTCATGAGAAGTGTTCAATCATGTGTTTGCAGTGATTACAAAATTTAGCTCAATTTGATTTAGATTGAAATGAATTTGAATTTTGATTTCCTATAGGGTTTAATTGGGCTAACCTAAGCTAAGAGCTAAATTGAATTTAATTATGATTCAATCAACTTCACATAAAGTTTAAGTGATTTAGGAAGGCTAATTTCAAATGTTTAAGCTAATTTTGGGTTTAATCCATTTAGGATCAAATAGGTCAAATTGAATCAATTAGTCAAACTAGATCTTAATTGGGTGATTTGAGTATGATTGGTGTTTTAGATGTTATGTGGTTGATTGGATCAAATCAATTTGAATTTGGTCAAGATTTTGATCATAGTGACCTAAATAAGTCAAATGGGTCAACTTATATTAAATTGGCTAATTTGAAACCAAGTGAGTTCGATTTAGGCTTGGTTTGAGAATCAATTTAGTTTTTCTATGTGAGGATTTAGGCTAATAAGGCTAGGTGAGGTTCACTAGTCCAACGGGTTAACTTTAGAGAAGACTTCCATGAGTCTGGGTTTAAGTTTCCTGTTAGCCACTAAAAATGTCCTAAGATTTAAGTAAGGGATTCTTAATGCCTGAATTGAAATCCTAAGTCTAAAGAGTGTTGAACATCAATCTCACTAAAAGTAAAATCAACAAACTCTAACATGTATTTTTTTTTTTACTTTTAATAAGTTCATAAAAATTTGTTCACAATGCACATAAATATATGAATTTGATAGTTTAAAAATATAACATAAGTACTAATTCGTTAACTACGTAAGTTATGAGAGCTATGCATGTAACTATCCCGAAATTTAAATTCATGATAAAATAATTAAAATACTATAACCCATTTTTAAGATCTAAATTATCTAATAAACAATCTCTTTCCAGTAAAGAGATGTGTGTTTATTAATATTTGAAATTTTGAAATATAATAAATATAATAGAAAATAAAATCATACATTTATAATATTTTTTTAAGTATTTAATTGTTTGTAAAAAATGTAAGACTTTTTTTAAAGTAACATGTAAAATATTTTAAATACTTTTAATGATAGTGGGAGCTGGGGTAACTATAGGAAAGTCAGTTGTAATATTAGATAATGGCGGATATAGAGAGGAGCATATTTTACACAAATGGTATATTTATAATTCACTTTAATTAAATGACTTCTAAATATATTAAAAGTAAATTAGATAGTGAATTCAAAATATTTTACAATTTTATGCTTATTTTATTTTTTTTCCTAAAAGATCAAAAAATTCAAAAATCAAATCATTTTATTTACAATACAAATTTCTCAATCAAATTGCCTTAATTAAAAGGCGCAATGAAAAGAAACAGGAAGAAAGCATTAAAGAAAGGAAGAAAAAAAAAGGAAATAATAAATAAATAAAAACACGATGGAAGCCCTTTTAAAAAGAAGTAACCTGTAGGCAGTAGCTTAGCAGACAGTCCGCCACTCCGTCTTGCCACGCCGCCATTTCTCTCCGCGCGAAGTGTCGATGCGGCCCATCTCTTCTCACGACCGTTTCTTCTTCTCGCTGAATCAGGCAAGCGTTCACCTTCAACCTTCATCCAGAACGCTTTAATTCTTCTTCCTCTCCAACCCTTGCAGGTCGAGAAGAGATTGGCTTCCGAGAAAGAACCCACTTCCTCCGCTGCATCCCCCTCATCGATATCCTTTGGCTCTCCACTCTACATTCCCGAACCACAATCCGCTTCCTTCAAACCTTCCGCCGTTGACGAAAGCAGTGGCCCCGCGTCGGGGTTCCTCTCAATCCCGCCGCCAATAGTACACGACCCGGATCCGCCACTGGCAGCCCAGGACGACTTCAACAATGAAGAAGAAGATGATGATGAAATTGATCGCCTCATCAGCCTTCTGGGTCTATCGGACGGAGATGACGACGGCGGCTTGGGCTCTTGCCACTGTAGCGGTGGGCGGTTTTACCGAAGAACAGTAGGGCTCAAGGGGCCCATTTGCGAGAAAGAAATGCAGCGGCTTGATGGTTGGATCGAGCACTATCGGCAGAAAGAGTCGGCGAGACTCGCCCATCTTCTACTGGCTAAAGCCGTGTCGCTGGCTGCGAGCGGTGGGGCAATGATGATGACGATGATGCCTTCGGGGATTGGATATCCTCCGACTGTGGAGGAGTTTTGGAGCATGATCCTCCATTTGATAAGGGTTAGTAAAATATATCTATTGGGTATGTGCTGAGTGATCTGATTTTCTATCTGAAAACATCAATTTGTTTGGGGATGATTAGTTGATTACTTTACCTGGAAGAAACCAGCTGTAGTTTGACGAGCTATAAATGTGATGATTTAGAGTGCAAAATTTTGACGAAAACAACAAGTATTTTTTTTCTTTCTCGCTCTCTCTTTGTTTATCTTTCCTTCGGTTATTCAATTGATGTTACGAAGAGCATTACAACCATGTTATCAAAGAAAGCTTGCAACTGCCATTTTGACAGGATAACGCTTAACTGTAACTTATCCAATTTATTTAGAATGATTTAATTTTTATTTCGTGTATCATTGAATAAGAGAATAATTTGAGTGCATTTATCATTCTTGGCAATTAATTGCCAGTTACCTTGATTCTCTTTCTCCCTAGTGCAGGCCATGGCCATCCATCCTCTCTAGTTTCTTTCTCTCTCTAATGGGCCATCTCTTTAGCCTTCTTTCAACTTTAGGTCAAGAAGGGGTGAAACTAGAAATTTAGTGAAGCAATGATAAGGGTCAATGTAATTTCAAGCTCTATTTTATACTTTGATTTGAATGTATTGGATACATTTGTAGTTCATGCATGTTGAAATGCTAAGGATCATGTTTACAGTGATTTGATAATGATGGTCATGTATTATCTGTGCCATTGAATGCCACCATATTTCGATGAGATGATTCAAAAAGCTCACACACCAATTTGCGTTGGCCAATTTAAATGACTACTTTTTGGCTAACTCAATCACAAGTTAGACATTATGAATTAACTTGACAATCGGATCTAGTTACTTTGGGCTCCAACAAATGGTATGATTAGAAAACTTTAAAAAGTTTGCAAGCATCTAAGCTTATCACATCATTAATGTTGGACATTCAAAAAGGTGACTAATCATCCCCCTTGCACACCACAAAAAATATATAACAAATAAATGAAATATAATCCTTTATTTACAAATATTAAAATATTTTCAGCTCCAGAAAATTAGCATGCATCATCACAATCATTTTGTCTAAATTATAGAAACATATACATCCATGTCATGATTTCAAATGAGTATATCTACACCAAAACATCATCAAACCGCCATCTTCCATAGCAGGATCAGCCATTTGACTTGCTCTTACACTTTCCAAAAAACAACAATAGATGCAGGTACAATAATTGTGAACAAAAAGCTCAATACGTCTCACAAAATATTACATAGAATTGAATACACGAATAGAGCAATATGTGTGCTCATCATTTAATGATGTCATTTTCTACTTGTATGATGTGTAATGACATGTTTAAGATTATAGGCATATCATGTTATATCAGCTGTAAGCACAAAATCAAAGCATATAAATCATGTTAAAATATTTGCAAGCATGTCATTAGATAGGTGCATATGCATATTTCATAACTAATCACTTGGTATAGTAAAAAAAAAATCACCATGATCATTCTTATCTTTAATAAAATGAATCATCATCCCTCATGGATAATAGTAAAAAAAAAGGTAGGCTTCTCTCATTATTCTATTATCGTCATCCTAGTTAGGTGTGTAATCAAGTCGAGTCAAGCTCTCAAGTATAGGCATATCGAGCCCAAGTCGTTTATTTTTTAGGTGGCTCAAACTTGAGCTCAATTGAGGAGCTTGAACTCGACTTGTAAAAAAAATTTAAGGCTCGAACTGAGCTCGATTTTGGGCCTAATAATATCAATTTTGAACAGAATAAAACAGATTTGTAACACAAAAAGAATGAGAGTGAAAATTTTTCATGCACTATTGTTTTCAAATTCCACTTCAAACAATCAAACCTAAGTCAAAAGAGAAATTAAACTACATGTCTTGAAAGAACCTAAAAATTCAATTTTTCATTAAGTGACATTGAATTAAACATAAAGCATTGTTTAGAATTTACAACACTTATGTCCAAACACAAAGGATAATAAAACCAACAAAAACTCAACAATGATTAGATTTTCTATATCTCCAATACGTGACATTCCTTGCACATGATTTTATGAAGCCTATAACTTTAAAACTTGATGTCTTTGCAAGATTAGGAGAGACTTCAAATATGGAATATTAAATCAATTTACTTAAGTTTTAAGTATAAAACAATCTTGAAAAATGAGACTAGCATAAAAATATAATTGATTTACAAATAACTACCTTTTGAAAAATGAGGGAATATTAAGATATCAACATAGCACTTCTCCACCTTTTCTGCACTAGTGAAAAACAACCAAAAAAGTGTAGTAAATTATTATAAAAAATGAAATAGAAGTAATAAAATTTTCATTTCAAAAAATTCATATAATCCTGTAATTAAATCACATACCAAAGCAAACAAGTTGTCCTCCAACTTGCATTGAGCTGAATTAGATATAAGATATAGATCAAAACAAGTACAGCAAATTTAAGAAATCAAAAAGTTGCTTAGCAATTGTTTTACTACTTGACATACACTACATTTTATCCCAAGAAGTATATTACTTCCAAATTCCACTAGAAACAAACAAACCTGCAATCTAAAATAAGATAAGAGCTAAAACATAATAGTAAAAGCAAAGAAGATCCAAAAGTTGCCTAGCATTTGTATACAATTAGCATACTTGCATCAAAAATATCTCTTAAACTATAAAGTCAAAAGAGATATTAAACTACATTTATTGAAAGAACCTAAAAAATTCAATTGTTCATTAAGTGACATTGAAGTAAACATAAGGCATAGTTTAGAAGCTACAACACTTCTCATGTCCAAATACCGAGGATAATAAAATCAACATATACATGATAACGATTAGATTTTTCATATCTCAAACAGGTGACATTCCTTGCACAGATTATATGAAGCATATAACTTCAAAAATTGATGTCTTTGAAAGAGTAAGAGAGACTTCAAATTTGATATATTAAATCAATTTAGTTATTTAAGTTATAAGTATTTATATTTTAAATCTTGAAAAATGATAACATAAAAATAGATTAACATTTACAAATAACTGCCTTTTTACAAATGATGGAATACAAAGAAATATTTAAGATATCAACATAGCACTTATCCCTCTTTTTGCATTTGTGAAAAACCACAAAAAAGTATAGTAAATCATTGTAAAAAGAATGAAATGGAAGTACCGAAGTTTTCATTTTAGAAATTGTCACCTTTAGGTTATAGGTTAAGGGACCTCCATCTCATCTTCATCTTCTTCCTGTAAAAGTTAAAAATACAAAATTTTATTATTTATAAAATAAATAATCATAAATTTGTAATTAATTATAAGTAAATTAAAATATTTACATCAAATTTTATCTTGATTTTTCCTTTTCACCCATAATGAGAGTAAACCCAATTTGATCCATAAAACATAAGCATATTTTTCATAAAGCTCATATAGTATGCTTTGTATATATGAAACATTGCTCACACTATCCTTAATACTGTAAATTTTAGGAAATACAAATTCAATCATAGCAAATTATATTCTAGTATTCATAACAACATCAAAGCCCATGAGAAGATTATATTCTCCTCAATATTTATCAAAATTTTATTTTATTTTGTTAGTCATCTCTCAAAGTAGTAGTCAAAATAAACAACACCTTCATTTAACACATTTATCAATCAAATTTGAGATCAAAATAAATTACAAGTTGGGTACTCAATCTTCGAAATGATGTTTGTAACTTCATCAAGGAAATCAAAAACATTACAAACCTTTTTTTAATGTTATTCCACTCTTTTGTGGGGCAATTGACATATGCAATATCTTTCTCACTATATGAGAAGAAAGCTTCACTTAATTGCAATGCAACAGTCAACATATAATGGGTAGAGTTTCATCTTACGGGACAATCCATCACTAGTTTTCTTATGGCAACTGTAATTGTTGGACTATATTTGCAAATCTCATCAACCTACTTTCAGAAGAATTAATAAAGTTGTATCACGAATCTTGTCAACCACTAATTCAATAAATTTGATCTCATCTTTCACCATCAAATTCAACATGTGTTATGTGCACAACAATGAGCATGGAACATCATACCCCAATAAAATAACTTTTTTTACTCTAAACTTGCCCCTCAATAGCTTCATTTTCCTGTCATTATTGTAAACACTTTATTCTTAACTCCCTAATCAACAAGGGCTTCATAAATAGTGTCAACAATTTCAATAGTTATGTATGCAGGAGGCAGACTGTAGTCATAATTATATATGATAATCTTTAGTACTTTCATTTTCATATATTTGTTGTTAAACTTATTCAACTAAAATTCTTCAACATGTTTTTAAAATTTTTTTCTTTTCTTTCTCATGAACAAACATGACATCATTATGGGCAGCTACCCTTAAATATTTCACAAAAAAGAGTAACACAGACTTCAAAACTAAATTGAAGCCAAACTCCTTAATCATTTAGAACGATTTTTCATTCATCTCTCTAACTTTATTATGATCGTATTTAAAAGTTATTAACACGCCTCCATCATAACTTAATTAGGCACTACTTGCATCTATGCTATCAACTAGTTGAAATGATAGTACTTTTTGCTTCCTCAATACATTGATCCTGGATGCACAACAATCTAAATGCCTTTGAAACAAAGTTGTTGCACAAGTAGATCATATTGCAAGTTTTTTTTTTTCCAGTGCAAGCATTGTCCTTTTATCTGTCCCTTAGGAAGAAGTATTTCTTTGAACTCTTCCCATATTTTTGATATTTTTTTCTTTCTTTTTCTTTCAGTTGAATTTTCATTCTGAAGCCTCAACATCATTGTCCCCTTCACCATTGTTCTCCTTATCACCTCATTCATGTCATCATTGTTACTATCATAACTCCCAATAACATTCTCATCTTCATTTCTGCTAGCAAGATTGTCTTCTTCATTTATAATATGTTGAGTTTGTTCATCACATTTTTTTTTCCTCTATAATTATTGGCTCACTATATGCGACTTAAATAAGCTATTATTTTAAAAAAAAAAATAAGATAGCATTATATAAATACAATGAGTACCACATAAACAAGAAAGGCTAATTCTAGAGTTTTCATTTAACTCTCACTGAGCACTAAAATGAGAAATATCAAAAGCAACGTAACTTATTGCACTGTAGCTCAGCAACGTAGTTAACAAAGTGAGCTAGTATTTGAATGAAGATGGTCACCATATATATAGGAAGGGCAACAACAAAGAAGTTGCAACCAAACCTCAAATATGTACTAACCATTGCATCACAGACATCCTAGCCTAATAAGAGAACAAGACCATAAAAGTAAAAGAGTTGTTAATATAATGAGATAATATATGGTTAGGGATGCCTTATATGTATATAAGAAGGGGAACAATAAAAAGTTGCTATCAACTCATAAATATGCACTGATCATTGCATAACAGTTATCCTTGCATCCAATTTGTCCACCAGTTTAGGATGAGTTTAAATATACCATCATCTTGTAAAAAAATCAATTTTCAAGCAATAATGTGAATTCAATTGTAGTCATGCATCTGCAAAGATTAATCTCATATGATGATAATGTTGCTATATGATAATAATATAGCTCCACAAATATAACAATTAACATCAGTCTAAAAAGGTGAATCATATCTTTAACAACAAAAATAATATTTATTTCAATTCCAACAATAAAACCAACTATAAAATCCAATAATTAACATAAAAGGCATCTATAAAGCAATAATTTACCAAATAATCATGAACAAATATTGAAATTTACATCTAAAGGCAAGCAACACATACTACGGAAGTAGCCAACAAAGCTCCTCTATAGATCAAGCTCTAAGGATAATATTGGTTTAGGCTATCAAGCAACTTCCTCTACAGATCAATCTCCCGAAAATTATAACAATATCGGGTACCATACCATAGCATAGGAAGGATAAAAATAGGAAATGTCAACAAAAATAGATGGAGGCTTTCAATGTTAGCTAAATAACAAGATTATAAAAGGAAAACTACAATCTCCCGATAGTATTAATTCCTCTCCACTCAGAACTATGACTTACGAGAATAAGAAGAGGTGACAAGTAAGTGAGAACAATAATCTCCATAAAAGCCATGCGATCACACCACGATACTCATTACTCACAGTAAAACTATAGAGAATATGAAAATATATATGAACTAAATATTATCACCACATTATCACCTTAACAATCTGTTATAGTCGATGTGAGGGAAAGCTCCTAACCATTGATGAGAAGAAGCATCTGTCCAAATAGAAGCGAGGAGACAAACACTTGGGTTTGAAGAGCTAGAGAGTAATGGATTGTTAGTGCAGAGTGGCGGCTATTGTAAGAAGAGGGGAATGTTGGGCTGATAGGGAGATGAACTACGGTTTCGAAAATCAAGAGATTAAAAAATTCTTAAATTGAATGCTTCCATTTAAAGTGTTATGCTGCACAAATGTCGAATGGGCTGGTTTGGGCCTCCGGGCCTCCAATAGCTTGATAAGCTTACGAGTCAGGTTGACCTGAGCTCGAGCTCATATAATATACGAGCTTGATTACGAACTCGAACTTGAATTAGAATCTTGATATACTCGACTCACGAGCTCGTTTGCAAGTTGAGTGCGAGCTAGCTTGACTCATTTGCACCCCAAACCCTAATGATTGTCATTTAACTCATCAAATATCATGATACCTATTCATATCATATGCTTGCCAGCTATAAGTCAGCCACATAACATGCACTGCCTTGACATATGATACCAACTCTTCCTATGTAACCATGTCAAGGAACTTATCATTTTCTCTTTCATCAATAAGGTTAGAGAAGGGGATAGTGATGCTTTTTTACTTGATAGGAATATTAACATCTTTTAGATTAAATCATAAAGATCACTCTAGTAAATGGGGTTATTAATGTTACTTTTTTGTTGTTTCATGTCTTAGACTTATGGCGCTAATATTAGTATTGTTATTTACAGCAAAATCATTAACGAAATTATGATAAATATTAACTGAAATGATTAGTAGCTGTCTAACCCTCTTTATACCTGCCCTAATCCAACGACCCAAGCCTCTAATTAAAATCGACGCCTAGTCCTCCAATTAGATTAGTCGCTTTACCAACCAATGAGAGTAGCCGCCCAGTGTTTCCTATTGGCTGTCACATGAGCAGTCAATCAAATGAGTCAGCCAATCCTAATTTTCCCTAAACCGAGAGCTCGCTCGGTAAAACCATTGGCATGCCTCATTTGAAGGGGATACACACGAGAAGGCCTCGGTTCATCTCCCCCGAACTCTCATTCACCCCCGCCTCTCCTCTTGGTTCGAACTTCCCTGAGCCATCCTTCCCTCCTAGCCAAGCGACATGCAAAACAGTTGGTCGGCTCTCCTCACTCTAGACCTCTTGTCCCTTCGACCGTCCCACACAGCCAATCAAACTTCCTCTCCATTCGGTAGCATCCGAACTTCTCTTCTCCAACCGCGACAAGCCCTAGCTAAAGCTCCTTTCCCCCACTCTTCCAACCGAAACCTCCATGTTGTTTCCATTCAACCCTAAGCTTTACAATATTGTTTTGGTTCTCTTTTTTGAATGAAATGAGTTCGCTGAACTCTTCTTGCACATATTTCCTAAAGTTGGGTTGTACTTTCTCGATGGAATTAAAATGAGGAAGAGATATAGTGTTTGATGTGTTGAATGATTTGAATCCTTGCTTTGTTATCAAGCATCCACACATACTTTGCCATTGCATGTTGTTTCTTTTGGGTTGCTAAGCAAAGGGGAAAGGGGAATTGGTAGGATTTTTGCTTGTGTAGAGTTGTTCTAGCTTTATATTTTTACCTCTTTCCACGCTTGGTTACTTATTATCATGTAAATGATTGTCTAATTAAAGTAAAATTTTAGATTTTTTTCATTTGTCAAAATATAATGTGAATGTTTGTCTTATGTGAATTGAAATTTATTTGACTATCTTGCAAATGGCTACCTAGTTCAGATAAAATTTCAGATATCTATGATGTTGAGCTTAGCATGATTGCTTGTCTCATTGCACTACTTGTTCATAATGGGCTTGGTTCTCACTTGTATCTTATTGACATGCAAGTGTTTCATATAAAACCTATATTGTTGTCCACAATATGATTCATGATAGAAATCATTGGAACTTAAATGTTTAATGCATATTCTCATCTTTAAATGAATATGAAGTGGAGTATGATGAGATTTCCAAGTCTTTGAACTTTCATATTGTCATTTCTTGAAGTTTAGCTTGGCTATTAACTTGATTGTCTTGCCTACCCAATTTGGGGAGGATGGAAAGGAAACTAAAGGGTAAATGTGATCCTTTGCCTTTGTTTCACATCATTACAATTTGGCAAGTGATTGGCTTGGATCCTACTTAAATCTCACTATCATGCAAATAAATTTTAGATTTATACTTTGCTGAATTTGAAGTGATTATTTACTCTATGTGACTTAAACTCTACTTGATTATCATGATTAAAAGAAAAGGAAGTGGAGGATAAAGATTGACTTGCTAGTTTTGTTCTCATTTTCCTCACTATTATTATTATCAAATTGGAAAGCTCTTGAGATATGTAAAAATGAAACTTCATTTGCATGCAATCTAAAGTGATCTTTCTTTGATTGTTTAAAATGAGTAGTATGACATATTTCTTCATTATTACAAGTTGTTTACTTGAGCAAGTTTTGTTGGAATCTGTTATTGTCTATGCAAAATTGAAATAAAGTAAATAGTATATGTAAGTTTGATATCAATTCAAAGCTCTCTTTCTATTGTTTGAGCTCTCTTGTCCTATATTGTGACTTGTTTAGATAAACTCTTCTCACATATCATGACAAGATTGCCAAGCTATCACTTTTTAATGAAATTGATGTGAAATGGAGAAGTGGATTTCAATGCATTGTTTAGCTTCAAAATTTCATTATGGTTTGTGAAGTTCAATGCAAATTTTAACCATTAAATACCTTTTTGGTTGATTGAACTAAAATGAGAATGAAAGAGGTATTATATAAAGATTCATACCTATTGAAATCTATATTTGCTGTCCATGAATAATTGAAGGCTAGAATTATGTAAGTTTTATTGTTTTATGCATTTCTTACTCTTGGATTATCAAAGCATGTTGTGATAATGAAACTTTAGCTTCATTAGCTTCAATATTGTCATCTTTGAATGCTTCATTTGGCCACTAATATTTAATGCTATTCCCAATTTTGAGAAAGTAAAAAAAAAAAAAAAGCAAGTACTTATGTACATGATTGTTGATGTTTAACATGAAATGATAAAACGAGATTGTGATTCTCATGAGATCCATTTCATTTCAACCTCACCTTTCTCTAACATTTGGCAATGTTTAGGAAAGGTTTCACTTAAGATGAAGTTGATTGCTTTATTTTATATGAATCAAACTCTACTTGCAAACAATCGTAGTGACAAATAAAGAAAATGAATCAAATGAAACATGATTTATGCTTCTCTCTTTTGCATCATGTCTTTCATCAAATGTTGAAACTTATACTGACATGAAAGTGTTAGATATTGGAGATATGCAATGTTCAAAGTCCTTTCTAATCACTTAATAGCGAAGGGATGAAATGTATGCTTGCATTTTTATTATCTAGTTGTTATCTTATTGAATTTGAGAAAGGTATTTCATCTTTCATGTTAAAAGGAAAATGATGGAATGATACTCATATGTGATTGAAAGTTTATGTTATGACTTGTTATTTGGGATATTTCAAAAGCAAAATTTAATTGAAATAATAATAAAATCATATGTCATGCACATGTGAATATAGATGTGTAAAAATGCTTTGAAATAAGTACCCGTACACATTGTTCCAATGTAGTGGAGAAATTTGTTGTAAAATAAGTACTCGCGCACATTGTTTTAATGTGACGAGCAAATGTGCTTTGAAATAAATACTCGTGTACATTATTTCAATGTGACAAGAAAATCTATTTCAAAATAAGTATTTGTGCGCATTGTTCTAATGCGGCAAGAAAATGCTATGTCCTATTTACACAGGTAAAAAAATTAAAGGCTTATGCATGCCTTTTTTGGCGTGATGGGTAAACTCTATTTTCGACCGCAGTATCTCATGACACCTACTATGCACATCTTTCTTGGCGTGGTGGGAAGATTCAGCTCTCCTGAAGTTATCCCTTACGTGGGGATAACGTTGGGAGGCTACCAAAATTTTTGGTGAATTTAGTATTACAAAAAAAAAAAAAAGAAGAGAGCTTTTAGAATCAATATAACTTGGGCCAAATATTTGAATTCTAAACATTGAGTCATGAAATGTTTGATGATGTTTTCAAATAACAATTTGATTTTACACTTTGATGGTGAACATAAGTAGATTTCTTCTTTTCTCTTTAATGATTTTTTGAAATACCATGCATGCTTCATTGAAGAGGTAAATAAAGAAAAGAAAGAGAAAAAGAGATTCAAATGAATTTTCTGCATAAGAAGTAGAATCCTAAGTTGAAATTGAAATTGAACTCAGAATACTAAATTGAATATAACTTACAAGTTGATGTGACGGAATTTGAAACTAGCTCCAATTATTGGTAAGCTCCCTTAGGAACCTTAGGCTTGTAGTGCTCCTTGTAAGAAAAAAGTTAGGGAAATGGAATAGTAATTCTTCATAAGGGAGGAATATCCTTCTACTTATAATGAATCTTAGTTTAACATTAAACTCTTCTCCTAGTTAATTGTCATGCAATATTATTAAACAAATGGGATGAGAAAGTCAAAATACATAAAAGAGAGTTTAAATGGTGGGCAACAAAATAAAGAAAATTCCACCAAAATTAAATCCTCATGTCACCCTCTCATTAATACATCCATGAAATGTGAGTTCATGTAGAATGATAAGGACAAAAAATGCTTAAATGGTGGATGATGAATGAACAAAATTCCATCAAAAATAAGCTTTCATGTCATTCTCTCATTAGTGCAGCCATAAAATGAGAATAACTTTGGGTGATAAAGTCAAAATACGTTTAAATGGTGGACAAAAAAAAGAGGGGAGAAAAGTCCACTAAGGTTAGATTTTTATGTTATTTTCTCATTAATGTGACCCATGAAATGAACATGATATTAAGCAAAATGAAGAAAAGAGAAGGTAAATGGAGGCTTCTTTCTTTTTTAATGGGATCATGTCATGTCATATTAAAAAAAATGATGAAATGAAAGAATAATAAAAAAAATGTAAATAAGTGACATGACAAAAAAAATATATAGTGTTAACATGTGTCATGACAAAATAAAAAGGGGTGACATGAAGGCTTGAAAATCTCCTCTTTTACATGGCCCATTTTGAAATTTCCTTAAGTGGGCCTACATAAAGAGCGATAATTTGTGTCATGAGATTATTAAGCCCGTGATATTTAAATTTGGAAAGAAATAAAACTCATTATGCTTAAGCATACATGTGAGAATTTGATTTGGGCAAGCTTTCATATGCACATTATAATATCCCCTTTCTTTTTTTGATTTAAATATATGGTGTATGTTTGTACATCTGGATGAAAAGAAATTTATCATGTATCTCAAAGTAAGTTTTACATGTCATTTTTATTAGCTTGAGATTTAACAAATTCTCAAATCAAATGATGTTAAATAGAAATGTTTACATATGTTATGAAAAATCACATGTTTGGTCTCATTATATTGGAACGTATGTGAATGTTCAAATGAAGTAAGCTTTGCATATGCTTTATAACATGATACTTCATTTATATATATATATATATATATATATATATATATATATATATATATATATATATATATATATATATACACTTAATCCATGACATGTTTTTAAAAAAAAACCTAGACTTTCGTAAGATAGATATTATACTTGATTTATAGCAAGTGTTTGAAAGAATCAAATTCATATCTTTCAAAGATAGATACACACTTGACTTACAACAGATTTAAAAAGAATCAAACTTGCATCTTTCAAAATAGATTTGTACTTGATTTATGACAAATATTTTGTATCCTCTACAACAGATATATGCTTGGTTTATGACAAATATTTGAGAAAATCAAACTCATGTCTCATAGAACAGATTTATACCTGATTTTTTACAAAATAGATCTACACTTGATTTATGATTTATGGCATTAAGAACTCATATGTGCAACTTGACATACTTTCTGCACCAAATACAATTACTTCAACTTAGACATTTCAATGTCTATACAACACTTTAAAGAACAGATATTTGTATATATGTTGAAGTACTCACTAGTTTAAATGCTTAAAGAAATATATGAAAGCAATCGAATGAAATGAATATACAAATTTTATATGAACTGAACAAACAGATACTTACAATCATCCAAAATTAATCTATTACTCACATGGACCCTGACACATGTATCAAAAGTTTAAATTTTGTGTTTGAGGAGGTTGCATGAGTTGATCCTCGATTGGGTCTTAGGATCGGGTCTGAGTCAACAAAATCTAAAAATCCTAATGATGCTATTATAATATTTTCAATTTGATAAAATTTGAGAAGATAATTATGTCATATAATTACAAAATAAACCTATTGATATTATTATTTAATATAACTTCTCAAGTTCAAACTCTCAAGATGAAAGTCTCAAACTCAATCATTTATGCTCAAGCTAGAGTCAATAAGGTTTGAAGGATGATAGGTCTTGAAATAAATTTTAAAACATACATGAATCTAGACCCGATCCTCTGCAAGAAAATAGACAAAGTTGACAAGGTCTATTCCGATAATGACTGTGTTGACTGAATATTTCAACCGGAGGGGTTTCCATAATCAAAATTTCTTGAAGTCCTAATGTCAAATTATTACATGTTTAAATCTAAACTAATTATAAAATTATCACATGTTTAAACAAAATAATATTAATTAAATTAAATTAATAATTTAAAATAAAAATCCATCCACTCATTCGTAACTGTTTGTCAAGGTTGACAAGTTAAGAAAACTTTTATTCACAAAGAGCTAAGGTCAAATCAAATACATAGTTAAGTTCACACTCAAGTAATCTTACGTCGGTGGGGTGATGTCTGTTCTACCTCCGTGATTTCACCGTCAAATGGCACCACATAAATTACAGTTACGACTAGAGCCTTCTGATGGTCACGACTGTAGCTCGTATATTCTCCACCAACTTTGCCCTTTGAGTTATAAATTTTAAAATGTATTTGATTGAGAAAAAATCCCTATGTTAGCTAAGTTAACTTATATTTATCCCCTTAAACAAACTCTATCAGGTCTAGACACATTGGACGGCGTAACTTCGTATTGTTTGAATCCTTCTGATTGGGTCCACTACCTCTAACTATATAAACTGGGGACAACCGGGATGGTAACCATAGGATCTTGATCGAGCGCGTCATCATTCCCCAAACATATACTCTAAATAAAATGATAAATTTCATAAATCTTAAACTCCACTCACAACTACTATACGCTTGCATTTAGTGATCTATTGATTAGCCTTAATCGAAAATGCTCTCTCAGTATTGGGAGGAGTAATTAATTATAGGTGCTTGCACTATAAGAATCCTGAAACCAGATCTAAAGTCCTCGCAAAATGAGGGTGAAATCTCTATATAGTGTCTTATCTACAAATGCATATGCCTTCTAAAAATTTGACCGATATTTAATCTACTCTCTTAAATGAGAGGTCGGTGGAGAATTTTCGGAGCTCACATTATGCTTAATGTCGTTGTTTAACACTTTGTTTGTAAGTGTTCTTACTCAAACCCCACCGCCCTCCCTACTAAGTATGGCTCATTAGGATAGAAGGACTTGACAATCATTAGTGCTAAATCCATTATTTTTTTTAGAATTGCTTGTATATATATGCCTATTTTTAGCTAGCCTCTATTTTGTAAGATTTAGAATTTTATTTTTAGAATTTTCAAATGTAATTTGTACTAGAACTAGCTTAGAACTTATGAGATTTAGAATAAATAGGACTAAAGTGAAGGACCTTATGGCTCATTAGGATAGGAGAACCATAAAGATCCTCATAGGTTAATTTCTCTTAAATCTAGGTCGGGGTTATATAAGAACAAATCTCGGTTGTCATATTTTCTTTTCTTTTGAGGTGTGTAGCGAAACTCGGTCACATTAGCCTCTTTTATATTAATTTTACTTTTTAGTTATTTGTTTACATTGATTGGCACTAAAATTGCATGTGTTTCGTAAGTTTTTTTATGTGATGTTTACTATGATTATTGTGAAAAGCATGGTTCATTATCAAGCTCTTAGGAAAAATTATCTTTTCTAACTCAATTAAAATTAATCAACTCATAGCCTAACTTAAAATAACTTATAACATACCATATTTAAAACCCATAGATACTAATCAAAAAATTTACTAGAAACCCTTAGTGCTACAAAACCATAACCAAATTCCTTATTCTTCCTTGAAATGACACTTTACTTATTGCTAGGGGTGCAAACGAACCGAGCGTTCGACAAGCTACTCGAAGCTCGGCTCGATAAGAGATCGTTCATGCTCGTTAAGAAGCTCGATAAGGCTCGATGAACATACTCGCGAACAATATATCATTTAATGTTCACGAACATACTCGCGAACAATCTCGTTTAATGTTCATGAACATACTCGCGAACAAGCTCGTTCAAACTTGTTTAGGAAAAATATTTAACATTTATAAAAAAAATGTAAACATTAATTAAATAAAATATATGTATATTTATATGAATTTAATTTTAATATTATATAATAAAAGTTTCTTAACTCTAAACTGTAATAAAAATTTCTTAATTTTAATATTAATATTACATAATATATATTAATCAGCATTTTCAATCGATTCACCCTAATCCGGTCAGTCCGGTTCTCTGGACTCGTCGTTCCACTTCAGGCTCGGCCTCGGCTATCCCAGTTTAATGATGGACCGGCCCGATAGATGGCGATTGATAACCCTAGCGGTAAGCTACGGGCTTAGGCTCTTATTCAGTTATCCCTAATTCCCCTTACAGTCGCCTCATTTCTCTTCCTTTCGGTTCTTCCCGCAACTCATAAGGCAGAAAACCCTAGAGGCTAGAGCCGCGGAAGAGAAAGATTTTGGATTCTTGATAGAGTTTGACTGTACTATATTTTATGGCCAAGGTAAGTGATTTATTATTTTCGGTTTAGGTTTATGTCGGAGTTCGACGAATGAGAGAAATCATGTTCATGTCATTTACTGTCGTGAACTCTAAGTAATGAGAGGAAAGTCTTTGTGGAGAAGTTTGATTGGTTTATTTACATTATGTCATTGTTTACGGTTATCCGGTTATGCCCTAAATAATTTCGATTGTTTTGACAAATGGAGGCTTCGGAGGAATTTTTGGTCGGCAATGTTAAGTTTATGTTTGCTTTGAGATTTTGAGTTATGCCCTCTTTTAATTTTTCTTACATTTGTTATGTCGTTGCTTTTATGTTACATTGTAACTTTGTTGATGGTTATTTGGTTATTTGAGATGGTTGTTTCTATGACCAATTCTAATCACATGGATAATACTGAGCTTCTTTTACTATATTATTGCATATTTTCGGCCTTTCCCTCTTTCAATTTTTCTTCTATTGTTCGGCAATCGTTGGCTGCTTTATGTTCTGATGTAATCTGTTGGTGGTTATTTGGTTATTTGGCTGAGATAGTTGTTGCTATGACCAATTCTAATTACATGGGAAATACTTAACTTCTTTTGCTATATTGTTGCATATTTCTGGCCTTTCCCTCTTTCAATTTGTCTTCTGGTTGGTTGTTTTAGGTTATGCTGTTGGTGGTTATTTGGTTAGTGGTGTTTTCGGCTCTTACTTGGTTATGGTCCTGCCTTCTGGTCAGGATTGTGGTGCTTTTCAATTGGTAGACTCAAAATTTTGTGAATAGTGAATGGACTCAAAATATTTTAATATTTGGTTGGATTTGATCTTTGAGATGGTTGTTGCGACCAATTCTAATCAATTTTGTATTTATTACCTTGTGATATTGATTCCAATCTTTTCAACCTGTGTTGGCTTGGTTTTTTTTGACTTGGTGGCTTGGTTTTTTTTGACTTGGTGGTTGTTGTTTACCTTATTATTCTAGTTGCTGATGGATAAGTTTGGTTTTTTGACTCATCCTAGCTAGATGTAGATATTGTCTTTCTATGGTGGCTGAGCTTCTTTTAAATCTCTGTTGTGTGGTGCTTTGTTGGTTTTTTTTACTTTTCTTGGCTATTGCTTGGGAAGGCTTCCTTTGTTGGGTACTTATGGTGAGCTATTCTCTGTGGTTGCCTTATGGCTATTTTACTTCAAATTTGGTTGGAGGACTTTAGTTGTCCTTAGAATCTTGCTTCGAGTTTTTCCTTGTTGCTCTTTTCTTGCTTATTGTATAATATCTTTGGAGCCTTATAGTGTACTGGCTGATTCTTTGTTGATCCTTTTGGATTATACTTTTTTTGGATTCTGGTTATTGGTGGCTACCTTCGGCCCCTTTTTGTGTGGAATCTCGAATGGACTCAAAATTTCTGTTATATAGGTTGATAGCCCTTTTTTTGTGATTGTAACCCTTTTTTAAAATCCCAATTGAGGTATCATTTTGATATAAAGCTATATGAAATTAATTTTTTTTTTACTATTATGTCATTTTTTTTAAATGCTCATCTTTGTTTACTTTTTATATTGAAGGTATATCTTCTTGTCAATCAAAGGAAAATATCAGTCCTATAGGATCTAATGTTAGTCCTATACAGGTGCCTATGAGAGAGTTTAGTGTAGCGTCCTCATCGAGCCAATAGTAAAGATGCATATAGAAACATAATTGTACCAATTGATGTGGTCAGATAGAAAGGCGATTCTTTTGCTAAAATAGTAAGAAGAAAAACATCATCGTATGGAATGATTTTACTTTGATCAAACTCAATGATGATGCGAGAGAAGTAATCATTATAAGCATAAGCTTACAAAAGCAAAGGTGGTGCTACTACAATACAAGCGACATTTGCTTCATTGTGGTAGGAGGATGGTGCGAAGAAGGGGCAATCTTTCAATTCAACCACATATGATTGCGTATCATTGACTCGTGAGTGCTTGTAGTGTTGTTAATTGGAGATATGATCATCTGGGATAAGGGAATTAATTTCTCATATGATAATGGTACATGAGTTGTCATTTAAATTTGTAGAATATGAGATGTTCAACATTGTCATGAAAGCTGTTAGTCCACATTATGAAAGGATTTCACGAAATGTAGTGAGAAATGATTGTGTAGCAAGTTATGAAATTGAAAAAAAAAGATTGAAACATTTATTAGATAGCGTCAATAGAGTTAGTGTCACAACTTATCTATAGAAATCTAGTCAAGATATACATTATATGGTCTTGACATGTCATTTTGTAAATGTTGATTGGAATCTGCAAAAAAGAGTGCTTAATTTTGTTGATGTGCCCCCGCCTCATAGAGCAGCAAACATACATGATATATTGTATAAGTGCTTAAAGGATTGGGGCATTGAAAATAAAGTTGAAACAATAAGAGATAATGCGACATCTGATACATTGGCGGTTAATATGTTGAAAGCTAGTTAGAGTTCCACAAGAAACTTCCTCTTGGTGGAAAAATTTTTCATGTCTTAGTTGTGCACATATCTTGAATTGTTAGTTCAAGAGATTTGAAATTAAAATACAATTGATTTGGTTAGAGATAATGTCAAATATGTGAGCTTGCATCGATTAGTGATGTTGTGAGATAGCTCAACAATTGCATTTACCAAAAGAAATTGATTTTAGATTGTCACTAGATGGAATGCTACTTATGCAATGTTATCTTACACTAGAGTTCAAAGGTTTTCCCAAAGTTTCAAGATAGAGATTCGTGTTACACTTTATGTCCAAGTCAAGAAGATTGGGCAAAATTAGAGGATGTTTATTCTTTTCTTGAGCTTTTTAGTCAAAGCACAGAATTGATATCAGGTTTACTTCTAAACTTTGCATATTTTCTAATTATTACTGCAACTCATTTACTTTATAGTCACTTAAATTAATTTAATTTTTTAATTATCATAGGTTCCGAATATCCCACCTCTAACTTATTTTTGTCAAAATTATGGGGGATCAAAGAGATGTTGGATGACAATTCTCTTAGTAGGAACCCACATGTTAAGAAAATGACAATCCGAATGAAAGGAAAATTTGACAAATATTGGGGAAGTTGCAATCTTTTAATTTCAGTAGGTGTTATTTTAGACCCCCGCAATAAAATGAAGATGATAAATTTTGCATTCAACTCTATGTACTCTGAAGAAATTGCACATATGCACATTGGTGAGGTACGTCAAAATTTATATGAACTTTATAATGAGTATGTTGAGGATTATAGAGCTAATAATGCAGGCAAGATTGATCTAGAAGGTGAATCAAATTGTGTTCCGGGAAGTGCTTGTAATTTTAAGGAGGCGGTATATGGAAAGAGGAAGTATGAGACTTACATCGAGCATTACACTAATCAAGCAGTTAAATCGAGCTTGATGTTTATTTGGATGATGGGGTTGTCATTGAGTGAGAACTCAAATAACTTTGATTGCTTAGGTTGGTGGAAGGCAAGCGGTGTTAAATAGTATTTTATCAAGGATGGCCTCAATATACTTTCTATTTCCAATAACATCGTTGCCTCAATCAACTTTTAGTGCGGTGGTATAGTCATTGATCAATATCTGCTTCTTTAGGTGCGAAACAATTCAATATTTATTATGTGGGAGTGGGGTATTGTAGTTTCTAGAATTAAAGAAAGGCAAAGGTTAGTGGCTAAATTTAATTTACTATGCATTACAAATTTAGCTATTTTGACATTAATATCTATGTAAATTATGTTATGCAGGGGCAGAGGAGTTGAAAGAAGTTCTTTTACCTTGAGATGTTATGGAGTCAATATTTGGAACTTTGAAATGAAACTCTCTTGAATTTGAACTAATTTGATGTATTATTATCTTTTTCTCTTGAACTCTTTATGAAGTACTGAATGTCATAAGATTAGTACTTATTTTTACATATCGAAGATGGTGCTACTAAGCATTTAGCATAAGCTTTCAGTCTTTCAGGTACAGTTTCAGTTTATGCACATTAATTTTTATAAATATCTGTTATTCATGAATGCTAAATGCTTATTTATGCACGCGTTTTATTCTTTTATGCTTGAAATAGTATTGGTCCAATATTGGCAATGAAAGCAATGATGATATTCAGTCTATTTGGGAGTGATTGTTGTAATGAATGATATGTACTTATAGTAGTAGTTGCCCTTCTCTTTAAGTATTCTTTGGTAGCCATTATGTTGAGGTCTATTAAAATATATTTGTGAAGATCTATGATGGTACTTACTCTATAAATTTGGCTTCAATGTAATGTTTGTTGCCCTTTCTTCTATAGGTTGATGAAAAGCTTAATTTGTAGTAGCCCTTCTCTCTAAGTATTCTTTGGTAGCCATTGTGTTGAGGTCTATGAAAATGCATTTGTGATGGTACTTACTCTATAGGATTTGGATCTTCAATGTAATGTTTGTTGCCCTTTCTTTTAGAGTTGATGGTTGATACTACTTATGTGATGCATAATTTTTATTTGCTCGAGCTGATATTGGTTGATCACTTGATTATCATAATTGATTGCTTTGGTATTTTCTATTTTTGCTAGCGGTGCATTTCGAGCTTGAACTTTGCATAATTGATTGTGTAATTACATTTTTCGGTTGTCGAATTGAACTTTGCAAGTTAAATTTTTATATTTTCCGGTCAGATCGGAGAATTGAACTTTGCAAGGTTAAATTTTTTATTAATGCATATTTTAATACTCTTTATTGACATCTTTGAGTTGGAGAAGCGGGCCGATTGAAGCGGTATTCTTCCATTGAACTTATTTGAGTTGAGCTCTAAAATGGGAAACAAAAAAAAGGTGGTAATCACTTGTTATACTTGTTATACTACTCACAAGGTGGTAATGCTTGATTTCTATATAATTCCACATAATTCTTGTGTGTATAATTCTAGGAACCAGAAGGATGGAACTTATACGACAGCAGCTCGAGAGTTGGGATATGTCTACCTCCATTAGGCGGTTGGCCTTGCTCGGTTTATCTCCTTCATTTTCTTTTGTTGTTGTTTTGTTAATGTAATTTTATTTTATTGTACTTAGTTTTAGTCTATTATCTATTTTCTTTTTCTTTGTTGGACTTTGTATTCTTTTCTTAAATGCAAAAAAATTTCTTCTTACTAAATAAAATAAAACTATAGTCTGCAGCAGATTCAACAAAATTTTCAGGTTGCCCCTTTAATTCTTTAAAATATTATAATTATTTTACAAATTTATATTGTTTATTTATTCATGATTGTTAAATGCTTGTTTATGCACATTTATTAGTTCATTTATTTATTTAGTGTTTGTTAAGGCTCGGTTATTTAGTGCTTGTTTAGGCCTTACTTCTTGCTAAGCAGAAAATAAAAATTAAGACTTTGAGCTGTTGCTGCTTGGAGCTTCGAGCTTCGGTTGAGCTCGTTTAAACTTTAAGTCAGTGTTCGGTTCGGTTTTTAGCAAACCAGATGTTCAAACGATTTGAGATTGATTTGTGTTTGGTTCATTTACTGAGTTAATCGAGCTCTTATCGTAGCTTATTGGAATTATAAGCGAGCTTGTCAATTATCTTAACGACACTATTATCAAGCCTTATCGAGCAATAATTAAATAGCCTTCGATAGAGCTTCTTAAGCGGATAAAGCGATCTAAACAAGCCTTCAAGCTTGAGCCCTTAGCAGGGCGACAAGTGCAGTAAACAAGCCTTAACGAACGAATGGCCTTAACGAGCCTTAATGAGCGACAGAGTAAACGAGCCTAAACAAAGCCTTCGAGCTTTAGCGAGTTTAGAGCATTAATGAAGCAAAGCTAAGCGAGCTAAACAAGCACTAAATAACGACCTTAACAAACACTAAATAAACAAACTAAATGAACTAATAAATGTGCATAAACAAGATTTAACAATCATGAATAAATAAACAATATAAATTTGTAAAATAATTATAATATTTTTTAAAGAATTAAAGGGGCAACCACGAAAATTTTGTTGAATGATTTGACTACGGACTATAGTTTTATTTTATTTAGGTAAGAAGAAATTTTTTTTTATTTAAGAAAAATAATACAAAGTCCAACGAAAGAAAATAGATAATAGACTAAAACTAAGTACAATAAAATAAAATTACATTAACTAACAATCCAAGACAAAAAAAATGAAGGAGATAAACTAGCAAGAGAAGGCCAACCGCTTAATGGAGGTAGACATATCCCAACTCTCACATTGCAGTTAGTTCTATAAGTTCCATCATTATACACACAAAATTATGCAGGAATTATATAGAAATCAAGATTACCACCTTGTGAGTAGTATAACAAGTATAATAAGCGATTACCACCTTTTTTTTGTTTCCCATTTTAGAGCTCGAACTCAAATAAGTTCAATGGAAGAATACACACTTCAATCGATTACTCAAAGATGTCAATAAAGAGTATTAAAATCTGCATTATCTGAGAAAATTTAACCAATTCAAAGTTCAATTCTCGATGATCTGAGTAATTGTTGATTCTCGGATCGAGCGTGAAAAAAGAATTATGACAATCAATTATGCAAAGTTCAAGCTTCGAAATGCGGTTAGCAAAAAAGAAAATACCAATGTATTATGGCGGTACAATCAAGTGATCAACCAATATTGGCTCGAGCTCGGATAAAATTATGCATCACATAGCAGTAGCTACCATCAACTCTAAAAAAGGGCAAACATTACATTGAAGATCCAAATCCTATAGAGTAAGTACCATCACAAATGCATTTTCATAGGACCTCAACACAATGGCTACCAGCAATACTTAGAGAGAAGGGCTACTACAAATTAAGCTTCACATAATAGCTATCATCAACTATAGAAGAAAGGGCAACAAACATTACATTGAAGATCCAAATTCTATAGTAAGTACCATCCAGATTCACAAATACATTTTAATAGGACCTCACATAATGGCTGAATACTTAAAGAAGGCACTACTATAATACATATCATTCATTACAACAATCACTCCCAAATAGAATCGGAATATCATCATTGCTTTCATTTACAATAGGACCAATTTCAAGCATAAAAGAATAATGTAAAGCGTGCATAAATATCAGCATTCATGAATAACAAAATTTATAAAAATTAATGTGCATAGCGCGAAGGTTTGAAAACTTATGCTAAATGCTTAGTCATCTTGATATGAAAAAAATAAGTAATCTTATGACATTATTACTTCATAAAGAGTTCAAGAAAAAATAATAATACATCAAATTAGTTCAAATTAGAGTTTCATTTCAAAGTTCAAATATTGACTCCATAACATCTCAAGATAAAGAACTTCTTTCAACTCCTCTTTGCCTGTCACATAATTTACATAGATATTAATGTCAAAAGCTAATTTGTAATGCATAGTAAATTAAATTTAGCCACTAACATTTGTCTTTCTTTTAAGAAACTACGATATGTCACTCACATAATAAATATTGTTTCATAAAGAAGCGATATTGATCAATGACTCTATCACACCGCACTAAAGTTGATTAAGCGATGTTATTGGAATAGAAAGTATATCGCGATAAAATCTGATTTAACCTTTTGCCTTCCACCAACCTAAGCAATCAAAGTTATTTGAGTTCTCACTCGAATGACAACCCCATCATCCAAATAAACATCAAGCTTCAGTTTAAGCTTGATTAGTAATATTGATTACGATCTCATACTTCCTCTTTCCATATCATCTCCCTTTAAAATTACAAGCACTTCCCACAATTCACCTTCTAGACCAATCTTGTGCATTATTAGCTTTATAATCCTCTACTCATTATAAAGTTCATATAAATTTTGACGTACCTCACCAATGTGCATCTTGAGTACATAGAGTTGAATGCAAAATTTATCATCTTATTTTATTGGGGTCTAAAAGCATATTGAAATTAAAAGATTGCAACTTCCCAATATTTGTCAAATTTTCTTTCATTGGATTGTCATTTCCTTAACATGTGGGTTCCCAGAGAATTGTCATCCAACATCTATCCTTCGACAAAATAAGTTAGAGGTGGGATATTCTATGATAATTAAAAAATTAATTTAAGTGACTATAAAGCAAATGAGTTGCGTAATAATTAGAAAATATGCAAAGTTTAGAAGTAAACCGATATCAATTACTAAAAAAAGAAAAGAACAAACATCCTCTAATTTTATCTTGACTTGGACATAAAGTGTAACACGGATCTCTATCTTGAAACCGGAAAACCTCCTTGAACTCTAGTCGAAGATAACATTGCATAAGTAGCATTCCATCTAGTGCAATCTAAAATCAATTTCTTTTAGGTAAATGCAATTGTTGAGCTATCTCATCTTGTCGGCTAGCGGTCACATATTTGACATTATCTCTAACCAAATCAATTGTACTTTTAATTTTGAAATCATCTTGAACTAACAATTCAAGATATGTACTGCTGCACATGAAAAATTCTTCCACCAAGAGGAAGTTTCTTGTGGAACTAGCTTTCAACATAAGCTTGTCAATGTATTGTATCTTTGCATTATCTATTATTGTTGCAACTTTATTTTCAATGTCCCAATCCTTTAATTATACAATGTATGTATGTTTCTTTCTATGGGGGGCATCATAAAATTAAGCACTCTTTGTCGATCGCATCACAAAATGACATGTCGAGACCATATAATGTATATCTTGACATTTCATAGATCGGTTGTGACACTAACTATTGACGCTATCTAATAAGTGTTTCAATATTTTTTTTCAATTTCATAACTTGCTACACAATCATTTCTCACTACATTTAAATCCTTTCATAATGTGGACTAGCGACTTTCATGACAATGTTGAACATCTCATATTCTACAAATTTAAATGGCAACTCATGTACCATTATCATATGAAATTAATTTCTTATCTAGCATGATCATATCTCAATTAACCTCTAAGCACTCGAGTCATGGTATGCAATCATATGGTTGAATTGAAAGATTAAGTTGTCCTTGGACCATCCTCTACCCGATGAAACAAATGTCAAGTGTAGCTTCCTTGCTCTTTGTAAGCTTATGCTTATAATGATTACACTTACCCTCTGTACCATCATTGAGTTTGATCAAAGTAAAATCATTCCATCTTGATGTTTTCTTCTTACTTTTTTTAGCAAAAGGATCGACTTTTCTATCTCTGTCATCAATTGGTACAATTATGTTTCTCATAACATCTCTACTCTTGTTGGGCTCGATGAGGACCACTAAACTCTCTCATAGGCACCTGTATAGGACTAACAGTAGGTCCTATAGGGGACATCTTCCTTTGATTGACTAGAAGACATACCTTCAATATAAAAAGTAAACAAAGATGAGCATTTAAAAAATGACATAATAGTAAAAAAAAATTCATATAGCTTTATCTCAAAATGATACCTCAATTGGGATTTTAAAAAGGGTTACAATCACAAAAAAGGGCTATCAACCTATATATAGAAATTTTTAGTCCATTCAGATTCCACAAAGGGGCGAAGGTAGACACCAACCAGAATCAAAAAAGTCTAATCAAAAGGATCAACAAAGAATCGATTTTATAAGGCTCATATTACAATAAGCGAGGGAAAAAAGGAAAAACTCGACCAAGCAAGATTCTAAGGACAACTAAAGTCCTCCAACCAAATAGCCAGTAAAATAGCCATAAGGCAACCCAGAATAGCTCACCATAAGTACCCAACAAAGGAAGCCTTCCCAATAGGCAATAGCCAAGAAAAGTAAAAAAACCAACAAAGCACCACAGAAGCTAAAGACCATAGAAAATATCTAGCCAGATGAGTCAAAAAACTTATCCACCGAACTAGAATAATAAATAAACAACAAGTCAAAAAAACCAAGCCAACATGAAAAGATTGGAATCAATATCAAGGTAATAACCACAAAATTGATTAGAATTGGTCATAGCAACAACCATCTCAGCATCAGAATCCAACCAAATATTAAAAAAAAATTGAGTCCATTCGACTATTCACAAAATTTTGAGTCTACCAACTGAAAAGCACCACAACCCTGACCAGAAGGCAGGACCATAACCAAGTAACCACCACCAAATAACCATATAACGATAACCAGAAGACAAATTGAAAGGGAAAAGGAACAATATAGCTATTAAGTGATTAGAATTGGTCATATGACAACCATCTCGACCAAATAACCAAATAACCATGTTACATCGAACATAAAGCGACCGGCGACAATGAAGAAAAAATTGAAGAGGGAAAGGCCGAAAATATGCAACAATATAGCAAGAAGCTCATGTTACCCATGTGATTAGAATTGGTCAGAAACAACCATCTCCAAATAACCAAATAACCATAATAGGTTACATAGAACATAAAGACCAACAAAAAGAAAAAATTAAAGAGGCATAACCCAAAATCTCAATCAAACATAAACTTAACATTGCGAACAAAATTCCTCCGAGCCTCCACGATTTGTCAAAACAATCGAAATTATTTAGGGCATAACCGATAGCAGTAAACATAACATAATGGAAATAAAACAATCAAACTTCCTTTTTCCTCATTACTTAGAGTTCACGACAAATGACGAACATGATTCCTCTCATTCGAACTCACATAAACCTAAACCGAAAATAATAAATCACTTACCTTGGCCACAAAATATAGCAAACTCTATCAAGAATCCAAAATCTTTCTCTTCGACTCCCTCAGGGTTTTCTTTTGGTCTTGCGGAGTTATGAGAACGAAAGGAAGAGAAATGAGCGTATGAAATTAGGGATAATAAAATAAGCAGCCAGCTTACGCTTAGGATTATCAATCACTTTCGGGATCGGTCATCCATCATTAAATGGACGTGATTGAAAGAAGCGTCGCCGGCAGCGGTCGAAACGGACAAGTCTAGAAAATTGAGCGGCGGATTAGGGTGAATCGGTTGATTAATATATATTATGTAATATTAAAATTAAAATTAAGAAATTTTTTATTACAGTTTAGAGTTGAAACTTTTTATAATATTAAAATTAAATTCATATAAATATACATATATTTTTATTTAATTAATGTTTACATTTTTTTATAAATGTTAAATATTTTTCCTAAACAAGTTTGAACGAGCTTGTTATGAGTATGTTCATGAACATTAAGCGAGATTGTTGTAGTATGTTGTGAACATTAAACGATATATTGTTCCATTATGTTCGTCAAGCCTTCGAGCTTCTTAAACTTGTTCATGAACATTAAATATCTTGTTCGACATAATCAAATGAGTTGTTGAGCTTGTTCATTTACTAATCGTATTCACAAAAGTGTTCAAGCTTGTTTGATTAATTAATCAAGCGATCATGAACGATCTCTTATCGGCGAGCAGTAGCTTGGCCGGCTTCGGTTCGTTTCTGCTCATTAATGCTCGTTAAGGCTGGTTAAAGCTCATTAAGGCTTGTTTAGGCTTTTTACTTTTGCTCATTAAGGCTCGTTAAGGCTCGTTCAAGCTCGTTAAAGGCTTGTTTAGGCTCGTTGCTACGTGCTGGGTTAAAGCTCGTTAAATGTTTAATTATTGCTCGATAAGGCTTGATAATAGTGCGTTAAGATACTCGATTAAGCTCGTTTATAATTCCAATCAAGCTACTGTAAGAGCTTCGATTAACGTAAATGAACCAAACACAAATCAATCTCAAATCAAGCTTGAACATCTCGGTTGCTAAGCGAGCTCGAACCTGAACAAGCTCGACCGAGCAGCTCGAGCTCCCCGTTTCGAGCTCAAGCCAAGTCTTGGCTTAGTTTGGTTCAGTTCGTTTGCGGCCCTACTCATTGCATGTAAAGAAGCGTCTATCTAATAAGGATGATCATCCTTCTTGGAGAAGACTACCTCTAAAATTGATTAGCCTATTTACTTTATCAATTATCACATGCATATAGCATAATTGCATACTCAAGCCTTCAAAACAAATCGAATGTCTAATACAACAACAACAAGCCTTAATCCCACTAAGTGGGGTCGGCTAATGTCTAATAAAAGACATAAAAACTATAAAATTATTACATTAATTCGGAACATTTCATACTAGTCATGTAACTCTTAGTGGTTAAGGTTAAGTTATTAGATCCCCTTCTTAATTAATAACAGGCTAAATCATATTGAACTTCAAAAGTCTGGATTCATGACTTTAAAGTATAAGAGGCGTTAGTTGGCAATACTTCCAAGTAGGTTATAAGTCGAGATTGATTAGTTCATAATTCCTGAGTGAATCTATAAATCCCATTTTCCCTTCGTTAGATTAAGTCACCTTCTAATTTGTGTCAATAGCCTATTTAGTTATAAGTTTTAAGGTATCTCATTTATCCTCACTATGAAGATAAGTCCTCACATCTCAAGCTTTTTCACAATCTTATGTTGTGAGACTATTAGTCTTATAATTCTAATAAAATGCCTACAATAATAATAATAAGCCTTTATCTCACTACATGGGGTCGACTACATGAATCATTCTTCGCCAGTATGCCCATTAAATGTCAAATTCTCATTTAATTATAATAAAATAAGGTCATTTTTTATATTTCCTAACCATGTCTTTTTATGTCTACCTCAAACTTTCTTAAAATTTGTCAAATTTAATACATCTAGTCTCCTAATTGGGTCATCAAATGGTCGACGTTTTATGTGACCAAATCATCTAAGGCGACTCTCTAATCTTAATAATCACTGGAGCTACTCCAACCTTTTCACGTATAGGTTGAATTGCTTATTATGCTTCTTAGTATCTAAGCACTTCCTATTTTTCTTACTTGAACCCAAAAGAACTACTCTTGTTTGAACCACCCTAAATAATTTCCAAATTAAACAATCTTGATATGAACTTTGAAATCTCTAAAAATACTAGCCAACTATTTAATTGAGAGTTTCTTTAAGAGACCACATCTTCTAAGATGTAATTCACTATAGAGATTTATCTCTATAAAGAACTTGTAACCCAAATTAAAATAAAATCATATCTTTTAATTAATCTAGGATAAGAAAAAAAATCTCTAGTAAATATAGACCTATTAGTTTTAAAAGCCTTTATTAAGTGATTAAATCCATCATATTATAATATTTCTATCTTTTAAGATGGTATATTATTCATATCATGTTCAATCACCCAAATAAGAATATAAAATCTGTGTGGTGTCCCACTTTAAATCACCACAAAATCACATCGTTATGTTGCATTACATTAAAGCATTGTATTCAACACTTGCTCAAAGTGAAATCCTAATCGATGTCATAATTTAGTTGAACATCTGTCATAATAACTATACGTGATCATTTACTGTTTTCTATAGTTATTGATTTGTTGCTCATCGTGTTTATTTTTTCCTATTATAGTTAGTCACTTTTCCATGGTTCTTTTCTTCATCCTCATCCCTCTCCCGTAGTTTTCACACTCTTTTCACTAGTTCTTATTCTTAGCATTAATAACTTGTGCTCATAAGCTTCTTCATGATGTCTCATCTTCATTCTCCCTATATTATATTTACCTCTTGAACTCTAACAGGTCACTCAAATCTCATGAGTATATTCTTTATTTTAAGAATTCCCAATATTTTTTGTTTATATGACTTATATCTTTGATTCTTCTCTTAGCTTTTGAATAAATAAAAATTTAGAGTCATTAAATGGATCATTATATTTGCTGAAAAATGTCACATTATGTGCTTTAAGTTGAACAAATTAAATAATTATTACATGCATAATACACACACACTTGAAAATACTGCTAGAGAGAATTAAGTTGTGCAATACTATAGCGAATTCATTAATGATGAATGCCCTAAAACAAACCTAGAATTTAAAACTTCATCAATTTAATCAATTCTAAAAGTACATCATTTATCAAAACTTATATATAAATCATTTGAATTAATTTTTTTTGGAAAAGTTATTTGTCCATATAAACACATTACAACAACATGATTTGTTACGTTTTAGATTCATCATCATATCTCCATTTATGCATTAGATATAGATCTTTGTTAGCACTACTTAAAATGCATGTTGGAATTTTAGCAATTTACTTCACATCATCATAGTCATTGATGATATGCATAATGTGCATAAAGATATTTGCAAAACATGGACTATTATTTATGATAATTATATGCTTTCTACTAATATGAAAAAGTAGTACTAGAGTTTATGCATGGTATAAAGTCATGACACATTAAAATTTAGAAAAGATTCCTTTAAAAACATTTATGATATTAAACATGAGTATGGTAATGTCATTTAAATTATTACAGTGCATTAGAACTATCGCCTGCAAATTAAAATTTTCAAGAAAATTCTAACATTAATTTAGCTTTTAATATGCCTTATTTGAGCCTACTTCAACAATGCACTGCTAATTATGAGAATTATTTACTTTTTTCATCTTCTTGTGAATTTATATCGAACATCATACCAAATAATTTTAAACACAACTTATTCCTTAGATTATTTTACATGATGTGATTGCATATGTTATTGATGGTGGATGCCAAAGATATCCAGTACATTAGCATGAAATACTTATTTGTGATGCCTCATGATTTACTCTGTAGGAAGAACAAAATTTATATATCGACATCAAATGATTAATAAATCAAAGTTGAATTTTCTAAGCCAACGTAGTTAATGTAAAACTGCAACCCTCTACCATCCAGATTGTAGCTTCACTTATATATGGTGCATGTGTTGTGTTTCTCTTCGAGGCATTGGTGGTGACTATTTGTTGTTGTGATTCCTTAGCTTTTTTTTTTTTTTCTAATTGTTTATCATGAGATCTATCCGATCGCAACCTGTTCAAACGCTGCAACTTACTGTTTTTTTTTCTATTCATGGGGTTCTATTTGCAGTCATTATCTACATAGTTATTCAAATAATACTACCATGACATACGGTTTATTGGGAAAGCATCAGAGTTTTCATCACAGAAGTGCTATGTTTTGTGAATGATTGAATTGCTACTGCTTCATATTTGGGTTTTGAATAAAAATAAAGTTGACTTTTAAAAGCATTTGGAATTAAATTGGGCTAATCTCATGCTAGTCATATCTAATAGCCTAAAGATGATTTATTTTTAAATAGATTAAATGAGGTATGTGATTGAATAAAATATTTTTATCACTTTTATGTTTAAGTTAGATGTGTGATTTTTTTGATGTCATATCAATGTGATTATCAAGCCAAGAAGAAGTCAACCTACATCAGCGTAGGAATGGATTTTTTTTTTACTTAGGTTATTTTTTTATGTATTTTATTATAAATTTCTTGTTTTTGCCCTGCCAGTGTTATTATTTTTGTTCAAATTTGATATAAATGCTATTTAAATTGTTATGAATAAAGTGCAATTACTAATTAAGTTTGTGAAATTCAAATTTCAGTTGATTTATTAAATTTATTTGATCATTATATTATTGCTTGTTTTCTAATTCACATACTTGCTCGTTTGCACATAAAGAAAGCATGTTTTTTTATATATTTCATAATCTATGTTCTACGAATCTTAAGTCTCCTTACATTTTCTACATATATTGCATCAAACCACAAACACCTACATCAATTGCTACATTCATAAATCATAACTTAAATATATGTATTTTTTGTATATATCATTGATATCAAAAAATATAGCACAGAAGAAGATAATAATTTACAATATGATATATCACATAAATTTTGATCAAAGCAAATACAAATCTCGAGTCACTTATATAATTTTCTAAAATTTAATTAGAAATCATCCAAATGTTAATTTTAACAAATTTATAGTCAAGTTGAACGTCTCGATGAGACCAGTCTGCCAACACTAAGAATGGGTCAATTCAAGTCAAAATGAGCTCAGATCAAGCTTGAAAAGTATAGTTAAAAGCTTTCAAGACATTAATTGAATGGTCAAACTCCAAATTTAGCATATTTATAATTGAATCGAGTGGCTCAATGAGAGAAATCTAACGGGCTCAAGAACACTCAAATTAGAAGTCATTAAGATACTTAAATCATCAATAAATCATCTATGATCAAGTCAATCAATATGAATCATCCAATTGAATGTTTAAGATTTTGACTATAATTACCGAAATGCCTCTCTTAAAATTTTATACATAGGACTTCATTCTCACCATGAGAAGGAGAGATCAAGCAAGAACTTTAAGCTATAAAGAAGGCCTAAAGTCAATGACTACCGGCATCCGTCGCCGATCAACATCAAAGACTATTATTGTCTAGTTATTTTTTCTAAGTTGTTGTTAACTGAATTCTCTAATTTGTAATCTCGCTTTCTCCTAAAAGGGGGAAGAGTGGAATCTTATAATTTCAATTATATAGTAAACTATTTTAACTGGACAAGGCCTCCTGATTTTTTCACCTTTTCTTGAGATTTTTCACATAAAAATCATGATGTTCCTCATATGTTGCTTAATTATTTATTTGTGTGCTGAATTTTTATACAAAGTTAGAATATAAATATTTACACTCGACCGCCATAAATTTTCTGGCGTATAATAGTATTATATGATAAATAAGTTAATTTCCTCACAGATATACTTTAGTATCCTACCAATACCATCAATTTAATTATTAGGGAATTGATAACAAGCAAGCTTAATTTTCTTTGTTCAAGAAAGGCTAATACCGAATCAAATTAAGCTTGGTTCCAATTCTAACATTATTAACGAAATAAAATTAAGTGAACTCTCTGTTTAGACCAAAGCGAACCAAATGTGACCTACTTATATCCGTTGCTGATAGATCAATTCATGTATCACTCATAAACGTAAAAAAGAATAATATTATGAAACAACGATATTAATCAACTAATTTTAAAACAATGGAAAACAAAAAATTAGATGAAAATACTTCTATTTAAGTTGCCTTTTTTCATGTTTCAGTAGAAAGGACCATTAAGCAAGTGTCCATACTCCCATTAATGATATGCTAAACCCACGATAGGAATTGTTTCAGCATTAACCCATCAAAACATAAAAAAGGCAGGCTTCTTTGACCTGAAGCAAACGTATAAAATATTAGGAATGAGAACAATATTGAATAACCTTATATATGAAAGAAATCGCACCTTTAAAACAATAATTTCCATCTGAAGTTTGTAACCCTATAAAGTAATTTTGAAGTCCAGCTTTCAAGTAAATGGAGGCCGCTTGTTCTTAAACTTCACATTTTAAATGCTGAAAGATTAGAGCAGGAGTTGGTCAAATCTCCGCTGGACATGTCCTTTTGAGCTCCTTGTTTGAGCATTAAATGACTTCATCAGGCAGAATGGATAACTAAAGTCTACCAGTAATCTCCACATGAACATAAACCATCCCTAAAGTGATGAAAGCGTCTGGAATCTCTTAAAACAATCTCACGCTCAACAATCATTGAAATTAGCTTAATGGCGGTGTGGCAGTCACCACATACCCGTAGGTTTTTCATAACCCTTATCAGTGCTTCCATTTGAAGTAACAAGAAGACCAAAGGCAACCGCAAGTTTCTCGCTATGATACTTTAATGAATACTCTTTTTGCTCATCATCCACATCATGCAAGGCAAAGGTTTTCTCACAGATATAACCATACTCCTTTAGCTTTTCATCCAGCCAATCCAGTTTTCTCTCTATCTCAGTAATCAATGGATTGGACCTATCTCCACAGACAAATTCATATCGGATTTCATTTACTGTTATCCAACTGGAACCAGGATTCTTCAGAATACCACGAGACCTCATCATCACTCTTGTTTGTGCTACATCATTCCATCTACCGGCAGAAGCATAAATGTTAGACAATAGTACATAAGCAGCACTGTTATATGGGTCTAGATCAAAGATCTCTCCTGCTGCTTTCCGGGCAATTTCTACATTACAATGCACTCTACAAGCACTAAGCAAAGCCAGCCATACCATGACATTTGGTTTCACAGTCATGCTTCTTATGAACTCCTCAGCTTCATCCAAGTTTCCCGAACGACCCAAAATATCCACCATACAAGCACAATGCTCTGCTCTAACATCAACAGAAGGGTTCTCTTTCAACAGATTGAAAAGCTGTCTCCCCTTCTCAATCATTCTAGAATGACTGCAAGCAGTTAGTAGCCCAACAAATGTAATCTCATCAGGTTTAACTTGGCAAGCAGTCATCTGATCGAAGAGCTCAAGTGCCCAGGATGCATAGCCATTCTGGGCACAGCCAACAATAATAGAATTCCATGAGACGAGGTTCCTCTTACTCATGTTGTTAAAAATCTTCAAGCCATCTGCTACATCTCCACATTTAGAGTACATGACTACAAGTGAGTTTCCAACAAATACATCCAAGTCAAATCCTTGCTTAATAACAGCGGCATGAATCCTTTTACCTCTATCAAGAGCCTCCAGCCCACAACAAGAGTTCAGTGCACTAGAGAAAGTGGATGGATTTGGCATGATCCCTGATCGAACCATCTTGTTAAATTCATCCAGTGCTTCCTCATGCATACCATTGAAACCATATCCAGTTATAAGTGCCGTCCACAAGAAAACATTTCTATCCTCAACCCCATCAAACAGCTTAAAAGAACTTTCAATTTGTTTATAGTTCGCATAGTAAGTGATCAGAGAAGTTAACGTAAATTTTTCTTCGTCATAACCTGCCTTGATAACAGTTGCATGAATCTGGACACCGAGGTCTGAATCAGGTAAATTAGCACAAGCAGTTAACGCACAAGCAAATGTACTGGAAGTGGGCTTAATACCTCGAACCCACATTTGCTGGAAAAGACACAATGCCTTATTGCTATCACCATTCTGATCATGTCCACCAATCATTGCAGTCCAAGATATCACATTGCGGTGAGGCATTTTCTCAAACAG
Source organism: Cymbidium sinense (assembly GCA_021442155.1). NCBI lineage: Eukaryota > Viridiplantae > Streptophyta > Magnoliopsida > Asparagales > Orchidaceae > Cymbidium > Cymbidium sinense. The sequence goes on along the minus strand of CM038220.1, from coordinate 129,946,081 downwards.
CAATTGTGCATCCTGAATTCTGCCATTGTCACAATACGCCGTAATCATCGAATTCCACGCAGCAGTGTCCCTGTGAGGCATTGTGTTAAAGAGTTTCTCTGCAGCTTCAATGCAACCAAACTTGGCCAGTCCACTAACAAAAGTAGTCCAAGAAATCACATTGCGGTCCGGCATTTCTGCAAAAAGCTTCTGAGCAAGACAGAAATCTCCGCAATCTAGACAACCCTTGATCATCGCGTTCCAGGAGGCAATGTCTCTGCCTGGCATACTATCAAACAGCTGCAAGGCCTCGCTAATCCGATTGGATTGCGAGTAACCGATGATCATCATAGTGTAGAGATGAATATCTGGAGATGGAATCTGAAGGAAGATGCGACGGGCTTCTTCAATATCATTGTTTCGGAGGAGATGTGGTAAAATTGATTTCCAATGCCGGATGTCTTCTATGGATCGGGCCTTCGTTTTCAAGGGTTTTGGGCTTAGAATGGAAGAAAGTCTGCAAATTGCTGATGAGACTTTGTTCATGGGAAATCTCGCGCTCACGAGAATATGCGTGATTCTGGTTCGGAGAGTCGAGGAAAAGTTATTATTAGGATACATGTTACACAATTCATATGAATGTATAATAATTAAAATCTATATATATATATATATACTATATGAAAATATATATTTTATCTTAAAATTTTAAATATTATTAATATTTTTTACGTTATGTTAAAAAATGGAGTGTAATGTAAATAACTATTAAAGTTTAGATATTAGATATGTAAATGCATATAAATTTAGTTAAATGTATATAATTCTATAATAATTATTATTATTATTATTATTTATTTTTATTTCTTATTAAATGGTTTAGCTTTTATCCCTCAACATGCACCTATTAAAATGAATATATTTAATTATATTTGAAAAAATATCCTTCAAAATATTTTTTGGATCATAATATTCAAATATGAGATAATCATATTTTCATAAAATTTTAAGATAAATAAGCTTTTTATTTATCCAAATAAATTCTCTTTTAAATCAATGTTGAATTTACTTTAAGTCAATGTTAATTTGTTTCATGGAATGATATTTGAATATTCATAGTTGACGAAAAATTTAATAAACTCAACGAAATGATTTTGAAGTGATTCAAATATAATTCAAATTCAAATACAATTAGATTCAAACTCAAATCAAATAAGGTTAGAATTGCACCACCAAAATTTATTATAGACCTTCACTCTATTTTATAAATTGAATTCAAACTACTTGTAGTGCATGTAAAGTGGATAAGGAAAGACAAAAGTGATGATATGGGTGTGGAACAATGTAAAATGGGGTATGACACATAAAAGTAACTCTCAATCTTTTTTTTTCATTTAAAATATTGCTTTTGAAAGAAAATTTTGAGTTGTATGGCTCATAATACATGTGATAAGATAGATATCTTTGATGTTTTTGTTCATCAAGTAATATGCCTAAAGTTCCTTTTCAGTCACCTCTTATATTTGTGGATTACTTATTGAAATTAAAGTCCTCATGAATAAGTTCGAACTAGTTTAAAATAATTTGAACCCATGTTTAAACTTGATTTGAACAAAGGTTCAAACAAGATTCTCATGAGGGTTCATTTAGGATAAACCTCATTAGGAAAAGCGCTAACAGTATCGACGAAATGTAAGAGAAGAGAAGCATTCACAATGGAATGAAGGCATCTACAGGGCCAGCATGTGAGAATGAGAAAAGGAGTTGAAGACAAACCAAAGTGTCACATGAAAGTTCTCTCATGCTAAAGTTCAATGTTTTCTTTAGAGTTCGTTCATAGTGGAGTTCACTAGAAAAGACATTGATGAGACCAATAAGGTATGAATGGGATGAGAAATTCACAATAAAGTTAATTATGGGATGGCGTCGACAAGATTGATGTTTGTTAAAGAGAACAGTTGATGTATGACAACTTGATGGGGAAGTCATTGATAGGACCAGCTATACACGAAGGAAAGGAGAAGCTTATGATGGAGCTTATTAAAAAATACATGAATGGATCGATGCATATAATGGAGAAGAAGAGTTTGTGATGGAGCGCTTTAACGTAGGCATTTATAGGATAAATGGCATGTCCGGGGGGGGATATCATTGTTGACACAAATCAAATGATGCATGAAAGTTGAAATCAGTGATTAACGAAAGCGAGTGAATTTTCAGAGCCCACAATCATTAAAATATAAATTATATCATTAAAATGATAAGCATTTTATCTTTAAATAACCAATTAGTGAATTCACTTAAGGAAAAACATTAAACCTAAGCTATTATAATGTTCTTATAATAAGAAGGGAAAAATAAAAATTTGTTATGAAGTTAGTAGGCACTTCACCTTATAAGAAATTTGGCCATGACCTTTCACTCTATATTAGCTACACCTATATTACAACGTACACTTCTCCCTCTTTAAAGTCTTTCTATTTTATTTTTTAAGATAGACACCCTTTGGCTTCATTAATGAGGGTAACATGATAACTGTATTTATTTTATTCAAAATCTCTCAAGTGTCTTATTTTTGAGATATATATATATATATATATATATATATATATATTTGGCATATGCAGCTAATCATACCTCTTATATTTTAATTTTGAGTATAAACTATAATAACTAATACTTAGGCCTCAAAACAAATTGAGCAGCATCGAGCATCGAGCAGGATGTTGTTCAAGCTTGAGCTTATTTACCAAATACTTGTTTAAACTCTATTTGAGCTTCTAGGATAGTGTTCAAGCTTGGTTCATTTAAATTTCTTCTTGTTCAGGTTTGATTTGAGCGGAGCTTAAGCTTGATTCATTTAATTATTATTGAGCTTTTAAACAAACAGCTCATTTAGTTTTATTGAGTTGAGTTTGTTAATTATGTCTTAAATGAGTAGCTTAATTTGAGCTTTGATGAGCAATTAACAAGTTCTATCATCAAAAATTTTGTTAGATATTCAAACAAGTCTAATTAGGTTTATAAATGAGCCCACTTATCTAGGAGCTCCATAACTCTAACAAACAAGCTTAATGAGTGAGTGGGTCCATTTGATTTTTTGAGGGTTTTTTTTTTTTTTAATTTAAAATAAGAAATAAAATTAGTATTAATTAAATAAAAAAGTTACTAAATTAAATTAATTAATATTTTTTGAAATTTAATTTATTTTAATATAAGCTATTATTTTATTTTAAGAATTATGAATTAATGATTTAATTTGTTAAATATTAATGAGCTTTAAATTAGTCTTAATAAAATTTTAAATTGAGCCTTAATTGAGCTTTGAATCCAGCCTTATCTAGCATCTTAATAAGCATTCATGAGCTTTAAATGATATTGTTCATGAACATAAATAAATCAAGAAATAATTTATTTAAGCTCAACTATTTAACAACAAAGTATTTATAAAGATGTCTAAGTTTTTTTGTTTAGTTAATCAACTGATCATGAATGAGCTCTTATTGAGCCGAGCTATAAACCGCTTGTTGAATGCTCGATTCATTTACAGCCTTAATAACGCCATAATTTGATATAAAGTATGTATAATCTCGATGAGGAAGGCAACAATGTAATTGATGACCTTTTAGAGTGTTGATGGAGGGGTTATATGAGTATTAAGGAAAGTTATTTATAATTTGAAAATTTTAATGGTTAAAGCTTTTAAGTTTTGAAAAGTTAAGTGTTTTCTTAAAAGAAAAGGATGAGTAACTTCAAACCAAAGGTTTGGAATGTTATGGAATCAATGATTAAGATTTTATAAAATATCATCAATAATTAAGGAGTTAAAACTTTTTTAATATGATTGCTTATAGTAGAATATTATCTTACTATATTGATTTTTAGTTTGGATATCATAGGGTTAATGAAGAGTTAAAGCGTTGAGAACTTGTAAGGGTTATGGAGGAAAATGTAGAAGAGATACAAAGATGTTGGAGATGTCTTGCAGTTGAGAGAGGCAAGTATTTGTGGTTGTTGAGCCTTATGTAGAGGGAGAATTGTTTTAAGATTACATGATATCTAAAAAAGCTAGGTGTATAGTCAAACCAGGTCAGACACGAGAAATATCCGATTAAAATAATATAAAAAATTTAAAGGGACACGCGTGTCCTAAATAATTGAATTAAAATTATATAAAAAATATTTTAAATATAGTTTATTATATTTTAAATTAGTGTATAAAATTTTAGAAATTTAGATAATAAGATTTGAGCTAAAAAAAGATAATAATAAAATAAATTTATTATAAATAATTAAAATTATAAAAAAATTATAATTAAATTTATAAATTTAGAATTGATAATAAATTTTATTCATTAAAATTATTAAAGTATAATAAAATAAATTACTTAAGTAATATATATATATATATATATATAGTAACTAATTAAAATTTTTTAAATTTAATGACTATTTTATTATTTTTAATATTTTATCTATTTAATTTATACACTTTATTCTTAATTATTATTACATATATATGCAACACTCATTATAATACATATTAATATTTTTAAAAATGAAATATCATATCTGTCAATGTATGCGTAATCATAATTTTAAGACATAAAGAAGTACGTGTGTGTGTGTGTGACAACAAAATTTAACTAAGCCAAACAAGGCAAACATTCTCTTTTAACTCTTTTTTATCTCATAAAATGTCCAGCTTATAATTGAACCAAAGAAAAATATAGACATGAGGTTATTATATTAACAACTATTTGCAACCACCTCTCCTCAATTACACACTATAGGTTTTGAAAGATGTGCCCATGGAACTTCTAAACAAGATTAATCATTACTAGTCATCGCACTCTATAAGTCACAAAATCATTGAAAAATAGATTAAATTAATATATATATATATATATATATATATATATATATATATATATATATATATATATATATATATATATATATATATATATATATATATATATATATAATCTAAAAACGAGGCTCTAAATAAATTTATGTTAATTTTGGGGGATAAAGGACTAAGACCCAAAGATTAATACATTTTCATTACAACATAAATCTAGATAGGTTAAGTTAAAATGGATGTTATAGGACTCTATATCTGATGAAAGCAAAAGGATATTTTAAATACTAAGGAGGATGGCTCAAAATGATGGTAAAAGATAAAAAATACAATTTCTTGTCATGCTATTTGCCTTTATAAGAGAGATACAATAAAATCATGCAAATGATCTGTCTAAAATGACACACACTAGATCCTGCGTATGATATTGTATATATTATGCATGCCAAAGTGATATCATCTGCAGTACCTGATATCACTTTAGACAAATTTTATTATAATAGATATAAAAAAGGAAGGACTAATGTACTATATGGTAAGACTCTATAGTACAATTATTCTAGATCATTAATACCCTAAATCTATTAAGGATAGTAGTGACCTAAGAATTCTTATTATAAACCATGAGTTAATTTATCTAAGGGGATCTCATAAATTAAGGGTGTGGACCAAGTTTTACATTGGTAGACATGGCTTACACTTTGCTCACCTATGAGAGAAAAACCTAGACTGGACTTAGAAATACCTGCAGTTTAGAAACCTAATAGATTGTTGTATAGTGTAAATATTTAGGTGGCAGCAATTTCTAAACTTTAATTAATATTATGGAGTCATTGGAGGCTTTAACAGGTTGCCAGTAAGTGCTATTGCGAGGGGGGTTTGGGCGGCATTTTTTGGGTTTGGGCATGCACAGGAGTGTTCTAAGAGCTTGTAGATAGAGGCATTAGGCTACTATTTTTGTAGGAGATGAATGAAAGAATTTAAGCGGCATTCTTCAGAACTCTGGAGCATTATATACGAAATCTTAAACATCAGTTCAAAAGCTGAGCATGTTAATAAGCAACCTGTTTAGACTATCGAAGTTCAACTTTACCAATATCCTACTGTTGGCGACAATGATTAAATAGCTCCAAAAGGTAGAAAATATATTCAATACAAAACGTACTCAAAGATACTAAACTTAAAACATTCAACAGGTCTTTTAGAGCATCCATTATTCTAACACACAGAAGATAACTTATAACCTAATGAAGGCATATTTTATCATTTCACAGAGGCAATTCCCCACTATCAGTAATCACAACCTTGCTTTTAGGTGCTCCATTTTGCTTGCCTTCTGCTTCAATTTTGTACACCACATCCATACCAGACACCACCTTACCAAAAACAACATGCTTCCCATCCAACCTACCCAAAAATAAAATAAAAAATAAAATCATCATATAAGCATTTGATGACCAAACTCTCTATTCTGTATGCAGATTAAGAATGAAATTCTTACCAGCTTGTTGTAACTGTTGATGAAAAACTGTGATCCATTAGTATTACGGCCAGCGTTTGCCATGGATAACAGTCCTGATTTTAAAGAAACAATACAGGTTAGAGAATCGTTCAATGAATTTTCTTCTTTGAATTTTGATGAGGGTTGGGGAGAAATTGTATGGGTGGGTTCCTTGCCTGGTCCTGTGTGCTTGATTTCGAAGTTCTCATCCTCGAATTTCATTCCATAAATGGATTCTCCTCCTCTACCGTCGCCGAGGGTGAAATCACCTCCCTGAATCATAAAGCTAGGAATGATTCTGTGGAATGAGCTTCCCTTGTAGTGAAGAGGTTTCCCACTTTTTCCTACACCTTTTTCACCTATAGAAAAGGCCTTTAAATACAGCTGTTTGAATGATTTCATGAAATAATATCAAGGCCGTTTTACACAGCAATTTTAGCTATTATACAGGTATATATAAACTCATTTTGTAAGAAATAACTTCTCTTACCAAGATTTTAGTATGATGCATTTGAACCAAATAATCCGTGGCAAGAAGAAAGCGATAATAAATTACAGCATTGTTTGAAGACTGATGCAAACTCTAATTATAAGAATCACATCATCAAGAAACCAGAGTCTTAGACTCTTAGCGCAGGAAATAAAATCCAGCAACAGCTGAAATTCTATCACAAAGATAAAATAAGAATTTAGCCATCCAGAGTGTGTTGCAAATTTGTAGGTAATTAAGGTGCCTAGTATAAAGGCATGAAGGAAAACTTCGTAAAAGTTCCGTAGCAAATTTGTTTTTATTTACTATAAATTAGCAACAGAATTTAAAAAAAAAAAAAAGATGCTGCAAATTTTTGTTTTGATCCTCAAGCAAGAACACCCTGAGCTAATTTGTCCTTAAAAAAAAGGGGGGGAACATAAAAACTATAAAACCAATGTTCATGCAGCCACAACATACCTGATTCCCCTTCTCTTTGGTTCTCACTCTCATGCAGCCGGCACAGTTTGCTTATCTGCCTGGCTAAATGTCCAATATAGACCTAGGTGCCTTCTTATGTCTCCTCCTCATTACGATGATGAAAGTGTTATTGGTGATAAATCAAGATATCACTAACAACAAGAATGATAGGAGGGTGACTAGGGACTAATTAAGATATGTTGTTGGTGTAGAAATCTAAATAACCAGTAAAATTGTATAACCCAGTACCACCGTGCAAAAAAATAATAATAATAATAAAGAAGCAATATTTGATAGATATATTAAATAAATAAACATATAAAAAATAATTCACAAGAATTTGTATTTTCAGATATTTAGATTGGCAATTTTATCACATCAATTTTTCTTGACATCTATAGAACTTACAAACCTAGTCTTTGATAATCACCAGATAGATGTGTGGGTATCTCTATTCTCTATAATGAGAAAAAAATTGCACTTGCCCTTTTTGAGAACTATTCGCTCAAGAACCTTTTTGAACCGTTGAAAAACTTCAATTTCTTTCAACACCCACAAAAAACAGCAGTCATGTGTTTTTCTATGACCAATTTTTTAAAAATAAACATCAGATGACATTTGATGTGTCTACCTTTTAATTTAATTAGCATCTGTTAACAAATGCTAACTAATTAGCATTTGTTAACATTTATAAACTTCTAATAACTAATTAACACAGTTAATGGCCTTAATTTTACGAAAAGGATGTATGGAAGAGATCTATCTCCTAAAAAAATTTCATCATTTCTTCTGGTTCTTGAAAAAACATTCATCCAATTGGAATATGTATAAATAATCATATAATCAAAATAATTCAATTAATTCAAAATTGATCAACATCTTCATAATAACTGACGTGAAAAAAAATAATAGAAGTAAATATTTTTTACAATTTTATATCACAATATTAAAAATGCAATAATTTAGAATTCAATAGTTCTAAGTTAACAAAGCTATTCCCATTAATTATAATCGTCCAAAAACAAATAAGAGGCAACATAAGAAACTATAGACCCATAACTCTATTAAAACTTTTAATTTGCATATCAATTTTATTATATCCAAAGACATTCCAATAAAAACTTGAAAATACACTCTTCAAAATATAACTATTAATTATTCAAAAAAAAAAATGAATAGTCTATTGATATAATCATTATATGAAACTTGATCCAATATAAATAGATCATAATTAGAGCTAGGATGAATTCCATTAATCTTCTCAAATTACATCTCTGTTCTTGAGTGTCATCAATTTTCTTATAAAATATTCATTTGATAATCTAATCATAAATTGAGCTCTCTTATTATTCAAGATTGAATCAACACTTAAGCGAATACATTTAAATGTAACCCAATAATTCAATCTGGTGTACAACATTGCATATGATATTAATTATCAAGGGCAATGGAATACAACTCATTGTCTCTTTTCATCAGGAGTCTTAAGATTGCTTTTGTTTGAAAGATACACTCCATGCTACTCCTTATAATATTGTATTGCATACCTAACAAAAAGCTTGAAATTTGAGAAATCACTAATAACTTGTTCTTTCGATCTCCTAAGAGTTGAATCTCAAGAACATAACTTCTATATTCTAAATTTTTCATTTGAATTGGATAGAGAGCCATTATGTTCGCATTAGATAATGATTTTTCATCATTCCTAACGAGTTAAATATCATTAATAAGATCACTTTTTCATGTAGTAGCTAGTAGATACATAATTAATCATCATTTTGATCAAATCCATAAAACTTCAAAACCTCATCAAATACAATATAGATGAATCTTTGGAACTTGCAAATATTTTATTCTTGCCTTTAAGCTACAAATCCTTTAGGTTGCATCAGATAGATTCTTTCTTCAAAAAAGTCATTCAAAAAAATCATCTTAGCATCCATTTCCCACATTTCATAATTAAAATATGTAGTTATGGACAGAGTATCCTAATGGATGTAAGCATGGTTATAAGTTAGAAAATTTTCTCATAGTTAACTCCACTTTTTGTATAAAAGCTAATTTTATAGTCTTCATTTTTCTATTCAATCCTATCTTCCTCTTGCTATCCATTTGCATCCTATAAGTTCTATCCCTTTAGGTAGATTAAGAAGCTCATAGGTAGAGTTATAGCATATAGGCTTCCATATCAAGATCATTGCTTCAATTCATTTTACTTTATCAACATCCTCCATTGCCAACTAAGAAGTCAATTAATAACCATAGCCATCATTAGAGATAGCAAGTGCTTCTCCATCAATACAATACTAGAGAGACTATCTTATTACCTCCTGCTAATGTTTGAACAAGGGAATGCGATCTCCTCACTTTGACTTTTGACAACTATTGTTATTAATAGTCTAATATGATCAAATTATAACTCTAGAATAATCCAGTATTTTGGTTTGAAATAGTTGCTCTCAAAAAATAGCATTTATCGATAGAAATACTTTCTTATTTAGAGGATTATAAAACAAACAATCTCTAATTCTTTTTAGATAGCAAACAAACAGACACACTTCTAAATGAAAATCCAACTACTTAGTCTTATCTTTCAGTGCATGTGTTGGATATCCCGAGATAGAAATGTAACTCAAACTAGGTTTGTGAGCATTCCATAATTCTAAGGATACATCAAGTATATACATAGATGGAATCAAGTTTAAAATGTTAATAGTCATTTATACTGCATATTCTCAAGCTGAAATAAGCAAAGATAAGTATCTCAACATTGATTTCATCATGTTAAGTAACGATATGTTTCTTCTCACAACATGATTATGTTGAGGGGTATCAAGAGTATTAAGCTGTGAGATAGCACGTTCAATCGAGTGATCAATGAATTTTGTGCCTTCTTCACTGCCTCCATCAAATCAAAGAATCTTAATTGACTTATCTATAAGCTTTTCAACTTCAACTTAAAATTCCATAATTTTTAAGAGTTTCATATTTCCATTGCATCAGGCATACATACCACATTTAGAAAAATCTTCAATAAATGTGACAAAATCTTCATAACTATCTCTTGCTTCAATATGCAGAAATCCACAAACAATTGAATAGTTGTTTGGCTCTTTCAACTTTTGCAGAGAAAGATCTCTTAGATATTTTACATTTTCAAACAAAACTCACAAACATATAAAGTGCTAATTTTAAGCTCTTTTAAAACACTATCTTCTATAAATCTTTTAATCTTATTTAGGTTAAATATGACTAAGTCTAAGATGTCATGGATATAAATCATCGTCTTAAGAAACTGTATTTCGGATATTGATTTGACAGTTTTGAACATTTCAATATTTAGTAGTGAGTTAAGGATGAGTCTTAAAAACTAAAGCCCATCTTTAAAATTTACAGAAAATATTTTGAAATCATTTTGTCAAAAGAATAATCAAGTTTAAAGGAAATCTCAAATGATTGTTCACATAACCTAAAAATAGAAATCAAATTTCACCAAAACTCAAAAAGAAAATAAATATTTCCCAAAGGATTTTTCATGATGTAAATTTCATCGAAAGTAATTGACAAAGTCTCAAAGATCCATCCCACTTGGGTAGCCTTACATATCATCACCCTATTGATCTTAACCTTATGAAAAAACTAATCATGGTAAGTATAGAATCACAAACTAGTGTGTTATTGTCCATTCCGGAGTTCATAGCTGCTTTAACATCATGTCATGCCTTTCAAACGAGCAACCAAACATCTATTGTAGAAACTCCATTATCTCATAAATAATTATAAAAATAGTTGTTGATAGTTGAGTTATCTCGAAGTTGAGATTTTCAACATCTCTCTCCCCACTAGATTTGTAAATTAATTTTTAATATTAAATATTAATTTACATATAATTAAGAAAAAACAAAATTGCAAAATAATGAGTTTGAGAGAGTGGGGTGGTAAGACAATATCAACCCAGTAATCTCTACCTATAGTACAACATCATGAGATTTAAAAGATGCCTCAAGATGATTTGATTTTATCCTCCTTAGAGAATGCATATTTTTAGATTGCCACTAAGATTTTTTTTCCGATGCTATTAGATTCAAAGATGTATCTCTAAATTAACCTATCTTATGACATCAATTAGAGTTAAGGCTGAGAATATGAAACAATAGGTTAAATTCATAAAAAATAATTAATTTAGGTAATTGCATCTTAACAAAATTTAATATTAATCAATAATTTATAAAATAAAAGTTCTTTATGAATAATATTTATTACAATGTTTTCAAAAGCGCGCATTGAAGTGCGCTTTGAAGCGATGCGAAGCGAGGAGACTTCTCTTTGCATCTTAGTCGCAAGGCCATTTCGCACGAAGTATGTGCTTCGCATGCAAAGCACATTAGATCGTTCGCATAGCGTTATGCGAAGATAGAGTGGCAGGTTGGGTGCTCGACGCAATAGCTCTAACTCGACTCAACTTCATTCACAACATATCGATGCAACAACTTGTCTCGACGCATCCGTAGTAGCTTTCCTTGACCTCGTCCGCAACAACTTGCCTCGACTTTGTTCTCAGTAGCTCCTCACCTCAACCTAGTTCATAGCAACTCTTGCCTTGCAATCTGCGGGTGCGCTTGTCAACCTCTACCTCGTTGCGACCGATCGTCGGCATACCTCTGGAGCCCAACCCATCGACGTATCAAATCGACGTATCAACTCTACATTCTCTAGTCCATTGACAACAAGTTTATATTTTGCCAGAATTAATCTAACAAAATTTGGTAATTTTATGAAACATAGTTTGAATACGCAATTTTGACAATGCAATACAAATGCATATGGCAAAAACATTTATCATGTAATTAACACTTCAATAAAGCCATTGATCATAAATATTATGCATGAGTATTCACACAAATATCATATTTTATATTTACTTATGTCTTATAATTATTAATAAATGCATCAATTTAATTATTGTCTTATAATTATTTTATATACGTCACGAGCGCTTTGTTAATAAAAATGCCGCTTCGCTTTGCGCATTGAAGCAATAATACATTTTGACCATCACATTACACTTTGCACTCTGAAAACATTGATAGTTAATGGGATAATCTTGATTTATTTAGCAAATCTCATGACCTGTCAAATGACAGCACAATTTTTATGTTATCATTGGCAAAATTAAGTAAGCATATTGTTATGTATCATTCATGTAAATTTAAGTATTATATTTATTTTGCATAAATTAAAATGACACTTTATGTGTCTAAATTAAATAATGCTTATTTTATTTATTTCAATAATTTATCAAATCCTATCACTACAATTCTCACTAATGAATAAAAGACTAGAAAGTCAAATGAGAAAATAAAATAAATATTATGCTTATAAGTGAGAGCCTGTTGCTAAAGCCTTCTGAAATGTTCAAAACGTATATACTTGTATGATTCAAACCAATAAAAAGGCATGTTGCTACTAACTAGAAGGCATGAAGCTATAAGAACTAACATGAATTGATGGAGACTACTTATGAGATAATGGAGTCACTACAACAAATATTTGAATGCTCATTAGAAAAGGCATGTCATGATGCAACTGAGAAAATTATGAAAAACCTAAATGAAAAGCAACACAATGGTTCATAAACATAGTTGATAATTTATTTTATTTTAATGTGATTGCAATGCAATCTTTGATGAGGCTACTCAAATGGGGGAATATATTAGAGATTTTGTCACTTGCTTTTGTCCACTTCAAGTCAATTTATATCATGAACAAGATGAGGTTGAATCTAATTGAACTTTGAATGAACTTCAAGTCTTCTAATCAACTTACAAGACAATGGGTTGTTGAGAAGATCGCTTCAAATGATAATGACAAAAAGTAGAAGGAAAATATTGGGAACGAAAAATCTAAAGCCAAGAAGAGAGATAAAAAAGAATAAGAAGGAAAACAATAAAATTAATGAACAAAAAACCTAAAACAAGTGTTTCTGCTATAATTAGCATGAGTATTGAAAGATTATATATATATATATATATATATATATATATTAGAGAGTTAAAGCAAAAAAACCAAGCAAAATGTGCGATTTGCTTGTTCTAAAAATATGTTCGGTTGAGATGATTTTTTTATCCTAAATTGCAACTAACCACATTTGTTGTTCTTCATAGGTACTTAATTCTTCAATGAAGCTTGGTGATGGAAAATTTACCACACAAGTAAGAAACGAAGCATTAACTAAAAAAAGCAGTTGGAGAAATTAGAGCGCAATTTAGAATAACATTTTTTATTTATTTTGAACAATGTTCTTTTTTTTTTTACAATTGATTTTAAGCTGCATTTGGTTTAAGTTTCTATGTTATGTGAACAATCATTTAAGATTTCTTTCAATAACTCAATTATTATTTTAAGAAATGATTTAGGTATGCAATATACAAATCTAAAAATGAGCTTTATTTTGTAAGACATTACCCTACATAATTAAATAATTAAAATTAGTATCCTTAATTTATTAATTATTAGTATGTTCACTTTCAATTTGAATGAGAAAATCTCATCTAGACTATTAATTTGTAAATTACTGAAATTAAAGTACTATATATAATATGATTATATAAGACAAGAATGAGATTACTTTGAATCTCAGATAATTCAACTTTTATATAAATACTCAAATCATATCAAAATGATGTTCATATATGAAACGATTTTTGTTTCGAGTAAATTAATACTCCTATTGACGACATTATATTCCATGATTAATTCATTATTACTTCGAAAGTTATCATATTCTTTATATTTTGATAACATAATAAAAATAAGCAGTCAAATATGTTAACTTATAAGAAGAAATTCATTCTTTCTTTTTGAAGTTAGAAAAACAGTTCACTTAAGTATTATTTGATTTTGAAGAGTAAGAGTGCTAACTTTATTGTCAGATCATAAATTTATTATTCATTAGAGAATTAATAATACTTTAAGAACAAATATTTAACTAGAAAGGTCAACAGAATTTAACCCAACTCTATTTATGATCTTTTAATGGAGGATCAATTTACACGTAAATGATTATATAAAAGGACTATTCATTTTTCATGGGTAATTAATTGTACCTTCAAGAGTGCAAATCTTTTTTTTTTCCGGAATAACTTTAAAGATAATAAAATTGATATGCAAATTAATTAATTTAATATATTATTTATTTTATAGGAGCTTAAAATTATACACTCATCATATATATGATTTACTTTTGAACAATTATAATTAATGTACAATTTTTTTTAATACATCAGAACTTTAATTCCTAATCTTGTGCACTGAACGAACATATAGGCAACTCTATGCTGAGAATAATGAGCTCCCCATCCCTCCAATCTCTTTCATTTCCCTCTCCCATTTTTTCCACACGTCTACATTTCAATTCCATATAAGCATTAGATATCCTTCATTCCAATGATGTTTTTGAGGTTTTTCTTTTTCTGTTTTGTGGATGAATACTTTGCACATATGAGATGAAAGCGTAATTAGAATACTTAAATTAACAAATTTATTTTTTTATTTAAATTTTTCCTAAGACATTTTCTTAAAAATGGATGCATCTTAAGATGAATGTACACTTTCCTTTAATATTTTGATGTTCATCAAGAGTGCAGTTCCAGTTTTTAAAAAGTTAAATTTATTTATTTATTTTCTTTTTAAACGATTTAACTTTTGGAGATCATGTCTTCTAAAGCAGGGACCTCTCTACAACTCTGTTTTTCTTCCATCTGATAAAAATGACATTAGTACATAACATTTTTATACTCTTCTTTCTTGCAAAAGAAATGAATTAGACCCTTTACTGTTTTGATGTCTTTATAAGTTTGTTATTCTTGCTTGTATTATTCAACAAAGGCAAATCTTAATAAATAGTTGGTTCATAGACCTTTCCTATTTTTTAAGCGTTGAAGTCAAAAAATTCTAAATGCTAGACAAATTGATTTCACAAAATCCTTGAATGCGGCATGAGATGCTTCCCTAGAGAATAAATTCCGGAGCCAACATAATAGTGGAATTGATATCAGCATTCGTCATCATTTTATTCACTACATATATGAAAGTTTATGCTCATCAAAACATCAAGCAAAAAAAAAAACAAATAATCATACAAGTTCAATTAGTTTTATTTTTTATATTTTATTTTTAATTTTCAATTAATATTATTTCTAGACAAGCATAAGATGTGACCTATGAGATCAGGAATGTGTACTCTATTAATTAATTTGATTTGTAGTGTTAGATTGA
This sequence comes from Cymbidium sinense, assembly GCA_021442155.1. Taxonomy (NCBI): domain Eukaryota; kingdom Viridiplantae; phylum Streptophyta; class Magnoliopsida; order Asparagales; family Orchidaceae; genus Cymbidium; species Cymbidium sinense. The sequence goes on along the minus strand of CM038220.1, from coordinate 129,930,511 downwards.
ACTTATGTGATTTGGCATCGACTTGGGTAAGTTCAGTTGAGGTTGATTTCCTATATTTGGGAAAGCGTAGTTCACCCATGGCTAGATACATCACCTTAGAGTTCTTACCAAATTTCCCTATTCCTTGATTTGTGAATTGCGATTTTAATCTGGATGAGTTAACCGCTGATAGTGATTTGGGCTGTTTCCAGCTCTCCTGTTTTGGCTTCACATAACTACATTGTTGGATTTGGTTTTCTGCCGGGTTAAGGCTTTAACGACAACCTGTTGACTACGACTTAATCTATTAGAAAGGTGTGTCACATGAAAATATTTCCTACAGATCATCTTAGCTTTGACAGTGGAAGTCAGTTGTTTCTTCTCTATAACCAATTCATACAAAAGTAGGCAACTTTGGCGGTTTGGTCAGGCTTTGCACTTATACATGGAAGCTGAAGCATGAATCTGGGAATACTACAATCAAAGAGGGCTAACTTTTGGGTCAATCATATCTACTTATCTAGGGATAAAAATATATAACCAAAAACATAGTTTTATTCAACATCAAATCAATAAGATTTCCAAATTCTCTTTTCCAATCTATAGTTATTGGATGTGGGATTCCTTCAAGTGGAATGCAAGGTGATAAACAACTGTCAAGAAAAAATGTCTTCATGTACCAATGAGAGGACTAGATTTTCTCCATTTTAATGACTTTTTTCTTTTAGACTATTTTCTTCCTAAATATTTAGTTATTGGTGCTGCAAAATTCCTTCTTGTCAGTTGTCAAAACTAGGATTTTAAATACATCAAAAAAATCAACTGATTGTTGATTTTTCATAGTTTGAATTTCTTAATACAACAAGCCTTTATCACACTACATAGGGTCAGCTTGATTTTAAATCCTTTTTTCTCCAATGTGTCTTATTTAAGTGTCATATTCTCATTTAATCCTAATAAAATAATTAAAATAAGGTCATTTTTTATACTTTCTAATCAAGTCTTTTTAGGACTATCTCTAACTTTTTTAACATACGTCAAATCTAATACATCTACTTTCTAACTGGGTCATCAAATGGCCAATGTTTTATATGACCAAATCATCTAAGGTAACTCTCTCTAATCTTATCTACCACAAGAGCTACTTCAACCTTATCATGTATATATTCATTTCTCATTTTATCTCCAAATGTAATGTTATTCATCCACCTAAGCATCCTCATTTCTGCAATACTTAACTAAATTTTATGTCTCTTTTATTGGCCAACATTTTGTGCCATAACACATTGTAGATCTCACCACCATCTTATAAAATTTTCTCCTGAGTCTACGCAATACATTCTTATCACACAATAGTCCTTATGCATTCCTCCACTCCAACCATCCAATTTGAATTCTACTAATAACATTCCCCACCTATATCACCATCACTTTGAACAATAAACCCAAATATCTACAACATTCCCTTTTTTTTAATAATTTGATCACCCATTGTCACCACTCCGCCACTAGATCTACAACTAAAATTACACTCCTTGTATTCAGTTTTAGATCTACTCAAACATAAACCTTTAGACTCTAAGGTTGACCTCCATAATTCAAGCTTTTTTAAACTCCCTCTCTAATCTTATCAACAAGAAGAATGTCATCACAAAAAGTATACACCAAGGTACATTCTCTTGTAAATGTCAAGCAAGAACATCCATAACTAAAGCAAAAAAGATAAAGATATGGATTAAAGTTGATCCTTGATGTAATCGAGCTGAAATAGGAAAATACTGATAATTCCTCCTTGTGTTTGAACACAAGTGACAACTCCAGTATCCATATGCTTAATGACTAGAATATAAACAACATTAACTCCCTTCTTTTCAAGAACTCTCCAAAGCACTTCTATTGGAACTTTATCATATGCTTTCACTAAATCAACAAATATCATATGGTCCTACTTATTCTTTCTATACTTTACATCAAACCTCTCATCAAGTCTGAATTTCTTATAATTTATATAGATTAAATCAATCATTGTATAATCATTATATAATCATTGGGTTCAATTTCTCATATTTACATATTTACACCTAAAGAAAGTGAAATTTATGTAGGTGGTGGTTTAGAATTTATAAATACAAATCAATGTTTAAAATGGCGAAATCGAGAACTGAGGTGTTTTGTCATAGCGAGAAAGAGCATAAGCCTCAAAACAAAAAAATAAAAAAAATTATAAAATAAAAAATAAACCAAAAAAATAACAAACTATCAATATATTCACCTAGTTCATTATCATAAAGACACAAATCACAAATCACAAATCATAATATCAAATATTAATAAAAAAATATAAATTGAAATAAGACTTCATATAAACACTCACTTAAAATTTAAATGCATCATGAGAATCAAGATCTACATTGATATCATCATCACTTTATCATTTTTAGTTAAATTATTATATATAACTATCATCCTCAAAATATATTTCATCATATTCAAAATCTTATCAAGCTACTATAGCTTTCATCTTATTCTCCATAACAATTAACAATGTATTTTATATAATTTTAAATAAAATAATAGATTAAAAATAATAAAGAAAATAGAAGCATTAATCTAGTTCGTGCTTCTTGGAAACGTGTTATTGCTGAGAGATTATGGCTCGTGCTGCTTAAAAAAGAAAAGTAACACTGACTTGCATAATTTGAGAAAGGCAGATCACTCAAAATTAAACCCTAATTCGTTAAGATGGTGAGATAAATAAATAAATAGGTATAATAATTTATAAAATAAATTAATATTATATTTATAAAAAATGAAGTGCGGCACAGCCTCAAAGCACCTTGAGGTTACTCCTCACTTGAAAAAGACTTAAGCCTTGAGGCGCTCTTCATGCGCCTCAAACGCTTTTTTAAACAATGATATGAATTTCTTTTCCATAATCTAAATTCATTGAATCAATAAAATTACATCAAACACTCTGAACCTAGAAATATCTAACAATAATTTGATATAGGAGTTTTAAATTGTGCCAACATGTCACTAAGAACTAATTTCATTATCAATATAATTTAACATATCATAAAGTGACAAAAATTTGACAATTTACAAAATCATTTAGTTGAATTGTTGATAAGCAAAATCAAATGTGTTAGAATATTAATCAAGTTAAAAGTAAAGAAAAAATTGTAAACTGATCAAGTTCTTGTATGCGAATCTAGAGTGGAATCCATTCATAATGATGAATCCATTCGCTTGAATGTTACCACAAGTATGAAACATGAAAATCAACAAGAGAAACAATCAAAATAGTTATTACAAGGTGTTTGACATTTGTGTAAATCATAGACATCAAAATTTGGCATAGACAACATAACCAAAAATGATAAAGTTGGCTATTTTTATGGTAAAATAAATCCTAATTTTTTTTTCTGAATTGATATAGGATCTGGATAAATTATTTAAGTAACACACAATATCAAGCAACCTACAAGAAAGATTGATAAAACTACAACTAGGCAAGCTAAAATGTACCAACTGAGTGTGAAAAGACAAAAGGAAATCAAGACTAAAACCGACTTATTGCTAAACAAAAAAAACACGACTTTTTATTTTGTCATGATTTTCTACTTGAGGAGTTCAATTCTTTAAAAAAATTGTAATTAAATATATGAATAAGTTTAAAGAGTAATTAGATTATGAGATTATTGAGGATCCTAACATTGTGCTTTCTAGATTTAAGTTTGATTTAACATTTGATCTTACAAAAGATGACATTGATACCACACCACATTCCATCACAAGAGAACTCTTGCATTGAACTTCAAGAACTGTTGATTCTTCATGTGTTTAAAAGTGTTGCTACATATTCTGAGAGTATATCGCTACGCTAAAATAGACAAGTTCAGTCTTCCGCACCGATTGCATCTAAGTATAGTAAGATCATTGAGACACTAAAAGAAAATAATCTATATCTAAGTCTATAATTTCTATCAAAGCATGTTTAAGTGTCATCAAATTAATTATTATAATGAGTTTTTTTATTAAAAACTTGCATATTAATGTGCATAATGAAAATCAAATCAATGTGTGTTGTTATTTATAATTTTGATGGGATTATTAGTGAGTTAGAAGAAATTTAGCAGAAAATTCTTTAAATGTCATGGGTTACATCATTATTATTTGTTAAGGTTGAAATTGATTGGTATAAAATTATAAATTTTCAAACATATTTTAAATATATAACAAAACCTCCAAGCTTATCATTAATAATGGTGTTGCATGAATGTTATATCTATCTATCACAAACCACATGAATTTAAAACTTAAATCATATTCACAATTTTGAAGAAGATTCTCTCTATTTTTGTAGTGGAGGAACATTCTCCTAAAATAATCCATTTCATATCATATCAAAAAAGCTAATAACAAACTTTTTTGCTAATATGATAATGTAAATATGCCTTCGAATTTAAAAAAGCTTGCCTCATAAACCATTTTTTTGCTTCCTTTGTAGATCTCCAAAAAATGAAAAGCAAGAAAGATATGGCCATTTAAAAGTTCGCAAAGCATTGGAACTAAAGCCTATTGATTAAAATTTTCAAAGAATTAAGCACTAATCTAATTTTCAATGCTTCAATTTGAATTTAGTTTATGAACTTACTACCAAGCCCTTGAATTCTTCTCTCTCTCGTGAATTCAAATTCAATACTAAATAATTCTACATAACTTTTCCCTAAAGATATTCTACATGATAAAATTATATCCACTACTAATGGTGACTTCAAAAAATAACTCATACAAATAGACTTTTTATGATGATTCATGAGCTAATTGCAAATAAATGTATAATTTATGCACCATTTTCTTGATGTATACCAATTGTTAAACTATCAGAGTCAAATTTGTCCAAGTCAACCAAATCTGAGGAGCTCTACAAGTTCATACTCATCAAAAGGATCAAGTAAACAAATGGTCATATCAACTTTAATTAGTTTTAATGTTTGCAGTTTATTCTGTAATTTTCAATTTCTATTATTTTTGGGCATACATATAATGTGTCCTATGTCAGTTAGTTTGGCATGGATTCAATGTACTTCAGCTATGGTTGATTTCCCATATTTTAGTTGTGGAGTATAAACCATAGCTAAATAAGTTCAACTTATTACCAACTTTTTCTTGTTCATTGATTTGTGATTTAGCTGTCAATAATGTTACCGCTAATAATGATTTGGCCTGTTTTCAGATTTCCGATTTTGACTTCATGGGCTATCATTACGAGATTTTTTCCACCTGGATAAGATTTCATGATAATTTGTGAGTTGTATTGTAAATATAACTTATTCTATTGAATATGTATATCTCATGAAAATAATTATTACGGTTACTCTTTGGCATAAGTATAGGCATATCTTTTCTATGGCCATTTCACACCAAAGGTGTAATATCCAAACTAATTTCTAGTTAATAATTATATATATTTTTTAAATAATCTAATTTTGTTACTGCAAACCAAACATTTTGGTTGGATTAAGGAATTTGACACATGTTTGGCTGGGATATATCGAAAGGTATACCCGTTCCTTTTTATTTCGTTTCCTCTAGCCACAGATTTTATTTGCGGGTCCGTTCCTCCGCAGATTTGTGCGTCCGTCGCCTCCAAGCCGTGGCTAATCCCTTCCTTCTTCTCGTGCTGGGCTAGCCGCCTCCCATGATGACAGAGCACGAGCGGAGGAATCCGTCCCTTGAATGGCTGCCTCCCATGATCAGATCACCCGGTGAGGAGTCCTGAATGGGGCTGGCTCAAAATTGGGTCAGGCGATAGGAGGGTAGCACAGGAGTTCTGACTTGTTGGGTTTCTTTCTTATTCCTTTTCCTCCGGCCTTCTTTGTGCGAAATGCGTGTAGAGAGTTTCGTGTCGATAGGGAGTTCAAATCTAGACATATTTACATTTGTTAGGTGAGTATCAAATTTTCTTGTTTTCATTTCCTCTTGGACGATATTAGATTGTGAATTAGAATGGGGGAAATTGTGATGGCTTCTTTAGTTATAATATGTTATTACATTTTATTAATTTTATTTTTTATTAATTTAATCAGGTAATTAGTATGGGCATTAGTTAAGAGTCTTGGTCGTCTTTTGTGTATCTGAAAGATTATATGAGTGAGCATCGCGTGAATAAAGTTTAAGCTTGGGATGATTTACGTTAAATTTATTTATGAATTTCATGTATTGAAAAGTTATTCAATTATAGGTGGTGTCTTCGAAAGCGTCGAGCGTCGATCAGGTGAGACATATAATTCTTAATTTAAATTCAATTTCTATAACAATGTATCTTGCGCTTCACGATTCTTGATTTTATTAATATTGTATGAATAGCGTATAGATATTCTTGTCGTATCTGCAAAATCTGAGAACTTACACAGTATATATTATTGATTCTGATGATTATCATTTATTGTCTTAATATCATGATCTTGTTGTGCATATACGCGTATGGAAATGTTTTAAAACGTCATTATTAATTGTTAAATGAAGTAATGTGATAAGCAGAAAATGTCGGAAATTGTGATAGAAAGATTATGTTATAAAATGTGAAGCGAAAATTACGAGATGACGGCTTTAACATGATCTTAGTATTCCGACTGAAATTTTGGGGTTGAAGCAGAATGGCGGTGTTAGGGGCATTAGGCAAGTAGTATGAATGCCTACTATTTTGTAGGGTGACCCTTATGTTATAAAAGTCAAAACTTATCTGATTATAAATAACATTTTAAGAAAAGGATTTGATATAGAATAAAATTCTTTCATTAAATGAATAAATTATCGACTCATGAAATAATGATAAAAATGACAAATTATTTATATAGTCTTCTTTCTGAAATATTGTTGATTATTTTTCGATATTTTACCACTCTTACTTCTGAATTTCAAATGTAAATGTATGCTTATTTCTTGTCTTTGTTGCACTACTTTATTTATCTCAACTTTAGACATGATGATCTTGTTGATAATTTGGGCAGAACAAGGTGGGTAGAAGCTAGATAGTTTTGTTGATTTATGATTTGAGTGTATAAATTTGGAAGATTATAAGAACTTTTTTGATCGTATAAAATTTTAACATGATCCTTTTTTCTGTATTTGTGTACAACTTGAATATTATCATCTTTGGCAATTTACGTGATATGAATTTAGTTAGTTAAGAAAACAAAATATATGAATTTGTTTGTGATGATTTGATGAGATCATTTCCTGCTTAGAAATGTCACGTGTTGGAGCGTGTTGGTGGAATATGTCTGTCAGTCATCTGATATACACATCTCTGACCCGCAGAATAGGGGTCATTTGGGGTGTGACAAAAGGCACGCACACTTCCATTAGATTTGGCTGAATTGCACATATCAATGTGAATTTAAGAATTATTAGAACCAAATGAGACTAATTTGTACTATTCATACTAACCAATGGATGAGAAATCTATCAATAGACACCCAAGACATGTAATTCTATTTAGATTTAATTCAACAAAAATTTAAAGTTTCTCTTCTCAATATTGCATGCTACATGCATACAGAATTCTTTCGAGTTCAATGCAAGTGAGATGGATAACTTCTAAGAAACATATTCACCTATACCACGAGAGATTTGAATTTTCTTATTTTGAGCCTTCTTTTCTTTTATCTATTTTCTTCTTACATAGTAAATTATTGGAATTGAATATTTTTTATCTTATTTGAATTTACTAAATCTAGAAGTTCTAATGCAGAAAAAAATTGTTAATGATTTTTTGTAGTTTGAATTCTTACTAATTTTTTTCAAATTTAATTATTTGTTGCATTATCATTTTGATTCAATATTTTTCACCAAAAGAAAGTAAAATTTTGTGTATGTAATGGTCTTTAAGCTACAATTTCCTTTTTTTTTATGTGATCCACATCAATTGCATCGTTATGGTTGCATTAAAAACCTAGATATTTAAGTGATTTATATTAATAAAGTTGGTACAAACTTAAGCTTTGCATTCACTCAATATTCATTATTACATTTGTCGAGATTATTCTTTATATCAATCAAGTATTCATTTCCAGGTAGATACATTTTAAGGTTAACGTATGTCCAGCATGCTCCTGATCATTCATTAACTATAGCTAGTGTTGAATGATTAAAATGATATGAACTAAAAACCTTGAGTTAAAAATAATAATGGTCAAGATTGATATCATGTAAAAATAATAGTTATTGTGTAACTATTTTAATTATTTTATGTAAGTTGTTAAAACAAATATTGGTGACTCTACACAAAGCATGCTTTTCTTGCCCTGAATCCATGTTAAGAAATACAATGTTAAACTATGGCATTGAGAAATATGAACTCTAGTCCTCACACAGTATTTTGTAAAATTAGTAACTCCAAAATTTTCATTGCTCTCCATAAATTATTCAGATAAAATATAATAAAATATAATCAAAATTAAATTTTTCAATGCAATTTCTGTAGAGATTAGAATGCTTCTACAAAATTGCCCACCCCAAATAGCTGAGGTAAGGCTAATGAAGATGATATTTTTTTCTATAATTTAATTTTTTTATCTCATGTATGTCTTTTTATGATTTCTTCTACTTCTCTATGGCAAGTATACAGTTTTTACTAATATTGTCTTTATGGCCAAACAAGACTCCTATGTCAAGTTATCTCGCACTTGCTGCTTTTAGTTAAAGCAACAAGTCTCTAAGTTATTGCAAGAGCAATAGGCAAAACGATCAAAAGTATTACTTCTCTTTTTTGTGCTATTCATAGAAGCAATGATTTCTCCTTATTTTTTTAGCAACTGCTGTATTTATTCACCTTTCTTTAAAACCAAAGTAATGTAGAGACTGGATTTGAGAATGCCTATTAGAATAAAGGCTTCTACTACATTTCCTCATTACAGTCACAGTCAAGATTCAACCAAGCTCACATGAATTGATTCAATTTAATCAATAAGAAATCAATTATAACTTTCTTTGTAAGGATTGAATCGCAGATCATCATTTCCGTGATCAAAGGAAATTTCATTCAACCAGTGGTTGCTGGTATGAAATTGAATATGACTAGCATTTCAAAGACTATACCACTCAATCAAGCAGTTGATAGCAATAAATTAGTTATGACTATCATCCCTTGTGACTCTGGACATGGAGCACCATGCCTATTGATCTTTGCTTCTTACTATTCACTGTGCATATAGGCCCAAATTCCTCTTTGCTTTTACTAGGTAAAAACACATTTTTTTTCATTTGCCAAGAGACTTTTTTATCTGACTTTTATTATTACTGGCCCCTTTGTAGCTAACCCAATTAGTCTTATCATGAAATGTTTCAAATACTCATTATATTTTCTTTGTGAATAAGCCAATAAACAATATTGACCATTAGTCTAGTAAATGAAAAATAAAATCTGACAAGGAATGCATTAAGTCTGGGAATTTAATGGGTTTTAATTTATTTCAAGTGTATTAGAAGAGAAGAAATTGAATTTCTATCTAAGTGCATTGTTTTGACGGTTTGACTTACTAGTAAATTCTAAAGAGACATAAAATTTTGTGGATTGATAAAACTGCGTCGGGTCTGTTGTATGAAAGTAGCTGTTCTGAGAAAAAATGAGGCGAAGTTCTTGTTGTTGAAAGCGTGATTACGTTTGAAAACTGTTCAAAATTTGTTATGTTGTTTTTTGAAAAGACTAAAATGTCCTTATGAGATAATTTTGCCCAAATAATATTCAAGCCTTCCACTAGATCCATAGGTTTACTCCTTAAACTAAAAAAAAAAGACTATTGAGCTCAATGCATACATCTTTGTAAAAATGCATACATCAACTTCTCTTGAACAATGAATGCATACATCAACTTCCATAGGTTTACTCCAACATGAACAATGCATATAAAAATGTAAATACTAATCTTTATCCATCAATAAAACAAAGAATATTCAGCTCAATGCATACATCAACTTCTCTTGAAAAATTTCACAACTAGTTCTTCAAGAAACCCATCAAGCGTTAGCAAATCTACACATGATAAAACAAACAAGTGTTGGCAAATCAACCCAAGATCTTTCTAATTGGGTCATCAAGGTTAAAGTTCGTATGATAGCAGTCAAACATCGCCTTAATGTAATGTAGCAATCATAAGCGAAAGGCGGGATCTACTAAAGCTGAAGGGACTTGATAGGAAAGAAGGGTTACCTTCTAAGTATGAAGTCGAGATAGATGAGGGTTTGGTAGAAGCGAAGCGGAAGTGGAGGTAGACAAGGGTTCCGGGCGCTCAAATCCGATGCCTGATTCTATCAAGAGCACAAGGAGACCGAAGAAGAGTCCATGGCGAGATCGTGAATCAGCGCAGAGGCGAAGTTCGGATCGATTCAGGGAAAACCCTCGATTTCCTTCGCAAGGATGTTCAGAAACACGAGAAAGATCCTTGAGCAGGATGGCTCGGCGTTAAAATGCGATGGGGTAATTTAGGAAAAAAAGTCATGAAGCCAGATGGCGAAAGCATCGAAGACTTCCAAACAATCCCTACTTGCTCAAATCAATTTTGGCCAATAGAAGTGAATCTAAGCGTCTTTGCGGCGTAAACCAGTAAAGGCAACCGTCCCAAACGCAGCCTTAATTAAGCAGGCTTTGAATGATACTCATTATTGTAGACTTGGATTCCATGGCTCTTGGAGAAAATTCCTTATTTTGTGGAAAAGTAAGAGAAATGGGGAATAGTGAAATAAAATGTGGACATTTTCAATAACAAAGAAACAACTGGAAATATTATCAGAAGTGATGCAGTGTATGATAAAAATAGTGTTCTACACCTATCAGGACTTAGTTTAGGGCCGACATTGGCTTACCAATTGTCCTTATTATTGCATAATTCTTTTAGAAGACTTATGTTGTTTATGTAGCCTTTTATGTGTTGAATTAATTCCCAGTTCTATGTTACTGTCCAATAGCCCCTATTCAAAGAGTAACCTCATCAACTATAGCATTCAATAGTTTTCCTATTTAGTAGCCAAATACGGGAATTTAGAACTAAATAAAAAAGGAAGATTTACATACAAACCTCACAATTCGTATATATGTACATATCTAATATTGAAAGTTTGATATTTATATATCTAACACCTTACCTAAGCATGAAAAGGTGTATCCACTTTTAAAAGGTAATAATTGTGATATTTTTTATGTGATGTTAAAGATTTAAGGGCTATGGATGTAAATATCAAATTTTAGATATTAAATATATAAATATATAAGAATTATGTGCTATGTATATAAATTCCCTATAAAAAAATAATGCAAAAACTTCTACTTGGTAGATGCATCTACAAAAAATGAAATTATTATGGGACACATTTTTGAACTTCAAGTTGAAGTTGTAAGTAGAGTAGAGAAGAGAAGAGAGAGAGAGAGAGAGAGAGAGAGAGAGCTTCATGATGGCAGTGGAGTGTGAACAAATAGATTAGAGTAAGACCAATGGCGTTCATAGTGCATTCTGTGATCGTTGAAATCTTCATGATAGCATACTCGTGTCTTCTTTACAATATTTTTTCTTATTTGATGCTTGCCTCATGAAACAAAATACAAATACTCATAAAGCTTGAAATTGATTAACTGTTGCATTAAGAAAATATGTTGTTTCTTTGAATTTAGGATCTTCGTATCTCCTATATTCTTTGAAATAAAGCACTACTGACGAAACGAAAATGAATCTCTTTTGTCCTTTAGTTCTTGTTGAATGTTACACAAGTTGCCATCAAAGATTGTGACGCATTCCTACATTGTTTATTAAGTTTTATTATCTACAAGAGACTGATTACAACATGTTTTCATCATTATTGTTTCAAAGAAATTGATAACTACATGAAACTTAGTTCCAATACGCTTGCTAGAAGCACTTGCTTCAGTGGCCTACTGGAAGCATTTTACAGCCTGCTGAAAGCATTTATAGCCTGCTAGCAGGCACTTGCTTCCTGTATGTTGCTCGGTGGCAATTTCCAGTAAGACTATTGAAAAAACATGCTTTCATTTAACAATGTACTTGTTTAGTTTAATTAGTCATATAATTCTAGTTATATTTTCAAAATGTGATATAGGTGCTATTTAGCATATCATGAGACTGAATAGGTTGTGCAAAAAGCATGGGAGGTGATGGCAATGTATTAATCTTTTATTTTTCATAATTAACTATTGGCTACTAATGGTGCATTAGTCTTTAATTTTCAGAGTGAAAAATATGAGTATGGCATAATCCTTATTTTAGATGAAGCTGCAAAGCTGAGATTCCATGCCTCTTCCTGAGTTGAGGTCACTGGTGATATAATAAAGGGAGATTTTGTGGGTTTGGCTCACAGGATAGGGCATTGTCATGCTGACAAGCTAGCGATCATAGTTCATCCACTTAATAACTCGACTAAAGAAATTGCTAAGTGTTGCCCTCTACATATGGTTCACAAGTCAAATGAATCATAAAAGTTAAAATAAATAATTAAGGAGAAAAACATCGCATGAATCGGGTTTAAAATGCCCTAATCGCGATCAGATTTGATCAAAATCACGTCGATTTGAAAATTCGGCTTCATAATTGCATTTAAAATATCATAATTAATTAAATAAAAAATAAGAGATCAATTAATAATCGATCAATTAATTAAAATCAATTTTCGATAAAAATTATGCACATATTGAGGTTGGGAGGCACGGCGTCCACTGTTCGCGAAATTAAGCGTAATGTTGTCGTGTCAACTATTAAATGACACCTTCCGCATTTGATTCGGCAAAGTCTACGTGAACGTCACGATGATTGAGCGATCGTAATTTAAGCTCATTTCTGATTGTCATGATGAAATGGCGAACGTCGTCGTCTAGCATGTGAAATCACTTCAAATTGATACCCATATTGTTAAAATTTATTGCACGGGGTAATTCGTCTAATTTGCGGCAAAATTACTAATAAAATACTAATCAAAATGAGTAATGACCGCTTAAATTCCTTAATACGCTCGATCTACCCTCACTCATCCAATTAAAGCGGACATGCCTTGCCTCTAGTTGTATCTATTCGGCCAATTGAAAACAAGGTGGCCAACCCTAATACTCGAAACGAGCCGAATCTCCCTCATTCACGCATATTGCTCTCGTTCCGTCTCCAACTCCCATTCTCTCGTGTGATTCTCTCTCAGCCGAACGAGACACTCTCGATCTCTCCTTAGCCAAGTAACTCCCTCCCTCTCATTTCGTCTTAGCCGAGCACCGCACGACATTCGTCCCTCTCGTTTCGTCCGTGCAAGCTGAGCAGCCGAGAGAAGTTCTTCCTCCCTCTCGATTTCCTCTCGATTCGTCCATCCCGAGCAGTGCACGAGAGCCAGATTCGCTCCACATTCCTGTCCATCTCTTCCTCTATAGTAGCCGAACCGAGCCCGACTTCCAGCTAACTGAACAACACCAGCCGAACCAATCTTCTTCTCTTTTGGCCGTCCAACCCTAGCAAGCCTAAGCGTCTTCCTTTCCCTCTAGCAACCGAGATCTCCGGTATAGTTCTTTGGCTTGTTTACAATGTTGTTGCTGTGACTGTTTGTTGGATCCGAGGAGGTGTCATAATATTCTTGCTTGCAAACATATATGCCTTGCTTGGGATTCCTTTGTTATATTTGCTTTGGTGTAAGCCTCTTTATCATGCAATGAGGACTGATAGTGCCCTGAAGTTTGGCTTTCTTTTTTTTTTCTTTACTTGATTCACATTGGCTTTTGTATTGTTGCTACTATTGCTCCTCCAATTGTATTCCGTAAGAAGTAATTGATGAGTATTCTAGCAGCAACTAATACCTTCTCAGATCATATTTTGGTGGGGGTCTTTTACTTGATTGGCTTTGGTTTGTTTTGCTTGGAGACTTTTCTAAGCCTTTGGGTTCTTCAGAAAATTAACTTGTACTTCAAAGGGCATAAATGAGCATGCTGCTGGAAATAATGTTTGGTATATGATAGAGAAGAGTCCAAACTTGCTAGGATATTGAATTTCTAATTTCCGCACAATCTAGTGTTGCTACATTTCTGTTAAAGAGTGTTGAAATTGATTTATACATTTCTACCAAGTTATTATTCCATTAATCCTTTTATTCAATTCAAGGAAAGTGGTAACATTTTTTATGCTTGATGATATAGCAGTGGAATGGTGGAAACATGAATTTCACTATCTTTGCAAATTTAAGGTTGTCATGTTTGATTTGCAAGCTTTTAATAACTGAAAGTACTATCTTGTTGTTTCAAGTTGAAGTTGAGTTAAAATTTCCTACACATTATATTTGATTTTTGCTATTATGTGATTTTCAATGCTTAAACTAATGTTAAAAAAGAAAACATGGAGGATTTTGAGATATGTATAAGCCAAAGCTTGCATTTTCTATTGTTGAATAGCATTGACTTTGGGTTTTATTTGAATGTTGTGTAATATGCACTTCCGAATAGCTATCATGTTGTATGAAATGAGACTTCATATCAGTGAGATACAATATTGCTTTCTTCATATTACTAAGGGCTGAAATTTACTTGCATGCAATCTAAGGTGATATTTCTTTAGTAGCCTAAGATGAGTAACATGGCATATCATATTGAAATGAAACGAAGGAAGTTCAGATTTATGCTTGTCAAATGAAATTAACTTTTTTACTTTATGAAAATCAAACCCTACTTGCAAATAATTATCATATTAAAAGAAAAGATGAATGAGGCAAAACATGATTTAAACTATTCTTCTTCCTATCATATCTTTAATTAAATGTTGAAGCTTGATTGACATGAAAGTGTTGAGAATTGGAGATATAAGATATGCAAAGTTCTTTGTGATTATTTGTTAGCAAAAGATGAAATATACACTTACATCTTGACATTTAATTGCTATTTTACTTGTAGACTTTGAGAAAGGCATTTCCTTCTTTACATTCAAAGTGAGAATAATGAAATGATGCTCACATATGATCGAAAGCTTATGTTACAGCTTGTTGTTTGAATATTTCAAAAGCAAAATTCAACTGAAATGGTGATGAAAATCATGTTATAGCAAAAAGGTTTCGGTTATATTTTAATTCCATGTACATGTGAATGAAAATTTATGAAAATTGTTTTAAGTTAAGTACCCGTTTACATTGTTCCAATGTGGCGGTAAAATGTGCTTTGTGATAAATACTCATTCCGTTGCGGTGGAGAAACGTAAGAGTCTTTCGTGTTGTTAACGTGGCAAGAAAATATGTTTTGTGATAAGTCGCTTTATTGTTAATGTGGCGAAACTTATGATATAAATCTTTGTTAGCGTTGTTTGCAAGAAAAAACCGCTTTGTGATAAGCCATTCCGTTATTGTTCAATCTGGAGAAAGTTGTGATATAAATACTTGCTCACGTTATTCCAACGTGGCAAAGAAACTTGTTTTGTGATAAGTACCCGTTCAACATGGTTTCAATGCGGCGAGGAAACTTGTGATATAAGTATTTATTCACGTTATTGGCAAAAGACTCTTTGTGATAAGTATCATTCATATTATTCCAACTGGCGAAACTTATGATATAACACTTTTCTGCGTTATTTCAACTTAACAAAGAAATATATTTTGTGATAAATCTTCGTTCGTTGTTCGTCGATGGAAAAACACGTGATATAAGTCTTTGTTCGCGTTATTCTAACGTGTGAAAATCTTTATGTTATCAACGCATGCAATGCGGCGTGATTGTTATTTCGAGATTGTATTACGACCTCTTATCTGGCGCTTCGTGGGTAGGAAGGTCAGTCTCCGGTAGCACTGCAGCGGGATGATGTCGAGAACAGAAATTTCTAGTAAACTAAATCTATAAAGTTTAACAATTTAGATAAACTTTTGAACCGTATGTATCATAAGATGAATGTGAATTAAGATTCAAATCACGAAATTGACACTTAGAATCATAATTTGTAAGACATCAAATGAATTAATTAAAGAGACTTAAAAGAATTTGATAACTTGCTCACTAATAACCATATGATTGGATAACTTAATAGCAAGGATGGACTTTTAATCATTATTTATAATGCAAAAAGAATTTTATTACTTGAAGCAAAAGAACTTAAGGGAGACTTAAGCTAAAGCTTGAATGCTCTTAAGTTTTTCAATAAATGCAAACTTAAACTTTTCAATATATATGTTCAATTCAATTGTATTATATCATGAATTAAAAATGTGAAAATGATTGAATCCAAATTAGTTCTTTTCTTAAGAGGAGAATTAAGGACAACACAAATTGAGATGTAAGAGCTTGCAAAGAATAGCTCATTTATAAGCATAAGCAAAAATTTGATAATTCATCAATGAATATGAATGAAGTGACTTCATTAAACATTGATATAAAATGAATATTTAGTTTGACACTAATCTAAATATTTGAATGAATGTAATGCTACATTTAAACTTGTTACTTTATGGTTTATATAAATCTCCAAAGGAGTTTAATTCTTACACCTATCATAGTTTCATGTAAATCTATAACTTTAGGCTTCGTGCCAAATGTTTAAAGAAATGACTCATAACGTATATTCAAAATACTACCACATCCCATTCAAATTGAACAGACATGTGAACATTCAAATTAGATGAATCTCATTCCTACTTCATAGAGTAATGTTTTGCTTAATCGCTTGATTCATGTAAACATTTGAAAGAGTCAAACTAATGTTAGAACAGATTCTCATTTGATTTACTACAAGTGTTCGAAAGAGTCAAAATTGCATGCTTTAAAACACATGCATTTGAATTGTGTTCAATGCTTTGTACCTCCTTAGAACAGATATATGCTTGAATTACTACAAGTATTTGGAGAAGGTCAAATTCATACCTCATTAAACAGATGCTTACATTTGATCTATAACAAATATTTTAAAAAAAGATCAAATAAGCACTTTTTATAGAACAGATTCTCATTTGATTCATGCAAGTATTTGAAAGAGTCAACGCATGTCTTATAGAGCAGTTATCTTGACTGCAAGAGTTGAAAAGTCGACTTATGTATAGAAACCTCTCTTAATCATGACAAAAAAAGGAAAGGGTTAAATTCATTGAGATAAATCTACACTAGATTTATAATTTTTAGATATCAAAACCTGCTTACTATCGAACATCTTTGCGTCACATATATGGCAAATATAATTACTTGACTTAGGCTTAATAAATATTTTAAAGAACAGATACTTGTATGTATATTGAAGTATTCACTAAGTCAAACACTTAGGAAAATGTGCAAGCCATATGCAAAAATGAACGAACAAAAATTTACACCTCAGTTGGGTGTTAACAAAACCTAAAAATCCGATTATAAAATTATAAAAACTCAATTTGATAAAATCTGATAAACTAATTATGTCATATAATTGCAAGAGAAAAATCTATTGACATAACTTATCAAGTTCAAGCTCCCAAGAAGAAAGCCTCAAACCTGATCCTTTATGTTGAAGCTAGAGTTGATAAGGTTTTGAGGACTATAAATTTTGAAGCGATAGATCGGTTGGCCTTGGGATCGGTCAAATTAACAACCCTAATGATGTTATGATATTTCAACTTAATAAAATTTACATAATAGAATAATGAAAGATAAATCTATTGGTATCATTGTTAATGTAGTTGTATTTTAAAGCTCTCAGAGATCAAACCGTCCCCCATGTTGAAATAAAGTTGTGAGTTTGAAAGACTATAAATTTTTAAGCAACGAATCACCCCGGTTGGGTCTTAGGATCAGGTCCGGGTTAACAAAACCTAAAAATCTGATTATAATATTATAAGAATTGTAATTTGATAAAATCTGATAAGCTAATTTTGTCATATACTTGCAAGAGATAAATTTATTGGCATAACTTCTCAAGTTCAAGCTCCCAAGAGGAAAGTCTCAAACCCGATCCTCTATGCTCAAACTAGAGTTGACAAGGTTTAGAGGATCATAAATGTGGAAACAATAAATTTAGATTCGATCCTCTGCAAAAAAACATATAGTTGACAAGGTCTAATAATCATATGATTAAAAGGCTATCATTATTAAGGTTTAAATGGTTAATGATTATATATTCAAATTTAAATCAATTACAAGATAATCAAATGATCAAATTAAAAAAAGAATATAAATTAAATGAAATTAATTATTTAAATTTAAAATAAATCCATCTACCTTATTTGTTTGTCGAGGTGACTTAGAAGACTTTTCTGAAATCGATGTTAAATCAAATCATGTATTACTTAAATAATCTTAAAATTCGGTAAGGATGTGGCATGTCTATCGCGTGATTTTTCTCAATGCATAATAATGGATTCTAAACCTCAGAGATTTCTTTAAAATAGCCTAAATCCATCGGACCGTATGTTCACGCGTCTTTGTTCTTTGAGATGAATTATATAATGTATTTGGTTAAAAAAGCTTTATTAAGCTAGGTTGACTTATATTTATCCTTGAACTCCAAGTCTACAGACCGGACGTAACTATGGTTCTTGACAAGAATCTTTGGTCGGGTTAGTCGACTACTCTCATCTAAGTGGATGGGGGCCATGACGTGACGGATCGGAATCATGGAATCTTGATCGGGCGCATCATCATTCCTCCAAACAAAAGCTTTAAATTAAAATAATAAATCTCATAATATTCAAACTTCACTCACTACTATTATACACTCATTATTTAGTGATTCATCGACTAGCTTTAATCAAAAGTGCTCTCCCAGTATTGGAATGGGTCATTAACTATAGGTGCTTGTGCCTATGAGAAACTTGGAACCAGATTTAAAGTCCTCGCAAAATGAGAGCGAAATATTTGGGTAGTGTCTTATATACACTATTCATCTGCCTTCTAAAATTTCAACACTTTAACCACTCTTTTCATCGCGGAGGGTGGCGAATTTTCGGAGCCCACACTAAGATGCAATGTTAAATGGATGAGGACGTGTGGCGTTGGCATAGTCATTTAATGATGTAAATGACAAGATTTTACAAGCTATCTTTAATTTTATTTGACATGTTAATCTATCATTTCAAGGAAAATCATTAGAAGGGTCACATATGGAGCCAAGCTTCCATGTATCAATTTTATGCATTGTCAATATGAACACTTTTAGATTCTTTTTATTTTTAAATAAGATTTGCTTTGGGTAGATAATCACATCTCTTATGGATATTTGTACAACATACTCTTGCTATATGTATTTTTATACAATCATTTGAATAAGGTATAAGTTTCAAGCTTAAAACTATACATGATGAAATATGTGTGGCATCAACAGAATTTCTTTATATTTACCAAAAATGCATTTTTTTATTAAGAGGTTGTTTAGTTTCTAAAAAGAATATATTGCATTTGAAATGCAAGAGTTTTGAGAATTCTGGCATTTAGTTTGAAGAATTTAAAATGCAATGTAAAATTTCAATGCATTTCAAATTCACCTTTAGTTCAAATCCGATGAATTTGAAATTCATCCAATTTGGACGATTTCTAAATACACTGCTCAGGGTAAATTAAACCAACAACACTGCTTAGCACCATTGCGACCACCTCCAACCATAGCCACCACCGTCACCAAGGGCCAATAGTGTCACCACCAACTCACCTCCCGTTGTCATCATCATCGAGCCGTATAGCCATATCGTACCTGCCCGGTAATCACCACCATCTTTTATGGTTGAAATCTCCGATAATCTACTATGCATTATCTAACTTTACTAAACAAGGAAAAAAATACAAAATCTTTTATTTATAGTGTAATCAACCAAATGACCAAAAAGGAATCTAGATAGACTGAATACAATGCTTCCTTTTTCAGGCAAGCGAACAACCCCTAAATAAAACCAATATTCAATACAAGTATGCAATAGATTACACCAACATAATTAGCTGCACATCAATTATTGATTAATTTTACATATTTGATATAGATATTTTGAAAATAACTCATTCAATGTTTACAATGGCTTAGCTACAAAGGTCTACATTCTGAAGTTTCAATGAATAAATTTTCTGGAAATTTTGATACGCATTAATGATAGAATAGATCGCCATAGATTGAATTATTCAGAATATTAAGTTACAGGTTGACTAAAATTTTGATAATTGCTAATCTTGTAGAGAATAACTAAAAATTAGAAAGATGTAGTAATTAACACACCAAATTAGGGAAATAAAAGGAAAAATCTATAGGTAATAAGGCATCTGCTACAGATTCATTATGGATACAACCTTTGCTAATTTTTTTATGTTATAGTCATAAATAGCTTTGTTGGTGTTATGCCTTTTATGTGTTTGTATTAAATAAAATTATCATGCCCATGTGCAATAATGCAAGTTTCCCTTTAAGTCAACACACGCTCATTAAGTTGTAGAAAATGTGCATCTATAAATAGAACCTAAGACTGGGATCGATACCCTTAAGGTTTCTATGGAGCTTTTGGATCTCTTTTGAGAATTTCGGCTAGGTCACTGCTAATGAGGTAAATAAGTTCTGTGGAGGGTGAAAAAATTTATCTTTGGCTTGAAAGGCCCCTTCTATCTATCATAATTGGATTTTTGCACCGAAGCAAATGAACAATGAAGCCTACAAGCTCTAGAAGGTGGTGATGTCATTGAATACATGTGTAGGACACATGCACAACAATACAAATTAACCTTCAGATACTTCAAAGATGCATCTTAGACATAGTGAGGCTCATGTGAAGATAACAACTCACCACTCCATGAACCTATAGAAAAATCATATTTAATAATGGAACTAATGGTTCTATCGTAATTGCAACTCATTGTCTATAACATTTTAGCAAAAGTTGAACTAAATATGCTCAACTATGAGCAAGTTACCAATTAAATACAAGTATTGTGTGGACTCATCCTAAGGATAACCTTGATTGGCATCATACTGGCCTATATAGTTAGGAAAAACACCCACAATTACATAAATAGACAAGCTAGAGTGCCAACCAAGATGACCAACCTATTAGCGCGGTCTGCAACCAAATCTCCATTAATGCATATAAGATTATAGGCAGTATTACAAATGAATGGAATTTCTCCTTTCAAGAGGTTAAGGAAAAGAGGACATATCCACTTGTTTCACAGTACAATGTTGTTTCCTTTCCAACAGACCAAATTCCTTTACAGGTATGCCATATTTCTCCACATTGTGGTTATTCAAATCTCCTCTTTGTCGCCTCTCCTCCTTCAAAATTGATGTCCCCTTCAGACAATATATCTCAAGGTCTCAATTGAAACATCATCCTTGTTAGATAGCACATCAAACTCTCATTATGAAACTACGTTTTTTCATTATCTTAAAAATCCTATGATGAGCAACCATCCATTTCAAAAAGGAAGAACAAGAAGCTTTAAAAATGAGTACATTCCAAAATGAACATCTACCAAATAGGACCGTACAAAGACTGTTTGATAACATAAGAATAATATGAGCTAAAGTTGAATACAAACTTAATTTATCAATGTAGAAGATCAATACCTGTGCAAAGAGCTCGGAAATTCTCTACAATAATAAGAAAGAAAAATAAATTTAGAAACTAGTAAAGACAGAGCCATACTACTACAAGCATAAACTTCGTGCCAAAAGATAAGTACATACCAGCAGTTCTTGGTACAGCTTTACCAAAAGACCCATCTCAATGCGACCTGTTTATAGAATGCATGGACAACATCAACAATAATTCTAAATTTTGCATCTTTCTAATAAATCGTTTACAGATAATTGAGACAAAGAGTTTTAAACAAAAACGACAATATCAGCAATTATGAAATAGAGGGCCTACTTAGCTGTGAACATGGTGATCATTTTGAAGATCACAAATCTCCAATCAAACAAACAAGAACATGCAGAGTCTCAGTTACAAATATCATTTATGGATATAGGTAAACATGTATGTTTATCTTGATGTTGTTGAACAGTCGATGATCATCTTGATAATTTAGTACAAATTGGGTTTATTTGTGAAACAACCAAGCAAAAGATTAAACATGATAGTCCTAATTATAAAAAAAAAATCACAGGGTCAAGAAAATAATTGTATATGATGGTTGTATGCAAAAGATTGAAAAAGTGAAAGACACTGGATTATAGAATAGGATATGTTCAAAAATTTTCAAAAAAAACATGAAGGCAAGGAGAGGATGGACATATTTTAACAAGATGGACATGATGCTTGAATTAACTAACACCAAGGTACTGCATATAAAAAAATTAAAAAAATTCAAACTAGTCTTAACATTTTTTATGATACAACACTCCATATCAATATAAAGTTCACATTTGATGCATCCAACATGAATTTTTGCAGCGTTCATCCTGTATAACTCTACCTAATGGGCATTCAACTTCAGAAAGATATGAGAATTCAAAGTTTTGGGTATCCTATACACCATATGACTTTATCATGAAGTAGGAGCATCCATACATATGAAATACAAGTATGAAGGCCTCTAGGGATTTTCATTATTCATTGTGAAAAAAAATATGATAGATCACTACTACTGAAATATACTCAAAGCTACCCATACCCAAAATCCTCTTATTGATCCATGAAAGTGCCCTAAAAGAAATATCTCGCTTCAAACACACTTTTAACATAAATAAATGTAACAAATGCAGTAACTTTCACAATATTTGGCATACCAGCAGCCTTTCCATCAATCTCCACATCAAAGAAAACCTTGTGCGTGACTTCCTTCAAATCCTTGGTTGTTTTCTTAGCCTGAAATATCAATTTTCAAATTAAATGTTCATTTCTACCCAACAAAAGTCATAAAATGATCATACCACAAAAGAAAGCTAATAAAAGCAAATGATTTACTCAGAGAAATAGTTAAAAGCTTATTGATTTACTTAAACAAGCAAATGAGTAAAGTAGAGAAATATGAATGAATCTGAAGATGGGCAATTTTGTAACATAGGCTATTGAGGAATTACAAAACAACTAGTAGACACCTAAATTCATGATGAAAATTGACCTTTAAGAAGATACATTTACATGATTACATTTCCACAGACATGGAAGATAGTTCTAAAAGTCATTAAATAAGTTATGGACAAAGATATGTGCAAAACTGTAGATAAGTGGATCAAACACTGATTACGCAAGCATACTAATGTCATAAAATGATTAAATCCACTCAATAATGGTTTAATTCGTCCACAGCGTAGGGATAACTAGGCTAGCAAGTAAAAGAGTCATAATTCCTTAGCAAGGAAGAAACAGAAGAGCTTAAAAAATTTAGCAACTATTCTTACGGGCTGTTTAATTTAATGTTCTCTTTTATGAAATGTTATATTATTTATGGTAAAAAATGTTTGATTTGATGTTATCTCACAAAGTGGCAATCTAATAACATTAGCAAAAAGATTGAAGTAATCTATATAACTACCAGAACGTACCTAGATTACCTGAATATTGATGGTTTTAAAAATTATAAGAAAATTGTTAATCATTGTTAATTACTCTAAATAACAATTTTTTTAATAAGATGCCATTAAACCAAATAAACAATATTTAAAAGATAACATTGGTATCTTAAAAGCATTGTTATCTAGTTTATAATATTATCTAAATAACATTGAACCAAACATATCCTTAATATCCAATTTTAAAAAAAAAAAAACCAGCTGCAAATAAGCAAGGTAAATTACCAATTAGGAATCACCAAATACCCCCAATGACTAGTGAAAGCCTTACTTTACAGAACAAGACATGGCTATGGCATCTCTGTAAGGCTTCCAATTTCCAATGTTCGCAGGGTTGACTCTACCATTATTAGAAAAATCTTACAGTGCAGTGCTATACAATCACAGATTAACCTTAGCCAGAAAACTTCCTACCCGCTGATCCGTTGCGTAAGCTATGATGATTCAAAGGGATTAAATCCTAATTTCGGTGGAGTGTATCAGGATAAAAGAGTATAACTTTGACCCTAAAAGGAGGAAAATTGCAGATCACGGGAGGCATAGAACCTGAATGATAGAAATGGTGACGAAAAGGCATGTGATGGATAGGAGGGCCACGCAAATCTTCCTCTTTGTGATCACCATTGTTGCGGCCGTCTTGGTTTCTCGACGCGATGCGTTTTCCTCTTCCCTTCCAGTTTTCCTGAATCAACACTAAAGTCGACCTTAGGGTCGGCAGCGATTTTATTTTGATTTTAGAAAAAAATAAAGGGAAATTTACATACATACCACGCAATTCTTACGCATTTAACACATATTACCCAATTTTTCCTTATCTGTATATTGAACATTTTAAATTTTATATTTATATATAATAATTTTATATATAAAACGATTTTAATTTAAAAAATTTAATGATAATTATTCTTGGAGTATTTATATGCATACCACATAATTTTATTCATTTACATATCTAACACTTGATTTTTAATATTTATATAAATAATATCTTATTTTTAATATCACATTAAAAATAATACTATCTAGTTGTAGATATGTAAATGAATAAAATTATGTTATATGCATATAAATACTATCTAGTTTTTTTAATATCATATTAAACATATTACTTTTCTTGCGTGCCAAAAAACTAATTACGGTAGAATAAAATTTCACATCTTAACTTTATATGAAAATTCAACACATACACAGATAGTTAAAAAGAGAATAAGAAACTCCAAAATTTTTACGTGAAAATCCCCCAGGAATAGGAGAAAAATCACTATACGATAAAATCTCCTATATATTTATTTTTGACAGAGTTTAAGTTTTAAGATAGCGGGATTGCAAAATTTTATGTAAGAAATTACGTTAATGAAATTAGAATCAGTTACGGTCATGTAGTTGGTATGAAGATTGTTGGTGGCGGTCAGCGAATGATAGGTGATGATCAACCAATAAGTGATAACTTGACTTACTCTCTCTTAGTTTTCTCCCAATTTGGCTTCGAGCTTATTCTCCCTTCATGACAAAAATGAGGTCCTATTTATAGGATTTTGAGAGAAATATTTTGGTCATTGTAGCCAAAGTCTCTGTATATCGATTTATTTGATCATAGATAGTTTTTTAGTGATTTTACTATTTAAATGACCTTTGATCTGAGTAATCTTAAACTCGTTAGGTTCGTCTCATCGAGCCGCTCGATTTGACTATAAGCACGTCAAATTTGAAAGTTATTTGATCATCCAATTAGTGTCTCAAAGTTTTTTTGTGTAGCTTTCGAGCTTAATTTGGGCTCATTTGTGCTCGATTTGACCCGATTATAGTATCATTGAATTCATCTCATTGAGTCGTTTAATTTAATTGTATATATGCTTTAACTTGAGATCCGTATTTTATTTATAAATTTTAGAAGAATATATCATTTACCCCCTATTTTTGGATGATAAAATTTATTTCATTCAAAAATATATTAAATTTTTTTTAAATAAAATAACTTTAGTTAAAAATTATTGCAATTTATAATTATATGTGTTATGTATATTAATTTATTTATTTATTTATTAACTAGTTATTAATATTTATTTTATTATATATATATATATATAAACCGATAATTTATATATATTATTATATATATTGACTTTTGGTTTGAAAGAGGGGAGGCGTGACCCCGAGGTTTTTTTATTTTTTTATTATTATTTTTACGGTGAGAGAGAGAGAAGAGTTGATTTGAAAGAGGGGAGGTCATGAGCCCTGGATTTTCGATTTTTTTTTTTTTGTCAATTTGTCGTGAGAGAGAGAGAGAGAGAGAGGAGAAGGAAAGATTTTTTTTAATAAAAAATATAAATTTTTTTTTTAATAAGGAATATAAATAGTATATATATATATATATAATGAGGAATGCGAAGAATTTTTTTAATTAAATATATTCATAATTTTCTCTTATTTCTCTTTTTTTAATGAAGTATATGAAAAGATTTTTTTTATGAAGAATATGAAGAGTTTTTTCATTTTTATTTTATTTTTGAAAAGAATTTGAAGAGTCATTTTTTCTAGTATACCCCCCAAAGGGTAATGAAAAATTCTCACTTTACTTTCTATACTTTTTTTTTTCTCGCAATCCACTTTATATAAATCTGCCAACCCCTCTCATAGCTTCCAGCCTCGATCTCGCGGTTAACCTGACTGTTAAAGCTGAGCATCCGAATTCCAAGATGCTCCGCTTTCTCCCTCACCTCCACTAACCTATATATGGTGCCCCCCTCCTCAGCTCCATTCTCCCGATCTTGATATTTCCAACTGACCTAGTTAGGCGGCACGTATCCCAAAATTAGGCTCTAGTGTGCTTTCACTTTCTTCTCTTTTATAGCATCAACTAATATGTATAATGGTGTCGACCCCCTTGCATGCTCCAATTCTCCCCAATCTTGAGATTTCCTAGTAGCTGCATCCTCCTGTGCTCCAGGTGCTTAAATTTAAAATATAGAGTATATTCATGGGTGAGCATCCTTCAACAGATTACCCAATGTCTAAAAATACAAGATGATGAGTTATGGAAACATCAGGGGATGGCGAGATCCGACGATGTAACCCAACTATTAACAGTGTTACTTTGATAATCTTCAGGAAGAAGTTACATTTTTCAAATGATTTGGTAATTATTCCTCCTAAAAGATCGCAACGAACTTATTCTCCTCCATTGAGATACTTGTCCCTTCTGAGGCTTTTATCTTCTGAGATTTTTGATGCACATATATCTTCTAGAGCTTTTGCCTTCTAAGGTTTTTAA
This sequence comes from Cymbidium sinense, assembly GCA_021442155.1. Lineage (NCBI taxonomy): Eukaryota > Viridiplantae > Streptophyta > Magnoliopsida > Asparagales > Orchidaceae > Cymbidium > Cymbidium sinense. Next base: position 129,903,799 of record CM038220.1, on the reverse strand, counting down.
TGTTTATATATTTTGTGGATTTTGCCTACTAAGATTTTTGATTTACCAGTACCTTCTAAGACTTTGATCTACTGAGATTTTTGATATACTTGCATCTTCTGAGGCTTTTGCCTTCTGAGAGTTTTAATGTACCTATATCTTTTGAGGCTTTTATCTTCTGAGATTTTTAATGAATGGAGACCCTATCAACCACTTGCTCTCTCATAGTCTTTCTAGTGAGGACTTTGTCCACTACTAGCTTCCATCGAGGCTTTCTCGTGGGGTGTCTTTTAGAAGAGGAATACATAAAAGATTTTTGACCTATCCGAGGTTATTTGTCAGAGTTCTACTTAGTGACATTTAAGCTGTATGAAAAAAGTTAATAATTTTAACTCATATCTGAGGTTATTTTGTCAAAGTATAACGTTAACCTGCGTGGAAGAGGTTAAACATTTTGATTCTTCCGAGATTATTTGTCAAAGTATTACTCGATGACGTTAACCTGTGTAGAAGAGGTCAAATCAAAACATTCGTTTGAGGCTGTAGTTAAAGTTGCTCCTTGACCTTTATCTTATTTTTCATGAGAATGATTGAAGAATCACGATTTGCAAAGCTTTCTTTCAATGTTGAAATTACTCCCCATCATTGGCTATCATTGGCTTACTTCTTGAACTGATAATCAATTATATATTGAGAATATTGATTTGGGCAATCATTTGAGATTAAGAGTTGCCCCTAGTTTCCAACAAAAGTTGAAAGATCGGAGTTTGATGAATATTCATTCTTCTTATGTGTTTCTCCATAGTAAGATTTTCTCCATCATATAAATTGTGCTGCTCTGAACATAAGTCAGATTGTCAACCATTGTGAAGATGTAAAGAAAATGTTTCTCATAGATGACATCAAACTATTGCGTACTAGAAAACCAGTTGCGGTAGAATAAAACTCACACTTAGCTTTATATGGAAATCCAGCACGCACACAGATAGTTGAAAAGAGAATAAAAAACTTCATATTTTTATATCAAAAAATCTCAGGAATAGGAGAAAAACTACGGGGCCTAATCTAGTAAAAATATTTCACTATATATTTGCTTTGGAGTACAGAGTTTATATTTTTTTGATAATGGGATTACAATATTATATGTGAAAATCCTGCTAATAGAAATTCGAATCAGTTACAACATGGTATAATGGTACATTGCCGGTTATGGCGCAACAATGCGACAATGATAACTTGACTAAACGAACTTCTAGCTCTCTTTTCTCGGTTAGAGCCCTTCTCCCCTTCATGAAAAGAATGTGGTCCTATTTATAGGATTTTGAGAGGGGCATTTTGGTCATTGTAGCCAAATTTCCAAAACACTCCATCGGACGGTGTATATCGATTCATTTGATCATAGATATTTTTTGGGTGATTTAATCATTCAAATGATCTTTGATTTAAGTGATCTTAAGCTTGTTAGGTTCATCTCGTCGAGCCGCTCGATTTGACTATAAGGATGTCAAATTTGAATATCATTTTATCATTCAATTAGTATCTCGAAGTTTTCATATGTAGCTTTTGGGCTTGATTTTAGCTCATTTGGGCTCGATTTGACCCGATTCTAGTATTATTAGACACATTTAATTGAGTCATTTAATTTGATTGTATATATGCTTTAACTTGAGATCCGTGCTTTATTTATAAATTTTAGAGGAATATATCAACTATCATTAAATTTTTAAGTGAATTACACTTTTTCATGCTTAAGAAAAGTGATATATATATATATATATATATATATATATATATATATATATATATATATATATATATATATATATATATATATATATATATATATATATATATATATATATATATATATATATATATGTGTGTGTGTGTGTGTGTGTGTGTGTGTGTGTGTGTGTGTTATAATAATAAACTTTAAGTATTAAATATATAAATGCATAAGAATTATGGTATGTATGTCAACTTACCATAATATTTTTATATGGTATTAAAAATTCAAGTGTTATATATAAGTAGTAAAATTTAGATGTTAGATATATCTATATATAATAAATATGTAGTATGTATGTAAATATATTTTTCGTATTAATATTTGAAGGATTTTATATATGGGTCCTATTTAACAAATTTTAAAAAAGAAATATCTGAGCTCAATGTTGAAATTAAATAGAAATTTAAGGTCAATCTAAAAAAAATTAGTGATTTATTTTTTAATAAATATCACACCACTATTTGACCTTTTTGCTATTTTTAAAATTTTATGATAAAAAAAAATTGCTTAAAACAAGAACTACAAAAATGTGTTATTTATAAAAAGCTATTGTTGACCTTGTGAAATAATTTAATACTCGAATCAATTTACACTATGACTAATGTTACAAATAGTTAATAACCACCTAAAATGAATGTTTAGGGTCAATTTCAAGCTGCTTTTTAGGTTAGTGTCGTTGCAATTACTTGGCTACTACTTTTTTATTAACTTTTAAAAATTTTATGATGAAAAATAACTATTTATAGGTAGATCTATTAATCTACTACATTTTGCCTTATTACAAATAAGATATTTATATTGGTTACATTATCTTGTACTTTTTTTATGCATATATAAAGTTCAAACTTACCTTGCCCAAGAACCTCACTATGTGATTGCATCCATTAAGAAAGCTAAGCACAAATATATAATGATGGATTAGATTAAAATTAAAGAGAGAGTGTTGAGAGCATGCTTATGTTGCCTGATTAGCCATAATCAAGTAGAGGAGTTAGGGTCCTTAGAAAAAATATCCATTTTAATTAGGTTAATATTGTTCGTATCATTTATTCTTTAGTAGATTGATCATCAATATTGTAAACACTTCATTATGGTACTAAGAAATACAATAAAATTTTCTATAATTTTTTTTTAAAATATATGTACCCATTTTTTAAAAAAAATTGTAGACATTTTTAGGATATTTTATGCACTTCAAAGAATCTTGTAAATGGAAAGTGGAAATTATCCACTTGATCCTGTTTTTTTTATATTTTTTTTAATTTATTTTTGGGCTTAAAATAAAGCCCAAGTCATTTAATAAAGTTTAGATATTATTATATTTTAAAAAATATTTTATTGTAGGTCTAGGGGTGACTTAATTAGGCCCATTATCTAATGAACATGCTAAGATCATCCTCTCTTATAGTGAAGAACAAAATAGAAAAAATAATGAATAACCTTGAGATGTCTTACATTAATTAGATTCAACTAAGCTCGTAAATTTCTCTCTATTCTTTTTTAACATTGTTATAATTATCATTATTATTAGAAAAATAATAAAATAAATAAATGATTTTAATTCCAAAATATTGGAAAATTTGTTAACCAAATTGATAGCCTAATCAACTAAAATAATTATGAAATTTTAGTTTGCATGATCAAGGGGTAAATCCATAATTAGTAATAAAATTATTTTTTAATTTATAAAAAAATATTTTTAAGTTCTACTCTTCTAAAACTTAATCAAAAGTGTTATCCTACTACATAAAAGAATTAGATTATAAGGAATTATAAATTTACATTTAACAAAGAGTTATATATATATATATATATGTGTGTGTGTGTGTGTGTGTGTGTATTTGTGTGTGTGTGGCAACAAAATAAAAAGGATAAGCTCAATCACTTCTATAATTTTATTGTAAGGTCAATTATACTTCCTATAAAATTCCTTTTCAATTTATTAGGGTGACACCCCTAATATCATGAGGATGATGCAACCTATTCTCACACATTAGAGTGAATCTATTATTAAAAATATCAATTTAATAATTTGATAAATAATAATATGCAACATTGTTAATGGGATCACATGTAAAGCTTATAAAGCAGCACCATATATTATATAATAATCACCAATTGATTACTAACTTTTTATAATTTTTTATTAAAAACTATTTATCTTCATTTGTTATTTAAATGTAAGTTATCTTATGGAGATGATTAATGATGTAATGTGAAGAAGAGGAAAAAAGATAATTAAAATTCACCAAAAAAGAGGAGGAGAAGAAGAAGAAGATGAGAATAATATGAATTAAATGTTTTATTTAATAATCTAGTATATTGGTACAATATAATACTTTTCTAATAATTCATTATATATTAAAGAAAGGAATCATGTATCATATATTATAATAATAATATCTTAATAATGAATTAAGATTATAAAAGAAATTAAATGTTATTATTGCATAAATATAAATATTTAAATTTAAAAATGTAAAGTATGACAAAATACAAAGGATATAAGCTAATAAGAAAATAATGCTAACGGTCTTATTTATCTTGCATCATTCACCTAGACTAAAAAAATAACCTTACTAAAGGGTTGGAATATAATTATGATGGTGAAGAAAGATAATCAATTCAAATTGTATTATAATATATGGTGATAATGGTAACCTAAACTCAAAGGCAGTATGAGAAGTTAATGGAAGAACCAAAAAAATTAGGCAAGCCTATGCAATTGAGAAAAACATTGAATTGAGAATATAGTCATGAGATGGGCAAAGTGGGCACATGCACTCAATATTAGAAGATGTAAGCAATACTAGCAACTATAGATCATCTTTAGCTAACATTTGATATGGAATCAAAGTAGCATTAATTTTAGTAAGTTGTGTAGACTCCATCTTATATTACCCTTAATCAATATGAAATATTTAGTCTCAAAGTCTAATACAATCTTAGTCACTGCAATAATTTAAGATTGATATATAACATCATCACCTTTCTCAAGATATTCATCTTTAGAACTAGGTTATCACAATAGTATTCTTTAATTGGTTTTTTAAAGCTTTCTTGAGAATCTTTGTAATCTTTTGGTTCAAGATGCTTAAGTATTTCATGCTTGATATTGCTAGGTTTGAGAAGATATTTCTTATTTTAAGATTGACTAGTAAAACATGCATAAATTGAGAATATGATATAAATGAGATCTAGGAAATCAATAATCACTAGGAGTATTAATGCAATGATATTGAATAATATAAAAATATTATGAATCAATTAGTCTAATACTCAAATATAAGAGATTAAATATATTAAGGCGATCAATAATAATAATCATATTGATCATGATAATATTATGAAGATAACAAAGTTTGATAAATCTATTTAGTTTAGAATTAACAAGATCTATCTATTTAAATTAATCTTATAATATGACTCACATAACAAAGTTCAACAATATTTTGAAATGATTATCAAAGTCCATAACCATCACATCCCCACTAATAAGTGCTTCATATTTTTATATATGTATATACATAATATGGACCTTACTATTGATTATTTAATTAAAGAAGACTAATGTAGAGTGAGGGTTATCAAGAACTATGAAAAAGGGTGTATTACATGCAAATGAGGTTAATCTTGAGCAAGGAGGCTTTGTATGAAGGCTATAAAATAGACATAAGGATACAAAGTCTTTAGTACGGTCAAGGGTGGAGCTATAGTAGGGACCATGCACTCATTAGCTCGACCACTAAAATTATTTTTTAATAAAACTATAGTACTATCATAATTATCCCAAGTTTTTCCTTATGGATAGATAGCAATTCAAAAGAGCAAGCTTCCCAAGAGTCATGAAAGATCCAATGGTTGATTAGCTCTCCATCATTTTGTGGTTTTTGGCACTATCCTCGCCTCAATAAATTTATAATATCACATCACCTCTTATGCTGGGGTAGGGGTGTGAGTCAAGGATACTAGTGAGCAAATTCGTGCTCATCTTAATAAATTACCCGTGAGCCAAGCTCGAAGAGCTAATAAGCTAAACTCAAGCTAGCCTTAATTCTACTTGTTAGCATGTGAGTCTGCTTGTTTAATAAATATTAATATAAAATATACTTAAAATATATTAAAATTTAATAGTTTAAAGATACAATAATTAAAAATATTTAAAGATTATATTTATTTTTAATAAAATTCTAATACCATCATAAATATCTCTAGTTTTTCCTTCCATATACAATCTAAATAGCAGTCTTTCAATGAGTCATGCAACATCCAACCACTGATTGGCTCTCCATCAACGGCTGGCTTTTGATACTACCCTGACCTCAATAAATTTACAATCTTCCATCCCTTCTTATGTCATGGTAGGAGTGTGTCTTGCTGACTTGGATGCTTGCTCAATTAATAGCTCGTGAGCCAAGCTTCACAAGCTAGCAAGCCAAGCTCAAGTCAACTTTGACTCGACTCGTTAACTCATGTGCCGACTCATTTAATAAATATTAGTATAAAATAAATTTAAAGTATGTTAGAGTTTAATAGTTTAAATATAAAATTATTAAAATATTTAAAGATTGTCTTATATTCTTATATCATGTAGTTTCTTATTATTATTTATTTCAATTTTTTAAATCAATTTTATCATAAAAAGTATTTGAATTTAAACTATTTTCTCTCTGTGGTGATTAAAAATGTAAGAAAACATATAGATCTTAAGTATTCTTATTTAAGTGAACGAACACAACATCAAAGAATAATATATATCTTGATAGTAGAAATATCACAATAAATTCAATCACTTAATAAAGACATTAAAGGCTGATGGGTCTACATGTACTAGAAATTTTTCTCTTATTTTATATCGATAAAAAAATACAAGGTTTATTTTACCTGGATTATAAAGTTCCTTATAGTGTAAGCTCTCATAGTTAATTATATATTAAGAGAGAAAATCTCCTAAGAAAACTCTCAATTAAAATAGTTGGGTATTATCTATATAGATTTTAAAATTTAAACCAAAGATCACTAAATTTGAAAGTCAAATGGGATAGAATAAGCATAATATTTTTTTTTAGATTCTAAATAGAAAGAAGTAGGATCCAAATCAAAATCACTAAATTTGAAAGTCTTATTTTCTTATATCAAGTAATTTATTATTATTTTTTCTTCTAATTTTTTAAATCATTTTTATCATAAAAAATTTTTTAAATCAAAATTATTTTTTCTCCATGGTGATTAAAATGTGAGAGCACCATATAGATCTTAGAAGTTATTATTTAAGTGATTGATCACAACATTAAAGAATAATATATTATCTCGAAGGTAGAAATATCACCTTGTAATAGATTCAATCACTTAATAAAGACTTCTATGAATGAGTCTATATGTACTAGAGATTTTACTTGGATTGCAAATTTTTTATATGGGTAGGCCCTATAATTAATTACATATTAAGAGATAAAATCTTTTAAGAAAATTATTGAATTAAGTAGTCGACTATTATCCATATAGATTTCAAAATTTAAATCAATGATCACTAAATTTGAAAGTCAAATGAAATATATTGATAAGAATATTTCTTTTTAGATTCTAAATTAGAAGAAGTAGAATGTGCTTAGAAATTAGGAATCCTAATAAGCACTTCAATCTATTTTATTGTTAGGCTTTATATTCTTAAAATTAAAATTTATTTTTATTTTAAGTTCACCTTTTATTATAATACTAAGACTTATATCTCAATGATACAAGATTGTAATAATCCATAAGAGATGATGACTTATTCTTGTAACAAAAGAGAAACAAGATGTCTTAGACCCTAAAGCTAAAGATGCTTCCAACACAAACTAAATGTTAAATCATAGTTTTGAAGGTGAACTTCTTGAAGATGGGCGGTCATCCTCAATAAATAGATGTCTCCTTATGTGCGATAAGCGTAAAGGCTCAATTTAAGAAAAAAAACAAAATGCATCATGATTCCCAAGTACTAGGATTTTAGTTGCTTTTAGTATTTATATTAAAGATTTACTTAAGTGAGATTATACTTGTATTTATTTTAGTTTGCATTAATTAATTTTAGTTGGGTAGAAAAATCATTTTTACCTAAAGAGCCTAATAGGGGGGAGTTCAGGTAGACAAATATTCAATCATTATATAGAAGAAAGGCTAGAAAAAGCATATAGTTTTATTACATAGTACAAACTAAACATTACACCAAACATTTAATCAAAATAATAATAATATAAGTCTTTTACAACTTTATGTGACAACTATTTTAATGTACTTAGATCCACCTATGATGACTTGATTTATGACATGTTAAGACTTGCAGAGTTATTTTGTATCCACTCATTTTGTTCTAAAATTTTGAGTTAATTTTATTTTTTACTTTATTCATAAATTTTTCTTAATTTTGCTTGGACATAATTTTAATACGTCAAAATTTACCTTCATGTATTAAATTAATTTCTTTGGATGTATTTATGTCTGATTCATAAACTGTCTTCATCATATTTTAGAGTACTCTGATTTTATTTTAAACATATTTTTATCTATTTTTATTAAGCATTATAAGTACGAAAATAAAATTTTTATTGAAATTATCTTCTTTAAGAAATTTATATATCTTTGTAAAAGTAGATTTTCTAGAATTACTTTTGTGCCAATTTCAAAATGGTTTTCATTAGTGAGTTTTAGACATGATGTTCTATTTATTGACTATTTTTAACCATATTTTGGATTCGTGCATTTCAATATATGAAAGAGTTTATATGAAATTATAATTAAAATAAAATAATTATCATAATTTCTATTATATCCTTTTAATATTAATTAAATAATAATAATAATTTCTTATAAATATCCTAACCCATCATCCTTCATTTCACATTTTTTATTTCCCAAATAAAGAGCTTTTTTAGAGGGAGAAAGAAAACGGAAAGAGAGGAAGAGGAGAGAGAAACTTAGATTTAAGGGTCTAGAGCTGATTTCATCCATCGGATTAGTTGAGAAAATTATCCAGCTCTAGGTAGGCTAATGTTTACCTATTCATATTTTAATTTTATCATTTGTGTGTATATTTTAGATATTTTATTTTATTGAATTTCATTCAAATTTATATCTATGAAGATTTACAAAATTTTTATCATGTAACTTTTAATATGTTGTAGAATGAACTGTGCTAGATATATTGATATAGAAAAATAAAATTTCATTAGATATTTTATATATTTTTATGAATATATTAAGCCTCATAAAAATCACCATAGAACTAGAAAAGCTCCAAAATATTGTTTTGTACATTGTAGTAGATAAATGATTTGATAAATTATGATTTGATGTAAGCATACAAATTTATCTACAATTTTTACTCTTAATTGTACTCATTAATATTTATAAATTTTTATAATATAATTGATGATAATTATATATATTGAAAAAGATAATATTTATGCTTAAATGTTAAAGAGGTTGTTTGGTTGCCTGCATTTAGAATGTAAAAGGAAAGCAGTATAAAAAAGAATTCAGTGTAAAAGGAATTTAGTGTAAAAGAATTACTTTACAGTTAATTGATTAAGAGTTTTTCAAATTCATGAATTTGCTTTTTTCTGTTTGGTTGAAAAAATAATGTAAATATTTGATTTGACAGGTGACGGCCGATGTGACGAAGCCAGGTGGCTGGTGACGGGCGGTGCTATACGGTGCATCAATCACTTACATAGGATTTAAAATTTAAATCAATTCAAATACACCAAAATGACTTTTGTAATGTATTTAATTCATTACATTACATGAAAATTCTTTACTTCAAACCAAAAAGTTTAAAATCCCAGATTTAGTTTAACTACATTCTAAAATGAAATAAAAAAAACAAACCAAAGTATATGTTTAAAAGGAGAAAAAAGGTGAAGAAGTGCAGGTGATTTACTAGTTGTATTTTATGTTCATTTTAAAAGAATTATAAGGGCATATGCACTTATAAATTTTTTCATCTATGTGTTTGATATGCCTAAACATATGTGAATATGTGGAGACATAAATAGAAGTCAAAGTATAAGAAGTGAAGGAAAAACTATAAACTATTTTAAATAAAAAAATTATTATTTCATATTATTTTATTTTATTTCTAACATCATGTTGCTTATACTATTTCTTATCGTATGCTTATGATTAATATTAATTTTTATATTGATACTATACTTGATAGACACAGCATGTGATTTGTTGAAATATTATTTTATTTTATTTAAGATATATTTTATTATTTATAAAATGATATTTTAGATAAATATCTATTCTTTTCTTATTTGTGTATTGAAAATTATAATATATTTACTCACCCTTGCTATATTTACATGTATTTTATAAAAGGATAAGGCTTAGATTGAGTAAAGACTATTAGTTGCTATTGAGAGCTTGATTTAGGTAAGTTGCTATTTTAGATATATTCTTTTGATAATCATGATAATATATATGTTTTATTAGAGAAAGAATTATACTATTATTATTGTGTATATTTTTTTGATTACACAGTTGAAATATGATCTGATATTAACTATTTTTATGTTATGATATTTTGATGATAGTAGTGATTTTGTGTTTATGAAATTGAAGAAATTTTTTTTTTCTAAAGGACTATTTGTTTTGAAATAATTAGAGTGTAAATATTATAAATGCAGGTAATTTATATTTCATGCGTTTGGTTAGAAAGTAAAATAACGGTAAAGTAAAGTTCCGCGGTATTTTCAAATCTTTGGATGGATCATTTACGATGTATTCCAAATTTGCCTGAAATCGAGCGAACAATCAATGCAGTGAAGCGTGTTAGTCCCTCCCTCGAGAGTCCTCACGCAAGAACACTGCTTCTCGCCACTGGAGATCACTTGATTCATCGTTGTAGGTGATTCTCGCTTTGTCGCTGTAGGTGATTCTCGCCTCTGGAGATCGCACATTGTTGTATGTGAGCTTGTCGCCTCCAAAGGTCGCGCTTTTTGTCACTAAATGTGAACTTTTCACTGCTGGAGCTGGAGCAAATGTTCTCTTCTCCTTGGTAGCGAACTTGGAGGCCAACATTTGCCATTGGAACTTGTAATTTTGGAGAGGAGACGCTGTGATCGATGCGTGATATGGCAGCTGCGTCCTTTGCCTGGTCGATTCTGCAATTCCTCTCTTGAAAATTTTTATTATCTTCATTGTAGTCCAATCTTCACAACGAAGCTCAAAGAGCAGTTCAAAGTTAGTTTCTCGATCTTCTTTTTCCCGGTTGCAAGATTATTTGTTCATTCTTTTGTCATTAGTGGCTTCAGAAAAATTAGCAAGGTTGATATTTTGAGACCTTTTTGCTTGTATTTCATTCTCAACTATTATATTTGAATGAGTTATGGGGTTAAGTTCTCATATCCTTCTAAAGCGATATTTTAGTTATACCTTTGAATAGATTCTCTACTTTGAGGAGCTAGTAAATATTTTGTATCACTTTAAATATTTTCCTATTGCAAATTGTTCACTTCTCTATTATCTTATTTTCTCTTTTTGGCTTCCTCTCCTAATCCATCATCATTGTTCGTGTTATTTTTTATGAACAATAACTTGTTTGTTTCATAATTTATCTAACATGATTGTGTGGTTGTGAAAACTTTCCATATCCAGCTTGGTTGCAACTCAAAAATGTGTTTTACCACTTGTACAATTAAGTTTCATATATGTCTATGGTTGACATCCTTTTACTTACATTTAACATCAACATCATCATGAAGAAGATATCAGTAGTCATCTCTTCAATCATAATTTTCCGTAGACCTGTCCGACCCATCAATGAACTTGGAGCTGCCATTGCCATCTTGTGAACCTTCCTGTATTTATAGGTAATTTTTAGACCACTTTGTTTCTTCTGATGATATGCTTTTCTAGTTCCATGATATATATTACTAACTTGCTTTTATGGCGAACATGCCTATTCAGTACTTAAGCAAGTTCTATTTTCATGGATAATGTTGCCAAAACTCAAATTTGGATGCTTGAAAGGATTCACATGAATCATGAAGTTCCTCCTACCTTGCATTGATATTGCAAATCTTATGAATAATACTTCTCACAAGAATGAATTAGATTTTAGTTCAAAAATTAATTTTTGGCCTATATGTCATGAATATTATATATACAAAAATTATATTTTAAAATACTTCCTAAAAAAAATTCTATAACTTTCAAATTAGGTTAAAGTATATAAATTTGATGATTATATTAGCAGAATTATTATTATTATTTACTTTACATATAACCAAACAATTTTAAAATCTTCAAAATACATTATTTTTACTTTACTCTGCATATACCAATAAGAAAAAAAAAGTTTTTTTTTTTTATATTTACTTTACAAACAACCAAACATACTCAAAACATTTATAATACAATATATTTTATTTACACTGCATTCATTTTTCAACTAATCAAACGACCCTTAAATAGATCTTAGGTATTTAACTAATTGTTACTATCTTGATATGATATAACCTGCCTTAATATGACAATTTATATTAGGTTGAATTGTAACAGTTTAAATGTGCAGTTGAGCATTTATCCTTGTACAAACCAATATATAAATATATAAAGAGATTATTGTATCTTTAACTTCATCTTCATTGTTCTCCTTATGAGAGTTCACAAGGCATTATAGGGTCTCCTAAGTCTAAACTCTCTAGCCACTAATCATCTTAAACCCATGGCTCTAATTTTTATTACAAATTATACATTATATTTTAAAAATAAAAAACCTAAGTCTTGTAAAATAAAGATTAATAGAAATAAAAAACATTCAACCAAGAATTTATATTTCATGCATTTAGTCTTAGCATCAACAAGTACCAGGCCCACATGTCTTAATGAGCTATGCTTAGGGATTAATCAATTAGCACATGCAAGCAAATATTATTAGTTTTAAATCATGATAATGACCCTTTATTAAGTATAACCTCTTACAAAAAATGATATTAGTCTAATAAATAGTTCCCCTACATCATGTCTATGAACAAAAAATTTTAACATCTAGTCTAAATATTACACCACAAAAAAAAATTATTACATCAAAATCAAACATCGTCCTAACCCAAGCCTAAAATCAATGACCTAGCAATCTAATGTGTGTGTAAACTCATGTGATGAGTCAACTAAACTTTAATGTTTGAGTTTTAATTTAAGGACGAGGTTCAATTTATTATCATTAAGTGATAAATGATTTAGAAATGAAATTTAAATTATGATTCAATTTATGTTCGAGTTGAGTTTAATGCTTTAAACATTGTGAGGATTGGTGGAACCCATTGGGATAGAGCCCACTCTTCCTAAAAGGGTGAACACCCTACCAAAAGATAAGTGATCACCCTACGATTCTAAAAGTGATTTTTTTATATTTTTTAATTAATTTAATTATTGGTGCTTTATTTTAACTATCATTCAAGTTAAACATTCTAACTTCAATTTAAGTTCAAATGACCAAACAAAGTTTATAAAATTATTATCTTAGGTTGGACACATCTTTAATATTACTTCATAATATTTTGATTAACTCTTAGATTATTAATAATTAATTATTTTTACCTAGTTAACCCTTATAGAAAATTTATATTAATATCAAGAATACTTCTTCTATAATAAGATAATAGTTTAGGTAATTTCAAGATTATTTTGATATTAAATAACATTTTTATAGTACAACCTACCACTTATATAAGTATTAATTTTAATATCCATAGTAAATCAAATCAAAATTTTATAAAAGCTCTCCTATGTACAATTCTTTGTTGACCTTTAAAATTATTCATGAAATTTGTGAGATCATTTAAACTTGATTAGAAATTTATATATTTTGATTAATAAATTAAATTATCATTTATAATAAATATAATAGTAATTATTTTTTAATTAAATTTTTTCTAGTCCTATCAATCATTTAGGTTCTAAGGAGCATTAGTTTATATTTTTAGGATGTGATTTGAATTAGTTATAAATTTTCAAAATCCTATGTAGCTAATTAATTAATTAAAGTTTAATTAGTTGTAATTAATTATTTTTTTAATTTCAATTAATAATATGGGATATAACTAATTTTCTTTTGACCTTCAATCAACCATAAAAAATGAGATCAAGATTAATTTATAATTGACTTCATAAATTATATTTAATTATTTTATTATATTTGATTATAATATATAAAATATTAATGATTTAACATTGATATTAAATTTTTTTATCTTAAACTTCATTTAAGCTTTATAACAATTTATTTTGCATTTTTTTAAGATTTTGTTTAGTTTAATTATTTATTTTGGAGTTCTAGACATTGATTAACTTTTTTTAATATTTAATTTAATTTAATTAAAGGGGAATTTGTGATTAATCATGACCATATAATCAAAGAAGGAACGGCAATGGCCTAAAATAAGCAAAATTAGACTACTAAGCTAAAACCTTCATAATCCAGGCAAATGAATCAGAAAATTGATGATGTATCTCACTAAATATGATAATAAAGTAAAATGCTAGAGATCTAAATGCTTTGCAAACCTTTGTTAGGTCAAGATAATGCTCTCTCTAGCGAGTATTCGGCCAAGAATTTTTAAAAATGATGTGTTTATTAATTTAATTAATAAGAATGATTTAATATTTTTTTTAAATGATATTGTCGACAGACTAGTCGCCCACAATAGTTAATTTTTTTAAAAATGCTATATGAATTATAATATTTATTATTAATATTAAATTTAAAATTATATAGTTTAATTATTATTATTAACTAATATAATATCTAGTAATTATATAATTAATAAAATATAATATTTAAAATTTTAATAATTATTTAAAATTTATGTTTTATAAATGTTTAAGTGAATTTCATCATTTAAAATAAATTTAATAATACTAAAAAGTTTTAAATTAAAATTAAATTAAATAATAAATTTTCCATGTTTATTTATTTTTTTGTGAGTGCTAAAATTTTAAATTTTGATCATGGTAGAGGATTTAAAAAATAGCATAACGTTAAAACATCTTCCTTTAAATATTTTTATAATTTTAGTATAATTTTTAGAAATTGTGATGAGTAAATATTTCAAAATATTAATATGAATTTAAAAATTTATATTATACTTGTATAAAATATTTACAAATGTTAATCTGAATATGACATTTAAAAATTGTGATTTATTTTTAAATATTTTCAGAAGATAATACTTAAGAAAAGGTCGTAGATAAAAACTCTAATTACTATAACTAAAACAATAATCACATATAAAAATTTAACAACTAAAAATGATGTCTAATACAATATATTGAAAAAAATAAAATAAAAAATAAAACTACAACACATTTCATGCAACTAAAGTCATACTATCACCTACGTTAATGTCTAGACGATATGACTCTACTATCGAGAGTGTAATGGTTAGGTGCACGACGTGATCTATCTTGTAGGTCATGATGCGACTCCTCTAAGTGCTCTGGCTGGGTATCGTCCTCTATTACTGTCAACTGTTGTACAGGGTAAGTCATGAATTGTTGCTCATGTGGCAGTGAACTAGTGAAAGCTCCTCAAAACTGTTGTTTGTAAGGTAGTGGAGTGGCAATGTGTATCCAATTCTGTGACTTCTATGGTGCCACAGATGAGTTGTTGCCCGGGGTCACTCAAGATGGTCAAGGTCTGAAGAATGCTGAAAGAGTAAACGATGACTGCTCCGAAATGCCACCCTGTGATCTTCCCCATTGCAAGAAATACGGTGTCCATGTTGGGTATGTAGGAGGTGGTGGTACTGTGTAAGTGGAAGAGGTAGGAACAGGAAAGGTGGATGATCCATAATCCACATGTCCCGGACATGCAGCTCCAACATCCTCTAGTGTGTCATCTGCTCTAGATTGTACATTTGAGAAGTACGCTGAACACCACATCTTACTGCATAGCTCTTCGATCATGTCAATAGCTCCATGCTTTGGCCTATCATCCTGATCCCTAATGTATGGATGCAACATGTCTTCTGCCTCCAAAATCCACTTGCATTGCAAAGTCAAATTTGATTAAGATCAACAAAGTATTTAATAATAAGCTAAGTGAGTATTTATAAATAAAAAAATTGCAAACATACCATGAATCGTTCAATGAGTGACCTCGAGTAATATGTATCCGGCGGATCTGTAGAAGCCCGAGGCAAGTATAGTGTCGCCTATGATATATACCTACACATATAATGTGCGACTGCCCTTTCAGCATTACACTTGAGTCATCGCGAGCAACAATATATGTTTCCTTGTCATCCCAGTCAACATCACCCTTCTCACAACCATCGACGAGCTGAAAATTTGCCTCAATCGGCTCCAAGTCTACTCGGGCACTCGACCAAACTTCTAGTAACTCGCTTCAATAAATGCCATTCTACATGACACCAACATATTAATGAGACTCTAATCTCCCAAATGCTGCCCAAAAGTGCACAAATATGCAACATGTAACCAAATATGATGACCGTATGGCTGGCAATTCACCTACAAAAAAATTAACAATTATCAAAATAAGAGAAGACAGTTGTAGAAGTACAACAATAAACTATAATAAAAGATAAAACAAACCTAATTTTACTGCAAGTCATCAAACTCATTTTTGTATGCACGCACATGACTAGCTGGTTGTTCACATATGTGAGGCGCATTCCACCTACAACTGAAGGAACAATTAGCTTATTACAAGTGGAAATTAATAAAAAAAATTTAAACTATTAAAATAAAAATATATCTATATCCAACACTCCTTCCATCGATGTCAATAGGGTATGAGACTTGATGTATGGGTCTGCCAATGTGAAATCTCTCCCAACACCACACTTGTAACAAATGTAGACATCCTACCAAATTCATTCGTCATGGCTTCTTCACTTTCTTCAACTCCCTAATATAAATTTCCCAGTACAGTTGCTCTAATATAGTATTGAAAAAAAATGTCAAGTCCTCCATGATAAGTAAATACTGCAAGTGAATATCTCAGCCTAATGTGTCTGAAATAAGGAAAGAACTAAGAAGAAATAATATATACGCTTGCATATGCTTCTAGAAAGCGATCTCATCCAAATCTTCATACAACTCTTGTCTAATTGTCTACCTAAACCATCTAAGTGGTACACATGTCTGTGCCTTCGCCTGCCCCATACAAAATATGGTACTGACTAAAGGGTCATCAGGATGATAGTACACTCTATTTGGTATGAGTGAGTGCCTAATAAATCATCATAATAATCTTGACATGATTCTCACTTCTTTCCTATACTTACTATTGTGGTACCTATAAGTAATATGCCACTACTTTAATCTCTAGAATCATAGCTATATCCTATAATGTGGCAGTCATCTCACCTACAAGCAAATGAAATATGTTGGTCTGTGGTGACCAATGCTCATTTAGTGCAGTCTAGAGGTGATGGCCTAATTTAATATATTGTAAGTGCATAATACAATCTAAACCTACAACTTGAAAATCCTCTATCAACTATGGACAAGTACAAGGCTAATCCCTAACCACGAGTAAGAGTGAGCTATGTAAATATGAATTTAAAAATAAATTGTGCAGCTCATCTCGATGTGCCGCTCTATGTGACCCTTGTAACGAAGCTATGCTAAGGTGTACCTCGGTGGTGCTAGTCCTAAATCAACTTTCTTAGTCGTATGTGGTGCACGACGACATCATCATCTACCATGCTCGTTTGCTATCGTATCTGTGAAAGAAAAACTTATGTTAGAAATATGTTCATTTAAAAAAAAAACTATAATCTAGTTAATTTACCTTGTGTTTTTAGGATTCAAAAGACATGTTGATCTACTGTGTCCCGCATTATGATATAAATTGTAAATTCGATGAATTAGTGTGACTCGTTCATCCATTATGTTTGTGTATCTTTTTATTCATGATCGACCAATCCTATGTATGAAATTTGTTGGTGTTTGTTCAACAATTCTAGAACTAGCATCGAATTTAGACCATGTTGATTGTTCAAGGATGACATGAAACTTAGCTACATAAGTGTTCCTAAATGCCTTGATGGAGTAATAGTGTGAAACAAATGAAAAGGTGATCGACATGCTATTGACCTAAGGCAGCTATGATGTGTGAATATGACATAGGGTAAGCTTGTGATTTGCCACAAGCACATGCACAACTCTCATCTGGCTATAAGTCTGCACAAAATGATTGATAGTTGAAGTCAAATATTTCATATTTATGAAAGTTAATACAAGTTGGCATAGGAAACTTCCTTTCCTTGCTCTCAAATCTCTGTAAAGTATGTTTAATTCGTGTGACAATAGGTGATACGTTAGATATATTCTATTCCTCTACAACAATGTAGCAAGAAATAGTGATACAATATTGTAATAAATAAAAGAGACCAAAGCTTGAATTGGTAGACATCTGGCATGACGGAGGACTCCATTGAAGCATCCTGTTGCATTGATTGTGATTATCTAGTATCTAAACCCACCATCATGTGATAAAGTTCAGCTACTAACACATCTGACGATCAATAAATCATATGCTTCTTGTTTGACATTCCTGATGTCATGCATATATTGATTGAAAATATAGATATCATATGTGTTTCCCGCCAGTGCATCTTTTGACAAATAGTCTCAATATCACTAATTCCCATTTGCCTTATTTCTTTTTTGAAGTTTACCCTAAGATGCCTTAAACAGAATTATGTGCGGCCTAGGGAAATATGTTCTTACAACTGCGAACAATCTCAACATATCGGTCCAATATTATACATAGATCCAACCGTGATGCAACAATAGGTAATAACTCATACAGATCTATCAAAAATTAGTACCACGGCTCGTTACACTTGGACTCCACAATTGTGAAAGCTAAGGGCAAGAGACCTTTGTTTGCATCAACTCTAATAGCACTAAGCAATGTGCCTCAATATTTTTTTAGAAGGAATGTGTCATCCAAACTAAGCATTGGCCTAAAGCAGCCTAAACCTTCTATGGATGGACCGAAGAACCAAAATAAATGTTAAAAATGATTTGTGACATTAGATTATATCAGATATTGAACCCCTCATAGCATTACAAATAACATTCATCAACTTATGTAATGAATGATATGATTCCTCCCAACCATCTAAAATAGTTTGTGTTGACTTTATTCTTTTATCCCAAGCTTTCATATAAGAAATACATATGTTAAATTTAACTTCTATTTGTCCTATTATATCTTTAAACTTCAAAATCTATCTAATGACGTATGATCGGCATAATATAATATCAAATGAATTTGGGTGTGAACTATTAATGACCCCCTACTAGAATTCTAGGTGCAAAGGTATGTGGACTAGTGATTGTTAAAATTTTTCATGCACCCGCTAACCTCTTGCTTTGAGACATGCAATGGCCATTGATAAGATCTAGATAAGTGATTGTGGTGAACACACATAATAAAAAATGAGTTTTGCTTGAATTAATGCTATAATATTCAATGTTATTTACTATGCACCAGTTGTTAATTACACATTATAAATTAGATTTGGTTGAACATATCATATTCTCTATTAATTTTGTAGGAATCATACCTTAAGATGATATGTTCGAATCCTTATTAAACTATCAATATTGATATTCTCATCTCACTTCTTGATTGTATGACAAGCCCGTATGTATTGGTTGGTAATCATAGCATCTATATTCTTTACATTAACTGATGAGTGTCTTCTAAATAGATCATGATCCATTATTTCTATTGGCTCTATATCTATCCTACATCTATCATATCCTTATTATTATCGTCATTAGAACAAGCACTTGTTCCACTATCCATTGTCTCGTATCCATCCCTATGCAGCATATCTCACTCATCATCATCGGAATGAACAACCTCAACTAAACTACGGTGGTGTACGAGCTTCACACATGAATGTCGCACCGGACTATAGAAAGAAAATATTAATTAGAAATTAAACAAAAATTTAAAGTTAATTTTAAAAAAGTAATATTTTTTTTTGTTAAGGATGCATCTATAAACTTGAAAATTCATGAGTGTTAATCCAAAAAACGTAGTGAAATTAAGAGCAACATACCGTGATGAAGATTCAGCTGATAGCTTGGGCTTTGTGTTGATATGGCTTGGTTTGATATCAATAATAATTTTCAATTGTATATAAAGAATTATGATTTGCTTTAAAAGTTCTAATATAACACATTTTGTGACTTCATCATCCTCAATGAGCATTGTAATGAAACTTCCTAATGATAATCTGCATAACAGAGAGACAGTGCTCCTCTTGGGATCGATTTTTAGAGCATGGATGATTCTACGTTGTAGTTGGTCAAGATCCGATTATGTAGCCATACAAATTTATCGGTGATGACCTCCATGCAAATTTATCAGCTAAATCCAGTTCACTATCATAGAATAACATGGGGTTCGATATTTGTTGGCTCATTCTGATTATATTATATGAAATCGATTATTAAGCGTATTTATGATTGGTTGTTTGACTTGCTTAGTTGAAAATTTATTAACTAAATAGTTGGCTCTACAATAGAATAATTGCATTGTATAAATGATTTGACTTTTAAATTATTAATGATTAATGCTAAGCACACTAAAAAAATAATTAATTAAACTAGTGATAATAATAAAATTATGAAAAAGCCAAAATTATAAAAATAGATTATATACACTAGTAACACATAAGAATTATGAAAATATATAAAAAATATTTTCTAATAATAATATGAACATTAGTACTAATAAAAAGTAATTATACTAAAAATAATAAAGTTAATGACTAAAATTAAGAATAAGAATAACTAAAAATAAGAATAATAAGAACATTAGTACTTAATAAGAATAATAATAATAATAACTAGGGGTAAACGAAGTTGAACACATGAGCAGTGAGGCTCTGTTGTTCAACTGCTTATATTGTTGTATTAGATTCCTGTGTTGATTTAAGCCAGAAGATGTTGTGTTAGGCTTGTTATTGCTCGTTTGAGCTCGAATTTGTTCGCTTTGCTTGAATCAGGCTCAAATTTGTTCGTGCTCGGCTCGTGTTCGCGTTTGCTCGAATTTGACTCTAATCAACTCGAGTTCAGCTCAGGAATAAGCTCAAAATAGGCTCGAATTTATCATATGACGTACACAAACTAACTTTTTTTTTTCTAATTTTGAACTATTAAACCTAGAACATAAAATTTTAGATACAAATGACAGAAAAAGTACATAATAATAGAAAAATTTTATTAACAACAAATAATTCTTACAATTTACAATATGCGTTTCACATCAAAATTTAATAATAATAGATTGCATACTAAGTTAAGAGAGTTTAGAGATAGAAGGAACCATAGAGACAAGTTAGATGACTCAAAGGAGTGAGAACGAGAGAGATACAAAGGAACAGAGAAGCCCTACACCTTCACAACTCCACTTGCTCGAGACGCCATGCAAGAATGAGAGAGATCCGAGAGGGAAGAGCGAGGGACAGTGGTCTGGGGCTCGAAGTCGAGGAGATTAGGAGAACATGAGAACCGAACTGAATAAGAATAAAAAGACTAGGGCTTTAGGAATTAAGGTTATGAAATACAAATCGTTTTGTTCGTAACTTAAGATTTATGCATATGCCTTAGGCTGTTAGGTGGTAACGCGTAAATCATAAGTATTAAGTATATTAATGTAATTTTAGTGTATTGTATAGAGAACCAAAAATTATAGTGTATTATTTATTAATGATTAATGCTAAGCACACTAAAAAAATAATTAATTAAACTAGTGATAATAATAAAATTATGAGAAAACCAATATTATAAAAATAGATTAATTACACTAGTGACACATAAGAATTATGAAAATAAATAAAAATTATTTTTTAATAGTAATACGAACATCAGTACTAATAAAAAATTAATTATACTAAAAATAATAAAGTTAATGACTAAAAATTAAAATAAGAATAACACTAGTACTAAAAATAAGAATAATAAGAACACTAGTACTTAATAATAATAATAATAATAATAATAATAATAATAATAATAATAATAATAATAATAATAACTAGGGGTGTAAACGAGTTGAACATGAACGAGCTAAGGCTCGCTCATGTTCTACCATTTATATTGTTGTTTACTGTTCGATTTAAGCTCATGAAGAGAATATTCGAATTCGGCTTGTTATTGCTCATTTGAGCTCAAATTTGTTCGTGTTCTGCTCGAATCAAGCTCGAATTTGTTCTTGTTCGGCTTGTGTTCTTCTTTGCTCGAATATGACTCTAATCAACTCGAGTTCAGCTTAGGAATAAGCTCGAAATAGGCTCGAATTTATCATATGAAGTACTCAAATTAACTTTTTTTTTTCTATTTTTGTTTTCCCTAAGAGCATAATCGTCCAGACATCCATCACAGAAAATGCAGTACAAAAGAAACCTAGAAAAATAGGTTGATTCTATTGCGCCCAAAGTAAATCAGGCTAATTTAAATTAAAAAAAAGACCAATGCGACCGGGTACCATTATACACCCCGGAAGAAAGAGAAAATATGCAGCCGAGCGCTACCTAGAACTACAGTTTAAATCTATGAGTCTTCTTTCCAAGATCGTCTCTTCTTCAGGGACCTCCATTGGGCTTCATAGGAGACCTCTGCACCCATCTTCTGGTAGGGTCAGCTTTTGCTAATGCTAGTCCCATAGATCATAACTTGATTCTAAGCTCAAATTTGTATTCAAATTCAAAAATAAATCCTAAACCCTGCAAAATAAATGTCAAAAAAAATACAAACAACATACATCAATTAGATTTTACAAATATACGGTCTTAGCATTAATTACTTGCCAAACCCGCCTATCCAATTAGGCTATGCTTAAGGATTTAAGCATACCTGCAAGAAAACATCATTTATAATTTGTTTTATGATAACATTCCATTTTTAGCATAGCCCCCTGTAGAAGACAACGTTAATTCTAAAAAGAACGTCATATCATCCAGTCTAACGAACAAACAATCTTACATATGCAGTCTAAAACACTACACCACAAAGACATGAAAAATACATCACAATACAAAGTATCACAGATCGACTTAAACTAAGTTTAGGGTCCGTGACCTAATGATTTAGTGTGTGAAGAAAATAAGCTTTGTGACAAGACTTTGTTAAGCATTTTTAGTTCAAATTTCAATTTAGAGTTTAGAGTTTCTATGATTTACCTCTGGATAATTTTAATTCAAATGATTTAATGATTTATTATTTTATTTTTATTTTCAAGTTCACTTTTATGTTAAAGTGAAATTTAGGTTTTCAAGAATGAAGAGTAGAATATATTCGACTTTTAGTTGAAACCCATTTTATTCAACATCCTGTGCTGTTTATTTTCAAATTCGTTTGTGCGTGTATATGTGAGGGGACACCACATAGATATGAGGATGTATCTATTGAGATGATCGGGTATGACATCAAGGAATAGTGCAATATCTAGAAAGATAGAAATCACTATCATGTGATGGACCTATTCATCTAATAAGGACTCCTAAGTCATGATGAGTCTTCAAATATACCAAGGATTTTCTACTACTTTACATGAAAAAGTAAAATAGAGTTTATTTAAATCGGGTTCGTTAAGTTCTCTACGAAGGTAAGCCTCCATAGTTAATTATATCTTAAAGAAAGTGACTCACTTAAGAATACTCTCGATTAAAGTAGGCGATTGTTGTCTCCAAAGAATTCAAAGATAAGACTATCAATAAATTGATTGCATTTTGGACAATCAAGTGGGATGGATCAAAAGGGAGAGTTATTATCGAAATCAAAGGAGATGAGTAGGGAGTGCTCATGATACTAGGAAGCCTAATGAGCATTCCAATCTATCCTATGATTGGGATTTATATTTTTTAAGTTGAGGAGATTTATTTATATGAGTTAAAATTTTATTAGAAATTTAAGACTTATAATTCCACAATGCAAGATTGTTGAAATGCCTAAGAGGTGAGGATTTATTCTTGTAGCCCCAAAGGGAAATAACAACATCGGATCTTAAATTTAGGGAGTTTTGGTAAGGGCCAAAGCACAACCTAAATCTAAGGTGAAAGTGGGTATATAGTTTATCACCACAAGAGAGAGTAAACCACCCGACTGCTAGACTTATAATCGTCTGGAGTGACATCCAGCTAACTCCACTATGATTTAAGACCATGTAGGAAAGTCTTATGCTTTTGCAAGATGACTAAGTTGTTATTATTTAGAAAAAAAATTAAGTCCTTAAACCCACTCCTAAGAGATTAGAGAATGAGGGGTATGAATAATGATTTAAATCTAATGCAAATTCTTAATAAATTTTATTTAATTTAGGACTCTTTGTTTTGACACAGGCTATGAGATTTTGTATGCCTAAATGCATGAGAAGTTGATTATGGGCCAAATTAAAAGGGAAAGAGGTATTCTCCCATTATAGGCTCTTAAAGGTTAAGCCCATTCTATCTAGCAAAGACAGAAGCCATCTCTTAACAAGAGTGAAACAAGATGACTATGCATGATATTAAACATACAATATTCAGCTAAGGGGTTATTAAATATTTTATTATCTTGATTTAATACCTAAGCTTTTATATGAGATTATGAGTTGTTTTAAAATTTTAGTTATGAGTTGTTAATATCATAGAAAATTTATTTTTATTCTAAGAGCCTAATCATATCCAGGCTATATAATAATCACTAATCATAAATAAATTATGAAAAAAATATGCTTTTTCTAATGCACAAGCTAAACAAAACATCAAATAATTTTATAGACCGCAAAAGAATAAAAAGCCGATGCAGTTGGGTGCCACCGTATGACCCGAAAAAAAATGTGGGTAGCCGAGCTCTACCCTTATATAACTCGAATTACAAGAAAAAAATTACAATTAAGAATAATAAATATTATGGGTCTTCATTCTTCATTCTTCCTTCTTCATTTCTTCATTTCTTCATCTTTTATTTCTTCGTTTAATTTGCTCCATTTATTTCTTCCTTTTGGCTTGATTTGGGTATGCTTACTCCAAAGGCATCACATGATATATAAGACTTAATCTCATAACCAATGCTTATCTTAATCATAATGCAAAATTATATTAAAAAAAGGAAAGTAAATCTAGCTACACTTGTAAAATAAATGTTAGCTAAACACACCATACAACCCAAGTAGTTATATGAATAATTTAGGCTTAGCACCCCACATATGAGTAACCAAGCCCACCTGTCCTAATTTGGCTTAAGCAACCCCGCACAACACAAAGCAATAATAATACACACACACACACACACACACACACACACACACACACACATATATATATATATATATATATATATATATATATATATATATATATATATATATATATTACCTAAGCACAACCCCTGCAGAAAATATGATTAGACGGCCTAACATTCAGACTACGCACAACGCACATACACCCTAACATCCAATCTAAAATAATATATCACAAAACTAAATATACATCAAACCATACACTGCCCTAACATAAAGTTAGTAATGGTGACTTAGTCTAATGCCTGTGAATTAAAGCTTATGTGGTATATCCTAACTACGCTTTAGAGTTGTAATTTTCTAAGTGTGAGGGATTTAATTTATAATGGGGTTGATTTTTCTTTAAGTGATTTAATTGATTTGAATATTTTACTTAGTGTTTTCTTTTGTTTCATATAGCCTACACAACAACTAAGTGTTATAAAGAGATGAAAGAGAGGAAACCTCTCTTTCATCCCTACCTTAAGTTACTTCTAAAGCAAGCTAATTAATCAATTTCTTTTAGTGAATAGCTTATTATATATTTTAATCAATCCTAAGTTTAGATTTACTTTAAATGACCTTATTCAATAAGAAAGACATCTTAAGATTAATTAGAATGGATTACTATCATATACCACATATTCATTCATTTCTTTCCATCATGTATATCATGCATATGAGTAAATCCTAAGCATATTTATACATGCAATTTATATTTTTAGCATACTTGAATGATGAATGCAAAGAAGTATGTTTGGGATTTAAATGTTTCATTTGGTTGAATTATGAATGAATGTCTTTTTTAATATAAAAGAGGGATTTTTGATCCATTACTTAAATACATGTTCATATGTATAAAAGTTTTAAGTGAATATGTCGCCATTATTCTGTACCAGAGGTGTAAGGTACAAGACATACTTAGGGCTACTTAAAGCCTCGCAGCCTCGGGGTGTCTAGACTAATATACCACTTTTCTTAGATACATATAGATGTATAAGCAACTACAAGGATAGGAAAAACCTATGCAAAAATTATATTTGATTTGTTTGACTTATGATTCTTATTCATTGGCCACATTACACATACATATGTATAAAAGTTTTAAGTGAGTACAACGCCATTGTTCTGCACCTGGGACGTAAGGTATAAGACCTACTTAGGGTTGCTTAAAGTCTCGCAACTCCAAGGTGTCCGACTAATATATCACTTTTCTCAGATACAAATGAATGTATAAAAAAGAACCACAGGAAGAAGAAGTCATGCAATAAGTTATATTTAATTTGATTATATGATTTACATATATGATATGAAATTCTTCCTAAGTCTTAACATGGAAATACATAGGAATAGATTTAGACAAATATTGTGTTCTTTTCAAATGAACTATACATTTATAATTCCTATGTGAATCCATGTAAAGTAAGGAAATAGAGCTTCATATTGCATATATTATATTATCAACACATACAAACTTATAGCTATTTGTAATTAACATCACTCCATATATTATAATTGATTTATAGGCTTTTGAAAATAATTTTTGATTTAATAATAATAATAGTCACACCTATTTTTAATTTAAATCACCACATGCAATTCGATATAAAAGGAGCTATTTTATTTAGTTAATTTTAAAAGAAATGAATGCATGATTACATATGACAAGCAATATTTAACATAATTGGAAAGAAATAAAAGAATATAAGCACATAATCTCATTTATTCCAATTAATTCCAATGGACAATCATACTAAATAAAGCTATTTAAAACAAACCAAAGTTCTTTAATGTTATTTCATCTCTATGTTTGATTTGAGTTAAAAAAAAGTGAAAGAGGTTTGCTGGTCCTAATCCCATTCCCCATGTGTGAGTTAATTTTGGTTTAAGGAAGAAGTATTTAAGTTGATTTTATGATTTAATTAGGTTAGGGTATGAATTAAGTGGATTAATTAACCCTTACCTACATCACCTTAAGTTAATTAACTAATTAATAATGAGCTAATATGATATGCAACCACATGGAAATTAAATTTTCAATGCTCCAAAGAAATGAAAGGGTCTAATGCAATTGACTCATGATTAATAGTTAATTAAGCTTAAGGGATCTCACTTAACTACTTTTATGATTTCTCACACATGTGAGCTAACCATAATTTCATTATCTCCCTCTTTGGGTTATTGAATACCCAAAGAGCTACCTAAGATTAAATTAGAGAAATAGGTTCAATTGAATTAATTAAGTTCATTAATTAACTAATTAAACCTTAATTAATCTTAACTAACCAAAATGAGATGAGCTTAGAGAAAGAGATAAAGAAGGGAGCCTAACTCTCAACCCCTAAATCCTTTTAATTAGTTGATTAAGGTTCAGGTATGATTTGGATTTTGATTAATCTTGTTAATTAATTAAATAAGGGGTGTTAATTAATTAATTATTTAAGAGGAATTAGAGAAGACTTAAAGATTGGAAGAGGGAGTCCCAATCCATTTCCTTAGACTTCACCATAATTAATAGAGGTTAATAAGCTTAATTGATTAATTAATTTATTATTCATTAGCTTAATTATCACTAATTATATTAAGAAAGTGATTAAAACTTAATCCATTAGTTTCCTCCCAAAAAAAAATAGGGAGACATAGGTCATCCCCTTAAACATGCACAAAAAGTTTGAGATTAATTGGATGATTAATTAGGGAGCAATTATGCTAATAATATTTTTAATTAAACCTTAATTAAGCCAAATCTACTGTTTAAAAGCAAATAATAATAAATTTCCTAGATTTTACTCTGAAATATCTTTCAAATGAGCCTAAGTTTGTATTTTTTAGATTTTTATAGAATTAGTTATGAATTTAGAAAGTTTTAGGATTAAAAAACTAATTAATTTGCCCTAATTAAAGCATTAATCCCATTGCATACCGACGTCGGCTTTCAATGTGGCGCGCTATATTTAAGTTGTCACATCCAAGTGATGACTGATGGGATACACAAGAATCTCGGGAACATCCAAGTTTCAGGGATTAATCGGGGCGGGTGTGATTAGATCAGGACCGTTCATCCCGATCATGCTGGATGGATGGTCCATGATCTATCTCCTCCTGAGCGTCAAACAATGGCCACCGTCCATCGATGAAGGCGCGATCCGTGCTCACTTGAGCTCTGATGGAGATGAAAATGATCCCACACCTTCGGGGAAGCACAACAAGAAGATCTAACAGAGAAAATCACATGATATGAAAATTTATTTTACAAAAGACCAACCTATTTTCATTCAAGGATTGGTTTCAATGGCATACCTCACTGGAGCTTATGACCGGCGGTTCTAACGATTGAGGAAGCTTCGTTTGGTAGCAACAAAGCTCTGTTGAGCTGCACGAGCTTTGATTTGGTGTAGTTTGCTCGGAAGGCCAATCCACTAGGCGTAAGTGGTAAAGCTTGATCAAACTCCACCCTCCGGCCATCGGGAAGCTTGGAAAAAGATTCGTTCTTGCTCGTTTGGCTCTAAGGAAGGTGTGTACAAAGTTAATTGTATTTTGGTGGAGATTTGAGCAAATAAGAATCGGTGGCCTCCATTTCATAAAAGAAATGAGGATTTGAGGGAGCAGAGAGCTTGGAAATCGCCTAGGAACTCTCCCTCAGGGGTTGAGTCGAGTGTGAGTGGGTTGGGTTTGAGATAGATAGGTATACCCCTCATTCCTCGATCGGATGGCCATGACTTGCTTGGATTTTCTTAATCAATTGGCCACATGGAGGTCCAATGGGTGCATGATGGCCTCGATTTGAGGGTGTGGAGGTGGTCGCTGGGAGGAAGTGCTTGTCTTGGTGGTTTGGAAAGCTCCAATGGGGATGGGGAGTTGATTTCACCTCCCATGAATCATGGCCGACCCAACCACCTTTGGGTCAGGTCAACCATGGTCCAAGGTACCTAAGTGGACCTATGAAAGGGTGCCAAGTGGCTAGTGGGAGATAACGACTCAATGAGCATGTGTCTTATCTCATGGGATGCCCTAAACTCAATGGCGATAATGGCTATGAGTTTGATTTGGACAGATTTGGGATGGGCCAAAAGTGGGTTAGCCCAAATTTTAAGTGGTTTGGAATTTATTTGGTTTGATTTGGCTTGATTTGACCTATTTAGGTCAAATTGGGTTATGTTAGGTCAACACATCCTAAACCTTAATAGAATGAAACCTTCATTATAAGATGAAGATTCATTCTAAAGGCCCAATTTTAAGTTCTTAATTAATCGCTTAGATTCATTTAGATTTTGGGTTGGAGTTAAGTTTTTAATTTCAATTCTTTTGAAATATAATTCTTCTTTTAATTTTTTTATTTGATTTGTTTTTTCATTCTTAATTTAGTTTATTTCAATTTTATTTGTTTTATTTTGGATTAGTTTAATATTTATTTTCTTTATCTTGATTTAACATTTATTTCCTTAATGTTTAGTTTGAATTGTATTTATGTTTATTAAATTATGTTTTATTTTGTTAGAATTATGTTAAACTAAGATATTTAGGTTAGTGTTTTAATCTATTCTTAAGTTACATTGATTATGGATTAAGATTTTATTAATTTGTTTACTTATGAATTCATTAACCTTAAGGTTTAATTAATCCTAACATTCATTATTATTTTCATTAATCCTTAAGTATGTTAGTGATCAAATTCTTTGATTTAGAATGTTGGATAATTATCCTTGTGTGTTCTAGTGTTGATGATGATTATTTAATCAATTGGCCACATCAGAGGCTAATGGAGGTCCTTGGGTGCATGATGTGGCTCGATTTGGTTCGGTGAGGGTGTGGAGGTGGCTGCTAAGGGAGGAAGTGCTTGTCCTTGGTGGTTTGGAAAGCTCCAATGGGGATGGGGAGTTGATTTCACCTCCCATGAATCATGTCCGACCCAACCACCTTTGGGTTAGGTCAACCATGGTCCAAGGTGCCTAAGTGGACCTATGAAAGGGTGCCAAGTGGCTAGGGGGAGATAACGACTCAATGAGCATGTGTCTTATCTCATGGGATGCCCTAAACCCAAGGGAAGAATGGTCATTTGGCTATGAGTTTGATTTGGACAGATTTGGGATGGGCCAAAAGTGGGTTAGCCCAAATTTCAAGTGGTTTGGAATTTATTTGGTTTGATTTGGCTTGATTTGACCTATTTAGGTCAAATTGGGTTATGTTAGGTCAACACATCCTAAACCTTAATAGAATGAAACCTTCATTATAAGATGAAGATTCATTCTAAAGGCCTAATTAAGATCCTTTAGTATCTTAATTAATCAGTTTAGATTCATTTAGATGATTTGGGTTGGAGTTAAGTTTGTAATTTCAATTCTTTTGAAATATAATTCTTCTTTTAATTTTTTTATTTGATTTGTTTTTTCATTCTTAATTTAGTTTATTTTCAATTTTATTTGTTTTATTTTGATTGGATTAGTTTAATATTTATTTTCTTTGTCTTGATTTAACATTTATTTCCTTAATGTTTAGTTTGAATTGTATTTATGCTTATTAAATTATGTTTTATTTTGTTAGAATTATGTTAACCTAAGATATTTAGGTTAGTGTTTTAATCTATTCTTAAGTTACATTGATTATGGATTAAGATTTTATTAATTTGTTTACTTATGAATTCATTAACCTTAAGGTTTAATTAATCCTAACATTCATTATTATTTTCATTAATCCTTAAGTATGTTAGTGATCAAATTCTTTGATTTAGAATGTTGGATAATTATCCTTGTGTGTTT
The DNA here is from genome assembly GCA_021442155.1 of Cymbidium sinense. Classification (NCBI taxonomy): domain Eukaryota; kingdom Viridiplantae; phylum Streptophyta; class Magnoliopsida; order Asparagales; family Orchidaceae; genus Cymbidium; species Cymbidium sinense. The sequence goes on along the minus strand of CM038220.1, from coordinate 129,872,973 downwards.
TGGTGTTGATGATGATTATTTTAAGTTATTTTCATAAATTTTGTGAGTTATGATTTTTTTTAATTTATTATTTGATTTATATTGACTTAGAAATTTTGAAATTCAATAATTCCCAATTCAAAGGTCAATTGAGTTTGTAATTTTTATGGCAAGCGGGGTTCCTTGCCAATTTCATATTTTCAAACTTTTATTTTAATCATATACATAATTAAGGTGTAATTAAAGTTTTAATTATTTTATTAAAACCCAAATTAAGCTTAATTTAATGTAAATTATTTAGGGATTTTATTTTTCTTTGATTCCTCTCTAAAAGATGCTTCCATAGAGGGTTTTGTCATAATTTTTAGAAACTTGGTTAATGTATTATGATTTTCCCAATTTCAAGTTAATTATTTGAATTAATTAATTCAATTAATAACCAAAATAGGTCATTTTGTGATTTATTAAGTTTCAGTAGGTTTCATTTGTGTTTCTAAGTTCATTAGGGTTTATTATGTTGATTTAAAGTGATTTGATCCATTTTCATGATTTATTTTATTAAAATTGAAGTTTGGAGTTTGAAATTTAATATCTTTTGATTTAGTTAACAATAATTCATGAAAATATTTTCTAAGGTGTATTTTAACTTCAATTTTAGTTCCCAAAGTTTCATTTCAATTGAATTAATGGTTTGTGAGTAATTTAAGTTTGATTAATTTTATTTAAAGTCAAATTAATCTCCAAAATTAAATGAGGATTTTGGGTTTAATGGATTCTACTCATTGAGATGAATCCATAGCACCGTCATTTGTATTTTTTGGATTTATATTTTATTTATTATGATTTTTTTGAAGCTCCTGACATTTTTTAATGATTTTTAATCATTTAAAACGGGAAATACCGTTTCAAATGACGGCAACGTTGACACATGGTGCGGCACCATCGGGCCACACGGAATCCACGCGGCTGCCATGTCAAAGTGATGCCACACGGGATGGATGGACCGTTCGATCGAAGATCAGACGATCTTGATTTCGCCAGGAGTTTTCTGTAGGGATTGAATCAAATCGTGCGGCTAGATTTCAGTTGTTTGTTCCAAATAGAAGGAACGAACGACAGAGATCGTTCCTCGTTCATCTCAGATGAGAGATGGGCGTCGTTCGTCAAATCCGATGAATTTTCGATGATTAGTGATGAATTTTAATGCAATTTGGATTACAAAGTGATCAAGGATCGATTTACAATCAATCTATACGGTTTGATTCTCTTGGGAATCAAATTTGTTTTAAAAATGACCAAAATCGCAAACTTAAAGGGTGGCGTTCATAGTATACCTCAACTCTAGCGGCCTCCGGGGATGGGATCGACTCGAACACCTTCAAAATGACGCAACGAAGCTATGAGAGGAAGGAATCGAATTGCCTCCTTGTGGATTGGCTTCTAGACCAACTCATAGACGATTTTTGATGACGTTGGTTGTTTTTCGGCTTCCCGACTGCGACGAGTCTCAATGAAGGTTTGTTTGAGGTTGTCTCAACCTCTAGAACGTGTTGGGATGTTCAATTCGAGGTGAAATACTCCCCTCTTGTTTTGCCATTGGAGGCCGAGAGATTAGCCGATGGATTTGGCCAAATTTCAGCTTGCCGACAGTGAGAGGTTTGAGGAATGCTCTCTTTCTTCTTCGCTTCACCTTATGAACATTTTGGGATAAAAAGAGGGAGGGGAAAGGGGTTCTCTCCTCTCTTTCCATACATGGCTGAGAGTTATATATTTAGGCTTCTAAGTGGCTAGATTCTGGCCACTAGCAGCGGGAGGCTCCAAGGGTGAATTTGATCCTTTTTGGCCTTGTGAGTGTGTTTGGATAAGAAATTTAAGGGGAGGAATGCTTTTCCTCCCATTTCCTTGTTGGTCGAGAGCTTTTCCTTCATGGCTTGCTATCCCTTGCTCTCCATGGAGATAGCCAAGTCTTCCTTGATTTCCTCTTTGGAGGCTCTTCACTAATCGGAAAGAAGCCAAGATGTGGATGAGGTATGGAGGAGGGGAAATGAAACTTGAATTCTCTTCATGGATTTCAAGTCTTCTCTTCACCCCTTTGAATTTTTTTTTCTTTTTTATTACTTTTGACATCACCACTAAAGCCCTTAGGCTAGTGTTTGGCTGCCCAAATCAAATCCAATGTGATTTTGAGGTTGTATTCAAATCCATTTGTGTTGGATTGGAGGTTTGAATCTAATTCATGCCATTTGGATTTAAAGTGTTTTAATTTTATTTATTTTGAATTAATTTATTTAATTTTGGATTCAATTATGTTTAGTTGATGATTTATTAAGTTTTGATTCAATTAATTCCTTTATGATTAAAACCCAATGTGAGTTTGAGGTTGAATTCAAATCCATTTGAGTTGGAAAGGAGGTTTGAACCCAATTCATGCCATTGGGATTCAAAGTGTTTTAATTTTATTTATTTTGATTTAATTCATTTAATTTTGGATTCAATTATGTTTAATTGATGATTTATTAAGTTTTGATTTAATTAATTCCTTTAGGATTTGAGTTGGTTTTAGATTTCATTTCATTTTAACCCATTAAGGCTTAAATGAGTTAAGCTTGATTTCAATTGGGTTTAAATGACCCATTTGACTTAATTAAATTTTTTTTTTTGGACTCCAATCATACTTGATCACATGTGTGAGATGATTTTGAGTATTTAATTTCTTTTGATTTTAATTTTATTTCAATTTGAATCCATTTGACCCAAACTGAGCTTAATGGGTTAAGCTTGGATTCATTTGGGTCAAATGACCAATTTGACCAAATTAGACCCAATGATGGGTTACATTATGCTTGATTATCATTTTCAAATGATTTTGAGCAATCAAATTAAGTTGATTTCAATTTGATTTGAGTTTGAACCCAATAGGTTCCATTTAGGTTTATTTAGACTAAGTGGTCTAATTAATCTAAGTAAGGCCTAAATACATTTAAATTTCTTTAGATTCATGATTAAACATGATTATTTTATCATATAGGTAATTTGGAATGATTTTATTTGGTCAAATTTTTGTGGATTGATCTTTGACTTGGTGGGACTTACATAAGTCAAACTCATGTCAAAAGGGTTGACTAGATTTGACTTTGATTTAGATTTGGATTCATTCATTTGATTTAATTTGAATTCATTTTGATTTATTTGGATTTATTTTAATTTAATTGAAGTTTTGAATTTAGGTTGAGTCTACCTAAACCCATTAAGTTAGATTAAACCTAAGGAAACTGCACTATGTCACTAAGTATAGTGTTCTAAGCACTTAATTAGAAGGTTCTTAATCTAGGATTAGGTATCCTAATTACTAATTTCAGAAATGATGTTAACTTCATCCAAAAATGAGATAAACAATGAGCAAAGCCGCCTCAACTCGACATGTCCGACTTTCCAAAGTTTATTGATCAACTAGATATCCATGTATACTATTCAAAGAGGTGTCAATAATGAAAGGAAATTTTATAAATACCCCAAAAATTGAACAAAATATGATTGTAATTACTTCAGATGAATAGACGAAGTAGACAATGCACTATTAGACATGGACTATGGAGAAAGAGCATCATTTGATGGCATCATCATGAGAAAATTTGAAGACATAAAGCTATTGGTCAAAATCTCGATTGCATTCCATATTGTACTAATTGCAATAGTTCTTATGTCATTTTTGTTTGTCATTATCAAGATGTTAATGTATTTTAAAATATGTATTTTGTAATCAAAACTTAATTATTATTTTTATAGTTTTTTATTTTAAGTTCAATGTGGTGTTGTTCTTTACAAATTTTGTCAAGTGCTGCATATTATTATAATTGTATTTGCATCCACTCTCAAGCTGATGAATCAAGTTTAGGAAGAGTGAAAATTGGTCTTTCCTTCAACGAAATTATAAAGCTCTCAAATCAAATTGCTTAACAGATTCCTTATGCAAATCAGATTCCTTAATTGATTAATGTAAGTGCAAAGTTTCAAAAATGAAAAGCTAACAGAATTATGCACTCACAGGTAAAGGCATTCCAATCAAATTGCATAACATTTACTTGTTTATATAGAACACAAAACAAAATATTTATACATTAATGTTGGAAGATAATTGATCAGTGGTTGTAAGATAAGGCTCCTTATTATTGCTGCTTTCTAGATTGTTGAATGCTGCTGTGCAGTGCTCTTGGGGTCATCGGAGCTGGCAGCTAAGGCTGTTAGGGCTGTTGCTGCAGGTGCTGCTGCTTTGTGCTGCTGCTGTGTAGTGCTCCTGCTGCTGCAGGTGCTGCTTCTATCTAACACTGCTGCTATGTGCTGCAGACGTTGCTGTATAGTGTTGTGTGGGGCTGTTGTGTGGTTGGGTAGTGCTGTCGTGATGTGCTGGGGCTGCCGGATAGTGATGCTGCGGTGTGCTGCTGGAGCTCTTGTATGGTGCTACTATTGGGGCTGTTGTGGCTGCTGGGTAGTGCTGCTGTCGTATGTGATACTGTGATGTGCTGGGGCTGCTTGCTACTGATGCTGAGGTGTGCTGCTGTCTTGTGCTGGGATTGCTGAAGCTGCTGGGGACTATTGCAGCTGCTGTGGTGTGGTGTAATGCTGTGTTGTGTGAGGATACTGGATTAGTAAATTATACACTATCTAAATTTGCTGAACATTCTTGTAAATCTGTAATTGCAATGCAAGATTTTCTGCAGGCTCGAAACATTATTAATTATTCTTGCATAATTTGCTAATTGCAATGCAATATATTATTTGTTGTGATTGACATAATCAATTAGCTGTTTGAGTTAGATCAATTATGAATTTATTTCTCACACTAAGTATAAAATACTTTAAATAACATCCTTACATGTGAATAAAAAGGGAGTGATCTTACGAAGAAACTGTGAATTATAACATAGCTATATTTAATGAGATTAACCAAAACACGTATTTTCTCAGAATATGCATAATACTAGCAACACTAATATAATGAGACTCTATCAGCCCAAAAAATAGCAAAAAATGCTTTGAGTATCATATTCTGGCCAACTAATGTAGCAAAAAATTATCAAAAATACACAACTTCAATGTCATCATCAATTGTAACTCAATGCAACACGTTGTGCGAGTAATTTTTCTCGATTCCCTTGACTACTACTAGGCTGTTCACATATATTATCATTGTTTTCAACTTATAGTTGATGATAAATTCAGTGGATTTTTACAACTTATCTTATGGTGACCTCACAATCTGTAATGACTACACTTAAGATGTTCTTTGTTTTCTTCGGATAGTTCTCTAAAAAAATTTTAACTCTTCATTTCTTCGGTCTTCATTTAGGCCTTAAAAAGTTCGGTGCACCTATTAGCCCCACGTCTTCAACAACATCCCATTGTTCTTACCCTGGAAGAATAGCTATAGGTCCTTCATATTCTATTTAATACCTACAAATTAAACCCAAAAAATATTAATTACCTTATTCTTTTTATTTCTATACAAAAAATGGATATAAGATGTTACTTCTTACTAACTTGATCACATAGTAGCTTTCATCTACATAGATATGCTAAAAAGATAACTCTTTGGAGTCAATAAATGCAGCTGTATGTATGTAAGGCAGCTCAGTTAATTGCCATCCTCTACAATCACATTGTTTATTTTATAAGTTAACTTCAAATATATTTTTGAGTCCTTCAACCTCAGCTATTTGTGATGTTGATGGCCTTATGATAAATTATTTTTGTTTAGTAGATATATCCCGGATGCACCCCTCAACATAGGGCACTAGCACACTTTTCCAAATTGATGAATTAAACTTTCTTTCGGATCTTTGTTCCATCAGCTTTGGTCTTATGAAATCAAGCAAGTTGACAACTAGTTTGCTTCTAGCTTCATCAACCCATGAGTTAAATGATTCTGCCATGTTATTGTTGTTGAAATGATTTTTTTTATCTCAAAAAAGGTGTTTTTGGCCTACTTGTAAGGTAAATAAGTCAAATAAAGATGAACTTGAGGGCTACTAAGAGACAAATCATTCATTTTGCAATCATATTCATGCTTAGAGAGAGCATTGATTGCTAACCAAACTAAAGACCCGATATTTTGATTATCGTGGTGACATAAATTTTTTTTCAAATTCTTCCACAAATGCCGAAGACAAATTCTATGCTCCGCATCTAGAAAAACAGTTTTAATAACCTCACCCAAACCTTTCTCCATGTCAGAAATGAATGCTAAATACTACAAGTTTAAACCAAAATTGTCTGCCAACTTTTCTAAAAACTCATCTCTTTGTCTTCTTTGACTCACTCTCAGCTATTGCAAATGCTAAGGTGAAGAGACCATTTTTTTAGTCTAGTAAATTTGTAGATAATAAGACATTTAAGTATTTCGACTTGAGATGGAATATGTCAAGACTAATGATATGCCTACAACCAGTGATAAAATAATCAATGCAAATCTTAAAACTCAAATAAAATCTCTCGAAAGAGCCATCATCCTTACTGCAAGAATATGTTATATAAGAACTAGGATTTCTTTTTAACAATTTAGCTTGAAATGCATATACCCATCTATAATTTTCATCAACATAACCAAAAATACAATTACGCGCTGCTTCCCTAGATCGCCATAACTTCATATACGGAAGTTATAGACCATGCATATTCTCTAAGTTATTGTTAATTTGCTTTGTAGGGATATCAGAATTTTTTCTTACAGTTTTTATAATTTATTGAGCCACCTAAGAGATTATTGCTTGTTTCTTTCCTTCTTTATTCACAATAGGGCATAAATGTGTTGACTCTAACTTTCTAACCTTAAATGATTTTCATCTATATAGAATGTTGCTCCCACTCTCCAAAGACAACCTTGGTGTGAACAAATAGCTATCTCTCTTGTTCTACTACTAGCTTGGATCTTCACTCTAAAATTATTCATAATAGAATTTGTTTTGAGTGCTTGTTTGAAACCTATAAATAAGTCGTTAGAGGTATAAATGAAATATGATGTTGAATAGTAGCAGTCCACCATGGTACTTCCATCCATTACTTGTTGACCTTGTAAGAACATACCAATTTCTACTGTCTAATCATCTTTACCACTTCAATGCCACTTGTGATAAATGTATACTCTCTTGGCAAAGTTTCATAAATGTGAAAAAATAACTCAAAGTCATGTCCTTTAAGCCATAGACTTATTGACTAAATCTCATTCATATGCAAGTTCAATAATTTCTTTTGAAACTTAAGAGTTCGTTGTTTTCCACCATCATATTTTTTCTCCCTTGGTTTTTGACTACTACCTAATATCCACCAAACTTAAATGTTATAGACAAATAATCATCCGATTCAATCATTACATCCATTCCCAAAATCAAATCACAGATGCTCTGTATAACAAAAGAAAAAAAGGAAAGCATTTAGATTAATATTTAAATTCTCCAATATGAAACTACAGAAATTAATTTTAGTTCAATTTATCTAAATATACAGAGAAAGAACTTAGAGTACAGATGCTTAGTTGTAACAAAATAGATTAATACTTTAAACTTCTAATTGCAAAATATAACCTGTAGGTGACAATTATCCAGCGAAAAAGAAAAAGAAAAATCAATGTGTGTGAGAAAGAAATCATCCAAGTAAAGAAAACCACCGCTTAGTACCACCATGGTGCTGAATCAAAAGTGCGAGCGAACAACCAGTTTGACCAACCTGCAAGCTACGAGCCACTGTGAGCGACGAGGTAGTTCAAACAAAACCAAGCAAAGAGCAAGGATTTCTCTTCAGGTGATGACGAATAAGATGAAATGTCAAGTGGGAGAAGAGTGCAATGACGAACTGCAATCGCTTGGTCACTCTCTCCCACGCGATAAGTTATGCTTCGCTCGTTCCCACGCATTTTTTAGCGGAGAGAGTAAACGAAGATTAATGGAGTGCCATTTCAGTAACTACAGAAGAAAAAGAGTGATATTCAGACGAAATTTTTAAATTAAGTATATTTTAAAACTTAATTAATAGATTAAGAATCGATAAAAAAAATTTAAATATAGATAAATGCCTATTAAGTGGCGACTACCACCTCACCGAGAGCGGGCCGCTACTTATCTACGATCGACTACTTTCTGCCGCCCGATAATCCGACGACTAGTTAACGCGACATCGCGACCGGTTTAAAAAATGTAGCCGATAAGTAGCTACTTCGCTCTTAAATTTTTTTTTAAAACAAGATGTCTTTTTTTTACGATGTACAGGAAGTGCAAACAGATGTAACATGAACTTGTAATACCAGTAAACAAATGATACCAGAAAATACAAATAAATCAAATAGCTACAAATGTACTAGTAATCAAACGATACAAAAAATTTCATTCATAAGCCAAAAATAAACTCAAGTACAGATGCAGATAAAAGTGAACAATAAAAATATCCAGCAACAGCTATACAAAATAAGTACACCTCTAAACACTATCGTCGACGACGCCGTCTATAGCTATCGTAGCTACTGAGTATAGCTGAACGGACGATCACGCGATGAGCTCGCATCATCCGATCCAATGTTCGGAAGTCTCGTGAGATACCCAATCTCGCGGACGCGACGCCCATATGCGGACGGGTCTCGGAAAAGAAGATGATCCCTGATCAAGATAGTGGATGGCCACGCCATGTCTGTTGCTGCGTGGCCATATCGACATATGTTTCGCTGCCTGACCTGTCTCGATATGTGTCGCTGTCGATCTCGATCATATGCTCGTACTTATTGATGGCAAACTGATAGTCCACGTCATCTGAACGCCCAAAGAAAGGCCGAAAAAGATCCTCTGTCGCCAAAATATGCCTCACAAGAAACCGCTTTAAAATGTTACTACGTAAATATGTGAAAATAATAACTAAAAAAATATGCAAATTATAAGTTATCTTAACATATGCTTTAACCTGCCTGGGTAAGTGCCGATGGTCAAGAGCGCCTTCAAAGTACAACGATGCCCATGACCTAAACCGATCATGTACCGCCGCAGGGACCGGCCGTATGAGTATCTTCACCACGAACGTGATCTCTGGCCTCCCACGAGTGATGTATGATGGTGCACTCCCAGACCGCTTTCCTCCCGCCATCGACTCTAATAAAACTGGAGTCCATCAGGGCTACATCTGTGCTGGGCAAGTGACCAAACCGACAAGGACTTTGTGAAGGTGCCACTCCACCCTCTTCCAACTAATCGGAACTCGTGCTAACCGATGTCCTCACCAAAAGAAAATATTAAGCGACCTCGAGGGTCGTATGGCTCCCAAGTCACCTGAATGTGTCAATGCATGTTAGACAATGGTTTGATAGCATTTGTTGAGAATGATGTATAATAATTAAAAAAGTACCGCTCGAGAAGCCCATCTAACTCATGCCTAAAAATCGAGCCAAACTGACCGATACATATCTTTCATTCCACCTGATAAAAAAAAACATCATATACAAGTGAGGTAGTTATATGTCATTATGTTAAAGCCAGCTATAAAGATATTAATTTTCTTACCGAAATGTCGAGCCCATCGAGATCTCTAGGGGACATGTAACATCGGCCCAACATGCGGGCCCCAAGACCAGAAGAAGAATCAAGACACCCATTATGTTGGCTCTCAGGCTCATGCAACTCCAGATAATACCGCACCGCCAACGATAGAGTGCTGAATGTGCCAAGATCCTCTAGCAATGGGAGATAATGCAAATGCACCTCTGACCCTGACATATCTGGTAGTAAAAAACTCCCAAGAAGAAATAAAACATAGGCTCGCATATGTTTGATGAAGTATAACTCAGGGAGGTCTGTGTAGGACTCCATGAAAAATGTCCAACGTAACCACCTGAGTGGCATGCAGGTCTGAGCATGTGCCTGGCCCATCTAAATGTTGAATGTACCGGGTCAACGGGTCATGATACGACTGAATCGATGCTCTATAAGCTCGCACCCCCAACTCACCGCCTACCATGTCCTACAACAATAGGATCGACAACCGGTGCTCGGTCAATACGCAAACTCAGGATCATTGCAACATCCTGCAATGTCACTGTCATCTCTCCCACAAAGAAAATGAAATGTGTTCGGGGAGACCAACGCCAACTAGTGTCACAAGATGATGGTCAAATCGATGTACCATGTACCGCTAATAAGTAATGAGTGCTGAGGGTAGAGAACCGTGGGCACTTGATGGGCCACTCTCTGAGCATAAGAAGGTGAGATGCTGCCTCCAAAATAGTCGCCTGTAGTATGAAAAAGGTTATGTCAAGTAACGTAACACAACATAAATGAAACACATAGAAAAAATAAGCAAGTATATTCATACCAGATCTGATGTCGCGTGCCAAGTAAGGCTATGCCGGATGAACCTCTTGCGTGCAGTCCAGGCATCATCATCGCTCAACACGCTCCTGGGCGACGCCTAACTGTCTAGAAGGCTCCTCCCATCATACGTAAGAAGAAATGGAAATTTATTAGTACCGATATAATTGCAGACACAGAAAAACTATACATATTCAGTTAGGATATATCTAAACACAAACTAAACTCACCGCCTACTAGAAGGGTTATGTGGACACGATGTACGATAATGACCGATTGATTTACAACTACTACACATGCGATTGCTTTGTGATGCGCTCATCCATTGTGTTTCTTGTACCTACGTGATCGCGGCCTACCCGACCGACTTTGCCACACGGAAAGATCAAAGGATGCGCACTTCCCGATCGCATCGCCAGTGTTTCGATCATGTAGCACATGAAAGTTAGAAGAGTATGTCCGACATCGACATGGTGTAGTATCTTGACACATAAGCCAGATGATTGATTCTCCTATGTACTAGACTGCTATGGTATGACTACACGGCATATGATATTGTTCGTGTACAATTGCATGAGCTGAATTGATCTTCCGTGAAATCAACTCTGAAGGAGCGACAATTCATGTCCAACACTTGCACCTCATTTGCGTTAATATTGACTGACTGTGAGAAATGTCTAGCCTCCCACTTAAATTTGCTTAGACTGTTTGCGTGGAGAGAAGGTGAATTGCCTCAATCAATTGAACTTGCCCGCTTATAGAATAGACTCAAGATGTTATAGTAAATGCTTGAATGCCCCGGTTTGTAAGTACACCATTAAAGCATTCTCGATGCATTCGGTCATGGTACCGTAACGCTTCCCACCATCATGAATCAATGTCCACTTCTCCACATCACGTTCTACCAACCACTGATATGCTTCTGGTTTAATTTTTTATGTCGACCATATTATTAAAAATATATTGATGTCATCGCCGCCAAGTACATTTTTTGCACATAAACTCAACATCCGCAATTCTCCCATTCTTAAAGTTTTCCCTTACATGTCGCAAGCAATGACGATGTGCAGCCCATGAAAATACATCGTGGCACCCATGAACCAACCCTGAATTCTTATCCGAGATTACACATAAATTGCCCCTCGATGAAACAATTGACAGCAGTTGCTATAGGCACATAATGAACCAAAGCCAGGATTCGTTGTTCTCAGATTCGACCACTACAAATGCAAGGGAAAATAGATCATTATTTGCATCAATACTAATGGCTATGAGCAACGTACCCCGATACTTGCCCAAAAGGAACGCCCCGTCCCATGCCGAACAGTCGACAAAATCTCCAACCGCAATAGATGGTCCAAAAGCCCGCAGTCTCAAACCCGCATGTATCGATGACATAATTATAAATAAGATCGGCAACGCAGAGCATAATGAATCCATAAACAATGCTAGGGAGCGATATGACTCCTCCCAACGCAGAGCATAAATTTCGATTCCATCCTTCCTATGATCTCTCTGGGTTTCGGGTCGATTTGAAATCGCGACATCGACATTATGAAGTAAATAAACTTAGATGTATGGATGCCTCGAACCACCGATGATGGAAACGATGATGGAAGCGCGAACCTAAAGTTGATAACCTCCAGCGCCCAACCTCTGCGCAATGCATGCGCCATTGGCAAGGTCTCACTAGGCCGCACGCATATAACTGAAATTCTCGATTGGATATCACGGTAAACCGGACATTATTATGAATGGACCGCCGATCGCGGAATCAAGCTCCTTCTTATTTGAGAAACACATATCTTCATATAACTCTACCGGAACTTCGACATCATCTGAAAAACCTGAGATATCGATGGACCATCAAACACAATATCGATCCCGCCTTTCGTGGTCTGACATAGCCGAACATACTCATTAGTGGAATTCATTACATCGTGATCCGCCGAATTCCGGATAGAATGACTCCGAATAAGATCATGACCGATACTGCTATCGCATAAATTGACATTACCAAGCAATGACTAATCAGTAGCATCGCTATCATCAGATGTAGTGCTTGATTCACTATTCATCATTTCATACTCATCATTAGTTGTCTAGATGAACTAGGTTGATCATGCGCTTCTTGAATAGGCATCTCGCATTTAAACATATATCATCTTAAAAGAAGATACCGTACACAAAACAAAATAAAAAACACCAACAAAGGATGTCGTCGAGATGAAAGCTTACACTATCTCCTCGCTCGTGATAAGATCGCGATTCACGCGCCCAACCGAACTCGTGAGCATAACCGAGTGTACATTCAACCGGCATAATATCGTCGCTGGCGTGTAGCATTGTGGTTTTATTTTCATGTAAAGAATCAATGATGAGAAGCTTCATTCAATACAAGATCGACATCATCATCATCAACAGTACAAGCTATGTATCCCGCGCCTACAGGAAAATGACATGTAATCTCCACTACAAAGTTATCAACATCATAACGCAGAGTCCTGAGTACTTTTAGTTTTAAATCTCCTAAGCTTGTATGATGCAACACTCGTATGGGCCGATTTTTTCCACCATCATAACTTGGAATGAATCACCATCAACGCATTGTCCCATAGAACGTAATTAAATGAGATCCTCACTCATTTTACTATTAGCTCAAAGACAACGTTGTAATAAAACCTAACAATACACTCAAAATCTGTTACAAAAATACATATTGTTCACTTAATAATTAAGCAACACAAAAAATGACCTACCAAATTACCTAATCCTAGTATATCGTATACCCTAATCACGATAAATTTTAGGAGAATAATTATGAAAAATATACAAAACTTCCCTCCACATTATTACTAATTCAAATAAGCAAGGAAGAAAAAAAAAATAAACTTACGATAAAGCTTTCCCTAAACCGAGAGGAGGAGTCTCTCGTATGCAGGAGGAGAATCAAGGAGAAGAAACGAGAGGAGAATCGAAGGTGGAGCCGGGTCTCGTATGCAGAGGAGAATCGAAGGAGAAACGAGAGACGAGAGCTTTCCCTAAACCGAGAGCTTTTACAAAATGAAACAGAAAGAAGCTGCTCGTCGAGAAGTCGCCAGATGAATACGCCCGCCACTTATCGGACCTTACTAACGCCTTAGTGACCGACTTCAGGAAAGTTTGGCCTAATCCAATCGACGCTACTTGACCGCCCGATAAGTAGATATTCACCTCCATGAGATATCGCCATTTACTTATCTGACGACCGCATCTAAAGTTAAATTTTTTTATCAATGCCTAATCTATTAATTATTAATTAAAACATACTTAATTTAAAATTTTTTTTGATATTCATGTCAATAAAGGGTTTTGGATGTTGAATAGGTAAATAGCTTAGTTTGGTGTGCTATGTATATAAAAACCCCTTCTTTCTTTCTTTTTTTTCATTTTTATTTTTGAAAAAGGCCGTAAAAACAAGGGGTTCTGAAGAAAGTTTATTATTATTTTAGTTTGTTTTAAGGGAAGAGAGGTCCCGAGTTTATGACGGGATTAAAAAAAAAAAAAATTGTTACTTTTGTTTTGTTTCATGTGAAGAGGCATGAGAGAGAACCTGCATTGTGACTTATCTTTCTTCTTTAACGTTGGAAAGAAATTAAATTTATCTTCACATAAATTTGAAGATTTTTCTTAATTTAATTATGAAATTGAACTATTTTAATTAAATTTGATATAATTTATTCATCACTTCTTTAATAACATAGCGACTATGATTTTAATGAATTTAATATCTTAAGTCAACTAACCTATTAAATAGTTTATATATATATATATATATATATATATATATATCCTACATAAAATTTTATTAACTTATGAATATTATTTAATCCTAGTCAAATATGCTTTAATCTTATAAAGAAAATGGCTTTAGTGCTTTTACTTATATGATTAGTTATCATAATTTAAAAAGTTCATCAATTCATTATTTTTTATATATGAAGTTATATTAAGCAAGACTTTAATTTATTTCATTAATTTTAACTTAATTTAATAATCATTATTGTGTATAGTGTGTGTATATATATATATATATATATATATAGTTGTACATTCAATTCATTTAGATTGGGCTTTTTAAGTTTAGTGATGGATTTAATGCAAAAATTATGAATTTATTTGGCTTATGTTTGTCTCATTTTAAAAAGCAGGTTAACACTCTCTGTCAAATCAAATGAACTGACATGAGCTGACTGGAACTCGTAAAATAAAGCTCGAGCTCAAATTTGATTAATTAATCAAGCTCAAGCTCAAGTCAAAGATGACTAAAGCTCAGCTCGACTTATTTATACTCTTATACGGGGCACCATTGCAGGTGTCACCCTTAAATCTTTCGTATAGGCAGTGTTCTCTTGATTCCTATTCTAATTTTTAAATTTTGAGTTTTGATTTCTTTCAAGTATGTGTGGGCCAGGATGAATAAAAATGAGAAAAATGTGTTTTGAATATGGAACTTATTTTGGGAAAGTTAAGGTGCTTGTGTTAAATATATTTTTAAATGTACATAGCTCTTTAAATGTTATTATTTATTTATTTCACACATAAAATAATCGATTTACAAAAATAACACCCAAATTTACTTTAATACATAAAAATGGCTCTTCATGAAATTAGAATTTATTAGTTACTTTCAGTAAGGAGTATGAACCTACCCTAATTCTTTTGGACTTATAACTCACCTAGATGGGCTGCTAACTAACATCTTCTATACTTTAAATCTATAAGTCAAATCTTTTGAAATGTAGGATGATTTAGGCTATTATTTATTAAGTTAAGAATTTAAGAACCTGAACTCACTTCATAAATATAAAATCATGGCTAGTGTGAAATGTTCTTGACTAATACAATAATTTATAAATTTTATGTATTTCATTAGACATTGAGTTTATTTTAAAAGGCTTGGATATACAATTATGACTATATGCATGAAATATTAGGAAAAGATAGACGACCAAATTAGACTTTGGAGAGTAGTGTTCCTCAAGAAGAGCAGTCATACTACTAAATAGATGCCCTCTTATATGTATTGGGTGAAGGGCCAATATAAAGAGATAAAATAATATACAATATGGTTCTCCATCCTAAGATTTCTAGTAAATTTTGTTGAACATTATCTAATTTTAGCCCCATGAGCTCATGGTCTCCTAATTTGGATTTTGAAGATATTAAACATATGTGTGAAATTATTAATGTCTTAATTTGAGATTTTTAGGAAAATTAGAAGACTTAACAAGACTCAATATGCAAGAGAAACTCAAGTGCTATTTCTTATAAGTTCATCTAGGATTATAGTCTTACTTTGTATATCTTGCAATAAAGTTGAAAAATGGCTCACTTTAAATCAAATTAATCATTTACCATCATTTCATAATCATATTGATCATAATTTCTTTTTAACAATATGTGAGTTATCATTTTACTAAATCATATATATATTTCTTGATTTATAATTATTTCAATTGTAAAATTAACATTCAAAATTTTTTTATATCAAAAATAAAATTTGTAAAATAATAATTTTAATTTTTTTATTTTGTGCTTAATTTAATTTATTTTTTAATAATTTTATTAAATTTATTTTACCTTGAATTTCTAGTATTTGTAATTTTCTTATTTAATTAGATTAATAAAAATTCACCTTGCTAAATGCCATTTAAATTAAATATAAAGTCATATAAATTAATGGATGCATTGCTTATTTGAAATATTATATTATTTTATTTTATATGAGAGTTTTTGGGTATTTGATCATGCATTTATAATTAATTTATTTATGTGCAAATACATTAATCCATACTTTGCAAATATAACTCAATCTTATGACCCTTCATACTTGGCTGAAATTTTTAAGTTTTATTTATAAAATTCTCTCCTGAATCCCTCCTAATTAAATTAAAATCCTTTCCTCAATTTTTCTTGGTCTCTTGAATTAATTCTTACATCATTTCTTTTCATAATTGCATAATTCTTGGGGTTGGCCAACATTAGTTAATAAATCAAATAATTTTATGTTGAAAAACTTCCAAATACCTCTACTTGGTCGTGGACTTCATTACGGAATATTTAAAATAATTTTATAGCACCAAAACCTTAACTTTTGGGCAACCGTAACTTCAATCCAATCTCAAAATTGAGTTCTCTCACTCTTGCAAAAAAAAAATGTAGGTTTTGAAATTTTGGTTGGTGATTTTATGCTAGATTCCTTTATCATGTATCAAGATTTTTTACAAAGAGAATTCTGCGATCATTTGAGAGGGTTCATTCCAATGTTCTTTTTAAATTGGTTCAAATTTTCAAAACTTTGACTGAGATCATCATCCTTCTAATTTCTGTCTTGATATTTCATTACAAATGATTGAATCTTTTTAATTTAATTAGTTATAATCAACTTGATCATAATTTTAATTCCTAGTTTTATCTTTCAATTTGATTAGTTTCAAACTTGAAATTTCCTTTCATAGAATATCATTTTGTGAACTAAAGCAAATATTGCCAAGTTTTTTTCATATCTATTATTATTATGCATAGGTTAATTTTCACCACTAATACATTAATATTCCTTAAGAAAGATATCTTGATTCACCTTGATATTTGTGGTGTTTATTTTTGGATGTGGGGACATCACGTAGATTTTAGGGGATACTTATTGAAGTGATTGCACAAGTACAACAGCAAATAAAATGAAGTATCACCCTACAATGGACTAATCACTAATAAGCTCTAGGCATGATAGGTCTTAACATACAGAGATCTTTCCCCTATTTTACATGGAAAAGTAAAGTAGGGTTTATTTTAAGCCGGGTTCTTTAGTTTCCTATGGAGGCAAGTCTCCATAGTTAATTTTATCCCAGGAAATGAAATTTCCTAAGAACACTCTTGATTAAAGTAGTCAATTATGATCTCCAAAGATTTCAATGCTAGAGTATCAATAAATTGGTTATATTTGGAAGATCAATTGGGAAAGTTCAATGAGAAGGCTTACTTTTGGAAGCCAAAGGGAATAAGTAGGAAATGCTCATGATACTAAGAAATCTAGTGAGCATTCTAATCTACACTATAGTTTGGCTTTATATATTTGAAGGTGAGGAGGATTATTTTGTTTGAGTAGAAATTTTATTAGATTGGTAGAGCTTATAATCCTTAAACACAAGATTGTGGCAATGCATAAGAGGTAAGGATTTATGCTCGTAGCCCGAAGAAAATAGTTACCTCAGATCCTAAATCTAGGGAGCTTTAGTAAGAGTTAAATAATGACCTAAATCTATGTGACAGAGGGGCATAAGGTTTACCACCACAAGATAGGATAAATCACTCGATTGTTGGGCTTACAATCATTTGGAGTGGCCGCCAGCTAACTCATACGATTTTAAACCATTTGGTCCAGTCATATAAAATTGCAAGATAGTTGGACTGCTATTTATTTGAAAAGAGATTAAAATCTTTAAACCCACTCCTTAAGAGACTAGAGCATGAGTAGTATAAATAATGGCTATAATGCAAAATCTTTTCAAATTTTATTTCATTTTTACACTTCATTTAAACAAAGACTTTAGGATTTTTATATGCTTAAATGCATGATGAAATAAGTCATAGGCTAAATCAAAAGAGAAGAAGGTGAAGCTCCGTCAGTAGGGGTTGCTCTCACAGGTCAAGCGGTCCTATGCGTGTAAGGATGGAGGCTCTCATTTTGCAACAGTGATTCAAGATGCATGCATAATGTGAAACATACAACATTTAGCTAAGGGGTTGCTAAATCTTTTAATTATCTTATTTATAGCCTAAGCTTTATGGTGAGGTTATGAGTTATTTAGATTTCAATTATGAGTGATTAGTTGAGGTAGAAAAATAATTTTACCCTAAGAGCCTAATCGCATCCATACCATACATTAAAACATCAATCATTTAAGAAACTATAAAAAATCATACCATTTCTAATGCACAAAATAAACACAATATTAAATAATTTTATAAACCATAAAAAAGAATAATAAACCATGTCATACAACCCTAAAAGAGAAAACATGAAAAGCTCTACTCTTATACAACCTGACATATGAAAGAATAATTATAATTACAAATGATTAATGCTATGGGGGTCTTCTTTTCTCCATTCTTCATATCTTCATATCTTTATTCCTTCATTTGATTTGATTTGCTCCACTTCAAAGGCATCACATGACACCATAGGACAAAGCCTTCTGGCCACTGCTCATCCTAAACCCCCACAGAACTAATCCTAATTCTTAATGCAAAATTACATTAAAAATAAGAAAAGTAAATCTAACTACACTTACAAAATAGAGATTAGCTAAACATAAATACAATCCTAAGCAGTTATATTTATAATTTGGACTTAACACCCTACACATAGGTAACCAAGCTCACCTGTCCTAACTTGGATTATGCTTAAGGGTTTAAGCAACTTACAAAGAGAGCATTTATATTTATTTTAAGCACCCCCTTGAGAATAATCCTACAAAAAATATGATTAAAATGACCTGACATCTAGTCTACGAAGCATACATCCTAACATCCATTCTAAAACAATACATCATGAAATAAAATATACATCACATCATGCACTATTCTAACTTAGTACTAAAAGTGGTGACTTAATTCTAATGTGTATGCTAAGGCTTATGTTATATGTCTTGCTAGACATTAGAGTCATATTTTCTAAGTGTAGAAGAATTCAATTTAACATAAAAGATTGATTTCATTTGGAAATTGTTTAATTGATTTGATAATTTTAATTTATGCTTTCTTTTGTTTCACATGATTTACACTTAGCTTCCAAGTGTTATAAAGAGAAGAAAGAGGATTGCTCTCTTTTATCCCTACCTTAAGCCACTTTTTAAAGCATATTAATTTGATTTAGATCTCTTTAGTGAATGGCTCATTACACATTTTTTTAAAATTAATCCTAAGTTTAAGTTCACTTTAAATAACTCTATTTAATATAAAAGTCATCTTAAGATTAATCCAATTGAATTACTAATATATGACACATATCAAGTTATTCCTCTCTATCACAAATATCATGCATATGATTTAATCCTAAGTGTATCTATACATATAACACACTTAAATGAAGAATGCATGAATATTTTAAGTTTATATTCTTTTAAGTGATAGAATTATTTAATCATATTAGCTTAAAGCTCTATTTAAATTCATGTACAAGAATACATAGGGATGAAATTAAACATGTACGTGTCAATGTTAACCAGAAAAGTGAGGTAATCAAATGACCTCCATGGTGCTACTTAAAATCTCATATTCTCGGGATGTCCAAACCATATATCCATCATCATTCAAACATATGTAGATTTATATACATGAATATAAGAAAGAAAGCTCCACATTACATGATTAATTAATTTAATGACTAAATAATTATGAATGCATGCTTTTTTAAATAGAAAAGAGGATTATCATTCTCTAACTAAATATACACATAAATGTATAAAAGACATAAACAAGTACATGCCTTTGTTAACCAAGCAAGTGAGGTAATCAAATGACCTCCTTGGGGCTACTTAAAGCCTCGTATTCTCGGAATATCCAGATTATGTACCCATTTTTCTTAAATACATCACATGTATTTATAATTTAAGAAGATGAAAATCATGCAAAGATTGTATTTTCTTTAATATAATTATTTAGGTATATGATTTAAGCTCTATCTAAATTCTAATGTTAAAGATACATAAGAATAAAATAAAATGGGTACATGCTGTTGTTAAATTAGTGAAGTGAGGTAATCAAATGACCTCCTTTGGGCTAACTAAAGCCTCGTATTCTCAGGATGTCCAGACTATATACTCATTACATTCATACTTCTGTAAATCAATATGTGAATAAAGGAAAGAAACTTCTCTTCATACACTTAAAATATAAGCACATACACTTCTTATGTATTAATAACTATCATCATTACACATGTTATCATTCAATTTATAAATATTTAGAAAATACATTTAGATTTAATAATGATAATAGCCACACATATATTAAGTTAAGTCAACACATACAAGCTTACATTAAGGAAATCTCATTTGATTCAATTGATTTTTTAAAAGATATGGATGCCTGAAATCAAATGACATACAATATTTAACATGATTGGAAAGAAATAATCAAATACAAGCAAGTCATTCATTCAATCCAATTAATTTCTAATGACAAATATACTAAATAAAATAATTTAATGTAAACCAAAGCTTCTTTGTTAATTTAGTTTTTTTGGATTTTAATTTAATTTAAAGAGGAGGAGAGCACTAATTTGTTATCCAATCCCATTCCCACATTGGTAATATGATTTGGTTTAAGAAAAGGTAATTGGGTAGATTTTATGAATTAATTAAGTTAGATCCTTAATCAAGTCAATTAATTATCCTTACTTATGCCATCTTAAAGTAATTAACTAAATAATTATGAGCCAACGTGATATGCATGAAAAATAAACTTGCAATGTTCCTAATCAATAAAAAGGCCTAATGCAATTGGCTCATGATTAATAGTTAATTAGATTAAGAGAGTTTAATTAATTACTCTTATGGTTTCCCCACACATATGGATTAACTATAATTTCATTAAGCTCCTTTAGCTTATTAAACACCTAAAGATCTACCCATGATTTGATTAATTAGATTTTATGTGATTATGATTTAAATTCAGTTAATTAAACTATTCACTTAGTTAATTAAACCTTTAATTGATTTGATTTTTAAAATGAAATGAACTTAGGGAAAGAGGTCCTAACCTTATTCCATTAGTCCATTCACTATTTAATAATGATTAACATGTCCAACTAATTAATTTGTTTGTTGATTAAGGGTGAATTAATCACTTAGTTGATTAAGAGAGCAATTAAGGCTAGAATGATCAATTTCCCTATTACCTAAGCAATAAATCTCAAGAAAATTGTGAGAGGCAGAGGACATCCCACTAAATAATTTTAGAAAGTTTGGAATTATTTACTTTAGTAATTAAGGAGTAATTAAGCTAATTAGATTTTAATTAAACTAAAATTAAGTCTTAATTAATGTTTAAAGTTAATTAGGATTAATTTTAAATGATTCTACTCTGAAATACCTTTAAAATGAGTATTTATTTATATTTTTATAATTCTTTTATGATTTGTTATGAATATTTAAAGTTTAAGCCATTAAAAATAGATTATTAACCTTAATTAAAGCTTAATCCCATCACGCTATGTGGCCTGCTGATGCGGCGTGCTTTCCACATGGTGCCGAGATTGGATATTAACCCGTCGTCCAACTTAGTACCTACGTGGCGGCGGCGGACGCGGTTTTAATCTCTATTGTCTGATCTAAGATCAACGACCAGGATTAAACCTGTAGCTCTTAAGAGAATAAATTAGATAATATAACGAGATCTAATCATGACCGTCCATTCTAATTACATGGAATGGACGGTGCGTGATCTATTATTTCATGAGTGATGAGAGATGGAGTCATGCCATTGCCATCCGAAGCTCACGAGCTCGGATCAACTCTAAAAGGATCCCACACCTTTACGTAAAGGATCCGAAGGGATCCAATGGATAGGATCACATGACATTCAAGTTTCCTTTAAAAAGCTCCAACAAAATTTTGTAAAATCTCGTTTTAATAGAATTACCTCGCTAGAGCTCAAGACCGGTGGTGAATTTGATTGAGAAAGCTTCGACTAGTAAAGATGAGACCTTGTTGAGCTACAATTGGGTTGATTCCACTATATTTGCTCGAAGACCGAACTCCATCATTTGGAGGCTTGGGCTCTATGGTGGGAAGCTTGAGAAAGGTTCATTCATGCTTGACGAGGTGCGGGGAGCATGTGGGTAAGAGGAATTTGGTTTTGGTTGAAAAGGGAGAGGTCAAGAAAAGGTGTCTATTTTCAAAATAGTGAAGCTTGGAGTGCTCTGTGGAGGCTTGGGAGTTTTGTCGCTCAGGGCAATTTTGAGAGTGTGTGTGAATTGAATGAAAGGAGGTATATCCCTCTCCCTTGGATCAGACGGATGGATGTGGCTTTCCATTTTTGGCTGGTTAGCCTCCGCTAGGGTTCCTGAGGGTCGGTGTCACCTCCATGTGGCACATTTGGGTTGGAGGAAGGCTTGGGAGGTGGCTCAAGGCAGCTTGTGGCTTCCTTGGATCCAATGGGTTCGGATAGTGAGGGAGGTGAGTTAACTCACCTCCCTTTGGTCTATGGTAGACTAGCCCACATGGGTTGGGCTAGGTGGCTAGGTTGGACCCTATTTGGGGTGTGTGAGGGCTGCCAAGTGAAAAGGAAAAGTGTACTTTGCCAATTTTAGCAAAATCCCACGTGGGGAGGCAAAACCAAGGGAGATTTTCCTTGAGTTTAAGTCCATTTGGGATTGAGCTGGCTTTGGGCTGACCCAAGATGGGTTTGGGTTGGGTTGGATCATATTCCAAGGGGTCATGGCTTGGTTCTAAGGGATTTGGCTCAATTTGGGTCATATGGATCACATTGGGTCATGTTGGATTAGGTTGACCAATTGGTCAAATTAGGTCAAGCCAAGACTTGGGTTAAGTTCAAATGATGATTTAAAGTATTTTGGTTCAATTGGTTTCAATCAATTTAGCTTAGGTTTGATTTTGGCTCATTTGGAATCAAATGGGTCAAGTTGACCAATTTGACCAAATTGGTCAAATTAGCTTGGGTTAGGTATAGATTCATGTTCAATTGGTTAATTGAAGGTGATTGTAGGCTTTAGTTTGAGTTGATTTGAATTTAATTTGGTTTAGGATAATTTGACCCTTTAGGTCAATTTGGGCTAAGTTAGTCAATTGGGTCCAATTGGTCAAACTGGGCTTAATTATGACTTTGGTCATGTTCAATAATCAATTTAAAATGAACTTAAGCTATTGGTTACAATCAAATTTAGTTAAGATCATGATTTGACATATTTTAATTTTTTAGGTCAATTTGGGTCAACTTGAGTCAAAGGGCCAATTGGGTTTGGTTTGGCTCAATTGATGGTCAAGTCATGTTCAATCATTGATCTTGGGTTGGTGTGAAGCCATGGTTTCATTGATTTGGTGCAGGGTAGGTTATGGCTAGTTGGGTTCATATGGGTTAAGGGGTTGACTTGGTTAAATGACTATGTTAACTTGGTTTGACCCAATTTATGATAATTGATCATCTTAGGGTGGTCAACAATCATGGTAGGTTTGTTGGATTGAAACTTGCCTCAAATGAGTTCTTTAGGTCACTTTGGGTAAAGTGAACTTAAATGGTCAATTGGCTTGATTTAGGTTTAGTTGAATTTATATATGAGTTTGGGATTGAAATATAAATTCAATTGCAATCAATTTGGATTCTAATAGGTTTTGGTTCATTTAAAAATTTCAAGTCAAAAGGGATAAATTGGGTTTTGCTTGGGTTGATCTTGGTTTGGTTTGATGATTGGATTTCATTTATATTTGGATAAGTGATTGGAGGAATGATTGATTCAAGAGAAATTTTATTAGTTTTGGCTTGATTTAGATTGGATTTGGTTAAGTCCAAGGAATTGGCTTGAAGGGTTTGGATTGGATTTGATTTGATTTTGGATTTAGTTTTGATCATTTGAATGTATATTTCATTTATATTTGGGAAGATAATTGAAGGTATAATTGATCTATAAGAGGATCAATTGAGTTTGAAGTGATTTGAAGGTAAAGTTGACTATACTCATGAAGGTAGGTCTAAAGGGCTTAGAAGGAAATTTGATTTAGTTTGATTTAATTTTGATCATTTGAATATATATTTGATTTATATTTATGAAAATGATTGAATATATGATTGATTCATGAAGAAATCAATTGAATTTAGATTGAATTGGGTCAAGATTTGGCTAAGCTCATGGGATTGTTTCATATGGCTTAGGAAGGGTTTTGACTTAATTTAATATAGTTTGATTTAGTTTTGATCATTTGAATGTAGATTTGATTTATATTTAGGAAGATAATTGATTGAATAATTGATCCATGAGAGGATCAATTGAGTTTGATTTGAATGGGATTTTGGCTAAGCTCATGAAATTATATCACATGGATTAGATAGGATTTGGCATGATTGTAGGTTTTGGCAAATTGGACTTGGAATTGAGTTTGGTAGTAAGTTTAATAGAGTGATTGAATGGTTGAATTTATATTTGGAAAAATCAATTGAGTTTGGATTGATTTGAATTTAGCTAAGGCTGAGTGATGGGATTCTATCATAAGGCTTAGAAAGGATTTTGAGCTTGAATTTGAGGTTGAGATTGATTGTAAATTTGAATTTGAATTTGAACTTAGATTTGAATTTGGGGTTTGGTTTGAGAAGGTGAACATGGATTGGGTTTAGGCTATAGGGTAGGTAAGTCTCCCTATGTCTCTAAGGCATAGCCTACTCTTATGACTAACCCTTTTAAGTCCCTATACTTAGGTTAAGTGTTCATCTAATCAGTAGAAGTGTCTTAAGACTAAGGAGCTCTTAGTGTCTAGAAGAGTCTTAGATCTATGACATGGAGATTGAGAACTCACTCCAAAAGTGAGGTCAATAATATTTTATTATAGTTTCTTTTGAATCATTTAAATCTAGAGAAAATTTTATTTTTGAGAAAACTATTAAGATATCTTGTAGAAAAATATTCTATATTGGTGAAATTTTTATTCTTCTACAAAAATCACTTGTATACTAAAAATTATTTAACCTAAGGTTTATTTGAAAAGTCCTTTATCATTAAAACCTTTTTGAAGTCTCATTTTGAGTGGAACAAAAGTTTATTATTGCTGAAAGTATATTTACTTTGCTGAAAATTTTCTTTCTTCACAAAAACTCTTAGTTCACTTAATATCATTTCAGCATAATATTAGTTGAAATCCTCATCACCATTTGAATCACATTGGTGCATAATATTTAATTAGATTTAGAGTGTATTTTTGTTAGAATTATTTTTAATTTGCTGAATTTTTTAAAGTCTTTAGGATTTGTTGAGATTTAAGTCATACAAATTATATTTGATCTTGTATTTATCAATCCTTGCATTGTAGATTGTACATCTTGCTTGAATTTAAATTATATCTTGTTAAATTTACTTTACTTTGCTATTTTTATTGTCGCATGGTAAAAGAAATTTCATTTTAGTGGAAATCAATCATTGTTACCTTGCTACAATTGAACTAGTTATAATCCTTTGTGAAAATAAATTTGATATTGGCTAAAATTCAATTTGATGGAAAATAGATGCTTGCATATTCATTTCAAATTTATTTTGTATTAATCTATTATTTCCATTAAATTAAATAATATTTAAATATTAATTTTTGAAAGATAAATTTATCATTTATCAATATAAATTTTGTGAGCTATTTCCTTTCTCAAATTTGTTGTAAGTTGATATTTTATAAAATGATCATTTAGCTTTATAAGATCACCAATTTATTTGAATAGATTATTAGATATTTTAAATTTTGTTGTGTGAAATTTATATTTATTGTAATTTTTCCTTATGGTTTAAAATTATTTTTGAGCGGGGTTGTATTCGCCCCATTATAGGAGAGTATGAGATTTTGTTGGTGTTGTACTCATCTCATTTTAGGAGAGTATAGTTGTAATCAGTTTTTTTTTGGATAGTGGATTTCTTGCTAGGGTGGTTGGGCATGAATGTAGGTTTATTTTGAGGTTTTTTTTAGAACCACATACAAATTTTATACATGTTGTCTCTTTTATTCTCTACATTTTTTTGGTGCATTGCAATTTTTATTTATTTTTCAAGTATTTAAAATTAAATTTAAAGCTTTAAATTTGTAAAATTTTTGAACATCAAATTCATCCCCCCTCTTTGGTGCCATGGTTACTCTCATCTAAGACTTTTAATATGATTGATTATGAGTTATTACAAAATAAGAAAATGATCAATACATCACGATCAAACACTGCCCTAAACTTGTGTGTCCTAAACCCTAAACCCTAAACCTTAAACCCTAAAAGTTTTAAGTTTGAGGTAGGAGGCCAGGGTTTAATTTATTATCATTAGGTGAGTTTTTATTTAAGTGCTTAATGATTTGGAATAAATTTTAAATTGCAATTTAATTTAGGTTTAAATTAGACTTGATTTTTTATAGAGTGTGAGAAGTAGTGGGCCCTACTTGAAGGTAGGGGCCACTCTTTTTTTATTGCATGGCTCTAATAGAGTGAATGCCTCACAATGAGATTAGAGATCACTTAACACACTAAAAAATAGTTTTTCATGGATTTTTTTATTAATTTAATTAATGATGCTAATGCTCTATTCATCAGTTAAGTTATAAGTTTAATTTTAGTTTGGCATTGCAACCATGGGCTTGGAGTTGCTTCTTCATTTCTTTGCTTTTTGGATGGGCTGTATGGCTCACTAATCTACAAACTCATGATGCAATTAATATTAGAAGGGCAAAGAGAACCATTCATTATTCATGATATTTTTTTTAATCTTTGAATTATTAATACTTTAATATTATTAATTAATTATAAAAATTCCAAATTAGCATCAAAATATGCTCAAAACTCATGAGAATGCTCTCTAGAGTTGGGATCTCTATAGAATCATGCTATAAAAATTTGAATTATTTGAATTACTTTGGATTTTCTATGAATTTTATATTATTTTATATTCTTAAAATATTTAAATTAAAATATATTTTATAAAATCATGAAATTTTATAGGGGTGTTGGAGATGAGGTCTAAACACTTCAATAAAAAAATTCATATTTTTTAAAAATTTATTCTAATTTTCTATGATTTATTTAATTTATTTGAGTATTTAAATTATAGAAAATATTTTAATATTAAAATAAGTAATGTTTATTTTTTATAAGTTTTCTTTGTTCATGTAGATTTACTAGAAAAATTTGGTGATTTTTATGTCTTTGTTTATTTATTATAAATTTTCTAAGTTAAACAACAATTAATGGAAATTTTTATAATAAAATAAATAGGCATTCATTTGACTTAAATTTAACTAGCATAATCAATTAAAAAGTTCATGATATTATTTTCTAAGGTTAAGCATGACAATAAGAATATCCTATAAAAATTAGTAAAATTTTAAAATTATTTATTATTTAATATATTTTACTTAATTATTTCTTAAAGAAAATTAAATAAATATTAAAATAATTTAATGAATATTAAAAAATGCTTTCTTAGACTTAAGACAGTATGAAGGACACATTGAAGAATTTATAAAATATTTTTCATAATTTTTTGAAATATTATTTAAATACTTATTTAAATTATAATTTTAAAATATGTATTATTAACTAAAAATTTGTTTAAATCTTTTTAATTGTCCTTACAAGTATGTAGAACTATCCATAAAATTTTCAAGTTATTTGGACTTAATTTAAATTATTTATGAAATTTCTAACTTATTGGTCAATTAATTAATTAAATAATAGATTTAATTTAATATATTTAATATGATTAATCAAATAAATGTTGATTTGAGATGTTTAATTTTTATTATGACCCTCTTTGCTTATTAAGCGATTTAGGTTATTAAGGAAAAAATTAATACTTTTTTTATAATTTTAAATTAATTAATTAAATCATCTTTGCATTAATCCTAATAATTTAATAATCCATAAAATATAAGTCCAAAAATTCTAAAAAAAATCACCAAGATAGATGATAACATGCAAACAATACACTTTAAATGTTTCAAAATAATTGGACCTATATTTTATGACTAATTATAAAATTAATATTTTTAATCATGTTCTAATTACTCTTCAAATATCCAATACAAATTAAAACTTTTGATTTTATTAGATTCCTCTCTTTAGCATAAAGAGGCCATTTGCATTTTTTGGATAATTGTATGATTTACTATAAATCTTTTAAGTTCTAATTAATTTCATGGATGAATTAAAGATTAAATAACCACAAATTAAAGAGTTTGTGATTAAACCAAAATTAAAGAAGTTACTTATTTTTTCTAATCTCCCTTGTGTTAATGGAGCGTGTTTAACCCTTAAAATGAATTTTCATTGATTTTCATAATTTTTAAATTGATCAATAGACATTTTTTACTACTTTGGGTTAAAAAATTATTAACTTATACACAAGTTGAATTGTCATAAAGTTTTACCAGAGGTCAGGATTAACACTAAGAGCATCCCTTAAAACTTTCACACCCATTGAATTTGTATTTTGAGATTAATTTTAAAATAAGATCCCTTAAAACTTTTACACCAAAAAATTTAAAGCTTTTGGGTCCATAGATTCCGCTTTGCTAATTTTAGAGAGGGGTCATTTGAATTTCATTTTCTATGATTTTTAGAAGTTTTGATATTTTTAAATAATTAAAAAAATCTATTTATATGTTAAGCATCTGTGGTTGACTCGGTGCAACTTTATGCATGGAACATTGATTTACCAAATTTATGACCTATGTAGATGGTAGCTCAGGTGGTTTTAATTCAGACTGAATGGTCCTATCATGACCAAAGTTCTAAAAATAAGAAATCTCATTTTATAGTGTGGTTACATCACAACCGTCCATTTTAATCAAATAAAATAGATGGCTATGAGATCATCTCCTAATCACTAGTGAGGCAGAGGTAGAGGCATATCGATTTGTAATTTTTACACTAGGAAGGTTTAGAAATGAAAATAGGAGGGGATTTTATGGGTAGATCTTAAAATCACACGATTTTATTTCACAAATCATGAAGAACCAAGAAGTTTTCCAAGTTGATCAGAAATTACCTTATCGTAGTTGTTGTCTAATGGAATTGAAGTGTTAGAAAGATTCGTTGCATCAAGATGATCCAAGCCTCAATTTTGTAATTTTTACACTAGGAAGGTTTAGAAATGAAAATAGGAGGGGATTTTATGGTTAGATCTTAAAATAGTTTATTTCAAATCATGAAAACCAAGTTGTTTTACAAGTTGACATTACATTATAAGTTGTTGTCAATAATTGAAGTGTTAGGAAGATTCATTGCATCAAGATGATCCTCTGGCTTGAGTTCCATTGCTTGCATCATTGTTGGTTTCTAGAGTGCAATGCATTATCGTGATTCATAGGAGCTTGATCAAACTTGAGCTTCATGAGCTCAAAAAGGGAGGGGCTTGTTTCATTTTGCTCCCTAAGTTCTAAGGAATGTTTTGGGTGAGCCAATTTAGAGGGAGTGCTTGGGTGAAAGATTAGGGTGGTTGGTTGAGAAGGCTGTAATGGTTGTTCAAATTCTAGGGAGAATAAAACTCTAATAAGCTTGATGACTTCTTCAATGCTTGTGAGTCTCTCCAATGCTTCAGGTCCTCCAATTTAGGTTGGGTATGGGACATGTGGCTCTATATCTGAACCTTTGATTTGGTTTTGTTTAGCCCTTGGAGGTGGTGGCTTAACCATAGAGACGGAAATGGCTTGGACTAATTATTTGGAAGTCTATCATAGGTTGACCAATTATGGGGCAGTGATATGAAGTGGACACCTCAAGGGATGTGAACTAAGGCATGTCCTATTTGGGTTAATGGCTAGGCAAATCAATTTTGGGCAAGGCTTAGCTTAACTGATTGAGCTCAAACGATGTTTAGATATATTTAAGGCAAAGACAATGGCTGGACTTTGCTATTTTTGAGTTTTTAGACTTATTTGGAGGCTTAGCTCACCTTGGTTTAACCATAACCAAGTTCACCTTAGGTCAATCTCATTTTAGCCGACCCTTGGGGACCCAAGGAAGGATCCAACTAAGTTTAATTAGGTTTGGGTTATGCTTGGTTGGGTTACACTCATGATGACCTATTTAGGTCAAATTGGGCTAATTGATCAAATGATTAAATGGAGCCCAAAGGAGTGTTGGGCTAAGTTTATTTATCATTTTAAAATATTTTTGAATAATTTATTTGTTTCAATTTAAGTTTAATTTGAATTTGTGTCAATGTGGCTAAATTGGGCCAATTTAGATCACGTGACTTAATTAGCTAAATTGGACCTCAATTGAACATGGATTTATTCAAATAAGTTTTTGTAATGATTATAACAATTTAAAATAGCTCAATTTAGTTTGGATTGATTTTAAAATTGTTTGAGTTCAATATGATTTAATTGCATCAACTTGGAATAAGTGAGCCAATTAACTAAATTGAATCTTAATTAGGCATTAAATGTGTTTGATTAAGGTTTCTAAGGCTTTAGGAATGATCAATTTCAAATGATTTGAGTTAATTTTGATTTGATTTAGGGTCTTGGACTTTAATTAGGCTTCAATGGACTGTGGTTTATGAGAATTTTAAAGTTGATTGGCTAGAGTTAATTTCAATTTAGTTTGAGTCTTAGGTCATAGTGGCCTAAATTAACCAAATTGACTAAATTAGATTAATGATCTAATTAGCTCAATTGGATACCAATGGGGATAGATCTAAATTCAATTGGACTAGATTTAATCTTAGAACTCATTTGCTTGATTTGATTTTGGATTAGAGGTGCCCAAGTTTAATATAGTTGTTGACCTTCATATATACCACATGAGTCGAATCGAACTTATAACATGAATTCGATCTACTTCGGATGCTTAAGAGCACAAATCAGAGTTGAGATGCACCAAACATCGCCAAAATTAGTTCAAATGACCTCCAATTAATGTACAAACTTTGTTATTATGTTCAAAATATCAAAATTGGTCAGAATATAAATATTGCATAATCTAACAATCAACCGATCAAGCGATTGAGCTATCAATATTCTGACGGCATATCGGGGAAGGAAAATTGCGGCGATATCCAAACGACATTTCTTCATAAAATTGGTTATGTCATTAGCTTGGAAATACCGAAACCTGCCAAATGAGACTTTCACACTCAATTTAGACGAGTCTACATGGATGTCGAATGGTCGAAAGTGAAAGTGCACAAATCGAGACTGAAATACACTCAATGGTACAAAAATTAGTCAAAACAATCTTTGATCGATGAACGGACTTCGCTATCGCATTCAAAATGTTGAAATTGATCAGAATATAAATATCACACAGTCTAACAATTAAGCAATTAAGTGATCAAGCTATCAAAGTGCCAACACGCATATTGGAGTCGAGAAGCTACAACGATGTCCAAATGACCTCCGTTCATCAAAATGATTACGTTTAGCTTTAAAACATTGAAATCTATCAAATGAGACTGTCCACGCCTGATTTGGATAAATCTACGCAAAAATAAAGCAATTGGAAGTGATAACACATATTTTGAGTTAAAATTGACCCGATTCGATGTCGACTTAAACTAAACGGTCTCCGATTGCAAAATGGACTACACCGTTGCGTTCGGAACATCAGAATAACTTTGAATAAACATATATATATATATATATTGACCATATAATAATTTCATCATAAAATTCATATTAAGATTGATTAAATGATAAGGAGGATTTTAATTAAAATGCGTATGCCCTAAATCCCTCTAATCGGTCCTAATTTCCCTCTATTAATAGCCGATTTAAGCACGCTCCATCTTGCTCGACTCCTCATAGGCTCACACGATTGCTCCCCTCTTCATTCGAGCTCTTTAACCGCACGATCGCACGACTCCTTCCCTCTCCCATCCCATTTCCATGCTTGGTTCTCCCCTACACACGCACGCTTGACTCTCCCAACCGCAGGCAGTGCTCGATTCTCCCCTCTTCAAACGAACTACTCCCGCTCGGCTCTCCCCCTTCAACTGCATGAACAACTCCCACTCTTGGCAAATCCTCTTTCAAAACCGAACGGTTCCCTCAACCGAGCCTCTCTCTCTCGATTTTCTCTCAACCTCAAGGATCGAACCGAAGAAAACGGTAAGCTTTCCTCCTTCCTTCTCAATTTTCCTCAACCTCCCTTGGCCAAAAATTCCTTCTCCATTCCCCTCAACCTCCCTTGGCTGAATATTCCTTATCTTCCTTGGCCGAAAATTCCTTCTCCATTTCCCTCAACTTCCCTTGGCCAAAAATACGTTCTCCTTCCCTCATTATCCTTGGCCGAAAATACCTTCTCCTTCCATCATCCTCCTTGGCCGAAAATCCTTCTCCCTTTCCCTCATTTTCTCCTTGGACGAATTCCTCCTATCCAAACTTCCCTTTTGCCGAATTCATCTTTAGCCTACCTCCCCTTTTTACAAGCGAGGGTAGTTAAGAGGCAACTTCGTCATCAGGCGGGTTCCTCTCGGTATACCTCCTTGATCCCTCCTCTAATTGAGCATATAGCCACTGAGTTACTCTTCCGACCTTTCCTTTTGTCGCAACCGAAGAGGAACATAGTTATTAGGCGGGTTCTTCTCTAGGTTTCCGGCATTACCTCCATGGTTTCTCTTCTAATTGAGCACATAGCCACTGAATTACTCTTCCGACCTTTCTTTTTGCCGCAGCTGAAGAGGAACACTGTCATCAGACAGATTTTCTCTAGGTTTCTAGTATTTCCATCATTCCTTCCATTTTACCCGTGCTTGTTGATCGCTGTGTTATTCGTTACAAAAAAAAAAAGAGATGAAGTGAGTTTGGATGTATATGAATAAATGTGGAATGTGTATGTGTATGTATGCTTCTTTATGCAGATTTGAAGGCCTTGTCACGCTCATGAGAGTGACGAGATGGAAATTAGCTGAGGTATTGTAAAACACCAACCATCATGTTTATCAGGGCGTGAGGGGAAGGCCTCCCAAAACTGTTAGATGTAACCCCCTATGCTGAAATTCTGCCAAAATTTTGACTAAATTTGGAACTTAAATAAATTGAAACTTAAATCGTCTAAACATAAGTTAAATAATAAAATACACAATAAATATGAAAATGGATCGAACCAAAAAGGAAATGAGAAAAGTACTTACAAAACTTATTTAAGCAAGTTGAAAGCCCTCCCAAAGTTAGATCTAAAATCTTTCCCCCTCTTTCTCAAGTGCTCTAAACTCAAGAAAATGCTCTCTCACTTATTTATAGGGATTGGAGAAAGCAATGTGGGACCCACT
This sequence comes from Cymbidium sinense, assembly GCA_021442155.1. Classification (NCBI taxonomy): domain Eukaryota; kingdom Viridiplantae; phylum Streptophyta; class Magnoliopsida; order Asparagales; family Orchidaceae; genus Cymbidium; species Cymbidium sinense. The sequence continues at coordinate 129,839,646 of CM038220.1, read as the reverse complement.
CTTAAAAAAAACTAATTCCTTGACAAAGTGAGTTCGCATTCTTGTAAACTCTCCAAAATTAAACAAGCTTTATTTGAAACTTGGGGAGGCTAATATTAAACTCACAAGCTTTAATTACAATTCTCTATGGCTTAAATTGAAGTGGTAAAGTGAGTTCTCTTTTCTTGTAATTGTATCAAAATTAAACAAGCTTTAATTGAAACTTGGGATGCTAATATTAAACTCACAAGCTTTAATTGCAATTCTTTATGGCTTAAATTGAAGCGATAAAGTGAGTTCTCTTTTCTCCAAACTCCTCAAAATTAAATAAGCTTTAATTAAAACTTGGGGAGGCAAATGCCAAACTCATAAGAGACTTACAATAAACTTGAAGTCTAGTTTTCAAATAAATATGAGATTTGATGTGGAGTTAAGGATAAATTCATGTTGAATTTGAAGCACTTGTGATATATCTATCGCTTATCTTCAAAATTAATGAAATCCAAATGAAATCCACAAAATGACTTATAAAGTGGCTTTTCAATTAACAAGTGAATTATGTTCTAATTTATATTGAATAAATTTGAAATCAAATTGGAGAAATATAAATAATACTCACAACAAATTGGGAAGCTCGCTAATAAGTTGTCTTATTGAATGCATATATTGTAGTATCTCGATCAAATGAATTGAAGAAGGCTTCAATTGAATTTAAGGTTGCAATATATGGGACCAACAATATGCCTGAATGTATACTTTCATGTAAGAGTAGAACCCAAATGCAATATTTGCAACATGTAATCACAAAATTAGAATGTGAATATAGTGGTGGATTGAGCTGCTCACACCTCACTTCGTCTTTAACTTTTGACTTCGCTTCTGCTTCCACTTTCTAATGCCACCAAGATTTGTAACTCTTTGTACAAGCAGATAAAAGGCATTGGCTTAAATACTAAATAGACTTCAAATGAATTAATTTTGCATAAATTATGGAGCTAACTATCACTCAATTCAAGTACTTCAAAATTTGTGCAATCATTTGAAAGAAATGAATTATTGTATGAAATATAAAAGCAATATTCAATTCAATTTGAGCTTTCCAAAAGTTCATACAAATATTCTAGATACCCACATATGCCCCGCCACTACGCTGAATGCTTAAATTCAAGTGTCTGAGGATGCTGCACTGGTTAATTCCCGGTTTGGTCTTAGGATCGAGTCCGGGTTAAGAAAACTTCAAAATCCCATTATTATAAGAATTTCAACTTATTAAAATATCTGAGAAGCTAATTTTATCATATGACATTAGATTTGATCCTCTGTTAGGAGCTAAATAGAGTTAACAAGATCTAAAATTTTTAAATATATTTGATTCAATCAATTAACTACTTTGATGATGGTTGAGTGGTAATTTCAATGGGAGGTGATACTTCCATCAAAATGTGATTCTAATTTCAAATCAAATTAACTTAAATTAAGTATCGATCTAAAAATGCTTAAATGAAATTTAATCTTTAAAAACTTAAAGCAAACTCATTCAATCCACATTCCGTAACAATTTGTTGAAGGTGACAAATTAAGAAAACTTTAGCTCAAAAAGAAGCCAATGTCAAATGGAATGTTCTACTATGTTCACTCTCAATCAATCTCAAGAAAGAGCTGCCCTCCGACATGGCGGCCAAGAGCTTACATATATATAAGACCGAGTCCTCAGATCGGGTGATTGCCGCCAAATGGAACCATTATATTACGATCTCGACTGTAGCCCGTATGCTCACCAATGACTATTCCCTTTGATTTTTGAATCATAGGGTACACCTGATAGGGCAAAAAGCCATTTGTCAGCTAAGGTTGACTTAAGCTCTGCCTCCAAACACCACCTAGGTCTGATTTCTTGGACGACGTAACCCATGTGTTGTTGATAAAGATCCTTCAATTAGGTTGGGTTGACTACCTCCTTTGACTAAGTAGACTAGAGACCGCGACAGCCCGAGATGACGGAACCATGGGATCTAGATCGGAAACGTCATCATTCCCCAACCATCCACTTTAAGCTAATAATGTTGAATTTCATAATTTTAAACTTTAAACTCCATATGCTGCTACTATACACTACTCATTCAGCTGACCTAACGACTAGCCTTAACCGAAACTTATCTCTCAGCAGAGAGAGTAATTAACTATACGTGCTTGCGCCTATAAGAAACCTAGAACTAGATCTAAAATCCTCAGAAAATGAGGCCGAAATCTTTGGGTAGTGTCTTATCTACTATCTCATTGCCTTCAAAATTAGAACACATGATCATACTCTTCAATATCGAGATCGGTGAATCACATCTATAAGAGCTAAAGGAGAGTGTGTGCCAATATCACTAAAACTGACATCAACACTTAATTCATACAAAATTTCAATCTTGAAATCAAATTTGCTTTACATATAATATTAATACTCCACTGATTTGTTTGTTTACCAAAATAAGCTAATGTACCCTCTGATCTAATGAGGCAAATCTTAGATGAATAAGATTTTTTTAGTTTTGATATATGATGTCTAACCCTAATAAGAAAAGATATGACCAAAAATCCATTGACAAAAGAGAAGAATAATAATACAAGAGTAATTTGAATTTAATATATCCTTATCTAATCAATTCCTTCAATATAAGTTAAACTTCTCTATGGACTTAGGGTTTATAATACTTCTTATTAATATATTAGCTATTAAGAAAAGACTCGTGTCCTTATTATGTATATCTAAAATATTTAAAATATTTAGAGCATGTTTGAAACTAATTTTTTTATGTTTCCTTTTAAAATTTTCATTTACTTTTTTTTTAAAATATTTATTTGATAAACGTTTTTTTATATATTTTTAATTTTTAATTTTAAAATATTAAAAAAAAAATATTTTTTAGATGTTTTCAATATTTTCAAAAACAACTATCATTGGTCACTTACTAGTGCCACTATCACCATCTACTACCATAAGTTGTCATCATCATCGATCATTCTCACCACCACTGCTTAGCTCAATGACAGGCAACACAATCACATAAAAATAAATTATTTTAAATGATTCAAAAAATATATATTTATTTTAAATATAAATATAAATAAAAGTTAATCTAAATGTTCTCTTAATACTCATGAACTAATATGAATTTTTTTTTAAGATCAAACTTATTTTGTATCAATTGTTAGATATGCTTACACTTATACGAGTGCAAGACTATTTTTTAGCGGGCATCTTCTAATTGATATGACCTTAAATAAATTAATCCTAATGAATTTAACGTTGGTCCATAAGCTCATTACTTAAAAAAATTACTGTGAAATGACTGGAGATTACAGTGACAAATAAATTTGTGATTTAAACTCATGCACTTTCATAAACTAAACCTTTCCCAAATGACAAATTAATATATTATTTATATATGATCAAATATATCCATATATTATCGATTTTAACCATTATAGATTTAAGAAAAATAAATCAAAATTAATTATCAGCTTGATAGAAGGAAGATTAATTAGACAAGCAGAAAATAAATAAATCTAACCTGTCATTATTCCATATCTTAATTCGTTACATTACTCAAATAATTAATGCTTTCCACGATACTAACCATATAAATCTGCATTAATGCAGGAAAGAGAAATAAAATAGTTAAATTATTGCACAACTACAATTGATATATTTATTTTTTTTTGGGACATTACAAATGATATTTGATTTATGTGAGGAGTGACGGAATAAAAAAAAAGTAACTAAAATAAATTAACATAAAAATTTCTTTTTTCCTATATCAAAATAAATAAGCAAAAATATCAAATGAAGATAATAATAAGTAAGAATATCTTATAAAGTAAAGTAAAAAAAAAAATACTTGTTTTAATTTAGCTATGTTGATTAAACATCTTAAATTATGTCCGGTGATTCTTCATTGCAACAAAATCATCGATCATTGCTTCTACATCAAAACTTATTGCAATATCATTCTCAATATATGTTATTAAAGAATAGAAAGCATCAATACAAATCTAATCAATCTATCAATAAAAGGATATATGACTGATTTTTTATTTCAACCAACATTTGGCATGAATTAGAAATTGTAGAGAGATTTTGAAAAACTTGATTTAGATGAGCTTCAATTTGAAAATATTCTAATTGAACTTTTAAGTGAAGTATTCAAGATAAAATTTATATGCAAGTTGACAAATATCATCAATATTAAATGATCAATATCCATTTCGAGGATGTAATATCTAACTAAGAATCAATTGTTCCATAATGTGTTCTTCGAATCCATTATTCACAATGTTTTTAAAAGCTTGCTTCATAATCAAAGTGCAGCATGGCCTCCGCACTACACTGTACATCATAATGTCGAGGATCTAATGTCAAATTAAGAATCAATTGTTCCATAATGTGTTCTTTCAATCTATTATTCATAGTGTTTTTAAAAGCATGCTTCATAATTGAAGCAAAGTGCAGCATGGCCTCTGCACTATGCCATACAGTTGCGCAACGACTATTCGCATGGCGTGCGCCTCACAAGCAAAGCATACTTTTGAGTGTTGTCAAGTGTGAGGTGAGCTAGAGTGTAGGTTCACACATAAATATTTAAGGTTCTTGGTTCATTTAGAGTTGCTTTACCCCTTGTCCTGCCCATCTCTATTCGTTTTGCCTCTCATCTCTCCTACCTTTCACGCACGACTCTGAGCAAGTCAACATCAAGGATTGCACTCCTCACCGATTTGGGAGCTGAATCTTCATGCATTTGTGCCTCTATTACTACTTTGAGCTAAAGCTTCTCACATTCGCATCACCATTTATTGCTTTGAGATGAAGCTTCATGAATTTGTATCGCTATTGCTGCTTCGAGTCGAAGCTTCACTCATTTGTACAATCATGGTTGAAGTGCTGCTTTAAGCTGAAGCTACTATTGGACTAGAATTTCTCCCTCGACATTGATGTCTATGGGGTTTTTAGAGTTGGAGTTGTTGATTGGTTAATTGGATAGCTTATTAAGTTGGTATGCTTGTTTTGTTGATGCATTTGAACTTTAAATTGACAATTCTGTCTAATTGAATTGATAATTTGGTATGCTTATTTTGTTAATGCATTTGAACTTTGATGGGTTTGAACTTTGAAGCATCAGTTTAATGAGGTTTTCTTCGAAAGCTAATTTTTTTTAGACGGCTTGTTCATGACTATGATGAGGCTTGAGCCTTTATATCAAAAGAGCAACATTTTTGCTTATCTTTGTTTGCTTGTTGCAGAAATTATTTTAATGTTCTTCTCATGATAGTAGGGAACCTTCGGGACTATTGCTTAAGTGATTGGTCTATGTCATTTTGTTAGACTTTTACTTATGGTTATACTCATACTTCTTATCTCTTTGGTTTGTCATTTTGCATCCTCTAATTGGAAGGTCTTCGACAACCTAAGAGAAGTGGTTTTTTTTGGAACTATTGGTAGCTCTTTGCATTGTTCTTTTTTCCTTTGAGTCCACATTGTTTCATATAAAGCTTAATTTTGGATATTAATATCTAATTATTTTTAGTTCTATTTTCTCAGTCCTTGCAATAGTAATATTTTTGTCATTTAATATATTTTTTGTTTAACTATCTTTTCATACCTTAAGCATCATTTATGTATTATTAGTTTAAATATGACTAAATTAAATACAAGAAGAAAAGATTCAAATTGAAAATATACAAAATTGAAATCTGAGACAAAACACTCTTTGTCACATATGTATTTATTATGATAAAGAGACAAATGGAGAGATATCTAAGGCAAAGAAACACATTATCGATCATTATAACACTTCTAGAAGAAGTAATATTGTTAAATGCAAAAAAAGTTGCTGCAAAAGTATGAGAGGAACTGTTGGCTTACAATGGAGTAAAGAAGCTAAAACATAGCTTAAGTACATAACATGAGGAGAACGTGATTGACATTACTAAAGAATCATTAAATCAATCTTCTAAGAATTATGGTAAAAGGAAAATTGAAACATGCTTTAGATTAGGAAGTATTAATACTTATAAGCTAAAAAGTGTTATAGATCAATTCTTATTTAAAGAACTTGAAAAAGTGGTGGTGAAAAGAAAATAAATAAGATGGGTAGGTATCAAAGAGAATAAAGATAAAGGAATTAGAGGAAGGACAATACAATATATTAAAAGATGATTTTATTAAATAAGTACCTTTCAATGCAGTTAAATTAGAAAGCTTTGATTATATGGTGGAAGCAATTGCACATTATAAACCTAGTCTTCGACTACCATCGTATCACTAGTTGAGAGTTCCTTTATTTGAAAAGGATTTACCAATAGTTCAAGAAATGTAGAAGAACATCAAAAAGTTTAATAGGAGAAATGTTGTACTTTAATGTTTGATGGTTGAACAAATTATCAAGAGCAACCAATAATTATTATTTTTTTTGGTTAACTCACCATCAAAGACTACATTCTTGGAGTTAGGTGACATATCAAAATATTCAAAGACCCTGATTAAGCTTTTTGAACTATTGGATGTACAAATAAAAAATATTAGAGTGCAAAATATCCTTCAAATGACTATAAATAATCATTATGGCTACATTCTTATAGAGGTGTTATTCATGTTATTTAGTTTAATATTGTATGTAATTATATATCATATTTTTATTAAAATGGAATGATAAACAATATTTACAATGTTATATTTCCTTACATTGGTCAAATGCTTATAGGAAAGATGACCTATATGTACTGAATGTTGTGTAGCTTATTGTATTGACTTCATGTTGAAGATATTAGAAAAAGAGTTGAAGTAAAAAAGTGTAATCAATAGTGTTTTACAGTTAATTGGGTACATATATACAATCATAGGCTAATTTTAAAATGATGAGAAATATACATGTGGCAAAAAATTAATGAGACGGGGTCTTACTCAATTTGCAACTTCATTCCCAACTCTTGCAAGCATACAAAAGCAAAAGAAGAATTTAAGGTATATGTTTGTTTTGAATGGCTAGAACAAATCCAGATTCAATGTTGATTATAAGAGGAAATAGATTAAGGAGATTGTCCTTAAGATTAAATTTTGTAATGGTGTCTTCTACACCTTAAAGGTGATAAGCCCAATTGTAAAGATGTTAAAGTTAGTAATGGAGATAAGTAGTCAGCAATAGACTATATTTATGATGCTATGAATAGAGTGATAGAGATAATTATTTCTTCATTTGGGGGAGATGACAAGAAGTATAAACAAGTCTTTTGTATCATTGATGATAGTTGGAGATGTTAGCTTCAACATCCATTATATCAAGCTAGATATTAACTTAATCTAAAATTTTTATACAAAAATAAATCAAAGATACAATCAAATGCATAATTGATGGAGGGAGTGTATGCAATCATCAGTAGATTAGTAATAGATCCAACTAAAAGAATAATCATAGGCTAGGAGCTCTCTATTTATAATCATATTGGTGGTCTATTTTCTAATGAGTATGATATTCATAATAGAGATAAAAAATCTCCATATATGATTAATTGAAATTGCTATATAATTTTGAATTTTAAATTGTTTATTATTTATAATATGTTGTATAAATTTTGATACAACAAAGTGGTGGGAGATGTATGGTGCATTAGCCCCAACTTTGTAAAATATGGAAATCAAGATTTTCGGGTTAACTTATAATGCTAGTTGTTAGAGGAATTAAAGTGTTTTCGAGTAGGTATATAAGTTATAAACTCCATAGTTTACACCTTCAATGATTTATTATTTATTTGTTAAATAGATTTATTATTATTTCTATAGATCAAAATAGAGAAAATTTTGATTAGCCTAAAAGAGCTTAAACAATTTAATTTTTTTTAATATAATCAGGCTTTAAAGTAAAAATTCAATTTTAGAGATATTATTTATCAAATTAGTTTGGATTTGATTGAGGAATGTTGTGATTGGTTGATTGAAGGACTTGAAGATGGTGGTGACAATAGTCTGTAGATGAATAATTCACTTGTAGATAAAGATGTAGATTGAAGGTGATCAATAGGATTTAGTGGATTAAAATAAAAGGGGCTTCATCATTGCAACATTTGCTTCATCCCAACCTATGCTCACTCCTATCCCACAAGAAATAAAATATGACACTGATTCAAAATAAGTAGTAGAAGATGAATTTGTTGATGAAGAAATTCCACCTGATGAAGAAAATATTATGTTAATGAAAGAGATGATGACGAGTAAATTTTTATTTTACTTTATAAAACTTTAGAGTTTGTTACTTGGTTTATGCTTTGGAGTTTATCTTTTATTATGGATTTATTTAGGAGGAGTGAATTATGCTAATTTATTTATGCTTTAAAGTTTATTTTCAAAATTGATATAAATTTCAATTTGCAAGTTCACATTTAATGCTTATCTTCAAGTTAGGTATATGATATATTTTTCTTATACTTTACTCAGTTTTATAATATATCATATAGCACAAGTTTTACACTTACTAACTTTTATTTTAGAAATTATTATAAATTTTAATTTTCAAGTTCACCCTCAACGTTTATCTTTAAATTAAGTATGTACTTTACGCTTTTATACTCTATCAAGTTTTATAATATGTCACAAAACACAAGCTTTACATTATGACAAGTTTTATAATATGTCATAAAATGCAAGTTTACACTCTACTAAGTTTATACTCTTAGTTTATTTATGTTTTACCTTTTTTAAGATAATTAGCCAATTAGGTATGTACTTTACTTTTTCAAAGATAATTTGCTACATATTTATTGTATTATACAAATAATAAATGCTTTTGTAACAAAAGTGCAGCTTCACACTGTGCTTTACACTTTGAAGCAAAATTTGTCCCCTATACATTGCATTGCAGTTAGCGCTTTGAAAGTACTAGTTAATCATCTCTTGTAGTTATGTATCTAAAGTAGTTATAAAAATATCAATTTTATAGTAATGGTTTACTATAATAGTTTGCTTTTTATGATGAGAACATTCATGACCTCAAGTGTAAGAAGCATTCATATATGGAACATGTAGATTGCATTTTTCACAAAATATATTTACTCTTTGTGATAAAGAATGCCATCTCATTTCTCTTAAATTCTGATGATGTTTGGTTGTTGATACTTATGCATTACATTCAAAATATCTTGCGACTTTCTTTATATGCTTGGCAGAGATCATTTGTAACTTCTAAAATTTCTATCATATGGTGTAAAATAAAAATAAAGCCTTTACATCATAAGCTCCATCAGCTTCAATCCTTGATTTCAATGAATTTCTTTTCTTAACAACTTCTTATCAAACAACACAGGTGGTATCATACATCTTAATTAAATTGTGTATAAAACTTAAATGTGACCCCATTGTTTATCACCTACACATTTAAATTTACCAACTACATTTAATAGTATTAAGTTTATCAATTGTAATCATATTTGCAATTTTAACTACTTGAGAATCTTTAAATGATCTTATTCTTTTACAAGAGGAAGTTACAAAATTTATTATATGTGCTAAATAAGTGAAGAATTGACAAACTAAAATAACATCTTTTGATGATCATGCAACTAATGTCAATCGAAGTCTATGTACCAAACAATGAATGTAATATGCAAAAGACAATCATTAATGAGCAAAGCTTGCAAGCATTCCATTTACCCCACATACACTTGTACCATTGTATCCTTGACCTCTAATGTCATGAATAGTAAGATTGTGATAAAAAAAAACTAAAACAAAAGGGGAAAAATTATGTAATTTATAGATGAAGAACTGTTGACCTCATTTTTGGAATGAGCTCTCAACCCCTCCATCTTAGATATTGGATTCCTCTTAGACTTTAAGAGATCCTTAGTCTTAAGACACATCTAGTGATTAAGTGGACACTCAACCTAGCCCTAGAGACTTAGAAGAGTTAGTCATAGGAATATATCATGCCTTAGGGGTGTTAGAAAAATTTGCCTACCTTATAGCTTGAACCAACTCCTCACTTCCTTCCCTTCAAGAAGAGTTAGTCATAGGAATCATGCCTTAGGGGTGTTAGAAAAATTTGCCTACCTTATAGCTTGAACCAACTCCTCACTTCCTTCCTTCAAGTTAATTCAAATCAACTCCAAATCAAACCTTGAATCAATTTCAATAAATTTTTTTAAATCATGAATCAATTCCAAATAATTGAAACCGATGATTGAAATCTAAATTCAAATAAAAAAAAAAATCTTTCGTAAGCCTTTTGATTCTATCTTAAGGACTTAGTTCAAATCAAATCAAATCAATTCAAATTCAAGAAATTTTCTCCTAACCCATTTATATTCTCATTTATATTCACACATATAAATAAAATATAAATTCAAATTAATCAAACTAAATCCAAATCCAAATAAAAAATCTTTCCTAAGCCTTTTTATTCCCTCTTAAGGACTTAACTCAAATCAAATCCAAATCAATTCAAATTCAAGAAATTTTCTCATAACCCATTTATATTCTCATTCATATTCACAAATATAAATGAATTATAAATTCAAATATTCAAGAATCAATTCAAAAATTAAATCCAAATTTAATCAAAAATCCAACCTAAGCCTTCAAGACAAAATCTTGAACTTAGCCAAATCAAAATCAAATCAAGCCAAACTATTGATTTTTATTGATGATTTAATCAATCCTTCAATCATGAATCCAAATATAAACATAAACTTCAATCCTCAAACCAAAACTAAATTCAAAAATCAAACTCGAGTCACACATATTCACCCTTTTAACTTGAAATTGTCAAATGAATCAAAACCCATTTGAATTCAAATCTCTTGCAAATGTATTTATATTTCAATCATAAATCTATATGTGAGTTCAACCAAACTTGAATAAAGCCTTGATCAAGCCAACTAAACCCAATTGGCTCACTTGACCCAAAATGGCCAATTTGAACTACATAAATCAAAATTCAATTCAATCCAAATCAAAGTGAATTAATCTAATCTAAACTTCATGTCGTGTTTGTTGATCATCATAGGTTAATTAATTGTCATGAATTAGGTCAAACCAAGTTAACCTAGCCTATTGACCAAGTCAACCCTTTAACCCATATGAACCCAAACTAGCCAAATTGCAACCTAAACAAAATTGATTGCAACCAATGGCTCAAATTCACTCCAAATTGATTATTAAACTTGACCAAAGCCTCAATTAAACCCAATTTAACCAATTGGCCAACTAGACCCAACCTAGCCTAATTGACCATGAACCCAACTTGACCTAAAAGGTCAAACCAAGCCAAAATCAAATATAAACCAAATTGATTGGAAACAAAGATACCAATCCATTTCAAATGATCAACTAAACCAAACCAAGCCATAATTCAAGCCAATTTGATCAATTAGGTCAAATTGGTCAACTTAGCCCAAATTGACCTAAAGGATCAAATTGGCCAAAACCCAAATCAAATCCAAATTAAACTAAATTAATTGAAACCAATTGAACAAATATGCTCTAAATAGTCATTTGAACTTGACCCAACTTGGTTTGGCCCAATTTGACCAATTGGTCAACCTATCCATTTTGACCCGGTTTGACCCAAATTGGACAAATTAACCCAAATTAAACTAAATGAACTTCAAATGACAAGAAATTTGGTCCAACTTACTTTTGACTAATTTCAAATCTACCCAAATAAAATTCAATGTCAAATGAACACTTTGCCCTTGGGTTAAGGGCATCCTGATGAGAAAAGGCACATTCCAAGTGGTCATTTCTCTTTCTTGGCCACTTAATACTCATCCATTGGTCCACATAGGCACCAAGGACACTAGTTTTCTAACCCAAGGAGTGCTTGGGGCAGCCATGACTCATGGGGAGGTGAAATCACCTCACCTCTCTCATTGGAACACTTGGCATGAAGGACACTCACCTTCCCTTGGCTAGGACACCCACTTATCCTTCATGGTAGCCACTTTCCATGCCTTAGCCAACCATAGGGAGCCACCTAGGATAATTCTCTCCCATTCCCAACCACCCCAAGCCAAGTGACATGAGTTTGGTGCAAAAATTTTAAACAAAAAATAGAAAAAGGTTCATTTCACTTCACTTTTCATTCTAAGGCTTCAGTGGCTAAAGGAAACCACCATTCCTATCATTCTCCCTCTCCTAGAGCTCCCAAACCCATTGGCAATCACCCCCACTTCATTTTGGAGAGAAATACTTCAAAATTAAGTGAATTTCGGTGAGAAAATAGTGATCAGTAGGGGAAACTTCGTTCGACTTGAAGGTGAAGATCCAAGCTCATTCTAAGGCCTCTTCCCTTGCTCAACAGCATGCTTGAGTCATCACCATTGCTGAAAATCATCTCCGGTGAGGTAACTTTTAAAAACCATAGCCAGTCTTAGGATCCTCCATTTATGACAATTTTTCTCACACTTTTTAGGAATTTACCCTAGATTATCCAGCATTTTCACTTTAAATCATCCCAATTAGAAAATAGAATTTTTTTGGAGCAAATTGACGTGAAAATGAGTCCATTTGGACAAATTTTTACTTAGAATTTCTCTTTTTTTCAAGAATACCCCTAATTTTACTATTCACCATTTAGTAGCGGCGTATCTAATCCCATGGTTCGGGATCGCGGATGGCGCTTTATCGATCTGGATCATCTATTTCATTTAAAATGGATCCGGTGGTCCATGGATCGGGATGTCGGATCCTTCAATCAACCATCGGATTGTCGACCGTGATTTTGCCCATTTGCGGCGCGATTGCACATCTAATCACATAATGCCTGCGTTGCCATGGTATGCGTGTATCGACTATGTTAAATAGGAAAATAGGATTTTTTGATTTAAAAATTACTTTAAATCACTTGAAATTTCAAAAATTCATAGAAAATAAAATATTCAATGAAAAATAGCAAAGAGCTCGTTGGATTCGCCTTTTTGAGAGGAATCCAATAAATCCAAAATACCTAAATTTTACTAAATAATTTTAGCTTAATTTGAGTTTTAGTAAAAATTATATTTTATTAAATAAACCAAAATATACATGTCAGATTATGTTAAAATTTTCAGAGATTAAAATTGATGTTAAAATACACCTATCATAAAATTTCAAGTCAAAATGACCTTTGGATTAAAGGTATTGAAAGATGATTGTCAAATGATTTATTTTAATAAAATAAATTAACAAAATTCATAAAAATCACTTAAATCAATTGAAACTTCCTAAATTTATAACTAATTGTAGGAAAATTCAAAAAAAAAAAAAATACAAACTCAGGTTCATCTTAAAGATAATCCAGAGGAGAATCCAATAAAATTATTTCTAATTGAATTTGAGAGTAGATTCCTTAATTAGGTTTTATTTGAAAACTTAATAACCTTAATTACTCCTTAATGTCTTCATTAATTAATCCCAAACTTCTCAGGCATATTTAGTGGGATTACTTCTGCCTCCCTAATTTTCTTGGAATTTATTAATGAGTTAATTAGAAAAATTAATTAATGAACTCTTACTCTCTTAATGTAATTAAGGTTAATTATGCATGTGAACAGTGGTTTAATTCATTGATTAAGTTAATTAAACTTTGTTTAAGTGATCAGGAGGTTTATGGAATGATTTTGGAATATTTTTCTTAAGCTATGTCCTAAACCCCATTTCTTTTAATCTAAATTTATTAAATGCTAGTCCATTAATGACCTACTTAATTAACTTGATAAAAATTTCAAAACATTCCAGAAACTTAATCAATCCTTCTTGGATAGATGCTTAGGTGTTTAATAATCTAAGGAACTTATGGAAATCATACCTAACCCATATGTGTGGGAAGGGTTATGAAAGTACTTAAATTAAATCCTTTAGCTTAATTAATCACTAATTGTGAGCCGATTACATTAGACCCTTTCTTTCGTAGGTGCATTACTAATTTAAATTCCTTGTGATTTTTTGTCATACATTGAAATTATTTGATTAAATATATTAAAGTGGTATAGGGTAATTAATGAACTTAATCTACACCTAATAACCAAAGAATAAAATTATTCTAATCACCTAAAAAATTAAACTAAAATAATACACATGAATGGGTTAGACCACAAACCTTTTCACACTTTCCTATTTCAAATCAAACTCAAAAATAAAATGAAAGTCTCTTTAAACAACTTTTGATTCTATTTAAATGATCTTACTTCATAAGATTGTCTTTAGAATTAATTAGGGTGAGTGAAGTTACATCACTTTATTTCTTTCCATGCTTGTAAATGTGTTATATGAAAATCATGCATTCATGTCTTTTAAAAATAAAATTAAAATGAAAAGTTTCCTTTATGTCAAATTGCATGTTTTGGCTAAAGTACGATATGAATGGCTATTATCACTACTAAATCCAAAACTATTTTTAAAACTTATAAACCAAACATTACAAATGAAAAGTATGTTATCTATAAGTACTTATGAGCTTGCATGTGAATAGTATAAAATTTGTTATGTGACTTTTTCTTCTCTTTCTTAACATAAGTTTATGTAGGATTTGCAAAGTGTATAGTCCATTTGAAAATGACATGACACTTGTTTGAAATCTATTTTATACACTCCTATGTCATGACTCAAGAAGAAATTCCACATCACACATATAAATTAAACAATCAAACTCAAACAAATTAACATAAACTTTTTGTATGACTCTCTTTCCATGCATTTCTTTTTGTACATGCACATGCACATAAGAAAAGTGTATATTAGTCTGGACAACCCCAGGGTTACGAGGCTTTAAGTAGCCCTAAGTAGGTCTTATACCTTACACCCCTGGTGCTAACAATGGTATTGTACTCACTTATGTCTTTTATACTTGTAAATATGCATATGAAAAGTGGATAAAAGAGCTACTCTCTTCTATTTAACAAACAAACATAAATTTTTTTGAATGATTCTCTTTCCATGCATTTCTTTCTGTACATGCTCATGTATTTGAGAAAAAGGATATATTAGTCTGACAACCCTAGGGTTGCGAGGCTTTAAGTAGCCCTAAGTAGGTCTTGTACCTTACACAGTCTAATGGTACTCATTTATTTCTTTTATACTTGTAAATGTGAATATAAAAAATGGATAAAAGAATCACGTTGTTCTATTTAACAAAATCATGCATACATGAAACATTCCAAATTTCCTTAAGCAACCTCTCTTAGCATTCATTATTAAGGTGTGCTAAATACTTTTATCGCATTTATATATATATATATATATGCTTAGGATTCATTCAGGTGCATGATACACATGTGGGAAAGAAATAAATGTTGTATTTTTTGTGATATTAATTCACTTTATTTAATCTTAAAATGTCTTTCTTTCTGAATAGGTTTGTTTAGAGAAAATCTAAACTTATGATTAATTAAAAATACAAAATAAAATATTCACTAAACAAAAATCATTAATAAATCTACCTTAAAAATTACTTAAGGTGGGGAGGAAAGAGAAGTTCTCTTTTCTTTTCCTCTCTTTACAACCTTTAGTAATTAAGTAGGTTCATTTAAACTAAATCAAATCATCAAATTAAATTAACCTATATTAACTAAACAACTTAAATGAGACCACCCTTCTAAGTTGAACCTTTTCACACTTAGAAAATCCTAATCTTAAAGCCTAGCAAAGCATACCACACTAACCTTATATGACACACACATTAGGCTAAGTCACCATGTCTAGTCCTATGTTAGGGTGGTGCATGGTTTGATGTTTGCTTTTATTTTGTGATGTGATATTTTAGTCTGGATGTTAGAGTGTATGTGTGTAGAATGAATGGTAGGATGATTTAGTGTAATCATTATCTTCTGTTGGGGATTGTGCTTAAGGGGTGCTTTAATAAAAATATAACTACTTTTGTTGTGCAGGTTGCTTATACCGCTAAGCACAATCTAAAATAGGCCAGGTGGACTTGGTTACCCATGTGTGGGGTGCTAGTCTAATTTTTTAATATACATGCTTGGGAATGTGTGGTTTATTTAGCTGACCAAAATGGACAAGGTTTGGTGCTGGTAGAGCAAAATATTCTAGTGATGGTAGATATGAAGAGAGTGATTTGGGAGATGAGGGTTTTTGTGTAGTATTCGTAGGGTGAAATTGTGTGAATAGTGGTGGTAGTAAATTCTTTGTTATTACTGAGTTTGTGCTACCACTATCTATTAATGCTTGAACTATGATTTTAGATTTATCTTCAAAAGTGATTTTTGTAACCTCTATTTTGCAGGTTTTAGTTAGATTAACTTTTTTTTCTTTTTCATGTACTTTTGCAATTAAGATTTTGGAATGATTATTATGGAAGATTAGGATGATCATTGATTATAAGTTCACATCTTATGTACCATGTGAAGCCTTTGGAGTACCCACATTCCAACCATTCAAAAGAAGGAACCAAAAGAAAAAAGAAGAAAGAAGAAAAGAAGAAAGAAGAAAGAAGAAAGAAGAAAAGAAGAAAGAAGAAGTGAAGAAATGAAGACCCCTATAACATTAATTCCTATCTTAATTGTAATTAATTCATTTGTAATCCAGGTTGTATAAGGGTAGAGCTCGACTACCCAATTTATTTTTGTCGTGGTGCACCATTGACCTTTTCTTTTATTGGTTTTAAAATATTTGATATTTTTGTTTGTTAATTAGCCTGTTCAATTTGATTAATTTTGATGATAACAAATGCTTGGATGTTCTAATGAATATTTTTATGTGTTTAGATATATCAATTGCTAATTACATATCCAATACATCTCACAAATTGTTAGAAGAAATTGCAAGAATATAAAAGAATGAAAGGGATAATGTGAAGCTCATGATTTTAGGTTATATGATACTATGAGTTCTTTGGCATGAATCAATTTGCTCACAACATAACATACTATTTTAATGAGGTTAATTTGTATAAATCTTTATTTAATTAACATTCAATTATATGTTTTTCTACATAGCAATAAAATTGTCAAAGTAATAAATGATCATAACTATTAAGTATAATTATTTTATTTACTTAATATAATTAGGTATTTTAATTTAATTTCTTGGTTATATGATAACTAACATATTTATGATTATATATAAATTATATCATAATTTTTAAATATCACATGTCAAAATTAACAAAAATATATAAAATTTTGTATTTTAGCCAAAGTCATTGTTTAATCAAAGAATTCATATCTGATTTTATCTCCATGGATTCCTTGGATTTTTTCCTTTAAAATAAGTGGTTACATGACCCACTTTGCATTAAAATTGAATTTATTATGATTTTTAAACATTACTTGATTTTAATAATGATGCATGCTACATGCTTTGAATATATTAAGAGCTACATGTGATTACTTTTGACTTTCCCATGTGAATAGAATTTTTATGCTAAATTTAATATTTGTTTAATATAAATTATATTTTATTGAATATTAAATTATCACATGATAGCATGAGGTTGTATAATATA
Organism: Cymbidium sinense; assembly: GCA_021442155.1. Taxonomy (NCBI): domain Eukaryota; kingdom Viridiplantae; phylum Streptophyta; class Magnoliopsida; order Asparagales; family Orchidaceae; genus Cymbidium; species Cymbidium sinense. The sequence continues at coordinate 129,822,193 of CM038220.1, read as the reverse complement.
TTTCTTTGAAATAATTTTTTTAAATGACCTTCTTGCTATAAATAGCCCTCATTCTCTTCATGAAAGCATCCTCATTCAAAATTCAAAATCTCTCCAGCAAATCTAAGAGAAAATCTCTTAAATGTTCTTTCCAAGTGTTCTCCAAATATTGCAAGATCAAATCCTTGTTTTGGAAGCTTCAACATTTTCAACTAAGCAAGCTTTCTCAAATTACTTGAGTTTGTTTTCTTGATCTTAATACTTTTAGTTGTTCATGCTATTTTCATCTATTTCTTCTTTAATTTATACTTTTGGTGGATTAGTCTTTGAACATTGGTTTTCACATCAAAGTTTCTCAATCATTTTTTGGTAAAACTCTTGTGATAATTTGTAGGATCTATTTCAACTTGTTGAAATTTTAACTTCCTACAAATTTCTTTTGGTTTCTTGAAATATTTCTTCTTTGGTCTTATTTTGAAAGATCATTTATTCTTAGATCTATTTTAAGCATTTTAAAATAAATTATTGTGCTGAAATTATTTTCATATTTTCTAGATCTCTTTTTTTTTTTGAAAACTTACTAGCCAACTTAGATCTATCATACTTATTTTTTTTATTTTGTGATCATTAGCATTAATTGAAAGAATCTTTTGGTTAAAATAAAAAAATTATTCCTTGCTGAAATTTATATTATCATGAAAAGAATATTGTGAATTTATTTTGAAATCATTTTGTATTATTCTACAAATTATAATAACTTAAACATCTTAGTAAGATCACTTTAAGATATTTATTTTATTAAGTGAGCATTTTGCTTATAAAATTTTAAGTTGTAAAGTGATCATTTATAAGTTGTGAGATCACTTTTTTTAATTGATTTCTTGGTATATTTGTGAGAGATTTATTTTATCAAAATTTATTATTTTGTATTTTTTGTGTTGTAAAATTTATTTTGGGGTTGTACTACCTTTGTAGGAGAGTACATATTGTAGGGTTTGTACCCGTTATGAGAGTACTTTTGTAAACCATTTTCATTTAGTGGATTCCTAGCAGGGGCTAGGCGTGGGCGTAGGCTTTTGGGGTTTTAAACCGTAAAAATATGTGCCTCTTGTCTCTATTTACTTTATTGTATTTTTATTTTTTGCTGCATTTGAATTATATCTTATCATTATAAAATCAAAATTAATTTTCTAAAATTAAAATTTAAGTTTTGAAAATTTTAATACCCATTCACCCCTCTTGGTGCTATAGTGTCTCACAATTGGTATCAGCTCTTTTATTGGCTTAACATCCAAGAGTAAATCTTTTCACTATGGCACAAGGTTTCCCAAAGGGTTCACCAGAGGGACAATCCACCACTCCACTTTTAGATAGTGTACCATTTGATTATTGGAAAAATAGAATTAGTACATTTTAAGAGGTCAAGATGCATGTGGTATATGTTGACACATCAATATCATACACCCAGGAAGTAAATGGCATTAAAGTAGAAAACCTTTTGAGGAATGGTCTATAGCTGAAAGAGAACTTGATGAATTAAATGCTAGGGCTTGTAATACTTTACATTGTGCTTTATTACCGATGATTACATGAAAATTTCTATGTTAAGTACAAAAGAAATATGGGATAAACTTATTATAACTTATGAAGGAACTAGTGAAGTTAGAGATGCTCACATAAATAGACTTGTTCATGATTATGAGTTATTTCATATGTCTCCTTACGAATCTATTTACGATATACTAGATTTATGAAAATAATTAACACATTGCATTCTCTTGGAAAACATATAGGAATCAAGACTTAAGATTCTTAGATGTCTTCCAAAAGAATGGGAAGCTAAAGTAACGCTATTAGTGAAGCTAAGATTTATCTACTTATCCACTTGATCAACTTTTGGGTTCTTTGATAGCACATGACAAGTTATTGCTCAAAGGGATAAGATGGATAACTCAAAAGGAGAAGGAGAAAGGAAAAGCCATTTACTACAAGTTGATGATAGTGATGAGCATAACACCTCAAGCTCGGATGGTGATAGTGATGAGGTGGTCATGCTTTCCAAAAGGCTTGGGAACTTGCTAAGGAAGAAGAATCAAAGGTATAAAAATCTAAAATTATAAATTTCAAACTAAGAAATTTCTAGTGAAGGGATCATTTGCTATCATTGTAAAAAGGACACATAAGAGAGGTGTCAGAACTTATTGAATCAAAGAAAAGAAATTGATGTAAACAAAAGAAAAATATGAAGGAGAAAAAGTACTATAAGAAGAAGTAGAAGGCTTTATGGACCAATCTAGATTCAAATGAATCAAGTACTAGCCCATCTGATGAAGAGGTCAACATATGTCTTATGGCAAATGGAGAATCTGACTTAGATTCTCAAGAGATATGTAATGATGTATCTTATGATGAATTAGATGATGCTTTTAATGATTCAGTTATTGAATATAAAAAAGTAAAAAGAAAATACAAAACCTTAGAAAAAAATATAAAAATTTTGATATGCATTTTGTGATTTAAAAAATAGATAATTTAAAAGTAAAATACTTCTTTATTTGTTCCTTGTATGTAAACTTGAAAGAGAATATCTTATTAAAAGCAAGATTAGAATTATGTTTAAAATCACAAGTTCATTATAATACTTCATCAAGAAAACATTTAATAAAAATTATTTGCATCATACACATCCCACTCATATACCTTATAATTATCATTCTAAATCATGCAAACACTAATGTTTGGTGCAACTATTGTGATAAAAGGGCATATTTCATTTGATTGCTTGCATGCGTAAAATACAAAATACTAAGCAATCATCTTATGTATGGGTACCAAAAGGTACAAACTACACAAACCATGCATGCTAAATATCTTACTTCAAATTTAGAATGTGGACCCAAACATGTTTGGGTTCCAAAAGTTAACATGTGAGTTTCTTTTTAGGAATGCCTTCAAAGCAAAATCAAAGAAGGCATGTGGTACTTGGACAGTGGATGTTCAAGACATATGACCGGAGATAAAGATAAATTCACAACTTTAGAATCAAGTGATGGAGGATTTGTTACATATGGAGATAATGCAAAGGGAAAGATCATTGGCATTGGTTCTATTTGTAAGAATTCTATCACTTTAGATAAAGTTTTTCTAGTAGAAGGATTAAAACATAATTTAATTTCTATTAGTCAATTATGTGATAAAGGTTTGAATGTAGTATTCCATGCATCATATTGCATTATAAAAAATAATGAAAATGTTTTGTTAGTAGGAAAAGATACAAAATATTTATGTCATTGATTTAGATAGCTTTCATGATGTGAATTTAAATTTACTTTGTTTTAAAAGCACTCATGATGATATATGGTTATGGCATAGGAGACTATGTCATATTAACATGCACACACTTAATAAAATTGCTAAACTTGATTTAGTAGTTGGATTGCCTAAATTAAATTTTCATTCAAACTATGTTTGTGATGCATGTATTCATGGTAAGCATTCTAGAAGCTCATTTAAAAGTAAAAATATTGTTTCTACTTCTAGACCTCTAGAATTGCACATGGATTTATTTGGTCTATATTACCACTAGCTTAGGTGGAAAAAATTATGGTTTTGTGATTGTTGATGATTTCTCTAGATATACTTGGGTTTTGTAACTTACAAGGATGATGTTTTTGGTGAGTTTAGAAAGTTTTCTAAATATATTCAAAGAGAACAAGGCCTTTTGATTAATAGGGTTCAAAGCGATCATGGTGGCGAATTTGAAAATAAATTATTTGAGGATTATTGTGATGAACATGAACATAATTTTTCACTAGAACTCCCCAACAAAATGGAGTAGTAGAGAGAAAAAAGAATATTAATTGAATTAAGTAGATATGCTTGATGAGTATAAATTGCCAAAATATTTTTTGAAGCGATATCTGCATGTTATGAAGGATCTATTTTAGACCAATTTTGAAGAAGACACCCTATGAATTGTTTTTTGGAAAGAAGCCTAAGATTGAACACTTTCATGTATTTGGATGTAAATGCTTTATTTTGAATAATGGAAAAGATCATTTAGGTAAGTTTGATTGCAAATGATGGTATTTTCTTAGGATACTCTCTCTTTTAGTAGAGCTTATAGAGTTTTCAATAAAAAATGATTGTAGAAGAATCAATACATGTTATTTTGATGAAAATTTAATTGATCCCATTAGAAATGAAGTGATTGATGAAGAGATTGATAATTTTAAGAAAATATCTTTAGAAGATAATGTGGATGATTCATTGCCTAAAGAATGGAAATATAATAAAATCATCCAAAGGAACTAATTAGGAGATCCTTCAAAAGGAGTTATGACTAGAAGACATAGTAGAAGTTGTAGATCATTCATTTTTTTCGAGGTTGAACCTAAAATTTAGAAGAAGCATTAAATGATAATTTTGGATTATTCTATGGAAGAGGAGTTGAATCAATTTGTAAGAAATGATGTTTGGGAATTAGTCCCAAGACCCCAAGATCAAAATGTCATTGGAACAAAATGGATCTTTAGGAATAAGCTAGATGATTGGTTGTATTGTTAGAAATAAAGCTAGGTTAGTTGCACAAGGGTACACAAGTTGAAGGTATAGATTTTGAAGAATCTTTTGCACAGTAGCAAGACTAGAAGCTATCAGTTACTCCTTGCTTATGCTTGTTTTAGAAATTTTAAACTTTTCAAATGGATGTCAAAGTGCATTTTGAATTTATTGACCAAAATGTATTTGTAGAGCAACCACCTAGATTTGAGAGCCTTGATTTTCCAAATCATGTGTATAAATTAAAGAAAGCCTTATATGGTTTAAAATAGGCTCCTCGTGCTTGGTATGATAGGTTAAGTAACTTTTTTGATAGATCATGGATTTAGAAGGTAGAGTAGATACCACTTATTCCTTAAGAGCATAGATGATGATTTGATTGTGGTACAAGTGTATGTAGATGATATATTATTTGGAAGTACAAATAGATCTTTATACCATGAGTTCTCATCTTTGATGTCTAAAGAAGTTTAAATGAGTATTGATGGGAGAACTTAATTTTTCTTAGGTCTTCAAGTGAAACAAGAAAATGGCACATTCATCTATCAAACTAAGTATATAAATGAATTGCTTGAGAGGTTTGACATGAAAAGATTTAAATCTAGTAAAACTCCTATGAGCCCATCTATAAAATTGGATTTAGATGAATTAGGAAAATGTTGATCAAAAAAACTTTGAGTATGATAGGTTCACTTTTATACCTTCTTCTAGTAGGCCTGATATTATGTTTGCTATTTGTTTGTGTGCTCATTTTCAACCGAAAGAATCTCATTTAATAGCAGTCAAGCGTATCTTTCGGTATTTGATAGGCACTAGGTTAGGTTTATGGTATCCTAAAAATTCTTTATCATGTGATTTGCTATTCGATGCTGATTTTGCGGATGCAAAGTAGATAGAAAAAGCACATCTGGCATATGTCATTTTTTTGGATCATCACTTGTGTCTTGGTCATCTAGGAAACAAAATTCTGTAGCTTTATCCACTTCGAAATACATATAGCGGTAGTTCTGTTGCTCAGGTCCTTTGGTTAAAGCAACAATTAGAAGATTTTGGTATTAAGCAAGATCACATTCTAGTTCAATGTGACAATACTAGTGCTATTAGTTTAACTAAAAATCCTATCCAGCACTCTCGAACCAAGCATATAGAAATTAGACATCATTTTATTAGGGATCATGTTTTGAAAGGTGATGTTAATATTAATTTTATTAGCACCGATTTACAAATTGCAGATATTTTACAAAACCCTTACCAGAAGAACGTTTTTTGCTTTAAGATGCATGCTTGGAATGTTAGATCCTAATATTTAAAATTGTATGTAGTTTGTTCTCACTTTTGATGTTGTCAAAAGGGGAGAAGAGTAAAATGTTGGTTAATATTAAGTCTATTTAATGCATACATTTAGGGAGCAACATTATTCATCTCTCATATGCATAATTTTTTTTTTTGAATTTCTTTTAAAACTATGATGAAAGGTCAATTTGCACCTTCATCAAAATCAATTAGTTTGTCATCATCAAAAGGGGAGATTGTTGGCTTAATTAGCCTCATGTTCAATTTGATTAATTTTGATGATAACAAACAAATGCTTGGATGTTCTAATGAATATTTTTATGTGTTTCAGATATATCAATTGCTAATTACATATCCAATACATCTCACAAATTGTTAGAAGAAATTGCAAGAATAAAAGAATGAAAGGGATAATGTGAAGCTCATGATTTTAGGTTATATGACTATTCATATGAGTTCTTTGGCATGAATCAATTTGCTCACAACTAACATACTATTTTAATGAGGTTAATTTGTATAAATCTTTATTTAATTAACATTCAATTATATGTTTTTTTCATAGCAATAAAATTGTCAAAGTAATAAATGATCATAACTATTAAGTATAATTATTTTATTTACTTAATATAATTAGGTATTTAATTTAATTTCTTGGGTTATATGATAACTAACATATTTATGATTATATATAAATTATATCATAATTTTAAATATCACATGTCAAAATTAACAAAAATATATAAAATTTTGTATTTTAGCCAAAGTCATTGTTTAATCAAAGAATTCATATCTGATTTTATCTCCATCGGATTCCTTGGATTTTTCCTTTAAAATAAGTGGTTACATGACCCATTTTGCATTAAAATTGAATTTATTATGATTTTTAAACATTACTTGATTTTAATAATGGATGCATGCTACATGCTTTGAATATATTAAGAGCTACATTTGATTACTTTTGACTTTCCCATGTGAATAGCCGAATTTTGCTGCTAAATTTAATATTTGTTTAATATAAATTATATTTTATTGAATATTAAATTATCACATGATAGCATGAGGTTGTATAATATATTTCTTTGAAATAATTTTAAATGACCTTCTTGCCTATAAATAGCCCTCATTCTCTTCATGAAAGCATCCCTCATTCAAAATTCAAAATCTCTCCAGCAAATCTAAGAGAAAATCTCTTAAATGTTCTTTCCAAGTGTTCTCCAAATATTGCAAGATCAAATCCTTGGTTTGGAAGCTTCAACATCTTCAAGCAAGCCTTTTAAATTACTTGAGTTTGTTTTCTTGATCTTAATATCTTTAGTTGTTCATATTTTCACCATCTATTTCTTCTTTCTAATTTATACTTTTGGTGGATTAGTCTTTGAACATTGGTTTTCACATCAAAGCTTCTCAATCATTTTTTTGGTAAAAAACTCTTGTGATAATTTGTAGGATCTATTTCAACTTGCTGAAATTTTTAGCTTCCTACAAATTTTTTTGGTTTCTTGAAATATTTCTTCTTTGGTTTTATTTTGAAAGATCATTTATTCTTAGATCTATTTTAAGCATTTTAAAATAAATTATTGTGCTGAAATTATTTTCATATTTTCTAGATCTCTTTTTTTAATTGCTTACTAGCCAACTTAGATCTATCATATACTTATTTTTTTTTATGATCATTAGCATTAATTGAAAGAATCTTTTGGTTAAAAAAAAAAATTACTTGAAATTTATCTTATCATGAAAAAGAATATTGTGAATTTATTTTGAAATCATTTTGTATTATTACAAATTATAATAACTTAAACATCTAGTAAGATCACTTTAAGATATTTATTTTATTAAGTGAGCATTTTGCCAAATTTTGAGTTGTAAAGTGATCATTTATAAGTTGTGAGATCACTTTTGAATTTGATTTCTTGGTATATTTGTGAGAGATTTACTTTATCAAAATTTATTATTTTGTATTTTTTTGTGTTGTAAAATTTATTTTGGGGTTGTACCTTTGTAGAGTACATATTGAGGTTGTACTTCTATAGAGAGTTTTGTAAACCATTTTCATTTAGTCCTACCGTGACGCTAAAGGGACGTAGTTTGGGTTTAGTAACCAAAAAATCGTGCCTCTTTGTCTCTATTTACTTTATTGTATTTTTATTTTTGCTGCATTTAGAATTATATCTTATCATTATAAAATCAAAATCTAATTTTCTATTTAAAAATTAAAATTTAAGTTTTGAAAATTTTAATATTAATTCACCCTCTTGCTATAGTGTCTCACATTGTTTAGCTCATGTAATGAAATGACATGTTTTTCTCTTTCTTTGATGTAATCATGATAGGCTCTTAGGAAAAAATAAATCTTCTACCAAAATAATCCCAAAATTAAAAAATAAATAACTCATAACCTCATTTAAAGCCTGTTAAAATCAAGATAAAAGAATTAGCAACTTTATCTAGCATTTCTTTTCTAACATTATGCATAAAACATATTATTTTACGATTGAGGGTTTCCACCTTTTAGAATACCTGAGATCCATGGTAACACACCTCCCCTTCTCATTTGATAAATCTTATTTGTGCATATGAATCTTTTATTATGCATTTATTTACGAGGAGTGAATTATGTTAATTTGTTTATGCTTTCAAGTTCATTTGGGAAATTATTATAAATTTTTATTTACAAGTTCACTCTCAATGCTTATCTTCAAGTTAGGTATGTAATTAACTTTTTTTATACTTGACCAAATTTTATTTTGGAAATTGTCATAAATTTCAATTTACAAGTTACCCCTCAATTTTTATCTTTTAATTAAGTATGTGCTTTATTTTTTTTAAACTCCACCATGTTTTATAATATGTCATAAAGCACAGGTTTTGTACTATATAAAATTTTACTATATGTGATAAAGCACAAGTTTTACACTCTACAAAGTTTATACTCTTAATTTATTTATGTTTTACCTTTTAAGATAATTAGCTAATTAGGTATGTACTTTACTTTTTCTAAGATAATTTGCTACATATTTATTATTATTATACAAATAATAGACGCTTTCATAATAAAAACACAGCTTGACACCGTACTTTGCACTTTGAAGCAAAATTAGACCCCTGTGCATGACATTGTACTCGGTGCTTTAAAAACACTAGTTAGTCATCTCTTGCAGTTATGTATCTAAAGTGGCTATAAAAATATCAATATTATAATAATGGTTTACTATAATAGTGAGTTTTTATGATGATATTCATGACTTAGTGTAAGTATTCATATCAAATATATATAATATATATATATATATATATATATATATATATATATATTACATTTTTTACAAAATATATTTACTCTATGTAATAAAATGTGTCATCCCATTTCTCTTAAATTTTGAAGATGTTAGGTTGTTGATACTTATGCATTACATTCAAAATATCTTATGACTTTCTTTGTAATGCATGACAAAGATCATTTGTAACTTTTAAAATTTCTATCATAAGATATAAAATAAAAATGAATTCAAATGAAGTCATTACTTCATGAGCTCCATCAACTTCACTCCTTCAACTTAATGGATTTCTTTCCTTAATAACTTTTTGTAAAACAACATAGTGGTATCATACATCTTAACTAAATTGTGGAGAAAACTAAAATGTGACCCCCATCGTTCATCACATGCATGTTTCAAGGTACCAACTAGATTTAATCCTTTAACAATATTAACTTCTCAATTATAATCATATATGCAATTTTAGTTATTGAGAAATCTTCAAACGATCTTATCTTTTACTCAAAAAGTTACCAAATTAATTATAAGTGTTAAATGAGTGAAGAATTAACAAACTAAAATAATATCTTTTGATGATGCTACCAACATCAATTGAAGTTGATGTACTAAACACTAACTATAATATGCAAAAGGACTATCATTAATGAACAAAGCTTGCAACCCATTCCATGCTCCTCACATATTAATTGCACCATAATATCTTTGACCTTTAATGTCATGAATTGCAAGATTGTGATGAGAAAGATATCCCAAAAAAATTTCTTTAGACTTAGTGCACTTGTATCCTCAACATGAATTATATCAAATAATTATTCCTTTATAACTCCATCTTTATCAACAAATCTTAACACAACTATCATTGGTTCTCATTTTGATTCATTTCAAACTTCGTCAACTATAATACAATATTTTGCATCACCAATTTCATTATGTATAAATTTTTGAATCTTGATTGAGAGAAGAGATAAAATCTCTTTTTGAATTTTAGGAGATGTATACAAAATATTTCAAGAAGAATTTTGTAATACCACTGTATTTATAACCATAAAATAAAAGGCATATAATATAATCAACTCAATAAAATTACGCTGATTGTTTGATTCTTTTATGTTCATCATGACCTCTGAAAGCACAACCTTGAAAAGCAAGCCACTTCACACAATCAATAGATACTTTAAGTAGAAGTCAATTTCTCTCAACTAGTTGAGAAGATTGCTTTTGAAGACCATTATCAATATGTTGTAATGAAATTCATCATATCATGATAAGTTTTCATAACTTGTTTATGTGTATGATTTGGTTCTTCACCTATATGCTTTATGAATGAACATATATCATCATTGTTTACTTTCTTCGAAACACAAAATCCATCCACTATAAATGCATTAAACCTAAGACATCCCCGTGGCTTTGCAAAAAGAAAACATGGAAGGCAATATGCATGATTCATTTTTAAAGAAAATCTTGGCCAATCTAGAAATAACTTATACCATGAAATGAAAATGTGATGCCCATTTTTGTCAACATACTCAGAGATATTTGGAGGAGTCAGTTGATAAGGTCCTAACATCCAATTTGTTCTTCAAATTTCATCTCTTTGATAAGAGGCATAATTACAAATAAAACTTTGAATACCAGCATCACACAATATAGATGTTAGATCAATTGCTTTTAAGTTGAGGAATTTTTGATGGACAATGACTAGCTTCAGGAGTTCCATGATCATATTGAGTAACCTCTAATTGAGAAATATGCTCACCAAAAGATAACTTAAATGTAGAAATCTCAATATTTTTTATGTATGCTTCTTGAAAATGATTCAATCTTTTTATTCATTCTTAAAAAACTTGAATAAAAAGGTTAATTAACTTTAGACTAAATCATATTCTTCATTGAAATTAATTTAAAAATAATAATAATTACAAGGAGATACAACCAAACTTAAAAATTCAATTCAAGAAGCATACTAGTGAAAACTAAATTATTTCTAAATGCCATACTTTTACCTTCAAAGTTTGCTTTATTGATATTTTTTTGAACACAGGAACCCAATCATCAGAGGACATAACTTGCAAGTGGGGAGAAGCAACAAAGCAAACCAATGGAGCTTGATGTCGTGCCATGCCTGCGGCCTACAACCTATAGTTTGCGAGTACGGCATAAAAATCGAGCAACTTTTAGAGTTAGAGTTCCTAAATCCTAATCTTATTTATTAATAGTAATTACTATTGATATATCATATTAAATCAAATATAAATTTTAAAATAATATACATATGTTATAGAATTAAACGTCTCAATAAGACAAGTTCAACGACACTAAAAATTGGGTCAAGCAGAGCCCAAATGAGCTTGAATTAAGCCCAAATACTATATATGAAAACTTCAAGATACTAATTAAATGATCAAATGAATTTTAAATTTGTCATGCTTATAATTGAATTGAGTGGTTTGATGAGTCAAATCTAATGAACCCAAGATCACTCAAATCGAAGGTCATTTGAATGGTCAAATCACCAGAAAATATTGACGATAAAATGAATCGATATGAACCTTCCAATGGAGTGTTCTAGGATTTTGGCTACAATGACTAAAATGACCCTCTCAGAATTCTATAAATAAGACCCCATTCTTATCATGAAGGGGGAGGAAGCTAAGAGTAAACTTGGAAGAAAGCTGGGGGAGAGCTAGAAGCTTGAAGTTCAAACATCGCCGTTCGCCGGCAACTGTAGTCATCGATCCCTACTGACAATCGTTATTGCCTTACTTCTATCACATAATTATTGTAACTTGATTATGAAATTTCCTTTTTCAAGATTTCTCACACACAATCTTGTAATCTCATTATCGGAAAGATTTAAATCTTGTATTCCAAACAGATATAGAACGGAATTTTTTTACTAGACTAGGCTCCTTGATTTTTTCCCCTCTTTTTTGGGTTTTTCATGTAAAAATTATGGAGTTTTTTATTCTCTTTTCAAATGTCTATGTGTGTGCTAGATTTTCTAACAAAGCTAGGATGTAAAATTTTATTCTACTACTACTAGTTCTCTAGCACGCAACAGTTTGATGCCATCTATGGGAAAGAGATTCTGATTACTTCATTATGTCAGACGACCAAGTTTTCTAATAAGATCAAAACTACCAGCAAGGTGGAGCACTTCATACCTTTGAGGAGTGCATGCGAAGAATGGAGGAATAATCAAATCCTTCTTTTACACAAAATGAGAAGCAACAACTTAGAGGAAATCAACCTTATCAACAACAAGATATAGTTGATTTTGTTGGAGAAACCCCTCATGATCATGTGAAAATTCCCCATGCACATTATTATAATATGGATCTTGATGATACTGCTAGTTCAACTCACCCTTCTTATGCTGTTCAACCAACCTTCAATCCCCTTGCCTCTTTGTTGGGGTTGAATCAACTTCATTTTATTGAAACATCCTGTGAAGTCATTAGAAATGAATTACAATATTTAGTTCGAGAAGAATTCTCTCAAAGGGATAGACAATTTTTTCATAGTAGGAGCATTCAAGATTCTCCTTCAGATACTCTTCAAGAAATCATGGGATTTAAACTACCTAACATGAAGCCTTACAATGAGACTTTTGATCCTTATGAGCATATCAATCATTACATAACAATTATGCACATTCAACAAGCCTTTGTTGCTTTACTCTGCCAAGTTTTTCTCGACACTCTCAAAGGACAAGCTCGTACCTAGTTCTATTCCTTCTCTCAGGGGAGCATTCTTAACTTTGCCCATTTAAGCATACTCTTTATCGAACAGTTAATCTCAAATCACTGAATTATTAAAGACTCATCTCACTTTTTTGGAATACGATAGAATATAGAAGAAATACTGAAATAGTATTTTCAAAGATTCTTGAGTGAAGCTCAATAAATTCCAGAAGTAAATCCTTAATTATTGCGAGGTATTTTTTTGGGAGGCCTAAGGTCTGGACCATTCTATTCATCATTGATGAGAGAAATAGTTCCTTCTTATGAAGGCCTTATATAGAGAGTAGAGGCATAGATCATGATGAATGAGGCCATCAATGCCCATAAAAGTATTTCAAACATTCTTATAAAAAGTGTAAAGGAGATGCAAATGATAATCTTCACATCTCGATAAAAAAAGCATGACCGCCAGAAGTTTTAGAATCTACCCTCTAAGCCTGCCAAACCAACGTGTGAGCCTCACCAACAAAAAGAGTATACACCCTTAAACACCTCTCGCATGAATATTTTAATGGCCATTCAGAATGAAGACAATATTAAATGGCCTAATCCCTTAAGATCGAACACTGAAAATCAGGATCAATATTGCTATTTCCATCGAGGATACGTGCATACTACAAAGGCCTGTAAACATTTAAAGAAAGAAATTGAAAGGTTATTAGAACAGGGATACCTCTGACAGTTTTTCCAGAATTAAAAAGAAATAATAATAATCTTGTTAGAGAGAAAAACTAACTCCAACCAAGGTAACAACCAAGACAACCACAAGAAAATCAAGAAATAGTTAGATAAATCAAACTATCAATGGCAGACCACAATTTTATTTTCAAGTTTCACTCACTACACCCAAAGAGCCTAGAATGAATAGATCATGAATTGATCAGTCTATCGTATTTGATAATTCTGACTTCAAAGGGATACAAATGCTATATCAAGATCCCTTAATTATCAACGCAGGGATTGATGATCATTGTTACAATGTTAATTTTAGTTAGTCATGCTCAATAATGTATTATTCTACTTGACATTCTTATGGGTCTTATAAAAAAAAACTTCAACCATTCCAGATATGATTTTGGCAATCAACCGATAAAGGAGGAAAGAATAATAACACTCTCTGTTACCCTTGGGGAATTCTCTGAACAAGCCACTCACTTCAATTCAATTTATGATAGTTACATCAGAATCAACCTATAATGTTATCTTTGAGAGACCCTTACAATTAATTTTTGACGCTATTGCTTCCATAACTGATCTGAAAATGAAATTTTTACTTTTAGTGGAATAGGTGAGGTTCATGGCAACTAGCAAATAAGCATAAATCTATTACTTGAGATAGGCCTGACCACGAAACTCAATAGCATTAAGCATACAAAATTTTGATTTAAGAGATAAAGAAACACTCTAGAGAGCATCATCAGTCGAAGAGTTGATTTGCATTTCTTTTTCAGAAGAACATCCCTTAAAAATGTAAAGTAAGTTCATTACTTTCTAAGAATGAAAGAAAGGAGTACATCATTTTTTTTGTGTCTGAACCAAGACAATTTTGCTTCGAGTCCAATAGATTTGCCAAAAATTGATGATGATGTAATATCTCATTCTCTCAAGATTAGCTCAACATTCTAGCCCATCATCTAGAAGAAAAGAAACTTTGCTTTAAATAGTCTCCAAGCAATTGACAAGAAGCTGATAAACTTTTGGAAGCAGGATATATACGTGAATTACATTATCCTATTTGATTGGCAAACATTATCTTGGTGAAGAAGTCTAGTGGAGCATGGAGAATGTGCATTGACTACACCAACCTCAACAAAGTTTGTCCAAAAGATAGTTTTGTTACATTGACCGTAATCGATGCCACTTCATTAGATGCTTAGTTTTATGGATGCTTACTCTAGATATAATCAACTTAAGATGAGTCTAAATGATGAAGAAGCTATTATTTTTTTGATTGATAAAGGGTTGTACTGTTATCGAGTAATGCCATTTAGATTAAAAAATGTAGGAGCCATGTATCAACGCCTAATGAATAAAGTTTTAAAAAATCTCCTTGGTCGTACTATGGAAGTATATGTGGATGATATGTTGGTTAAAAGCACTGAAAGGGTAAAACATCTCCATAACCTTGAGCAATATTTCAAGCTCATTCAATAGTTTAATTAAAATCCCTTTAAATGCACTTTTAGAGTTACATTTGAAATTTTTTTGGGGTTTATGGTCACTCATCGAGGGATCAAGTCTAATCCAGAAAAGATTAAGGCTATATGTTGACCTCACTTTTGGAGTGATCTCTCAACTTCCTCATCATATATCTAGGACTCTTATAAACACTAAGAGTTCCTTAGTCTTAAGATACTTCTAGTGATTAGGTGAACACTTAACCTAACCCTAGAGACTTAGAAGAGTCACCCATAGAAATAGGTTGTGCCTTAGGAATTTATGAGGACTTGGCTACCCTATAGCCTAAACCCAATACTTGCTTCCTTCTTCCAAACTAAACCTCAAATTCAAATCCAAATTCCAAAATCAAATCCAACTATCAAATGATTGAAACCCATGATTAAATTCAAACTCCAAATCTCTTCCTAGGCCCTTTGATTTTATCTTATGGACTTAGCCTTAGCCAAATTCAAATCAATCCCAATTCAATTGATTTTCTTAATTATCACATTCAATCTCAAATCAAATTCAAATCCAAATTCCAAAATCAAATCCAATTATCAAATGATTGAAACCCTTGATTAGATCCAAACTCCAAAATCTTTTCCTAAGTTATATGAACTACCTTCATTTGCTTAGCCAACCCAAATTTGGTTGATTTCTTTATAAATCAATCATTTATTCATTTATATTCATAAATATAAATGAAGTTCAAGTTCAAACCCTCTAAATGAAATCAAAATAAATCAAACTAAATCAAGACCCTTCGTAAGCCTTTTGGACCCACCTCCATAAGCTTAATCAAATTTGCTTCCAAATCACTCCAAACTAAGTGATTTTCCCATGAACAATTTATATCTTCATTTATACTCAGAAATATAGATGAAATATAAATTCAAAACTAAACCTAAACCCAAATAAAGTAATTCTAAAGCCCTTATAGCCAAATTCTTGAACTTCAAAACTCATGGATTCCTTCATGATTTAATTATTCCTACAATCACTTACACAAATATAAAGATAAACCACCATTATCATACCAAACCCAAGTCAACCTAAGTCAAGTCCATTTTGACCTTTCTTGACTTGAAATTATCATATGAACCAAAACCCATTTGGCTCCAAACCAATTGTAATTGGAATTATATTTCAATCCCAGGCTCATGTGTGAGTCCAACTAAACTTGAATCAAGCCATGATCAAGCCAATTAACCCATTTAGGCTCACTTGACCCAAAGTAGCCTAAAGGAACCTTTTTGAGCCAAGTTCCAATCCAACCCAAAATGGATTGAACTAAGCCCATCCAAACTCACAACATAACTAACAATCACCTTAGGGTGACCAATCGCCTTGAATTGGGTTAAACCAAGTCAAACCAGCTGTTGACCAAGTTAACATTTAGCCCAAATGAATCCCAAACTAGCCAAAATTCACCATATGTCAAATTGATTAAAACCATTGATTCAAACTAACTCATAATTATTAATTGAACATGACCAAATCCTCACTTGAGGCAAACCAAGCCTAATTGACCATTTGACCAAAGTTGACCCAAATTGGCCTAAAAAGCCAAAATGGGTCAATCATGATTTGATCCAAATTGATTGCAACCAATGACTCAAGTTCATTCAAAATCACTTATTGAACTTGACAAAAACCAAAATTGAGCCCAAGTTGACTAATTGGTCAACTTGACCCAACCTAGCCCAAATTGACCTAAAGGGTTAAATCGACCAAAATCTAAATTAAATCTAAATTAAACCAAACCAAAGCCTACAATCATTTTCAATTAGCTAATTAAACTTGGCTCAACACCTAACCCAACCCAATTTGATCAAATTGGTCAAATTGGTCAACTTGACCCATTTGACCTATATGAACTCAAATGAGTAATAATCAAATCCAAAGAAAATTGAACCAAATCAATGACACCAATATACTCCAAATAGTCACGTGCACTTGAACCAAATCTTGGTTTGACCCAATTTGACCAATTGGTCAACTTGACCCAACCTAACCCAATTTGACATAAAAAGGTCAAATCAAGCCAAATCAAACTAAGTAAACTCCAAACAACTTGAAATTTGGTAACCCACTTTTGACCCATGCCAAATCTGCCCAAATCAAACCCATAGCCAAATGACTACTTTGCCCTTAGGTCTAGGGCATCCCATGAGATAAGTCACATGCATATTTGGTGATTTCCTCTCATTGGCCACTTGGTACCCATTCATAGGTCCACTTAAGCACCAAGGACCATGGTTGACCTGATCCAAAGGTGGTTGGGTCAGCCATTACTCATGGGGAGGTGAAATTACCTCCCCATTCCCATTAGAGCATTTCAAACCATCAAGGACACCCACTACTCCAACGACAACCACCTCCCACCCTTCCTCCACTCAAGTGAGGCCAAGTGGAATGTCTCTCTGCCCAAATCCCCATCTCAGCCATTGATCCACCAAGTCAAAACCATTACCACCATCCAAGCCAAGGAAGGAGGGGGTATAACCCCCTCATTCTCATTCAAACTCATAGACACACACTTGATTCAACCCTAGCAGCTAAGAAATGAGATCCCAAACCTCCCCTTGCATTTCCCTAGCTCCCCAAAATCTCTATTTTTGACTTTTCGTGAAACCAAAATATGGGAGAAAACTAGTGATTCCCATTTCCTCATTTCATAACCAAAGTATAATTAATTTTACACACACCATCCTTGGACCTAGATGAGCCAAAATAAATCATTTTCCAAACTTTCCAATGGTTGGAGGGTGGAGTTTGATCAAGACTGATTGCTTATGTGCCGTGGGCTGGTCTTTCGAGCAAAGTACACCAAATTAAGGCTCGTGCGGCTCAACAGAACTTCATTTCTACCAAATAAAGTTTGGTGAAAAATATTCCTGCCTTCATCTATCCTTTATAAGGAGGATAAATGAAAAAAAAATATACGCCTTGCGTTGGGACACCATGTAGATCCGCAGATATTTTTATTAGGGTGATCGGGTATAACATTGAGGAAAGATATACTAACTCGAAAGATAGAAGTCACCAACCTACAATGGATCTAATCACTGAATAAGGACTCCTAAGGACTATGGGTCTTTGTATGTACCGGAGATTCTTCCCTACTTTACATGGAAAAGTAAAGCAAGATTTATTTTAAACAGGGTTCTTTAAGTTCCCTATGGAGGCAAGCCCCCATAGTTAATTATATCATAAGGAATAGGATTCCTTAGTCAATTAAGGTAAATGATCATTGTATCTAAATATTTCAAGGATAGGACTATCAATCAATTAGTTTATTTTTGGAAGATCAAGTGGGATTGATCAAGAGGTGGGAGTTATTATTGAAGCTAAAGGAAGATAAGTAGGGGATGCTTATGATACTAGGAAGTCTAGTAAGCATCCTAAATTATCCTATGGTTAGGCTTTATATTTTTGAAGTTTGAAGGAAACTATTTATTTTGAGTTGAATTTTTATTAGAAGTCTAGGGCTTATAATTTCATGACACAAGATCATGGAAATGCCTAAGAGGTGAGGATTTATGCTCGTAGTCCACAAATGGAAGTAGAAACCTCTGAACCTAAATCTAGGGAGCTTTGGCAAGGGCCAAAACATGACCTAAATCTAAGGCAAAAATGTGTATTTAGTTTATGTCCACAAGAGAGGATAAACCACCTGATAGTTTGGACTTACAACCACCTAGGGGTGGCTGCCAACGAACTCCTCTTACAATTTTAAATACATGTAAGCAAGTCATATGCTTTTGCAAGTTAAGCTAAGCTATTTAATATTTAGAAAGAAACTAAGTTCTTAAACACACTCCCTAATAGACTAGATCATGTAAGGCATGATTTAATGACCTAAATCTAATGCAAATTTTGTTATATTTTATTTTCTTCTTGGACTATTCATTTGACACTAGCTTATAGGATTCATATGCCTAATGCATGAGAAATTAGATTATGGGCCAAAATCAACAATAAATGAGGTGTTTTTCCACCATGGATCTCAAAGGTCAAGCCAAATTCTTTGGCATGGGTGGAAGCCCTCCAAATCAAGAGTGAAATAATATGCTTTTTGTGCATGATGCGAGAAAGAAAAATACAACATCCAACTAAGGGGTTGCTAATTCTTTTATCTTGATTTATAGCCAAGCTTTAGGTGAGGTTATGAGTTATTAATTTTTAGTTTTGAGTTGATTAATTGATATAAAGTTTATTTTTTTTCTAAGAGCCTAATCATCATTTAGGCCATACATCAAAGTAAGGAAGAAACTAGGAAAACTTGCCATATTAATGCACAAGATAACAAACATCAAACCATTTATAATGCTAGCATAAAAGAATAAGTGGCCAAGTGTGGTTGGGCTCCACTGCACAAACCCGAAAATAAATTGGGTAGCCGGGCTCTACCCTTATACAACTTGGATTACAAATGAATTAATTACAAAAATGAATTCATGTTATGGGGGTCTTCATTCTTCATTCTTCTTTTCTTCATTTGGTTCTTTCTTCATTTGATTCTTTGAAATGTGGCTTGCTGCAAGGTTTTACATGGTACATAAGACAAGATCTTATGACCAATGTTCATTCTAATCCCTCCCATAATCATTCCAAATCCTAATTCACAAAATTACTTTAAAAAAAGGAAAGGAAATCTAACTAAAATCTGCAAGACATAGATTAGCTAAACATACCATACATCCTAAGCATGTATTAGACTTAGCACCCCACACATGGGTTACCAAGTCCACCTGGCCTATTTTGGATCATGCTTAGGGGTATAAGCAACCTGCACAACAAAAGCAGTTATATTTTTTTATTATAGTGCCCCTTAAACACAATCCCCTACAAAGATAATGATTAGTTTAAGTTCATCCTTCCATTTGGTCTATGCTTATACACCCTAATATCTAGACTAAAATATCATTCACAAATAATAAGTAAACATCAAACCATGCACCGCCCTAACATAGGACTAGAAGTGGTGACTTAGCCTAATGCGTGTGCCATTTAAAGTTTGTGTGGTATGTCTTAACTAAGCTTTAAGGTTAGATATTTTTAAGTATAAAAGGTTCAACTTAGAGGGTGGTTTCATTTAAGTGGTTTAGTTGGTTTAGTTAAGTTTAATTTCATGATTTGATTCAGTTTGAATGAGCCTACACTTAATTACTAAGTGTTGTAAAGAGAGGTAAAGAGAAGAGAACTTCTGTTTCCTCAATATCTTAAGTAATTTCTAAGGTAGATTCATTAATGAATTTTTGTTTAATGAATGCTTTATTATGTGTTTTAATTATTCCTAAGTTTAGAGCAACTCTAAACAAACCTATTCAAAGAGAAAGGAATTTTAAGATTAAGTAAAGTGAATTACTATCACGAAATACACAACCCTTTATTTCTTTCTCAACATGTATAACATGCATATGGATGGACCCTAAGCTTATCATGTATTTAACACACTTTAATGATGAATGCTAAGAGAGGTTGCTTATGAAAATTTGGGATGTTTCATGTATGCATGATTTTGTTAAGTAGAAGTGAGTGATTCTTTTATCCATTTTCATATGCACATTTATAAGTATAAAAGACATAAGTGAGTACAGCGCCATTGTTAACACCAGGGGTGTAAGGTAAAAAGCCTACTTGGGGCTATTAAAGCCTCACAACCTCAGGATGTCCGAAAATATCACTTTTCTTAAATACATGTGCATATAAAAAGAAATGCATGGAAAGAGAATCATGCAAAGGTTTATGTTTGTTTGCTTAATCTTGGTTGTTTAATTTATATGTATGATGTGGAATCTTCTTAAGTCATGACATAGGAGTGTATAGGAAGTGGATTTAAGCAAGTGTTATGTCCTTTTCAAATGGACCATACACTTTGCTAATCCTATACAAACCTATGTTAAGAAAAGAGGAGGGAATCACATAACACATTTTATGCTATTCACATGCAAGCTTATAAGTACCTATAAATAGCACACTTTTCATTTGTAATATTTGATTTCTAAGTTTTGAAAATAGTTTTGGATTTAGTAGTGATAATAGCCATTCATATTCTTACTTTAGCCAAAACATGCAATTTTGACATAAAGGAAACATTTCATTTTAATTTGATTTTTCAAAAGACATAGATGCATGATCTTCATATGACATACACATGTAGCATGGTAGGAAGGAAATAAAGTGATGAAATAATGTAAATTCATTCACCCTAATTAATTCCTAAAGACAATCCTATGAAATAAGATTATTTAAAGTGAATCAAAGTTGGTTTAAGGAAATTTTGATTTGGTTTTGAGTTTGATTTGAATTTGACGAATGTGAAAAGGGTTTGCTGGTCCTAACCCATCTCCCACATGTGTATGTTATTTTAGTTTAATTTTTAGAACCCTTACGTGAATTTTATGTTTTACTTAGGTTAAGGTGTTCATTAAGTTCATTAATTATCCCTTTCCTACACCACTTTAACATATTTAACCAAATTATTATGAGCCAATGTATGACATAAAACCACAAGGAATTTAAAATAGCAATGCACCTAAGAAAGAAAGGGGTCTAATGTATTTGGCTCACAATTAATGATTAATTAAGCTAAATGGTTTAATTTAAGTACTAACCTTTCTCACATATATGAGTTAGGTATGATTTTCTTAAGTTTACTTAGGTTATTGAACACCTAAGCATCTATCTAAGAAGGAATTGATTAAGTGATTAAGTTTCTAGATTAATTTTCAATTTTGAGTTTAGTTAATTAAGCTATTAAATGAAATGATCAAATCATTAATTAATTTGTAAATTAATTAAGTTTTCATTCAAGTAAAGTAGACTTAGGGGAAAAGATTTAGATAAGACATCCTAATCTCATTCCCTAAGTCTATCCACTATTCCAAGGTGATTAACAAAATTAATTAATGAATTTATCATCATTTAATAGGTTAATTAATCATTTAATTAATTAAGGGAGTGATTAGAGATGAATTGAGTAATTCCCCTAATTAAACCATTAATAAATTCCAAGAAAATTAGGAGAGGTAGAAGTCATCCCACTAAACTTACCTAAAAAGTTTGGAATTAATAAATGAAATAATTAAGGAGTAATTAACATAATTACATTCCTAATAAAACCAAAATTATGGAGAATTTATTGTCTAAAATCAATCAAACCTAATTTTAGATTATTTTTATTTGAATTATCTTTGCAATGCATTTTATTTTGTATTTTTCTAATTTTTCTACATTTAGTTATGTATTTTTGAAGTTTTAGTGATTAAAACTTAATTAAATAGCCTAATTATATAATTAATCCGAGTGGACACGACATGCCATGTGGCATGATGGATTCACTATTTAGGTAGTCACATCCAATGCCGTCAACTAATACGCGCTTTCCTCAACCTTCAATCAAAGATCGACAAATAATTAAGCTTCTGGGGATAAATCCATGGATCCTATGCAGAATAATCAGAACCGTCGTGGTGAAAATATTCTCGCCTTCATCTATCCTTTTTAAAGAGGATAAATGAAAACATGAATATTACGCCTGTTGGTTAGGACACATCGTAGATCCATAGATGTGCTTATTTAGGTGATTGAGTATGTAATCATGGAATAGTGTACTATCTCAGGAGATAGAAGTCACTACCCTTTTAATGGACCTAATCACCTCAATAAGGACTCCTAAGGATAATTCATGTACATTCTTCCCTACTTTACATGGATGAGTAAAATAGGATTTATTTTAAGTGTTAAGTTCTACATAAAGCCCCCCATAGTTACACACCCAAGGGACGGGATCCCTTAAGAATACTCTCGATTAAGATAAATGATCATTATTTTTAAATATTTTAATAGGAAAGGACTATCAATCTATTGGTTCATTTTTTTTGAAGATCAAATGGGATTGACCAAAGTGAGAGAGAGAGAGAGAGAGAGAGAGAGAGAGTTATTATCGAAGCTAAAAGAAAGATAAGTAGGAGATGTCCACGATGCTAGGAAACCTAGCGAGCATCTCAAACTATCCTACGGTTGGGCTTTACATTTTTGAAATTGATTTAATTTATTTGAGTTTAATTTTTTATTAGAAATTTAGAACTTATGATTCCATAACACAAGATTATGGAAATGCTTGTGAGAATTTAAGCTTATGACCCATAAAGGGGAGAAGTAACCTCAGAACCTAAATCTAGGGAGCTTTGAAAAGGTCCGAAAGCATAAACTAAATCTAAGGCAAAAATGGGTAATTAGTTTTGCCTCCACAAAGAGGACAAACCACCCAACTGTGTGGACTTACAACCTCCTAGGGGTGACCGCCAACTAACTCCTTCTATGATTTTAAATGCATGTAGGCAAGTCTTATGCTTTATGCAGAATAGTTAGACTGTTATTTATTTAGAAAGAGACTAAGTCCTTAAACTCACTCCTAAAGAGACTAAATCATGTAAGGACATGCTTCAAATGACCTAAATCTAATGCAATTCAGATTTTATTTATTTTTATTTTTGGACAAATATTTTGGCTCAGGCTAATAGGATTCATATGCCTAATGCATGAGAAATAAATTTATTGGCCAAAATCTGCGAGAAGGGAGAAAGTGTGTTTCCACCATAGTTCTCAAAGGTCAAGCTAAGTTTCTCTGGCAAAGGTGGAAGCCCTCTAATCAAGAGTGAAACAAGATGCATTTGTGCATGATATTGTAAAAGAAATACTCATTGGGTTGCTAATTCTTTTATCTAATTTTAAAACTAAGATTTAGGTGAGGTTATGGATTCTTTATGTTTAGTTTTGAATTGTTAGATTTGGTAAAAGATTTATTTTCTCCTAAGAGCCTAATCCACATCCAGGCCATATATAAAGCTAGGAAAAAACTAAGAAAAAGATGCCACTTAATTCACAAGCTAAACAAATCATCAATCAATTTATAAAGCAAATTACAAAAAGAATAAAAGGCCGTTGTGGTCGGGCACCATTGCACAAACCTGAAAATAAATTGGGTAGCCGAGCTCTACCCTTATACAACCAAGATTACAAATGAATTAAATTACAATTATGCAAGGAATTCATTATTATGGGGGTCTTAAAGTTTCATTTCTTCATTCTTCTTTTCTTCTTTCTTCTTTGGTTCCTTCTTTTCGATGGTTGGAAGGTGAATGCTCCAAGACTTCACATGGTACATAAGATAGAATCTTATGACCAATGCTCATCTAATCCCTATAACAATCATTCCAAAATCCTAATTGCACAAATTTGCATGAAAAGTAAAAGAATGGAAATCTAACTAACACTTGCAAAATAGAGATTAGCTAAAATAAATCACATAAATCCTAATCATGTATATTGGACTTATCACCCCACACATGGGTGACTAAGTCCACCTGGCCTATTGGATTATGCTTAGGGGTATAAGCACCTGCAAGCAAAAGCATTTATATTTTTATTTATTATAGTGCCCCTTAAGCATAATTCCCTACAGAAAATAATGATTAGACTAAGATCAACCTACCATTCATTCTATGGGCATGCATCCTAACATCCAGTCTAAAATATATATCCAAAAATAAAAGCAAGATTCAAACCATGCACTTCCCTAACCTAAAGCTAGAAGTGGTGACTTAGCCTAGTGTGTGTGCTTTAAAGGTTTGTGTGGTATGCTTAGCTATGGCTTTAAGTTAGAATTTTCTAAGTGTGAAACATGTTCAACTTAGAGGAGGATTTCATTTAAGTGATTTAGTTGATTTGGGTTGATTTTATTTCATGTTTTGATTTGGTTCAAGTGAATCCTACAATTAATTACTAAGTATGAAGAGAGAGAAAGAGAAGAGAACTTCTCTTTTCTTCCCTTACCTAAGTAATTTCTAAAGTGGATTCATGTTTTAGTTTTATTTAGTGAATGTTTTGATTAAGTGTTTTAATTAATCCTAAGTTTAGATGAACTCTAAACAAACCTATTCAAAAGAAAGGCATTTTAAGATTAAATAAAATGAACCAAATTCACAAACATGCATCACTTCATTTCTTTCCCAACATATATAACATGCATATGAATGAGTCCTAAGCTTATCTATACATACAAATGAGAATATTTAACACACTTTATGATGCATGCTATGTAATTCATATAAGGACATTTGGAAGTTTATGATGCATGATTTTCATTAAGTAGAAAAGTGTTTCTTATCCAATTTTACATGCATACATGAAAGTAAGAAAGGAGTAAGTGAGTAAAGTGCTATTGCTAACCAGAGGGGCTACTTAAAGTCCCATAACCTCAGGGTTATCCAGACTAATATATCACTTTCCTTAAATACAAACATGTGTACAAAAGAAATGAAATGGAAAAGAAGGAATGCAAAAAATTGTATTAGTTGATTCATTTTGTTTATTCAATTTATATGTGCAAGCATAGGTAACCTTCTTAAGCGATATCATAGGAATGAATAAGATGTAGAATTAGGCAAGTGCTAGGTTCTTTTCAAATGAACCATACATCTTACCAACTTCTATTCAAAACTATGCTAAAATAATTAAGTAGGGAAACTTATGATAAGCACATCCTTATGTTTTCTTCACATGCAAGCTCATAATTAAAATTTAATTAACACACTTTTAGTTTTAGGCATTTGATTTATATGTTTTGAAAGTAATTTGAATTTAGTAGTGATAATAGCCACTCATATTATTACTTTAACCACCATAAATTTTTTACATAAAGTAAACAATTTCATTTTGAATTTGATTTTGAAAAATATGGATGCATGAAATCATATGACATACACATTTAACATGTTGGGGAAAGAACTAAAGCAATGAAAGCATGTAAATACATTCAATTTAATTAAATCCTAAAGACAATCTTATGAATTAAGAAAGCTTAAAGTAAACCAAAGTTCATTTAAGATGATTTTTGTTTGATTGTACTTGTATATGGACTTATTATTGAAATATAAATCTATTTGCAAAGTGGTTTGAAGCCAAATGGGTTTTGATTCATCTGACAATTTCATATTCAAAGGAAGAATATGAATGGACTTAGGGTTTGATTTTTGACTTGGAATTTGGTTTGGTGATTGAAGTTTGTATTTATATATGGATTCATGATTGTAGGGTTGATTGAATCATGAAGAGAAATCAAGAGTTTAGCTTGATTTGAAGTTGACTTGGCTTGAAAGGCTTAGGTTGGATTTTGAGTGGATTTGAGTTTAATTTTTGGAATTGGTTTTGATTGTTTGAATTTATATTTCATTTAAATATGTGAATATAAATGAGAACATAAATGGATCATGAGAAAATTTCAAGGATTTGAAGTGAGTTGATCATGATCTAGGCTAAGTCCATTAAAAGGAAATTTTAAAGGACTTAGGAAAATTTGGTGTAGGGATTTGAATTTAGAGTTTAGATTTGATTGATTTATATTTATACTTCATTTATATATATGAATATAAATGAGAATATATATGAGTTATGAGAAAATCTCATGAGTTTGAATTGATTTAGATTTGATTTTGGCTAAGTTCATGAAGGAAAACTTAAAGGACTTAGAAAAAATTTATGAATTGATTTTGAAGTTTGAGTTTAGTTTGATTGGTTTGACTGTATATTTTATTTATATATGTGATTATGAGAAAATATCATGAGTTTGAATTGGTTTGATCATGATTTAGACTAAGTCCTTAAGAGGAGATTAAGGACTTAGAAAGATTTGAATATAGGAATTTCATTCATGGATTTCAATCACATGGAGTTGATTGGAGTTTGGAGAAAATCAAATTAGATTAATTTGGAGTTTGACTTGAAGGAAGGTGAGGAATGGTTCAAGCTAAGGGTAGGCAAATTTTCCTAACACCCCTAAGGCATGACCTATTCCTATGGTTAACTCTTATAAGTCTCTAGAGTGTCCACCTAATCACTAGATGTGTCTTAAGACTAAGGAACTCTTAAAGTATAAGAGAAGTCCTATATCTAAGATGGAGGGGTTGAGAGATCAAAGTAAAAATGAGATCAATAAAGGGCACCCAATAGGTGGGTGACTGACAAAGATCACCGCACATATTAGTGTTGGCAAAATGATCAACAACATCGAGAAATCACAAGCACTAACAGAAACAATCTATCCCTAACCCAAGGTGTAGAAAGAATCTTGAGCTTAGTGAAATGTGGCTCTACTTATGTCCAAGTCATAAGAGAGAGGGAAGAATCCATGAAGAGATAGAGTGTGAACCTTCCACTAGGGAAGTAGGTTCAAGTCATCTACAAGGGATGAGAGGTTTGATTTGATTTGAGTCTCACTGAGGAGAAATTTCCACTGGGGAAGAGGGTTGAATTTGTTTCAAATTTGTTAGGTTTGGATTTTAAGATGAATCCCTATTTCATGGATGGACCGCATTGGGAGCCATGGAGGCCAAGAACTAACTTAAATTTACTAATCCAAAGGGGTAGTCTACTAAACACGTAGTAGACAAGCCAAAAAGGGATGCCTTCGATGCGAAGCTATACTAGAAAGCAAGCATAGTAGACTTACATCCTCCAAAGTAGAGATCAGTTGCTGGGGTAACCTATAAGCAAGACAATAGATTGAATCCAACCTAGGGCTGACTATTGAGTGAATACCGCTGGGGGACTCAGATCAACTCAAAGATAGTGAGGGTTACTTTTATTTTTTAGATTTATTTATTTTGATGGATTCCATCAATTTATGATGGATCACACTAAGAAGGAGCTCATATCAGCCTAGACCTATCTCAGATTTACTGAATCAAAGGGAGTAGCTTCCATGGGAGAATTATCCAACGAAAGGAGTGCCTTTCAGTTTACAATGATCAATTGAAGGGAAGAAAGCTTGAGGACTCATATCTTCCACTACAAAAGACCACGGATGTTTTGGGAATAAATCAAACCCGACCTAGGGTCGCTGTCAATCGACAATCATGCTAGAATGAAAGCGTCATAGTCTTACATCTTTCAAAGCGGTATGACTGTTGGGGTAACCTTCTTGAAAAAAAATAGATTGAATCTGACCTAAGGGTGACTACAGAGTGAGTACTAGCCGAGGATTTATCTCAACTCAGGTAGTCAGGCAATTCCTATAGGGAGTTCTGCTGACACTACCCTAAAGATAGGATTCCTGATTGAGAAAAGAGGCCCTTTGGGAGCTTGCATTCCTGATTCACAAGCGAATATATTTTGTTTATTTTATCATGGACCTTGTTAGTTTGTGGGAGATCAAACTAAGAAGTAGCTTATATCATCTTAGACCTATCTCAGATTTACTGAACCAAGGGAGAATCTGTACATCTGCTAAACAAATTCTCTAACCACAGGGGTGGCTACTAGGAAAGGGGAACTGTCCAATCCAAAAGTAACCTAGGTAGTGTCTAAATGGGGTCATAAAGGATGTGATCCAAACAGAGTGCCCATAGGGGATGCGGCCGCTAAGGGATTAATTCAAAACCCTGGAGAAGATGACATGGCTTGTCATATATCCAATAGGTTTCGGTGTCTAACTCAAGGAGAAATGTGGACTCATATCTACCAAGAGTGGTGTATCCATCGGGTGAGTCACTATCAGCATAGCGAACATCAACCAACCTAAGGTGCCCTTCGGTTTGGAATAATCAACCTAGGAAGAAAGCTCGGGGACTCATATCCTCATATAGTGGAACTGATTGTCGGGATAGTCTGTCTTCGGCTCGACGGGTGCTATCTGACTTAGAGCTACTATTGAGTGAATGCCACTAGGGGACTTGCATCAACTCAAAAGTAGTCAAGAGGAATGGAGCCTCTAGGGGACTTATCCTAAATGTAAATATACTTGACCTAGTTAGTGCATGATGGCTAGTTCAAGAAGAAAGCACGGGGACTCACATCTTCTTAAGCAAAGTCAACATGAGGTAGCTCATTGGCTAGGTAGTAAAGTTTACCATACTAACAAGACACTCATTGGTTTATAATGATCAAGTTAAGAAGAAAGCACGGGGACTCACATCCTCCAATAAGTGATCACTGGGATGACAGGCAAGCAGGTAGCATGTAGACCTGACCTAGAGTAGCTAATGAGTGGGTGCCACAAGGGGCTTGCTCCCACATCAAAATAGCTTAAGAGAAAAGATATGTGTTTGTTTTGTGCATGTGTTAAAAAGAATAGGATGCCTCTAGGGGACTCTTACACCTACCTAAATACATCACGGTGGATTCACAAGATAAGAAAACAATGCTTTGAAAGAAGAGAAGATTTGATGAATGGAATTTGATTTTTGTTATTTTAATTAATAATTATTTTCAAACATGATTTATTTCATGGGTAATATTTCTTTAAATAAAGCCCATTAATTGGATGCATCGGGTGTTCCCCTTTATTAATAAGGCGATAAGATCCTCCTTAAGTAGGCCTTCTATGACATGGGGCCTTCCCAAATGATTCAAACTTGCCTCCCATCTTTGATGGAACAATTGGTCTCGTTTGGACTAACACAAGTTCTCATACTCAGAAAGACCTAGGGTGGACCAGCTTGTTGTGAGCTTGAATCATTTTGGCTTTGTATAACTTGAGGTTTTGGCACGCCTGTAGGCGACTCTCCTCCAAACCTTTGAGCTCTTCTAACTACAACTTTGCATTCTGCTCTGTAGTGATCTTGTACCCAATGCTATCCTTAGTGATGGGAGTTGAACTTCTAAAGGTAGAATGGATTTAGACCCATAAAAAAATGGGGTAGAGTTGGAGTTGGTATGTGCGGTGAGCCCACAAGGCTTCAACCAACTACTCTTTCTTGCTTTATTGTCATCAAGAGTCTTCTTTCAATATCGATGAGAGTTTTAATGAATATACGCTAAGCCATTTGCTCTAGGGTAGTAGATGGTGGAGTATCTCTATCTATTTTTTGGCAAAGCTATTGATCTTCATGCTTTTGAATGTAGTACCATTATTGGATATAATTCATCGAGGCACCCCGAACCTATATATTATATGGTTCCTAAAAAACTAAAGCACATGCTGAGCTGTGACCTCTTTGAGTGGGATGGCCTCCTCCCACTTGAAAAAGTAGTCGATAGTAGCTTAGATGAACTGATGTCTCTTGGAAGAAGGAGGATCGATCGGACCCACAATGTCGGTACCCCAACACTCAAATGGCCATGAGGCCAATGTAGTGTGTAGAATGTTGGGTGGTTGGTGGAGGACCACACCATGTACCTGACACTGATGGCATCCTAGTTACATCCATGCAGTATGTAATCATGAAGGCCGATTATCTCTTGATCTTCATCTTCATCTTTTGATTGATGTGCTGCATGACTGGTGTACCTCTTATAATATCATGGGATTTGTCTGTCTAAACATGTAACCACATTTGGTCAAAGGGATACAGGTGCCATCAACAAAAGCATACGAGAGAGCTTTCTATTTCACCTGATGGGCTTGTGACTTTTCTTGAGGTAGTTTGTTGGTGTTCAAGTAATCTATGAATGGTTGCCTCCAATCTAGCTCCTTGTCTATTTTGGCAATGACAACCTCCCCTTTAAGAGAAAGTCTCTCGATGAGTTCAACATCAATAAGGGATAAGACTTATATATTTTTTACCCTTATTGAAATGGACTCATCTTCCAGACATGCCAATTCTTTGGAAATTTTGGCCAATGCATTTGCTACTGCGTTCTCTGCTTGGGGAACCTTATAGATGGTGGCTTTAGGAATTTGGGCCAACGACTATATGGTATACTCATAGTAATGATGAAGCTTGGGTTTGAGAACCTGTAGGACCCAATCGGTTGATGACGCGAGAATCCCAAAGATGTTGATGCTCTTGACATTGATAGTGATGGCTAACTCCAGACCAATCAAAGCCTCATACTTAGCTTCATTGTTGGTGTAGGGTTGGAAAGATAGTATGAGAATCTCATCACATCATGAGTTTGGAGTTAGAAGAACTATTCCTATCCCCCTTTCACGGAGAATAGATTGTGGTGCTTCCCTTTAAGAAAAGAAGGCACCATCAAAATACATCTCCCATTGGTGTTGTGGCCTCCCTAAGTTCATGATTTGTTCATCAGGGAGATCATCACTAAGTGAAGAATTAGCAGGAAGTGGTTGTCCTGCTAAGAAATTACCTAGTGCCTATCCTTTTACCACGGAGGGGTGCAAATGTGATATCAAACTGCTAGAGAATCATGGACCAATGTGCCAAACTTCCAAATAGGATTAGCCGTGTCATGAGATACTATAGTGGATTTGTTCTAGAGATCAAGTTCACCTTATGAGAAAGCATATAATGACGTAGCTTTTGGGAACCAAATATCAAAGCTAGGCAATATTTCTCAATAGGTGGATAGTTTTCTTCAGCAGGGATGATGATAAGGTAGTGAGAGCTTCTCCTTCATCATTGGTTTGGCCAGAGCGAGAGAGTCATCCAATGCGTGTAGAGGATGAGTGGCTGCAGATAGGGGAGCTAGAACTGGCGCTTCACCAAATCTTGCTTGATAGTCTTGAAGGCATCGACACTTGTCATCCAGAACTTGGTCCTTTTGACAAGTGCTAAAATGGCTCATCTCCCGATAGGTTGGAGAGCATCTTAGATACCACCATCCTTGAAAGGATCTGAGTTGAGTTAAACTCTTAGGTGACATTTCTAAGATAGCTTTAATATTTTTAGGATCTATTTCTATTTCTTAGTGTTGAACAACAAACCCAAGGAATTTTTTAAGCTACTCGAATGCACTTGAGATTCATTTTGAGGTTATATTATCTTAACCGTTCAAAACTACTCTCAAGTCAAAGAGGTGGTCTTCTTTTGCTCTTGACTACTAGATCATCAAGATAGCACTCAACATGATGGATGAGTTCATTGAAGATCTTAGTCATGGCATTGGTATGTAGCACCAACATTTTAAAGGCGAAAGGCATGACCCTATAATAGAAGATTTGATGGGTTCAAAAGTAGTATTTCTTTCATCTTGAGACATCTTGATTTGGTTATAGCAGATGACCCATCCATGAAAGAAAACGCATGAGATGAGGCAATGTCCACCATTAATCTAATATAGGAAGAAACTCATCCTTAGGACATGTCTTATTTAAGTCCCTAAAATCAACACATATGCAAATTTGGCCATTTTCTTGTTAATTGGGATTACACTCGCTAACTAGGTAGGATATTTTTCTTTCCTGATGAAACCCGCATCGATCAATTTCTTGACTTTAGAAATGACCTATTGTTCAATTTCTAATCGCATGCATCTAGGAGCTTGCTTAATAAGGGTAGTGTTAGGATCTATTGCTAGCTTATGAATTATTATTGTAGGAGATAATCCGGGAAACTCTTCATAACTCCATGCAAAGCAGTCTTTAAACTCAGTCAATAGCCTAACTAAGTCATTGGTTTCATCTTCATTCAACAATGAACTTATGCGTAATGGATTTTCTTATCCCAAGTTGATTTCTTTAAGTTCATTATTGAATGAATCTCCTCTTCAAATTATGGCGTGCCTCTTTGATTTGAGATCATCGGATCATCGAGGTTTCTAAACACACATTCTCATAAGAGTTGGGGTTGTGTGAGAAGAACCTATCAGACTCTAAATGATTGGTAACAACAAGTAATAATCATCATCGTGGACCCACTATGTCAATCTAGTCACGCTCTTGATTGTGCTTCCCACGTATTATTTCCATGGCTTTTCAGTAATACTGCTTGGACCATGTATAAGGAACTAAACCTTTCTGCATAAGATTATGAATACAAGGTGAGTAAAAGTCAAATGGAAATTTCATTAATTCTTTAAATGAATCCTCCTCAAGTTCTACATCAACTTCAGGACTTGAGGATGATGATCCAAAAAAGAACTTCTTCTGCTTCATGTCACTGGATGACTTAGGGACTTCCTTAACTACCAACCTTCAACTTTTTGAGATGCAAGTGAGGTTAGAGCTAAGGTTCCCAATTGCTGCCTAATAGTTTCACATAAACTAGATTCAAATACTTTGCTTTGTCTGGAGGCCTGGTCTTCGTCTCTGTCTGGATTGAAAGTCACCTCCAATGGAACTCACTGAGAGGGGTTGGATGGTATACTAATCACATTAGACTCATCCTTCGAGTTGGATTCCAAGTCTATGTGAATAGTAGGGGTACTCCTATGAACTGGAACATGACCTCTATTGTTGATGGCACTAGGGTCTTCCACCTCTAGAAGCCTCTGTTCTACCTCGCCTCTGGTGGAGGTTGAGCCATTCTACCCACATGTCGATATGATGGAATGAACTGTGGGTGGAATGTGATATGCTGATCTATTTCCTCTTCAATTCCCCTTTTTTTTTCACTTGGGCTTTCATTTTTCTTTTCATTTTCTTTTATCTTTTCTTTTGCTTCATTTTCTTTTTCTTTTGATTTTGAGTTTGAATTTTGTCCAAGTTCATGAGAAAGGGTGTTTTGAGGAAGATAGTAGGTCATCCTCATAAATCTCAACCTCTAATGAAAATGGCTTTTCATCTCCATTGACATATTCAATCCCATCTTTTGAACTTGATGCATTGATGGAGGGAGGATGGAATGATCTTGTTCTGATGTATCCAAGGCCTACCAAGCAAAGTAGTGAATGAAGTATTTGAATCAATGATGTAAAACTTGGCTTGTCTTTGTCACTATCTCCAAAGGTAACACTATAGAACCTAAAGCCTCGCCTTGATCATTGAATCCTCTCAACATCATTCGGTCTCCTGGAAGTGTGGAGATGTCAATCCTCAAATAGCAAGGGTCTTTAGACTCATAATGTCCACCGATGCACCTGAATCCATGAGAAATCTGGCAAGTCTGAACATGTCCATGTCGATTGTGATGTAGAGGGGTTGTGCTCCAAGTCCCCTAGAAGAAGGTCTTCATCTAAGGTGATCCCTTGAGCTTCTTTTTGTATAATGTGCTTCCTCATAGTGGTCGGTGATAAGCATATTTTTAGGATCAAGGAGGGCCTTGATTATTGACTCCCTCATCTCTTTGGATAAGACAAGGGCATCATATATGCTTAGCTTAGATGACAACTTTATTAGATGAGAAAGGATGTTGTAGTCCACCTTGGGTTGGTCCTCTACAAGCATATCCAAAGGTAGAGCATCCTATGGAAGGGCTTCTCGATCTTCTGTACCAATGACTTGTTTCCCTCTATCTTGAGGTGCCACCCTAGGAGGTAGAACCTTGCCACTATGGAGGTTGACTTCGGTGATCTCTTGTGGCAGGGTAATGGAAGGTTTTACATACGCTTAGGCTCACCCTATGGGACCCTCAAATCGGATGATTCCAAGTCTATCTCAAGAGGTGAACCCATAGTATTCAAAGTAGAAAATCACTCAATAGATGATCATTATTATTATTTTGACTTGAAGAGTTATCATTAGGAATAGAAGATAACCCATCAGAAGTGACACATATGTAATTCAAACTAGCTTTATTCTTCAATTTCTTGGAATTATTTGGAGGTACAAAGTAGAAATCAAGTAAAGTGAGTGGGGTAAGAGATTTGATGCCCTTATCTACCGATACAAGAGTTCTACTAGTATAAGAAGTAGAGCTAGCTGAAATGGAAGAAGTCAAGTGTGAAAGATGGTAGAGGCAGGTCTGGGTGCTAATGGGATATCAGGGATGACATGTGTTGCTCTATTGTTGCTGAGCTCCCCCAGAGTTGGCAACTTGCAAACCTTCCTTAGTGTTGGAGGTTTGAGCTAACTCAGGCACCTGCAAGGAAAGTTTCTTGATCTTCTAGATGATCTTCTTAGAGGTTTTGGATAAAGAAATATCCCAACCTTCTTTGGTTTTGGTAGGATCACATGTATCCCTAAGGATTACCCTAATGGAACTGGATGGTTGTTCCACAAGGTATTCTTTTAGGATAACTACAGTACCAATCTTGAAACTATGTTCAAGCCAATCCTTGAATGTGAAGTAATCCTCCAAAACATGGCCTAGCATATGGTGATAAGGGCAAAAATTTGGATCATGACTTTTTCCTACTTCCTTGGTGTCCTAGGCTTGGGTAGCTAAATATTAGGCTTCTTTAAGAGATTCTTAAAGATTTGCCTGATTACCTCCCTCTTAAAAGAATAAGGTTTGTTTAACTTATCTAAAAGAGTAGGTGGACCATAAATGGCGGCGGGTATGTACCATTCTTGTTGGTGTATGGTGAGGCGTGTGTGAGCATGGAGCTCTTGTGGAGTGGGTAGGCTGCCTGGGTGGTGGGCTAGGTGGTCTCTGACTAATCTCTAGTCTTCCCTCTCTAATTGTTGCTCACGGCTTCTTCTCATAGACCTTTTTTGTGGATTCTACTTAGGCAACTGATCTTGAAAAGGCAACTATTTGGCCTCTCCTTGTAGACTAGTCACCTTGTTGATTAACTTCTCAAATGTCTTGATAGTGAAGCCCTTAAGCATGAAGGTGATCGGGCCATGGATATTCTTCAAAAGAATCTAAATGGCATCTTGCAGATATATGGTTCACATACTCAGTTACCATCTAGAATATAATCAACAAGGGACTCACCGTGTTTTATTGTGCTACAACGAGATCACCTACAATAACCCTTTCTTTGAGCTCCAAATAAACCTCTTGATGAAGAGTTGCTCTAACTCAAAAATATCTTTATTGAACCGTTGGGCATACCTCAAAAAGCAATACTTAAATACTAACAAAAAAGTGGAAAAGTAAAGCATCACGCCACCGTTGCAATACCTGTGCTATGTGTTGCCTTAGGTTTCCACGCCATCAAAGCTTTTGAAGGTGGCATGAAACCCTTGGGATATTGGATAGCATCAAATTCCTCAGGTAGGTCTACCCTTTGGAACCGATGATCCTCCCGGGCTTGAGCCAACGCTTCCTTCACTTTTGCTCAACCATGGATTTTTATGCTTTTTCTTGTATGGAGGTACTTTCCACTACCTTCCTATACATGCTAGTGCTACCTTGCTCAGGTAAAGTCTTGGTAGGTCCAAGACATGCACTAACTTTGCCTGTCTATAGTAGGATGAACTAATGGAGCTTATTTCTGAAGCATTGAAACTACTGCTGACAAGTCCTCTAACTATCATGCCATCCTATCTATCTGCTCATCCTTCTGTCTCAATTGATGTCAGAGGTGTTGGGCCTGATTGTGTAGTGTCTTCCTCATTAACCTCATCACCTTCCATAGCTTACTACTCCTTGAGAAGAGATCATCTAGTATCAACCATGCAGATTCCAACTAAGTCTCCCAACAAGTCATCTTCATTGGGATTTAAGCTGACTTTCTCTTCATCTGACCAATCATACCCCAAGATCTCCTTCTTTTCCATGAAATAATATGCCACTATCTCATCTAAAGAATGATCAATCGGCGGTACAAATAATCTGGCGGTGTGATCACTATCATGCTTGAGAGGCCGGACCTCACTGTGGAGAGTCAATCCTATGTGGATTATACTCACTAGATGAGTGACACTCCTGACTGCCACTAGCTATGAGAGGGGTGACATCCCTAGGAGTTTCACTATCCTTGGTGTAGCTGGACTATCATTTACCAACTCTGAAATAGCTATCACCATCTTCGTCTGAGCGGTGGTGAAGGATGACCATGATGGGTTGCCACTCCCCCACCACTATTGGGTAGAAGGTTGAGGGAGCTTAGCCTTTCCATAATAGGTGGTGTAAATGGGGTAGGATCCCTTGGCCATAGCTGGATCACCAACGGGGTGTGCTTCTCCCAGATATGGCCTTCATGGCCTTTGATGGAACTAGAGATGTTGCTGAACTAGCGATGGCGGACAAGGGGTAGAGTGGTGTGGTGGAGACACCACGACTCTCTATGCATAGGTGCTATCCTCCTTTGGTGAGTGGTGTTAGTAAGTAAGATGATGTCGATATGGTTGTCGCAGGTAGCACATCAAGCTAGAAAATCAACAAGTGCGGAAGTTGACGACTGGCGACTGAACCTCCGCCTCTCCCTACTAGTAATGTTGAGCTGTATGGGCCTCTCGGGCCCTCTCCTAGTGGATATGATTCCCCACACTATGGGGGATGATGGATCTAAAATCAAATTGAGCTCACTCACATGTAGCTCACTACTGAAGATTGATAGGAGGCCGGCAAATGACCTCCCTCCCAGCTGGCGGCTAATGCACACCACGGTGAGGTGATGAATCTCTAACATCCTCTACCCAGAGAGGATGAACTGTTTCATAAATGGTGAAGTAATGGGAACTCCTCAGTGAATGGGCTATCTCACAATCTAGTGTGGT
This sequence comes from Cymbidium sinense, assembly GCA_021442155.1. NCBI lineage: Eukaryota > Viridiplantae > Streptophyta > Magnoliopsida > Asparagales > Orchidaceae > Cymbidium > Cymbidium sinense. The sequence goes on along the minus strand of CM038220.1, from coordinate 129,784,934 downwards.
ACCTCTTGATCATGCGGTTCTTGTTCCTATGTCTTGGTAGGATGGGAGGAGTGAGAGCTGGGATACTCAAAGTGGGGAGGCAAGCCTCGAGAGAGCCTTACCCTTAGAGTGCAGATGAGAGGGTGCTAGCCCTCACGGGCACATGAGAAACCAGGGGCACATTGGGGCTAGTACTTTGACGCCACGCTGTGGGGCGCCACTACTTTCCTCTTCAATGAGGAGATGTCGATAGAGGGTAGATCAATCGATGATGGCCTCTGCGGTCCTGTGTCTACGTCATGAGGGAGTGCCCTCACATGTAATCTCACTCCCTCAAATCCCAAAGTGGATAAGATGTGTATGATCGGTCGGGGAAGTTGGCTTGGTCCAAGCCAAATCCATACCATGAGGGAAAGTGAAAACAAACTTGTGAACGCCATTTTAACTATAAACTGAATTGAACTATAGCGTACTATAAGCTGACTTGCAATAGAAATGAGCTGGATTAGATTTTATCTTTGTAGATTTTTGAATTTGAATTTGAAAATTTGAACCCACATCTTGGAAGTGTTAAGTGGGGTTCAAATGGATTTGAGAAGATTTAGAAATTTGATTGAAAGAGGAATTTTTGAATATGAATCCAACTTCAACAAATTTGGGTATGTTGAAAAGTGGATTTAAATATTTTTTTAGAAGGATGCTTCCATAGGTTCATGTTTGTTTGAATTTTTGATTTTGATTTGAGGACCCTTTCCTTTAATAAATTTGGGTATGATAAAGTAAGGGTCAATTGATTTTGTTTTTGATTTGGTGATTTTGGAATTTCACTTACATAGCAAATTTGGGTATGCTAAGTGAAGTGTTTGAAAATAATTGTTTCTTTTTTATGAATTTTTATTTTGATTTTGGAAATTGGAATTCCTACTTAGCAAATTTGGGTATGCTAAGTGAAGAATCCAAGTGTGTTTTGTTTGATTTTTAAAAATAGGATTCTTAGCAAATTTAAGTATGCTACAAAAATCCTAAGTGTTCAATTTGTTTATTTTGATTTTTTGAAAAAGTAAGATCCTTAGCAAATTTAGGTATGCTAAGAAAATCCTAATGTGCTTTATTTTTTATTTGTTTGAAAGTGAGACTTTACTTTAGCAAATATGGTATGCTAAGATGAAGTCCCACTTAGTTTTTATGAAGAAATTTCACTTAGCAAATTTGAGTATGCTAAATGAAATTCCATAAGATGTGTTCAAAATTTTTGATTTGGTTTGGTTTTGAAAATGGAAACATTTCCTTAGCAAATTTGGTATGCTAAGGAATAAAGTTTCAAAAGTGCTTGAAGATTTTTGGCTTTGGAGACTTCACTTAGCAAAATTGAGTATGCTAAATGAAGTTCCCAAAAAATGTATTTGAAAATTTTGATTTTGAATTTGGAGACTTCACTTAACAAATTTAAGTATGCTTGGTGAAGTTCCAAAATGTGTTTGAAAATGTTTGATTTTGGATTTGGAAACTTCATATAGCAAATTTGGGTATGCTAAATGAATCCAAAATGTGTTTTGAAAATTTTTGATTTTGGATTTAGAGACTTCACTTAGCAAATTTTGGTATGCTAAATGAAGTTCCAAAAATGTGTTTGGAAAATTTTTGATTTTAGAATTTGGAGACTTCACTTAGAAAATTTGAGTATGCTAAATGAAGTTCCAAATGTGTTTCAATTTTGAAAATATGATTGTTAAGTTTAATTTTTTAAAGAGACTTCCATTCAACAAATTTGGGTATGTAGGAATGGAGGTCAATCTTATTTTTGAAATATAAGAATTTTGTTTTATGTGTGATTATTGATTTTTGAAAGAAGGAATTCCAACTTAATCATGAGTGAGATATGTTTAAGTGGGATTTCCAAATGATGTTATTTTTGTTTAGGAATGAAATCTTCATTCAATAAATTTGGGTATATTGAATGAAAGTGTTCATATGTGCTTTTGAAAAATTTAATTTTATTTGAAAATGAAACTTTCATTCAATAGGTGTGAGTGTATTGAATGGAAAGGTTCATGTGTGCTTTTTGAAAATTTTTATTTTTTTGATTTTGATTTTGACTTTTTGAAAGGTAAATGTTCATTTTATTTTGAAAATGAAATCTTTATCAAAGTGAATTGAAAGAAGATGTTCATTTGTGCTTTTGGAAAAATTTAATTTTTGTTTGAAAATGAAACTTCCATTCAATATCGAATGGAAAGGTTCATGTGTGCATTTTGAAAATTTTATTTTTGATTTTGACCTTTTGAAAAGGTGATTGTTTATTTTATTTTGAAAATGAAATCTTCATCAAAGTGAATTGAAAGAAAGATGTTCATTTGTGCTTTTGAAAAAAAAAATAATTTTTGTTCGAAAATGAAACTTCCATTGAATATTGAATAGAAACATTCATGTGTATTTTTTGAAAATTTTATTTTTGATTTTGACCTTTTGAAAATATGACTGTTCATTTTATTTTGAAAATGAAATCTTCCAAAATGATTTGAAAAAAGATGTTTATTTGTGCTTTTGGAAAAATTTGTTAGTTTTATTTTTGAAAATTCCTACATGTAATAATTATGAGAATTATTAAATGAGGGTGATTAAAATTTTTGTGGAAAATATTTTATTATGTGCATTTTTGAAAGAGTGCATTTTTTGAAAAGCAAAGTTCTTATGGAAAATGTATTTTGTTTTTATTATTTTGGAATGAACCTTTCCTTGACATAAAAATCATAAGGAGGAAGTCTTTAAATGTTTTCTTTTTATTTAGATCATTTTATTTTTACCCATTGGAGAACCCAACGAGGGTTTTAAGACCAACACGGAGTGAGATCCTAAAACCTAAAGATGTCAATTAACTCAACTTAAGGATGAAATAAGCTAAGTGTCAATGGAAAGAAAGATAGTCTCGAATTCATACCAAAGTACATACCCACTATTGATACTCAAAGATAATGATCATTTACCAAAGATGGAGAGAGGAACTATCCCGAATTCAAAAAAAAAATGGTGAAAATATTCCCTTCATCTATCATTTTGAAGAGGATAAATGAAAACATAAATATTATGCTTGTTGGTTGACAGTGATCCCAGATGCTTATTAATGATCGGTACATCATCAAAGTGTACTATCTCGAGATAGAAGTCACTACCTTAATGTCCTCAATAAGGACTCCCAGGATAATGGGTCTACATATGTACCAATGATTCTTCCCCTACTTTACATGAAAGAGTAAAGCAGGGTTTATTTTAAACCAGGTTCATTAAGTTCCCTACAGGGGCAAGCCCCATAGTTAATTACATCGTAAGGGACATGATCTCTTAGGAATACTCTCGATTAAGGTAAATGATCATTATCTTCAAAGATTTCAATAGGAAAGGACTATCAATCGATTGGTTCATTTTGTTTTTTTTGAAGATCAAATGGGATTGATCAAAGAGAGGGAGTTATTATTGAATTTAAAAGAAAGATAAGTAGGAGATGTCCACGATGCTAGGAAACCTAGCGAGCATCTCAAACTATCCTATAGTTGGGCATTACATTTTTGAAATTGATTTAATTTATTTGAGTTGAATTTTTAATTAGAAATTTTGGACTTATGATTTTATAACACAAGATTATGAAAATGCCTAAGAGGTGAGGATTTAAGCTTATGGCCCATAAATGGGAGAAGCAACCTCAGAACCTAAATCTAGGGAGCTTTGGTGAGGGCCAAAAGCACAACTAAATCTAAGGCAAAAAATGGATAATTGGTTTTACCTCCATAGAGAGGACAAACCACATTTATTGGACTTCAGGTGGCCACCAACTCCTCCTATAATTTTAAATACATGTAGGCAAGATGCTTTATGCAAGATAGTTGCTATTATTTTTTTTAGAAAGAGACTAAGTCCTTAAACTCACTCCCTAAAGAGACTAGATCATGTAAGGACATGCTTCAATAAATCTAATGCAATTTAGATTTTATTTTATTTTATTTTAGGACTAATTATTTTGAAGGATTCATATGTAATGCATGAGAAATAAAGTTATTGGCCAAAATCTGAGAAGGAGGAGGTGTGTTTCCACCATGGCTCAAGGTCAAGCCAAGTTTCTCAGGCAAAGGTGGAAGCCCTCCAATCAGAAGTGAAATAAGATGCATTTATGCATGATATTGTAAAATAAATACTCATCCAGTTAAGGGTTGCTAATTCTTTTATCTTGATTTTAAACCTAAGCTTTAGGTGAGGTTATGAATTCTTTATTTTTTGTTTTGAATTATTAGATTGGTAAAAGATTTATTTTCTCCTAAGATCCTAATCCACATCCAGGCCATATATAAAGCAAGAAAGAAATTAGGAAAAAGATGCCACTTAATGCATAAGCTGAACAAATCATCAATCAATTCATATAATCTAAAAAAAAAAAGATATTGTGGTACCACCGACAAATCAATAAATTGGGTAGCCGAGATCTACCCTTATACAACTGATTACAAATGAATTAAATTATAATTAAGCAAGGAATTCATTGTTATGGGGGTCTTTGAGTTGCATTTCTTCATTCTTCTTTTCTTCTTTTCTTCTTTCTTCTTCTTTTCTTTTTTCTTTTTTGGTTCCTTTTTTTGGATGGTTGGAAGGTGGATGCTCCAAGGCTTCACATGGTGCATAAGATAGGATCTTATGACCAATGGTCATCCTAATCCCCATAACAATCATTCCAAAATCCTAAATTAAATTTACATGAAAAGAATAGAAATCTAACAACAGTAGCTAAAACAAACCACACAAATCCCAAGCATGTATATTAGACTTATCACCCCACATATGGGTGACTAAGTCCACATGGCCTATTGGATTATGCTTAGGGTATAAGCACCTATAAGCAAAAGCATTTATATTTTTATTTATTACAGCGCCCCTTAAGCATAATCCCTTGCAGAAAATAATGGTTAGATTAAGATCGCCCTACCATTCATTCTACAAGCATACATCCTAACATCTAGTATAAAATATATATCACAAAATAAAAGCAAACATCAAACCAAGCACAACCCTAACCTAAATCTAGAAGTGGTGACTTAGTAATGTGTGTGCTTTAAAGGTTTGTGTGGTATGCTTAGCTATGGCTTTAAGTTAGAATTTTCTAAGTGTGAAACATGTTGAACTTAGAGGAGGATTCCATTTAAGTGATTTAGTTGATTTGGGTTAATTTTATTTCATATTTTGATTAGGTTCAAGTGAATCCTATTAATTACTAAGTTATGAGAGAGGAAGAGAACTTCTCTTTTCTTCCCTAACCTAAGTAATTTCTAAAGTGGATTCATGTTTTAGTTTTATTTAGTGAATGTTTTGATTAAGTGTTTTAATTAATCCTAAGTTTAGATGAATGAGTCCTAAGAATATCTATACATACAAATGAGAGTATTTAACACACTTTATGATGCATGCTAAGTAATTCATTTAAGAAAATTTGAAAGTTTATGATGCATGATTTTCTTTAAGTTGAAAAGGGTTTCTTGTCCCATTTTCACATGCACACATGAAAGTAAGAAAGGCATAAGTAAGTACAGCGCCATTGTTAACCAAAATTGTAAGGTATAAGACCTACTTAGGGCTACTTAAAAACAACCTGGGGTTGTCAGGACTAATATACCACTTTCCTTAAATGTACAAATATGTACAAAGAAATGAAATGAAAGAAGAATGAAAAATTATTATTAGTTGATTCATTTTGTTTATGCAATTTATATGTGCAAGCATAGGTAACCTTCTTAAGTGATAGCATAGGAATGAATAGGATGTGGAATTAGGCAAGTGTTAGGTTCTTTTCAAATGGACCATACATCTTACCAACTCCTATTCAAAACTATGCTAAAATAAAAGATAAGGGAAACCTATGATAAGCACAACCTTATATTTTTTGCACATGCAAGCTCATAATTAAAATATAAGTAACACACTTTCAATTTTAGGCATTTGATTTATATGTTTTGAAAATAATTTGAATTTATAGTGATAATAGCCACTCATATTATTACTTTAGCCAACACATTCAATTTTGACATAAAGTAAATGATTTCATTTTGAATTTGATTTTGAAAAATATGAAAGCTTGAAACCATATGACATACACATTAACATGTTGGGGAAAGAACTAAAGCAATGAAAGCATGTAAACACATTCACTTTAATTAAATCCTAAAATAATCTTATAAAATAAGAAAGCTTAAAGTAAACCAAAGCTCATTTAAGATGATTTTTATTTGATTGAACTTGTATGTGGACTTATGATTGAAATATAAATCCATTTGCAAGTGGTTTGAAGGAATGTGGTTTGATTCATTTGACAATTTCATATTCAAAGGAAGAATATGAATGGACTTGGGGTTTGATTTTTGACTTGGCTTTTGATTTGGTGATTGAAGTTTGTATTTATATATGGATTATGATTGTAGGGTTGATTGAATCATGAAGAGAAATCAAGAGTTTGGCTTGATTTGAAGTTGATTTGGCTAAGTTCAAGATTTTGACTTGAAAGGCTTAGGTTGGATTTTGAGTGGATTTGAGTTTAATTTTTGGAATTGGTTTTGATTATTTGAATTTTAATTTCATTCAAATATGTGAATATAAATGAGACCATAAATGGATCATGAGAAAATTTCAAGGATTTGAAGTGATTTGATCATGATCTAGGCTAAGTCCATTAAAAGGAAAGTTTAAAGGACTTAGGAAAATTTGGAGTAGGGATTTGAATTTAGAGTTTAGATTTGATTGATTTATATTTATATTTCATTTATATATGAATATAAATGAGAATATAAATGAGTTATGAGAAAATCCCATGAGTTTGAATTAATTTATGTTTAATTTTGGCTAAGTCCATGAAGGAAAACTTAAAGGACTTAGAAAAAATTTATGAATTGATTTTGAATTTTGAGTTTAGTTTGATTTGTTTGAATTTATATTTCATTTATATATGTGAATATAAAAATATAAATATGAAAAATCTCATGAGTTTGAATTGGTTTGATCATGATTTAAAGTCCTTAAGAGGAGATTAAGGACTTAGAATTTCATTCATGGATTTCAATCACATGGAGTTGATTGGAGTTTGGAGAAAATCAAATAAGATTGGTTTGAGTTTGACTTGAAGGAAGGAAGGGTTTATAGGATAGGCAAATTTTTAACATGACATATTCCTATGGCTAGTCTGTAGGTTTGTCCATCTAATCACTAGATGTGTCTTAAGACTAAGGAACTCTTAAAGTCTAAGAGATGTCACATGTGTCTAAGATGGAGGGTTGAGAGCTCATTCTAAAAATGAGGTCACAACCATCCATACAAAATGGATGGATGGGGTCATGACCCGTCATTGAGCTCAATTGGAGAGCATCCATCTCATTAGGTCTTGATCCAGCTTCATTGAGCTGGATTAGCACAACCCACACCATCATCATGAAAGGATCAATCATGGTTAATTTGCAATGGGGTGAGAGTTTCTTTCGGACCAAACACTTCTAGGCTCGATTTGAAGGCATACCTTCCGGAAACATGGTGCTCTTATCAAGGTAGCAGTGGAGAAGCTCTATTGAAGATTTGAGCGCTTGAGGTTGAGTGGATCTTCCTATGGACCAAGTGGGCTTCAATTGCTTGGCGGATCAAACTCCCCTCTTGCCTTGAGAAGTTGGATGAAGACTTGGGTGAGCTCGATTGGGTTCCCTGAGTGCTTGAAGGAGAATTGAGCTAAATTGAGTATTGAGTGAGTTGGAATTTGCCTTGAGCTCCCTATTTTTTCTTAAGGAAAATCAAAATGGAGAAATCAAATGAGCCTTGGGAACCTTGGAGAAGCTTGATGATGCTTGTTCTGAGTTCCTTAGCTTCAATTGGAGTGAGTGAGTGAAAATCAAATGAAATTAGGGGAAGTATATCTCCCTTTAGAAAGATCAGACGGTCAAGAGCGTAGATGCCATTTTGATCAAATTGACTACATTGAGTGGGTTTTTTTGGCCGTTTAGGCACATGGTTCTTTTGAGGGAGTAGTGGAGAAGTTGCACATGTGGAATGAGTATGGAGGTGATCCATGTGCCATTTGTGGGTGTGTTTGGCCATTGGGTTGGGTTTATGACCCAAACCCATTGGGTCATGCACACCTTCAGTGGCCACTTGGTCTACTAGAGGAGAAGTGAGGATATGACCAAATTAGTGGAATTGGCCATGTTATGGACTAGGGTAAATGGTCATTTAGCTTTGATTTTTTGGCAAATTTTGAATAGTTTGAAATTGGGTTGTTGAAATTTCAAAGAATTTGGAGTTCATTTGATATTTTGGCTCATGTTGACCCATTTAGGTCAAAATGGGTCAACTTGGGTCAAGTTGACCAATTGGTCAAATTGGGTCAAACCAAGGTTGGAGTCAAGTTCATTTGGCATTGGTTGGTTCAATTTGGTTTATATTTGGTTTTGGTTCATTTGATTTCATTTAGGTCAAATGGGTCAAGTTGACCAATTTGACCCATTTGACCTAATTGGGTTAGGTCATGATTGGTTTAGGTTTGGTAAGTCATTTAAATGTTTTGCAAGCTTTGGTTTCAATCCATTTTAGTTTGATTTGATTTTGGCTCAATTTGACCTTTTAGGTCAAGTTGGGTTCATGGTCAATTGGGCTAGGTTGGATATAGTTGGTCGATTGAGGCTTTTGTCAAGTTCAACAAGTGGTTTAGAATGAGCTTGACCCATTGGCTTTCAAGATTTGGCTTAGATCAAGATTTTGACTTTTTTTAGGTCAAGTTAACTTAGTCAAGTATTATGGGTTAGGTTATGCTCAAATGATGACTTGGTCAAGTTCAAACATTGATCATGAATTGGTTTTGATCAATGATTTCAAATCAATTTGGCCTATGGTGGATTTTGGCTAAGGTTTCATTTTGGTTGACTTGGAACCCTGTTCACAATTTGAGTGATTGATCATCTCAATGATTGTTGATCATTTAGGTTAGAATCCAATTTGGGTAGGATTAGAATTTGACTCATAAGGGATACTTTAGGTCACTTTGGGTCAAGTGAGCTAAGTGGGTTAACTAGCTTGATAAAGGCTTGATTCAAGTTTGGTTGAACTCACATATGGACTTATGATTGAACTATAAATCCATTTGTAAGTGATTTGGAGTCAAATGAGTTTTGATTCACATGATAATTTCAAGTTCAAACGGTGAACATGATTTTAACTTTGGTTTGATTTTTGGATTTAGTTGGTTTGATGATTGAAGTTTATGTTTATATTTGATTCATGATTGAAAGATTGATTGAATAAGGAAAATCAAGGGTTTGGCTTGATTTGATTTGATTTGGCTAAGTTCAAAATTTGACTTGAAAAGCTTAGGTTGATTTTTGAATTTGGATTTGATTTTTTGAATTTAGTTTTGGTTTGATGATTAAAGTATTTATATTTGGTTTCATGATTGAGGGACTGATTGAATCATGAAGAGAAATCAAGGGTTTGGCTTGATTTTAGTTTGATTTGGCTAAGTTCAAGAATTTGACTTGAAAGGCTTAGGTTGAATTTTGATTGAATTTGGATTTGATTTTTTGAATTTAATTTTGGTTTGATGATTAAAGTTTATGTTTACATGTGGATTAATGATTGAAGGATTGATTGAATCATGAAGAAAAATCAAGGGTTTGACTTGATTTGAGTTTGATTTGGCTAAGTTCAAGAATTTGACTTGAAAGGCTTAGGTCGAATTTTAGTTGAATTTTGATTTGAGATTTAAATTTAGTATTGGATATTTGAATTCATATCTCATTCATATTTTTGAATATAAAAGAATATAAATGGATAATGAGAAAATTTCTTGAATTTGAATTTATTTGAATTTGATTTGAGTTAAGTCCATAAGATGGAATCAAAGAGACGTAGGAAAGATTTTTGAACTTGGAATTGAGTTTTGGATTTAGTTTTGGTTATTTGAATTTATATTTCATTTATATTTGTGAATATAAATGAGAATATAAATGGGTTATGAAAATTTTTTTTGAGTTTGAAGTGATTTGAATTTGATTTGAGCTAAGTCCATAAGATGGGATCAAAGTGACTTAGGAAAGATTTCAGAATTTGGAATTTAATCATGGGTTTCAATCATTTGGAATTGATTCATGATTTGAGAAAATTCATTAGAATTGATTTGAGGTTTGTTTTGGAATTGACGTTAATTTAAGTTCAAGGTTGACTTGAAGTTGGAGTTTGACTTGAAAGAAAGAAGTGAGGATTTAGTTCAAGCTATAGGGTAGGAAAATTTTCCTAGCACCCCTAAGGCATGACCTATTCCTGTGGCTAACTCTTCTAAGTCTCTAGGTTAGGTTAAGTGATCACCTAATCACTAGAAGTGTCTTAAGAGTAAGGAAACCCTTAGTGTCTAAGCAGAACCCTATGTATAAGATGGAAAGGTTGAGAGCTCATTCTAAAAATGAGGTCAACAAAGGGTGCTCAATAGGTGTGGTGTGACTAACAAGGCATACCAAGACGTATTGGTGTGAAAATCAACAACACCGAATGATCATAAGCACTAACAAAATTGATCTACTCCTAACCCAAGGTGTAGAAAGAATCAAGTGCTTAGTGCAATGTGACCCTACTCATGTCAACAACATAAGAGATTGAAGGAGGAATCTGCTAGGGACTAAGTATGAACCTTCCACTAGGGAAAGTGGTTCAAGTCATCCATTGGGGATGAGAGGTTGTGAAATCCATTGAGGCATTAGAATTCTAGATCCATTGGGGGAACTAAAAAGATTTGCATCTCACTGAGGAAAAGCAGATTGATTTGATTGATTGTTTAGTTTGTTTTTGGTTGTTTTGTTTAGCTCCACTAGGTGAGATTGATTGGATTTATTTTGTATGGTTTCAAAATTTGGATTTTGAGATGGACCTATTGGTTTACATGGATCATAGTGTAGGCCTTAATCTAGCTCAGATTTACCAATCCAAAGGGGTAGTCTACCAACCACATAGTAGGGTTAACAAACCAAAGGGATTGCCTTTCGGTTTGCAATGATTAATTTAGAGAAGAAAGCACAGGGACTCACATCTTCTAAATAAAAGACCGTTGGGTTGACATATTAGCATGGTAATATGTTAACCCCACCTAGGGCTGACTACTGAGTGAATGCCACTGCGAGACTTAAATCAACTCAAAGATAGTCAAGATTAATTTCATTTTTAAATGTTTTTGATGAATCCCATCGATAATGGATACTTGGGGCCGTGTCCTTAATCAAGTCGATGATCACCAAGGGAGCATCCCTCGTGGAGAACTATCCAACCAAAGGGTGCCTTTCAAAATGTCGATAAGGAAGAAAGCTCAGGGAATCACATCTTCCACTACAAAAATACTACTGGAGTGACATATTAACATGGTAATATATCGACTCGGCCTAGGGTTGCCCGTCGATTTGCGACAATCATGCTAGAAAGAATGCGTAGTTGACTTACATCTTCCAAAGAGAAATGACTGTAACCCGCAGGCAAACATTGAGCCCAACCTAAGGAGACTATGGAGAGAGTGTCGACCCGGGACTTATCTCAACCTCAAGAGGAAATTCTATGGGAGTTCTTGACACCGCCCTAAAGATAGATGCTTGGGAAAAGGGGCCCTTTGGGGGCTTGAATTCCTAATCCACAAGCAAGTTAATTTATTTGGTTTTCTTTGTTTGTTGATTGTGGACTCTGTTGATTTGTGAGGGATCATACTGAGAAGGAGCTTATATTGGCCTATACTATCTTAGATTTATTGAATCAAGGGAGAATCATGCATCCACAAATTCTCCAACCTAGTTACTGAAAGGGGACCGCCCAATTTAAAAGTAACTAGTGTCTAAATGTCACAAAGATGTGATCCAAATAGAGTGCCCGCAGGTGGATGCTACTGATCCAACACCTTGAGAAGATAATTTGCATAGGTATTCAATGGCCAACTCAAGGAGAATGCTCGGGGATTCACATTTGCCAAGAGTGGAGTATCCATCAGGTGAGTTATTGTCAGCATAGTAAACATCAACAAACCTAAGGTGCTGATGGTTTACGATAATCAGCCTAGGAAGAAAGCTAGGGGACTCACATCCTCTTATTGTAGAATTGATTATCGGGATAGTTTATCTTCGGCTTGACAAGTGCTATCTAACCTAGGGGACTGAAAGAATGCTTGGGACTTATATCAACTAAAGAGTAGTCAAGAGAAAGGAGCTTTGGGGACTTATCCCAAAATCTCAAAAGTACCAACCTAGTTAGCATGACTAGTTCAAGAAGAAAGCATGGGACTCACATCTTCCAAAACAAAGTTAACGTGAGGTAGCTACTGCTGGTACAAAGAAGCCTACCAAACCAAAAAAAGGCACTCATTAGTTTTGCAACCCAAGTTAGGAATAAAGATGGGGACTCACATCTTCTAAACAAGTGACACCATGGTGTGACTAACAAGGTGCATGTCACTGACTTAAGACTAAGAGTGAGTGCCAAGGGGTTCTCCCACATCAAAATAGCTTGAGACAAAAGATATGTGTTTGTTTTTATGTTTTGTGTGTTAAAGAGGAATAGGATGTCACTGGTTCTCTCATACCTATTCTAAACACGCCAGAATTTGATGAAATGATGCCAATGAATGGCATAATTTCCCACCAAGAAAGGATCTTTTCTCTTACCTAACTTAGTAATGCTAGTTGAAATAAGATGCATCTTGTTCTCTTCAATATTCTAGTAGCAAATTGTGTTTGATTGTGTTTGTGTTAAAAGAATATGATGCTCTCTTGTTCTCTTTACTCCTATCCCAAACACGCCATGGCATCAAAAGATAAGCAAATAACACAATGAAGAGAAGATTTTGAAAATCGAATGAAATTTTTTCTTTTGATAATAATTATTTTCAAACATGTTTTATGGGTAATATTTCTTCAATAGAGCCCATTAATTGAAGCATGCTTCCCCTTACAATCATTGTGATAAGATTAGATAGTTTTCATGACATGTGGGCCTTCCCAAGTGGGTTCAAACTTGCCTCCCATCTTTGATGGGTAATAATTCTTGGTGACTAGCTTGTTGTGAGCTTGAATCATTTGGTTTTGTATAACTGATGTTCACACCCCGGTAGGTCTCTCCTCCAAACCTCTAGGTTCTAACCCAACTTGATTCTATTATGTAGTGATTTTGCTACCCAATGCTATCCTTAGTGATGATTGAACTTCAAAAGGTGTAACACTCAAATAGTCATGAATGATTGCCACCAATCCAAATTCTTAGCGACCATCTAAATCGATAAAATCTTATGGGCTTCATAAGATTTTATCCCAACTTCTCGGTCATAATCTTACGGGCTTCGTGTTTGTCTAAACACTTTTGATAGAAAGATCCGATACATGGTGCCATCCATAAGAGCATATGAGAGAGCTCTTTACTTCACCTAATGAGCTTGTGAATTCTCTTGAGGTAGTTTCCCGGTGTTCAAATAATCTATGAATGATTGCCACCAATCCAACTCCTTGTCCTTTTTAGCAACAACAACCTCCCCTTCAAGAGAAAGTATCTCGATGAGTTCAACATCAATAAGGGATTTGATTTGTCTATTTTGGACCCTTATTGGAATGGACTCATCTTCTGACCAATTTTTTACAAGTTTGGCCAAAGCGCATCGTTCTCTCCTCGAGGGACCTTATAGATGGTGACTGCAGGGATCTGGCCCAATAGCTTTATGGTATACACGTGGAATGAAGCTTGGGTTTGAGAACCTTGTTGGATCCAACAATCTGGTTGATGACCAGTTGAGAATCCCCATAGATATTGATGCTCTTGACACACACTGTAATGGCTAACTCTAAATCGATAATCAAAGCCTCATTCTTGGCTTTATTATTGGTGCATAGATTAGAAAGATAACATGAGAATCTCATCACATCATGGTCTAAAGTTAAGAGAACTATTCTTACCCTTGCCTTTCTTGGAAGAGTAGATCATGGTGCTTCTCCATTATGAAAGGAAGCTGCACCATCAAAATACATCTCCCAATAGCGATTGTCAACCTCCCCTAAGTTCATGATTTGTTCATCGGGGAGATCATCATTAAGTGGAGAGTAAGCAGAAAGTGGGTGTGCTGCTAAGAAATCCACTAGTGCTTATCCTTTTACCGTACGGAGGGGTACGAATATGATATAAAATTATGAGAGAATCATGAACCAAAGTGCCAAATGTCTGGAACATTGACCGTGTTATGAGATACTACAGTGGATTGATTCTTGAAATCAAGTTCACCTTATTAGAAAGCATATAGTGCCGTAGCTTTTGGGATGCAAAGATTAAAGTTAGGCAATGTTTCTCAATAGGTGGGTAGTTGGCTTCAGCAGGGATCAAACGATGGTTGAGGTAATAGAGAGCATTCTCCTTCTCTTCATCATTGGCTTGGGCCAAGAAAACACCAAGGGAGTTGTCCAATGCAGCTGTGTAGAGGATCAATGGCTGCCCGAGATAGGGGCTATTAGAACCAGTGGCTTCACCAAATACTACTTGATTTCTTCAAAGGCATACTGGCACTTGCGATCTCACTTGAACTTGGCATCCTTTTTAACTAGTGCTGAAAATGGTTTGCATCTCCCTGATGGGTTGGAGATAAAGTGTCTTAGATACACCAACTGCCCTTAAAAATATCTAAGTTGAGTTAGACTTTTAGGGGGTGTCATTTCTAAGATAACTTTGATATTTTCTAGATCTATCTCTATTGTCTGGTGTCAGACAACAAACCCAAGAAATTTTCTTGAAGCTACTTTGAATGCACACTTCAGAGGATTCATTTTGAGATTGTATTATCTTAACCATTCAAAAAATACTCTCAAGTCAAAGATGTGATCTTCCTTTTCTTTTCTCTTATCTACTAGATCATCAACATAGCACTCAACCTGATGATGGATGAGTTCATTGAAGATCTAAGTCATGTTTGGTATGTAGCCAAAGATTTTTAAGGCCGAAAGGCATGACCTTATAACAATAGATTTTGATTGGAGTTCGAAAAGCAATGTTTCTTTCATCCTCGGGGCCCATCTTGATTTGGTTGTAGCTAGATGACTCATCCATGAAGCAAAATTCTACATGAGATGAGGTGATGTCCACCATTAATTCTAGTATAGGAAGAGGAAACTCATCCTTAGGACATGCCTTATTTATGTCCCTGAAATTGATGTATATGTAAATTTGGCCATTCTTCTTTTAACTGGGATGATAATGGCTAACCAGGTAGGATATTTTTCTTCCCTTATGAAACCAACATCGATCAATTTCTTGACTTCAGAAATGACCTGTTGTTCAATTTCTAATCGCATGCGTCTAAGAGCTTGTTTGATAGGGTTGGCGTTAGGATCTATTGCTAGTTTGTGGAGTACTACCTTAGAGATAATATAAAATTTCTTCATAACTCCATGCAAAGTAGTCCTTAAACTCAGTCAATAGCCTAACTAAGTCATTGGTTTCTTCTTCATTCAACAATGAACTGATGTATGTCAGGCGAGGATTTTCTTTTGTCCTGAGGTTGATTTCTTTAAGTTTGTCAATTATTTAATGAATCTCCTCTTCAAATTCAAGGTATCTTTGATTTGAGATCATCTGATCATCTGGTTTCTAAACACACATCCTCAAAAGAGTTAGTGTGGTTTAAAAGAACCTATCGACTGATGATTTAAGCAAGATCATTGTCATCGACCCAATCACCAAATCATAGTCCTGATCTTGATTGTGCATCCCTGCCTATATTGTTCCACATATTTTTGAAGTATTCTGACCTGTGCTAAGACCATGTATAAGGAATCAAACCTTTCTTTGCAAGATTAAGAAAACAAGGCTAGTACTATTCAAAAGATAATTCCATTAATTCTTATATGAATTATCCTCAAGTTCTACATCAACTTCAGGACTTGAGGATGATGATCCCAATATGAATCTCTTTGACTTCGCATCAATGGAAGACTTAGGGGCTTCCTTAACTACTAAACCTTCAACTTTTGAGATTAAAATGTGGTTAGAGCTAAGGTTCTCAACTACCGCCCGATAGTTTCACATAAACTTAATTCAATACTTTGCTTTGTCTGAGGCTCTTCATCTAGTTCGTGTGTCACCTCTAATGAAACTCACTGAGAGGGGTTGTCTGGTATACTAATCATAAGAGACTCATCCTTCGAGTTAGATTTCAAGTCTATTGGAATAGTAAGCGTACTCCTATGAACTGGAACATAATCACTATTGGTTGGCTGCCAACCGAGTCTTCCATCTCTGGGATTGCCTCTATTTCTACCTCTACCTCTGCCTAGTGGAGGTTGAGTCATCCTACCCATGCGTCCATATGATGGAATGAATTGTAGGTGGAATGTGATATGCAGCTCTACTTCTTCTTCAATGTCTTTTTCTCATTCACTTGAGCTTTCATTTTTCTTTTCTCTTTCTCTTTCCTTTTATCTTGCTTTTTCTTCTTTTCTTTTGCATTTGAATTTTGACCAAGTTCATGAGAGATGTATTTGAGGAAGATAGGTCGCATCTTCATATATCTCAACCTCCCTGACTGAAAATGGCTTTTCATCTCCTTTGACAGAATATTCAATTCCATCCTTTATGAACTTGATGCACTGATAGAAGGAGGATGGAATCATCTTGTTCTGATGTATCCAAGGCCTATCGAGTAAATTAATGAATGAAGTATTCAAATCAATTATGTAAAACTTAGCTTCAGTCTTTCATTCACTATCTCCAAAGGTAACACTATAGAACCTAAAGCCCTCTCCTTGTCATTGAATCCTCTCAATATCCTCTGATCTCCTCAAAGTGTGGAGATATCAATCCTCAAATAGGCAAGGGTCTTTAGACTCATAATGTTCACCGATGCACCTGGATCAAAAAGAATCCTAGAGAGTCTGAATCGGCCCATGTTCATTATAATGTAGAGGGGACGGTTGTGCTCCATGTCTCCTAGAAGAAGGTCTTCATCTATGAGAGTGATTTCTTGGGTTTCTTTGGAATAATGTGCCTCCTCTCCAACTGCGGCCAGCTAAGCTAAACATATTTCATGATTAAGAAGGGCCTTGATTAATGACTCCATCATCTCTTTGGATAATACAAAGGCATCATATATGCTTAGCTTAGATGGAAACTTTTTTAGGTGGGAGAGGATATTATAATCCACTATAGGATGATCCTCCATAAGCATATCCAAGGGTGGAGCATCCTATGGAGGGGCTTCTTGATCATCTGAACCAATGACTTATTTTTCTCTATCTTGAGATGCCGCCTAGAGGTAGAACCTTGCCACTAGAGGTTGACTTGATGATCTCTTAGTGTTAGGAAGGTTCTACCCGCTCAAAGGCTCACTATAGCTTCTCCTATGGGACCCTCAATCGGATGATTCCAAGTCTATCTCAAGAGGTAAACCCATAGTATTAGAGAAGTCCAACTTGAATAAAGAGGAGGATCGAGTTATAATTATTGTTTATATTTGAAGAGTTTTTTAAAAGAATAGAGTTAGACAACCCATCAGAAGTGACATAAATATAATTCAAACTAGATTCTTGATTTCTTGGATTTTGAAGGAGGTACATAGTAGAAGTCAAGTAAGTAAGGGGTGAGGGATTTGATGCCCTCATCTACCGATATAAGATGTATACTAGAGGAAGAGCTAGCTGAAGTATAAGTCACTAAAGTAGTAGTACGAATCGGACAAGGATGGACTCGCTGCTTACTTGGCTATCCCTGGCCGTAGCGCTACTTTGCCGCTATTACTCGAGTTCTACCTTCCCTAAGTTGTCCTGGACAACTTGCAAACCTTCCTTAATGTTGGAGGTTCGAGTTGCCTTAGGAACCTACATGGAAAGTTTCTTGATTTTGAAAATAATTTTCTTAGAGGTACGAGATAAGGAGATATCCCAACCTTCTTTGGTTTTGGAAGGATCACAGGTATCCCCAAGGATTACCCTAATGGAACTGGATGGTTATTCCATAAGGTATTTCTTTGAAAAAACTATAGTGCCTGTCTTGAAACTATGTTAAAGCCAGTCTTTTAATGTAAAGCAATCTTCCAAAACATGACCTAACATGTGGTGGTAGGGGCAAAAGTTAGGATCATTGCTCTTGCTCACTTCCTCGAGCCTTCTATGTTTGGGTAGCTGGAAATCAGATTTCTTTAAGAGATTCTTAAAGATCTTCTTCATTACCTTCCTCTTAAATGAATATGGTTTGTTTAGTTTATCCATAAGAGTAGGTGGACCATAGCTACCTGGTGGGGGGTATGTGTACCACTACTGCTATGGATATGGCTGAGGAGGAGGTGGTGCAGGCTGTGGAGGCTATTGTGGTGGTCAGTAGAACTATCTCGGTGGTGGAACTGATAGCTATGGAGCTTGTGGTCTCTCATACCGGTCACCTGCTTTTCCCTGTCTCGCTATTCACCGCTTTCTTCTCATGTTTTCTATGGCTCGCTTTATAGATTGATCAAAAGGCAACCGCTATTTCTTTATAAGCTAGTCGCCTTGTTGATTAACTTCTCAAATATTTTTGATATTGAAATCTTTAAGAAGGACTGAACATGGATATTCTTAAGCATTCTCATGGCATGTCATATAAATGGGTTCATATTTTATACTCAAATTATGCCATATGAGAATGTAATCAATGAGGGAATCACCATGGTGTTGTTGAGCCACAACGAGATCGCCTACAGTCACCCTTTGCTGAGCTATAGTAAACCTCTTGATGAAGAGTTACTCCAACTCAGCAAATGTCTTCTTTGAACTGTTGGGGAGTTCAACATACCAATCAAAGGCTATGCTTGCTAAGCTACTAATAAATAGTCAGAAGGGTAAAGCATCAATGCCATCGGCATTGCAACAACTGGCCCTGAAATGCGCTATGTGCTACCTCGGGTTCCGCTGCCATCAAGGATTTTGAAAGAAGGTGGTACAAAACCCTTAGGATATTAGATGACATCGAATTCCTCTGGTAGGGTCTACCCTTTGGAACTAATGATCCTCCTTGGGCTTGAGCCAATGCTCTCACTTAATGCTCAACCATGGTTTTGATATCCTTTTCCTGTATGGAGGTACTACCACTACCTTCCTATAAAAATTGGTGATTCCCTGCTCTACTGAGGTAAAGTCTTGGCTGGATCCAAGACATGGACCAACTCTGGCTAACTAGTCTGCTAGTATGATGAACTATTGGTGCTTGGTTCTGAAGTGCTAAAACAATTGCTAATAAATCCTCAAGCTGCTTCCCCTTCTTATCTATTTATTCATCCTTTGCTTTGTTGACGAGGTGTTGTCGAGAATGTCTCCCCGCCACATCACCTTCTAAAGTTTGTTGATCATGTAGAAGAGAACCTCTAGTGTCTACCATGTGGACTCCTATTGAATCTTTAGTAGATCATCCTCATTATGATCAAAACTGACCTTTATCCTCTAAATCAAACTAGACATATCTTAAGATTTCCTTCTTCTCCACTAGATACTGAGCCACAATGTCATCTAGGGATTAGTCTAATTGAACATGTACAGAAGATCGAGGTTGACCAGTAGTAGGATCACTGTCATGAATAGAAATGCATCTAACCTCACTGGGGAGTTAACCATGAGGGTTACGCTCACTCGAAGAAAGATGCTCCCGTCTATCACTAGATCAAGATGGAGTAGTACTCCTAGGAGAATCTATGGCCATAGGGGTGACTGAACTATCTCCTCCTCCCTCTATTATTGTAATCTCCATAGCCTACTTGGTGGTAGTGGTGATGGGACAACAATGATACTCCGAGGTCGCCATTCCTTCCTAACCACAACTAGGGCAGAAGGTCGAGCATGAGAGCTCGACCTCGCCATAGTAGGTGGTGTGGATGGAACAAGATCTCTTGGCCATAGCTGGATCACCAGTGGGGTCCTCTTCTCCCTGGATGTGGCCTTCATGGCCTTTGGTGGAATAGTAGATGTTGGAACATGAATCAGAGATGGTGGACTGGGTAGTGTGGTGGCACCACCGACTATCTTGAACAGCCCTCCCGTGATGAGTAGTCCCCAGTAAGGATGTTGTCGATGATCGACGCGTAGCATAATCGATTTGAAAGTCCATAAGTGCGAGGTCGATCGCTGGTTACCTCCCTGCTCCCACTAGTAATATAAATTGATGTATGGGCTTCTATAGCTCTCTCCTGCCTAATCTATCTACCTACACTGTGGGGGATAACTGATCTTAGATCAAATTAAGTCCCAAACTCTGATCGTCCGTAGGCTCTACTAACTTAGCGAAGAACTGTCCTCAGGCCGGCGCACGGCCTCCTCCTCTCACTAATGGGTGCTGAAATGAACTGCCAGAGGTGAAGTAGAAATCCTCCTAACATCCTCTATATCAGAATCAGAGGGGGTGAAACCTATTCTCTGTAATCAGAGGAGACACTACCCTAGGTGACTCCTCCATGGCAGCCCGAGACACTGCCACTCTCTCATTATGCGAGTGTGATACGCTTGATCATGCATTTTATTTCTGCACTGAGTCCTGGTAAGTCGAGCAGTATAAGAACTAGACCCAATCTCGAAAGCAGAGGAGACAATCCCAAGAATCAGGGGAGCCTTCCCCTTGGAAGGTGCCAAGGAGTGTGTGCTAGCACTAACTGGGTGGGGGAATAGGGTGCAGTGGGTAATCGCTACTACTACTATGAGAACTTCCATAACCTTCCTCTTCAGTGAGGAAATCTCAAAATCTGATGGAAACTTGACCCGATCACGACTTTTGCCTACCACCACTGTCATGGTGAGGGTGGTCCCTCACATGTAATCCGATCCCTCAAAGCCTCACCAAAGTGATGAGGCATAGAAAGCATGGGAGGTTCCCGATCCAAGGCCATCCATCCCATGAGGAAATGTGAAGACATATTTATGTCATTCTAAACCGAGCTAACTAAAAACTAATAAGGCGAACAAGGTCTACAATGTTGAAAAATAAACTTGAATAAGATTTTTGTTTTGTTGACTTTTTTTTTGAATTTGAATTTAGAATTTGAACCCACACTCAAGAACTTAAGAGTGTTAAGTGGGGCTCAAATGAATTTGGAAGAGAGAATTTGAGATTGATTGAAAAGGGTATTTTTTGAATGTAGAATTTATTTTCAACAAATTTGTGTATGTTAGAAATGGGTTCAAATATTTTTGGAGTTTGATGCTTCCTTAGGTTCATGACCCTTCATTTAACAAATTTGAGTATGCTAAAGTAAAGGGTCAATTGATTTGATTGATTTGTGATTTTGGAATTTACTCACTTAGCTAATTAAAGTATGCTAGGTGAGGTATTTAAAATCAATTTCATTTTTTGTTTGCTTATTTTTAAATTATGTGTGAATTTGAATAATGGATTCTTCAATTAGCAAATTTGAGTACGCTAAATGAAGAGTCCAAATATGTTTGATTTTGTTCTTTTGATTTTGAAAAAAAAGGATTTCTACTTAGCAAATTTAGGTATGCTAAATGAAAATCCAAATGTGTTTCATGTTTAGATTTTTATTTGAAAAGAGGATTCTTAGAAAATTTAGGTATGCTAGGGAAATCTCAATGTGTTTCATGTTTTTGTGATTTGAAAAGAGGACTCTTAGCAAATTTAGGTATGCTAAGGGAATCCAAATGTGTTTTGATTTTCGATATTTTTATTTTGAAAAGTGGATCTTAACTTAGCAAATTTGAGTATGCTAAATGAAAGATGCAAGTGTTGTTTGAATTTTTGATTTTGAAAAGTGAATCTTCACATAACAAATTTGGGTATGCTAAATGAAAGAAATAAATATTGTTTTGAATTTTTGAAAAGATGGTTATTAGTTTTGTTTTAAAAATGAAATATTCATTCAATGAATCAATGAGAAGTTCATTTGTACTTTTTAAAAATATGATTGTTGATTTCATTTTGAAAATGAAATCTTCATCAAAATGAATTGAGTGAAGATGTTCATTTGTGCTTTTAGAAAATATGATTGTTGAATTTTATTTTTGAAAAGTGAAATACTCATTCAATAAATTGAATGAGGAAGTTCACTTGTGCTTTTTGAAAAGATGATTATGGATTTTATTTTTGAAAATGAAATCTTCATCAAAGTGAATTGAGTGAAGATGTTCACTTGTATTTTTGGAAAATATGATTATTGATTTTAATTTTGGAATGATCCAACATATAACAATCATGAAGATTGTTAGATGAGGGTGATTTAGCAAAATTTTTTTGCAAACATTTTATTATGTGCATTTTGAAAAGTGCTTTTGGAAATTGATATTTTCATAAAGGATTGATTCTTCTTTACTTTTGGGATGGACCTTACCTTACCATAGAAATGGTAAGGAGGAATTCTTTAGTTATTTCTCTTTTATTAAATTTTTGTTTTCACCTATTGGAAAACCCAACAGGGTTTTAAGACCTACATGGAATGAGGTCCTAAAACCTAAAGGATGTTGGCTAGCTTAGCTTAAGGATGAAATAGACTAAGTGCCAATGGAAGGAAAGATTGTCTCAAACTTATACAAAGTACAAATCCATTATCGATACTTGGAGACAATGATCATTTACCAAAGATGGAGAGAGAAACCATCCCCAACAGAGTCGCTAGAAAAATTGTGTTAAAAATATTCCCGCCTTCATCTATCCTTTGTAAGGAGGATAAATGAAAAATAAAAACATACGCCTTGTGTTGGGACACCACGCAGATCCGTAGATGCTCTTATTAAGGTGATCGGGTACGACATTGAGGAAAGATGTGCTATCTCGAAAGATAGAAGTCACCACCCTACAATGGACCTAATCACCTGAATAAGGACTCCTAAAGACTATAGGTCTTCGTATGTACCAGAGATTCTTCCCCTACATTACATGAAAAAGTAAAGTAGGGTTTATTTTTAACTGGGTTCATTAAGTTCCCTATGGAGACAAGCTCCCATAGTTAATTACATCCTAAGGAACAAGATTCTTTAGGAATACTCTCGATTAAGGTAAATGATCGTTGTCTCCAAAGATTTTAGTAGCATGCAACTGAACGAAGTATTTTTGGAAGATCAAGTGGGATTGTTCAAGAAGAGGGAGTTATTATAGCCAAAGGAAGATAAGTGGGATGCTTATGATACTAGAAGCTTAGTAAGCATCCCAAACTATCTATGATTGGGCTTTATATTTTGAAGTTTAAGGGAATTATTTATTTTAAGTTGAATTTTTATTAGAAGTATGCTTATAATTTCATGACACAAGATCAAATGCCTAAGAGAGGATTTATGCTTGTAGAGGAAGCTGAACCTAAATCTAGGGTGCTTTGGCAAGGGCCAAAGCACGACCTAAATCTAAGAAAAAAATGAGTATTTAGTTTACCTCCACATGAGAGGATAAATCACCTAACATTTTGGCTTATAACCGCCTAGGGGTGGTTGCCAACTAATTCCTCTTACAATTTTAAATACTTGTAGGCAAGTCATATGCTTTTTCAAGATAACTAAGTTGTTGTGCATTTAGAAAGAAACTAAGTCCTTAAACATACTCCCTAAGAGACTAGATCATATAGGGCATGATTTAATGACCTAAATATAATGCAAATTTTGTTGTATTTTATTTTCATCTTGGACTATTCATTTGACATAGGCTTATAGGATTCATATGCCTAATGCATGAGAAATTGGATTGTGGGCCAAAATCAGTAAGAAAAGAGGTGTGTTTCCACCATAGTTCTCAAAGTCAAGCCAAATTGGTACGGGTGGAAGCCCTCCAAATCAAGAATGAAGCATTATGCTTTTTATGCATGATGTGAGAAAGAAAATACAACATCCAGCTAAGGGGTTGCTAATTCTTTTATCTTGATTTATAGCCTAAGCTTTAGGTGAGGTTATGAGTTGTTAATTTTAGTTTTGAGTTGATTAATTGGATAGAAAGTTTATTTTTCCCTAAGTAATCGTCATCCAAGCCATACATCAAAGCAAGGAAGAAATAAGGAAAACATGTCATCTTAATGCACAAGCTAAACAAACATCAAACCATTTATAATGCTAGCACAAAATAATAAGTGACCAAGTGTGGTCGAGCTCCACCTCACAAACCCAAAAAAAAATTGGGTAGCCGGGCTCTACCCTTATGCAACCCAGATTATAAATGAAATAATTACAAAAATGAATTCATGTTATGGGGGTCTTCATTCTTCAATCATATTTTTTCATTTGGTTCTTTCTTCATTTGGTTCTTGGTTGGAATGTGGCTTGCTCCAAGGCTTTACATGGTACATAAGACATGATCTTATGACCAATGTTCATCCTAACCCCCCCTCCCCCCATAACAATCCTTCCAAATCCTAATTCACAAAATTACATGAAAAAGGGAAAGAAAACCTAACTAAAACCTATAAAATAGATATTAGCTAAACAAACCGTACATCCTAAGAATGTATTGGACTTAGCACCCCACACATGGGTAACAAAGTTATCCTGGTCTATTTTGGATCATGTTTATGGGGGTATAAGCAACCTGCATAGCAAAAATTATTATATATTTTTATTATAGCGCCCCTTAAGCATAATCCTCTGTTGAAGATAATGATTAGACTAAGATCATCCTACCATTCAGCAAACGTACATACACCCTAACATTCAGACTAAAATATCAAATCATAAAATAAAAGCAAACATCAAACCATACATCGCCCTAACATAGGACTAGAAGTGGCGACTTAGCCAAATGTGTGTACCATTTAAGATTTGTGTTGTATGTCTTAGCTAAGCCTTAAGGTTAGAATTTTTTAAGTATGAAAGGTTCAACTTAGAGGGTGGTTTCATTTAAGTGGTTTAGTTGGTTTGGTTAAGTTTTATTTCATGATTTAATTTGGTTTGAATGAGCCTAAACTTAATTACTAAGTGTTGTAAAGAGAGAAAAAGAGAAGAGAACTTCTCTTTCCTCCCTACCTTAAGTAATTTTTAAGGTAGATTCATTAATGAATTTTTGTTTAGATAATATTTTATTATGAATTTTAATTAGTCCTAAGTTTATAGCAACTCTAAATAAGCCTATTCAAAGAAAAATACATTTTAAGGTTAAGTACAGTGAATTACTATCAAAAAATACAAAATATTTCTTTCCCAACATATGTAACATGCATATGGATGGACCCTAAGAATATCTATTCATGTAATTGTGTTTAATTGATGAATGCTAAGAGGTTAAGGAAATTTAGGATGTTTTTCATGATTTTTTTAAGTAAAAGAGAGTGATTCTTTTATCAATTTTTCATATGCACATTTACAAGTATAAAAGATATAAGTGAGTACGACGCCATTGTTAGCACTAGAGGTGTAAGGTATAAGACTACTTGGGGCTATTTAAAGCTTCACAACCCCAAGATATCCAGACAAATATACCATTTTTCTTAAATACATGTGCTTATACAAAAAAAATGCCTAGAAAGAGAATCATGCAAAGGTTTATGTTTGTTTGCTTAATCTTGGTTGTTTAATTTTTATGTATGATGTGGAATCCCTTCTTAATTCATGACATAAGAGTGTATAGGTGGATTTAAGCAAGCGTTATGTCCTTTTCAAATGGACCATACACTTTGCTAATCCTATACAAACCTATGTTAGGAAAATATGAGGGAATCACATAACACATTTTATGCTATTCACATGCAAGCTTAAAAATACCTATAATAACACACTTTTCATTTGTAATATTTGATTTCTAAGTTTTAAAATAGTTTTGGATTTAGTAGTGATAATAGTCATTCATATTCTTACTTTAGCCAAAACATGCAATTTTGACATAAAGAAACATTTCATTTTAATTTGATTATTTAAAAGACATAGATGCATGATTTTTATATGACATACACACGTAGCATGCTAGGAAGGAAATAAAGTGATGAAAGCATGTAAATTCATTCACCCTAATTAATTCCTAAGAACAATCCTATGAAATAAGATTATTTAAAGTGAATCAAAGTTGGTTTAAGGAAAGTGGGTGTGCTGCTAAGAAATCCACTAGTGCTTATCCTTTTACCACAGAGGGTATGAATATGATATCAAATTATGAGAGAATCATGGACCAACATGCCAAATGTCTGGATAATGATCGTGTTATGAGATACTATAGTGGATTGATTCTTGAAATCAAGTTCACCTTATTAGAAAGCATTTAGTGTTGTAGCTTTTGGGATGCAAAGATTAAAGCTACACAATGTTTCTCAATAGGTGGGTAGTTAGCTTCAGCAGGGATCAAACGACGGCTGAGGTAATAGAGAGCATTCTCCTTCCCTTTATCATTGGCTTGGGCCAAGAAAACACCAAGGGAGTTGTCCAATGCAGCTGTGTAGAGGATCAACGGCTTGCCCGGGATAGGGGCTGTTAGAACCAGTGGCTTCACCAAATACTACTTGATATCTTCAAAGGCATATTGGCACTTATCATCTCACTTGAACTTGGCATCCTTTTTGACAAGTGTTGAAAATGGTTTGCATCTCACTGATAGGTTGTAGATAAAGCATCTTAGATACGCCAACTGCCCTTAGAAAGATCTAAGTTGAGTTAGACTTTTAGGGGGTGTCATTTCTAAGATAACTTTGATGTTTTCTGGACCTATCTCTATTCTCCGATATTAGACAACAAACCCAAAGAATTTCCTTGAAGCTACTTTGAATGCACACTTCAGGGGATTTATTTTAAGATTGTATTATCTTAACCATTCAAAAACTACTCTCAAGTCAAAGAGGTGATCTTCCTTTTCTTTGCTCTTATCTACTAGATCATCAACGTGGCACTCAACTTGATGATGGATGAGTTCATTGAAGATCTGAGTCATGGCTTGTTGGTATGTAGCACCAACATTTTTAAGGCCGAAAGGCATGACTTTATAACAATAGATTTTGATCGGGGTTCAAAAAGCAATGTTTCTTTCATCCTCGAGGGCCATCTTGATTTGGTTGTAGCTAGATGACTCATCCATGAAGAAGAATTCTGCATGAGATGAGGCAATGTTCACCATTAATTCTAATATAGGAAGAGGAAACTCATCCTTAGGAGATGCCTTATTTAAGTCCCTGAACTTGACACATATGTGAATTTGGCTATTCTTCTTCTTAATTGGGATGACAATGGCTAACCATGTAGGGTATTTTTCTTCCCTTATGAAATCAACATCGATCAATTTCTTAACTTTAGAAATAACCTGTTGTTCAATTTCTAATCGCATGCGTCTAGGAGCTTGCTTGATAGGGTTGGCATTAGGATCTATTGCTAGTTTGTGGACTACTACATTAGGAGATAATACAAGTATTTCTTCATAACTCCATGCAAAGTAATCCTTAAACTCAGTCAATATCCTAACTAAGTCATTGGTTTCTTCTTCATTCAGCAATGAGTTGATGTATGTCAGAAGAGAATTTTCTTCCATCCCGAGGTTGATTTTTTTAAGTTTATCAATTATTTAATGAATCTCCTCTTCAAATTCTGGTGGTACATCTTTGATTTGGAGATCATCTGGATCATCTGAGGTTTCTAAACACACATCCACAAAAGAGTTAGTGTGGATTAAGAAGAACCTATCAGACTCCAGATGATTAGTAACAACTGCGATGTCGTCATCGCCATGGACCACTATAGAATCAAAGTCCTGATTTTGATTGTGCATCTCTGCTTATGTTGTTCCATATCTTTTTGAAGTATTCTGACCTGTGCTTAGACCATGTATAAGGAATCAAACCTTTCTTTGCAAGATTAAGAAATCAAGGCTAGTACTATTCAAAAGATAATTCCATTAATTCTTTATATGAATTATCCTCAAGTTCTACATCAACCTTAGGTCTTGAGGATGATGATCCCAATATAAATCTCTTTGGCTTTGCATTAATGGAAGACTTAGGGGCTTCCATAACTACTAAACCTTCAACTTTTTGAGATGAAAGTGAGGTTAGAGCTAAGGTTCTCAACTACTGTCTGATAGTTTCACATAAACTTAATTCAAATACTTTGCTTTGTCTGGAGGCCTGGTCTTCATCACTGTCTGGCTCGTGTCACCTCTAATGAAACTCACTGAGAGGGGTTGGCTGGTATACTAATCACAAGAGACTCATCCTTTGAGTTAGATTTCAAGTCTATGTGAATAGTAAGGGTACTCCTATGAACTGGAACATAACTTTTATTGGTTGGCTGCGAACCAGGTCTTCCACCTCTGAGACAACCTCTGTTTCCACCTCTACCTCTGCCTGGTGGAGGTCTAGTCATCCTACCCATGCATCCATATGATGGAATGAATTGTAGGTGGAATGTGATATGCAGCTCTACTTCTTCTTCAATGTCTTTTTCTCATTCACTTGAGCTTTTATTTTGCTTTTCTCTTTCTCTTTCCTTCTTTTTCTTCTTTTTCTTTTGCATTTGAATTCTGACCAAATTCATGAGAGATGATATTTTGAGGAAGATAATAGGTAACATCTTCATATATCTCAACCTCCCTGATTGAAAATGGCTTCTCATCTCCTTTGATAGAATATTCAATTCCATCCTTTCTGAACTTGATGCATTGATGGAGGGAGGATTGAATCATCTTGTTCTGATGTATCCAAGGCCTTTCAAGTAAATCAGTAAATGAAGTATTCAAATCAATTATGTAAAACTTAGCTTCAATCTTTCATTCACTATCTCCAAAGGTACCACTATAGAACCTAAAGCCCTCTCACATTGTTCATTGAATCCTCTCAATATCTGATCTTGTCAAAGTGTGAAGATATCAATCCTCAAATAGGCAAGGGTCTTTAGACTCATAATGTTCACCGATGCACATGGATCAAAAAGAATCCTAGAGAGTCTGAATCAGCCCATGTTCACTATAATATAGAGGGGACGGTTGTGCTCCATGTCTCCTAGAAGAAGGTCTTCATCTATGAAAGTGACTTCTTGGGTTTATCTGGAATAATGTGCCTCCTCTCCAACAGCGGCCAACTAAGCTAAGCATATTTCAGGATTAAGAAGAGCCTTGATTAATGACTCCCTCATCTCTTTGGATAATACACAGGTATCATATATGCTTAGCTTAGATGGAAACTTTCTTAGGTGAGAGAGGATATTATAATCCACTATAGGTTGATCCTTCATAAGCATATCCAAGGGTGGAGCTTCCTGTGGAGGGGCTTCTCGATCATCTGAACCAATATCTTATTTTTCTCTATCTTGAGGTGCTACCCTAGGAGGTAGAATGTTGCCACTACAGAGGTTGACTTTGTTGATCTCTTGTGGTAGGTTAGTGAAAGGTTCTACCACCATTAGCTCATCTATGGACCCTCATGAGATGATTCTAAGTCTATCTCAAGAGGTAAACCCATAGTATTCAGAGAAGGAAAGTCAAACTATGAATCAAGAAGAGAAAGATTGTTATATAATTATTGTTTGAGTTTTCTAAAGAATAGAGTTAGACAACCCATGTAACATAAATATAATTCAAATTAGCTTTATTCCTTGATTTCTTGGATTTTGAAGGAGGTACATAGTAGAAGTCAAGTAAAGTAAGTGGGGTGAGGGATTTGATGCCCTCATCTGCCGATACAAGATGTATACTAGAGGAAGAGCTAGGTAGAAGTCAGTAGTAGTAGTGGAATTGGGATTGAGAAGGACTCGTTGGTGGTTGCTCTCTTGGCTATTTAGCCAGCTATCTCTTGTTATTTGTTACTTGAGCTCTACCTTCCCAAGTTTTTCGGACAACTTGCAAACCTTCCTTAATGTTGGAGGTTCGATTTGCCTTAGGAACCTACATGGAAAGTTTCTTGATTTTGGAAATAATTTTCTTAGAGGTACGAGATAAGGAGATATCCCAACCTTCTTTGATTTTGGAAGGATTGCAGGTATCCCCAAGGATTACTCTATTGGAACTGGATGGTTGTTCCATAAGATATTTCTTCGAGAAAAATATAGTGCCTTTCTTGAAACTATGTTCAAGCCAATCCTTTAATGTAAAGAAATCTTCCAAAATAGGACCTAGCATGTGGTGGTAGGCGCAAAAGTTAGGATCATTGCTCTTGCCCACTTCTTCGAGCCTTCTTGGTTCGAGTAGCTGGAAATCAGATTTCTTTAAGAGATTCATAAAGATCTTTTGATTACCTCCCTCTTAAATGAATATGATTTTGTTTAGTTTATCCATAAGAGTAGGTGGACCATAGGTAGTATGTACCACTGCTTGTAGATATGGCTGAGGAGGAGGTGGTGCAGGTTGTGGAGGCTGCTATGACGGTCTGTAGAACTATCTCGGTGGTGGTAGAGGAGGTGGAAGTGATAGCTATGGAGCTTGTGGTCTCTCATACTGGTCTCTGGTCGGCTGTTTCCCCTTGTATACTACTATCACTGCCCCCGATTTCTTCTCATAAGCTTTCTATGACTTTAGCTTTATAGATAGATCTGAAAAGGAAACTATTTGGCTTCTCCTTATAAGCTAGCTGCCTTATTGATTAACTTCTCAAATATTTTGATAGTGAAATCTTTGAGCATGAAGGCGACTAGACCATGGATATTCTTAAGTAGATTCTTGATGGCATGCTGTTCAGATAGCTATGGTTTACATTTTATCAAATTATGCCATCTAAGAATGTAATCAATGAGGGAATCACCATGGTGTTGTTGAGCCACAATGAGATCACCTACAGTAGCCCTTTGCTGAGCTCTAGTAAACCTCTTGATGAAGAGTTGCTCCAACTTAGCAAATATCTTCTTTGAACTATTGAGTTCAACATACCAATCGAAGGCTATGCTTGCTAAGCTACTAACAAAGAGTCAGAAGAGTAAAGCATCACTGCCATCGGTATTGCAACAACTGGCCCTGAAATGCGCTATGTTCTACCTCGGGTTTTTGCTGCCATCAAAGCTTTTGAAAGAAGGTGGCACAAAACTCTTAAGATATTATATGGCATCTAATTCCTCTGGGTAGGGTCTACCCTTTGGAACTAATGATCCTCCTCAGGCTTGAGCCAACGGATCTCTCACTTACTACTCAACCATGGTTTTGATATCCTTTTCCTGTATGGAGGTACTACCCACTACCTTCTATAAAATTGGTGATTCCCTGCTCTACTGGAGGTAAAGTCTTGGCTAGATCCAAGACATGCACTAACTTTGGCTGACTAGTCTTTGCTATAGTATGATGAACTGTTGGTGCTTGGTTTTGAAGTGCTAAATAGCTGCTAACAAATCCTCAAGCTGCTTCCCCTTCTTATCTATTTGTTCATCCTTTTGCTTTAGTTACTAATGGAGGTGTTGGGTCGAGTAGGCTGTGTCTTTCTACTCGGCCACATCACTTTCCAAAGTTTGTTGATCATGAAGAAGAGAACCTCTAGTGTCTACCATGTGGACTCCTGCTGAATCCTCTAGTAGATCATCCTCATTAGGATCAAAATTGACCTTTTTATCCTCTAAATCAAACCAGACATATCCTAAGATTTTCTTCATCTCCACTAGATACTGAGCCACAATGTCATCTAGGGATCAATTTAATTGAACAGGTACAAAAGATCGAGGCTGACCAGTAGTAGGATCACTATCATGAATAGAAATCCATCTGATCTTTACCGCTGTTGGGGAGTTAATCTTATGAGGGTTACACTCGCTCAAAGAAAGATGCTCCCAGCTATCAACAGATCAGGATGGAGTAGTACTGCTAGGAGAATCTATGATCATGGGGGTGACTGAACTATCTCCTCCTCCCTCTATTATTGTAATCTCCATAGCCTGCTGCGATGGTAGTGGTGATGGGATGATAATGATACTTCGAGGTCACCATTCCTTCCTCACCACAATTAGGGCAGAAGGTTGAGCATGAGAGCTCGGCCTCGCCACAGTAGGTGGTGTGGTTGGAACATGATCTCTTGGCCATAGCTGGATCACTAGTGGAGTCGTCTTTTCCCCGGATGCGGCCTTCATGGCCTTTGGTGGAATAGTAGATGTTGGAACATGAATCAGAGATGGTGGATGGGGGGTAGAGCGGTGTGGTGGAGGCACCACCGACTATCTTTGAATAGGAGCTCCTCTCCTGTGAGAGTAGTCGCTATCAGTAGGATGTTGTCAGTATGATCGACGTGGGTAACACACCGATTTGGAAAGTCCATAAGTACGAGGGAGGTCACTGTACCTTGCTCCCAACTAGTGAATTGATGTATGGGCCTCTCTCACGCCTAATTTGTTTACCTACACTATGGGGGATAACTGATCTCAGATCAAATTGAGTCCTAGACTCTTATATAGGCTCCACAACGGTGAAGAAGCCTCTGTCATCACCTCCTCTCACTGGGTGCCTAAAATGAATTGGCGGCAAAGGTGAAGCTCCTAACATCCTCTCGTCAGAGGGGTGAAACCTATTCTGTGAGGAGACACCTAGGAGACTCCTCCATGGCAGACAGCCTCCAACTCTCTATCACAGTGTGATCGCTTGATGCATTTCTTGCATTGAGTCCACGATAAGTCGGCGATAAGAACTAGACCCAATCTCGAAAGAAGAGACAATCCCAAGAATCAGGGGATCCTTCCCCTTGGAAGGTGCCAAGGAGTGGGTGCTAGCACTAACTGGGATAGCAAGAGGAACTACGGGGTGCACTGGTGCTGGCACTGCTACTACTACTATGGGAACTTCCACAACCTTCCTCTTTAGTGAGAAATCTCAAAATCTATTAGTAGCTTGACCGGATCACCGGCTTCTGCCCGGTCACCATGCTCCTGCTGACTGTGATGAGGGTGGTCCCCTCACATGTAATCCAAGACCCCTAAAAGCCTCGACCAAAGTTGATGAGGTGGGCATAGGCAGAGCATGGGAGGTTGGCCTGATCCAAGGTCAGATCCATCCCATGAAGAAATGTGAAGACATATTTCAGTGTTGTCATTGGAAGCTACTGGAGCTGAAGGATGAAGGTCTACATTGTTGAAAAACAAACTTGAATCATTTCTATTTATTGATTTTTTGAATTTGAATTTAGAATTTGAACCCACACTCAACAACTTGAGAGTGTTAAGTGGGGCTCAAATGAATTTGGAAGAGAGATTTTGAGATTGATTGAAAAGGGATTTTTTGAATGTAGAATTTATTTTCAACAAATTTGTGTATGTTGGAAATGGGTTCAAATATTTTTGGATTTTGATGCTTCCCTAGGTTTATATTTGAATTTGATTTTTGAGTTTGATGACCCTTCATTTAACAAATTTGAGTATGTTAAAGTAAAGGGTCAATTGATTTGATTGATTTGTGATTTTGGAATTTACTCACTTAGCTAATTTAAGTATGTTAGGTGAGGTATTTAAAAACAATTTATTCTTTTGTTTGCTTATTTTTATATTATGTGTGAATTTGAAAAATGGATTCTTCACTTAGCAAATTTGAGTACGCTAAATGAAGAGTCCAAATATGTTTGATTTTGTTCTTTTGATTTTGAAAAAAGATTTCTACTTAGCAAATTTAGGTATGCTAAATAGAAAATCCAAATGTGTTTCATGTTTAGATTTTTGTTTGAAAAGAGGATTCTTAGAAAATTTAGGTATGTTAGGAAATCTCAATGTGTTTCATGTTTTTGTGATTTGACAAGTGGACTCTTAGCAAATTTAGGTATGCTAAGGGAATCCAAATGTGTTTTGATTTTCGATATTTTTATTTTGAAAAGTGGATCTTAACTTAGCAAATTTGAGTATGCTAAATGAAAGATCCAAGTGTTGTTTGAATTTTTGATTTTGAAAAGTGAATCTTCACTTAGAAAATTTGGGTATGCTAAATGAAAGAAATAAATATTGTTTTGAATTTTTGAAAAGATGGTTATTAGTTTTGTTTTAAAAATGAAATCTTCATTCAATGAATTGAATGAGGATGTTCATTGTGCTTTTTAAAAATATGATTGTTGATTTCTATTTTGAAAATGAAATCTTCATCAAAATGAATTGAGTGAAGATGTTCATTTGTGCTTTTAGAAAATATGATTGTTGGATTTTATTTTTGAAAAGTGAAATACTCATTCAATAAATTGAATGAGGAAGTTCACTTGTGCTTTTTGAAAGGATGATTATGGATTTTATTTTTGAAAATAAAATCTTCATCAAAGTGAATTGAGTGAAGATGTTCACTTGTATTTTTGAAAAACATGATTATTGATTTTAATTTTAGAATGATCCAACATATAACAATCATGAAGACTGTTAGATGAGGGTGATTTAGCAAAACTTTTATGCAAACATTTTATTATGTGTGTTTTGAAAGTTCTTTTTTGGAAATTGATATTTTCATAAAGGAATGATTCTTTTTTATTTTTGGGATGAACCTTACCTTACCATAGAAATGGTAAGGAGGAAGTCTTTAGTTATTTCTCTTTTATTAAATTTTTTGTTTTCACCTATTGGGAAACACAATAGGGATTTTAAGACATGGAATGAGGTCCAAACCTAAAGGATGTTTAGCTTAAGGATGAAATAGACTAAGTTCCAATGGAAGGAAAGATTGTCTCAAAATTTTATAAAGTACAAATCCACTATCAATACTTGGAGACAATGATCATTTACCAAAGATGGAGAGGGGAACCATCCCCATAGAGTGAAAAATTATGGTGAAAATATTTCTTCATCTATCCTTTGTGAGGATAAATGAAAAATAAAACATACTTTGTGTTGGGACACCACGGATCCCTGATTCTTATTAGGTGATGGTATGACTTTGAGGAAATATGTGCTATCTCGAAGATGAAGTCTAGTGGACTAATCACTGAAAGGACTCCAAACTATGGGTCTTCATATACCAGATTCTTCCCTACATTTGAAAATGTAAAGTAGGGTTTATTTTAAATGGGTTATTAAGTTTATGGAGACAAGCCCCCATAGTTAATTACATCCTAAGGAACAGGATTCCTTAGGAATACTCTCGATTAAGGTAAACGATCATTGTCTCCAAAGATTTTAAGGATAGGACTATCATTCAATTAGTTTATTTTTGGAAGATCAAGTGGGATTGATCAAGAGGAGGGAGTTATTATCGAAGCCAAAGGAAGATAAGTAGTGAATGCTTATGATACTAGGAAGCCTAGTAAGCATCCCAAACTATCCTATGATTGGGATTTATATTTTTGAAGTTTGAAGGGAATTATTTATTTTGAGTTGAATTTTTATTAGAAGTCTAGGGCTTATAATTCCATGACACAAGATCATGAAAATGCCTAAGAGGCGAGGATTTATGTCGTAGCCTGTAAAGGAAAGTAGCAACCTTTGAACCTAAATCTAGGGAGCTTTGGCGAGAGACAAAGCATGACCGAAATCTAAAGCAAAAATGGTTATTTAGTTTACCTCCATATGAGAGGATAAACCACCCGATATTTTGGACTTACAACCACCTAGGGGTGGCTACCAACTAATTCCTCCTACAGTTTTAAATACATGTAGGCAAGCCATATTCTTTTGCAAGATAACTAAGTTGTTGTGTATTTAGAAAGAAACTAAGTCCTTAAACACACTCCCTAAGAGACTAGATCCTATAGGGCATGATTTAATGACCTAAATATAATGCAAATTTTGTTGTATTTTATTTTCATCTTGGACTATTCATTTGACACGCTTATAGGATTCATACTAATGAAATTGGATTATGGGCCAAAATTAGTAAGAAAAGAGGTGTGTTTCCACCATGGCTCTTAAAGTCAAGCCAAATTGGTACGGGTGGAAGCCCTCCAAATCAAGAGTGAAGCATTATGCTTTTTATGCATGATGTTATACAACTAAGGGTTACTAATTCTTTTATCTTGATTTATAACTTGCTTTATGTGAGGTTATTTTGTTTTGAGTTGATTCATTGGATAAAAGTTTATTTTTTCCTAAGATCGTCATCTAAATCAAAGCAAGAAAGAAACAAGGAAAACATGTCATCTTAATGCACAATAAACATCAAACCATTTATAAAAGCAAAAAAATAAGTGGCCATGTACCTCCACAAACAAATAGGTAGTTAGTCTACCCTTATGCAACCCAGATTATAAATGAAATAATTACAAAAATGAATTCATGTTATAGGGGGTCTTCATTCTTCATTCTTATTTTTTTCATTTGGTTCTTTCTTCGTTTGGTTCTTGGTTGGAATGTGGCTTGCTCCAAGGCTTTACATGGTACATAAGACATATGATCTTATGACCAATGTTCATCCTAATCCCCCCATAACAATCCTTTCAAATCCTAATTCACAAAATTACATGAAAAAGGGAAAGAAAATCTAACTAAAACCTGAAAATAGAGATTTGCTAAACAAACCGTACATCCTAAACCTACAAAGTTCCTATTTTGGATAAAAAAGACATAGCAAAAATAGTTATATATTTTATTATAATGCCCTAACAATAATGATTTAATAATCAAATACATCATTCCATCAATTAAAACATTAAATCACAAAAAACAACATAACCATGCCTCAAACATACTAGAAGTGGTGACACTTAATGTAAAATTTGTGTTGTAGCTTATTTAGAGGTTAGAATTTTCTAAGTATGAAAGGTTCAACTTAGATTTCATTTAAGTAGTTGGTTTTTAAAGATTTGATTTAGTTTGAATGAGCTAAACTTAAAATTAGAGAAGTAACTTTTCCTCCCTACCTTAAGTAAAAGGTAGATTCATTAAGTGAATATTTTATTATGTGTTTTAATTATTCCTAAGTTTAGAGCAACTCTAAATAAACATATTCAAAGAAAAATACATTTTAAGATTAAGTAAAGTGAATTACTATCACAAAACACACAACACTTTCTTTCTTTCCAACATGTGTAACATGCATATGGATGGACCCTAAGCATATCTATTCATGTAATGCAAGTATTTAACACACTTTAATGATGAATGCTAAGAGAGGTTTCTCAAGAAAATTTGGGATGTTTCATGTGTGCATGACTTTGTTAAGTAAAAGAGAGTGATTCTTTTATCAATTTTTCATATGCACATTTACAAGTATAAAAGATATAAGTGAGTACGACACCATTGTTAGCACCAGAGGTGTAAGCTACAAGACTTGGGGATATTTAAAGCCTCGCAACCCCAAGATGTCCAGATAAATATACCGCTTCTCTTAAATACATGTGCATATACAAAAAGAAATGCCTAGAAAGAGAATCATGCAAAGGTTTATGTTTGTTTGCTTAATCTTGGTTGTTTAATTTTTATGTATGATGTGGAATCCCTTCTTAAGTCATGACATAAGAGTGTATAGGAATGGATTTAAGCAAGTGTTATGTCCTTTTCAAATGGACCATACACTTTGCTAATCCTATACAAACCTATGTTAGGAAAAGAGGAAGGAATCACATAACACATTTTATGCTATTCACATGCAAGCTTATAAGTACCTATAAATAACACACTTTTCATTTGTAATATTTTATTTCTAAGTTTTAAAATAGTTTTAGATTTAGTAGTGATAATAGGCATTCATATTCTTACTTTAGCCAAACCATGCAATTTTGACATAAAAGAAATATTTCATTTTAATTTGAATTTTTAAAAGACAAAGATGCATGATTTTTATATGACATACACACATAGCATGCTAGGAAGGAAATAAAGTGATGAAAGCATGTAAATTCGTTCACCCTAATTAATTCCTAAGGACAATCCTATGAAATAAGATTATTTAAAGTGAATCAAAGTTGGTTTAAGGAAATTTTGATTTGTTTTTGAGTTTAATTTGAATTTATCTCCCACATGTGTATGTTATTGTAGTTTAATTTTTAGAACCCTTACATGAATTTTTTTTTTACTTAGGTTAAGGTGTTCATTAAGTTCATTAATTATCCCTTTCCTACACCACTTTAACATATTTAACCAAATAATTATGAGCCAATGTATGACATAAAATTACAAGAAATTTAAATCAGCAATGCACCTAAGAAAGAAATGGGTCTAATACATTTTTCTCACAATTAATGATTAATTAAGCTAAATGGTTTAATTTAAGTACTTTCATAACCTTTCCCACATATATGGGTTAGGTATGATTTTCTTAAGTTTACTTAGGTTATTGAGCACCTAAGCATCAATCCAAGAAAGAATTAATTCAGTGATTAAGTTTTTGGATTAATTTTGAATTTTTAGTTTAGTTAATTAAGCTATTAAATGAAATGATCAAATCATTAATTAATTTGTAAATTAATTAAGTTTTCATTCAAGTAAAATAGACTTAGGAGAAGATATTTAGATAAGACACCTAATCTCATTCCCTAAGTCTATCCACTATTCCAAGGTGATTAATAAATTTAATTAATGAATTTATCATCATTTAATAGGTTAATTAATCATTTGATTGATTAAGGGAGCGATTAGAGATGAATTAAGCAATTCTCCTAATTAAACCATTAATAAATTTCAAGAAAATTAGGAGAGGTAGAAGTCATCCCGGTAAACTTACCTAAGAAGTTTGGAATTAATTAATGAAATAATTAGGGAGTAATTAACATAATTACATTCCTAATAAAACCCAAATTATATGTGAATTTACTGTCGAAAATCAATCAAACCTAATTTTAGATTATTTCCCTTTGAATTATCTTCACAATGCATTTTATTTTGTATTTTTTTTATTTTTTTACATTTAGTTATGTATTTTTGAAGTTTCAATGATTGAAACTTAATTAAATAGCCTAATTATATAATTAATCTCGTCAACGCCACGTGGACCGTTGACGCGGCGCATGCTTTCGACGTTGCATAACGGGATTCACTATTTAAGTTGTCACATCCAATGTCACGTCAGTTGGTGCCACTACACATTTCTCCTCGATTCGATCAAAGATTGGATGGTTAGGATTAAGCACGCAGTTCTCAAGGGATAAATCCATGGAACTTATGCGAATTAATTAAGACCGTCTATCCAAAATGCATGGATGGATGACCCATGATCCGTCATTGAGCTCGCCTACGGGAGAGGGCATCCGTCCACCCCTTAGGGCTTGATCCAAGCTCGATTGAGCTCAGATTGAGCTCAAATTAACCCACACCATCATCATGCAAGGAGAAAGACATCCAACGGTCAATTTGCAATGAGGTGAAAGTTTCTTTCACAAAGGACCAAACACTTCTTATTCTAGGCTCGGTTTGAAGGCTTACATCGTCGGAGGCTATCACCGGTGCTCCCAACCATCGAGGTAGCTTCGTCTAGTGGAGACAAAGCTCTATTAAGGATTTGAGGGCTTGAGGTTGAATGGATCTTCCTATGAACCAAAGTGGGCTTCAATTGCTTGTGGCCTTGATCAAACTCCCCTCTCTCGTGCCTTGAGAACTTGGATGAAGACTTGGGTGAGCTTGATTAGGTTCCCTCAAGGTGCTTGAGGAGGAATTGAGATGAAATTTAGTATTGAGTGATATGGAATTTGCCTTGAGCTCCCCTATTTTTGGCTTGAGGAAAATAAAAAATGGAGAAATCAAATGAGCCTTAGGAACCTTGGAGAAGGTTGAGGATGCTTGCTTTGAGTTCCTTAGCTTCAATCAAGTGTGAGTGAGTGAAAATAAAATGAAATTAGGGAGAATATCTCCCCTTAGAAGGATCGGATGGTCGAGAGTGTAGATTCCATTTTGATCAAATTAACCACTTTGAGTGGGTTATTTTGGCCGTTTGAGGTGACACATGGTTCAGTTTTGGCAAAGGGAGGTAGTGGAGAAGTTGCACATGTGGAGAATAAGAGTATGGAGGTGATCCATGTGCTCATTTCTAAGTGGGTGGTCAGTTTTGCCATTGGGTTGGGTTTGGCCGACCCAAACCCATTGGGTCATGTGCACCACTCCCACTAGTGTCCACTTGGTCCACTAAGAGGGTGCCAAGTGGCCATGGAAAGGATATGATCAAATTTCAAGTGGAATTGGCCATAAGTTACCCCTTGATCTAGGGGTTAAATGGTCATTTGGCTTTGATTTCACTTTAGGCAGATTTAGAGTATTTTGAAATTGGGTTGGTAGAAATTTTAAAAAATTTGGAGTTGATTTGATGTCATTTGGCTCATGTTGACCCATTTAGGTCAAAATGGGTGAGTCAAGTTGACCAATTGGTCAAATTGGGTCAAACCAATGGTTGGGTCAAGTTCATTTGACTATTTGAAATGTGTTGGCATCATTGGTTTGGTTCAATTTGGTTTATATCTGATTTTGGTTCATTTGATTTCATTTAGGTCAAATGGGTCAAGTTGACCAATTTGACACATTTTACCTAATTAGGTTAGGTCATGGATTGGTTTAGGTTAGGTTAGTCATTAAAAGTTTTTTTTCAAGCTTTGGTTTCAATCAATTTTGTTTGATTTGATTTTGGCTCAATTTGACCTTTTAGGTCAAGTTGGGTTCATGGTCAATAGGATTAGGTTGGGTCTAGTTGGCCAATTAAGGCCTTGGTCAAGTTCAACAAGTGGCTTAGAATGAATTTGACCCATTGGTTGCTATCAATTTAGCTTAGATCAAGATTTGACAAATGTTGACTTTTAGGTCAAGTTGGGTCAACTTAGGTCAAGTGGCTAATTGGGCTAGGTTAGGCTCAAATGATGACTTGGTCAAGTTCAAACATTGATCATGAATTTATTTTGATCAATGGTTTCAATCATTTTGGGCTATGGTGATTTTGGCTAGTTTAGATTTTATTTTGGCTAAGTGTTGACTTGGTCAACCCTTAGGTTTGACTTAGTTTGATCCAATTTGAGTGATTGATCATCTCATGATGATTGTCGCTCACAATGTGAGGCTTAGGTGGGCTTAGTTCAATCCAATTTTGGTAGGATTAGAATTTGACTCATAAGGGGAACTTTATGTCACTTTGGGTCAAGTGAGCCTAAGTGGGTTAATTTGATCAAGGCTTGATTCAAGTTTGGTTGAACTCACATATGGATTTATGATTGAAATATAAATTGATTTGCAAGTGATTTGGAGTCAAATGAGTTTTGATTCACTTGACAATTTCAAGTTCAAAGGGTAAACATGAGTTTGACTTGGGTTTGATTTTTGGATTTTGTAATGATTTGATGATTCAATTTTATGTTTATATTTGGATTCATGATTGAAGGATTGATTGAATCTGAAGGAAAATCAAGGGATTGGCTTGATTTGAGTTTGATTTGGCTAAGTTCAAGAATTTGACTTGAAAGGCTTAGGTTGAATTTTGGTTGAGTTTGGATTTGATTTTGAATTTAGTTTTGGTTTGATGATTGAAGTTTGTTTTTATTTGGTTTCATGATTGAAGGATTGATTGGATCAAGAAAATGGGGTTTGGCTTGATTTGAGTTTGATTTGGCTAAGTTCAAGAATTTGACTTGAAAGGCTTAGGTTGAATTTTGGTTGAATTTAAATTTGATTTTTGAATTTAGTTTTGGTTTGATGATTGAAGTTTGTGTTTATATTTGGTTTCATAATTGAAGGATTGATTGAATCATGAAGAAAAAATCAAGGGTTTGGCTTGATTTGAGTTTGATTTGGCTAAGTTCAAGGATTTGACTTGAAAAGCTTAGGTTGAATTTTGGTTGAGTTTGGATTTGATTTTTTGAATTTAGTTTTGGTTTGATGATTGAAGTTTATGTTTATATTTGGATTCATGATTGAAGGATTGATTGAATCATGAAGAAAAAAAATCAAGGGTTTGGCTTGGTTTGAGTTTGATTTGGCTAAGTTCAAGAATTTGACTTGAAAGGCTTAGGTTGAATTTTGGTTGAATTTGGATTTGAGTTTTGAATTTAGTATTGGATATTTGAATTTATATCTCATTCATATTTATGAATATAAATGAGAATATAAATGATTATGAGAAAATTTCTTGAATTTGAATTGATTTGGGTTTAATTTGAGCTAAGTCCATAAGATAGAATCAATGAGACTTAATAAGTTTTTTGAACTTGGAATTGAGTTTTGGTTATTTAAATTTATATTTCATTTATATTTGTGAATATAAATGATAATATAAATGGGTTATGAGAAAATTTCTTAAGTTTGAAATGATTTGAATTTGATTTGAGCTAAGTCCATAAGATGGGGTGAAAGTGACTTAGGAAAGATTTTAGAATTTGGAATTCAATCATGGGTTTTAAATCATTTGGAATTGATTCATGATTTGAAAAAAATCATTGGAATTGATTTGAAGTTTATTTTGGAATTGAAGTTGATTTAAGTTCAAGGTTGATTTGAATTTGAGTTTGACTTGAAAGAAAGAAGTGAGGATTTGGTTCAAGCTAAAGGGTAGGAAAATTTTCCTAGCACCCCTAAGATGACCTATTCCTATGACTAACTCTTCTAAGTAGATTAGGTTAAGTGCTCACCTAATCACAAGAAGTGTCTTAAGACTAAGGAAACTCTTAGTGTCTAAGAGGAACCGAATGTCTAAGATGGAGAGGTTGACAGCTCATTCTAAAAATGAGGTCAACATAAAGCTTCCTCAATCGTTAGAATCGCCGGTCACAAGCTTCGGTGAGGTATGCCATTAAAATCAATCATTAGCTCAAAATAGGTTGGTCATTTGTGAAGGAAACTTGCATCTCGTGTGATTTCCACAGTTAGATGTGTTTGTTATGCTTCCCCAAAGGTGTGGGATCAATTTCATCTCTATCCGAGCTCTGGTGACCTCGAATTGAGCGACAATTGATGGGCGATATCTATCACTTGCTGCTCAGGAGGAGACATATCATGGACCATCCATTCTGTGTGATCAGAATGAACGGTCCTGATCTCTTTTCCCCCTTCAAAATTGCATGTTTAATAGTGGTCGTCCGATTTAAGATCGAACGGCCCACAAAGTTACCACTTTCGCTACCATCCGAGTCAACCTTCGGATGTGACAACTTAAATAGCCACTCGTCGCACCACGTGGAAAGCGCGCCGCATCAGCCGCCACATGGCCCGACAGGATTACGGCTTTAATTAGGCTTAAGTAATCCATTTTAAGCCTGAAACTTCTAAAAAATCATAACTAATCCTAGAAAAATCCAAAAATATACAAATTTGGGCTCATTTTAAAGACATTTAGAGTAGAATCTAGAAAAATTATTATTAATTGATTTTGAATAGTGATTTTAGCTTAATTAAAATTTAATTAGAAATTTAATTAGCTTAATTATTCCTTAATTAATCACCCAATTGATTTTCAACTTTTTATGGATATTTGGGCGGATGACCTCTACCTCCCCCATTTTTTTAGATTGTATTGGTTGCTTAATTAGAAAAATTAATTGATTAAGTCTTAATCACTTTATTAATTTAATTAGTGATAATTAGTGAATGAACAATAGTTTAATTAATTATTTAAGCCTAATTACCTCTATTGAATAGTAAGGGAGCTTAGGAAATGTGGTTGGGATACTTTTCTAATTCATTTCCTAAGTTTTCTTCAATTTTTGAAATTTGATTACTTAATGATTAATGAGGTAATTAATTGCTTAATTAATTAATTATCTCCAAGATAAAAGTCAGAGCCTAATTGAGTGTTTGAAGTGACTTAGGGGTTAAGGATTGAGGTCGTGTCCTTGATCCCTTTGCTAAGTTAATTTCATCATTCTAATCAAAATATAATCAAAGAATTTAATCAATTAATTAATAAGCTTGATTAACTCAATTTAAAATTCACTTCACACCTAAGCAACCCTTAATTAATCTTGGGTAGCTCTTTGGGTGTTCAATAAGCCAAAGTGGGAGATAATGAAATTATGGTTAGCTCATATGTGTGAGAAAACTATAAAAGTAGTTAAGTGAGATCCCCTAAGCCTAATTAGTGAGCCAATTTTATTAGTCCCCTTTCATTTCTTAGGAGCATTGCAAATTTATTTTTCATGTGGTTTGAGCAATACGTAATCATTATTACTTAGTTAATTAACTTAAGGTGATGTAGGTAAGGGTTAATTAATTAGTTTAATTCATACCCTAATCTAATTAAACCATAAAATCAACTTAATTACTTCTTCATTAAACCAAATTAACTCACACATGGGGAATGGGATTAAGATTAACAAACCTCTTTCATTTTCTAAATCAAATTAAACTCAAAATTAAA
Source organism: Cymbidium sinense (assembly GCA_021442155.1). NCBI lineage: Eukaryota > Viridiplantae > Streptophyta > Magnoliopsida > Asparagales > Orchidaceae > Cymbidium > Cymbidium sinense. Next base: position 129,740,930 of record CM038220.1, on the reverse strand, counting down.
CATATCATTAAAGAACTTTGGTTTATTTTAAATAGCCTTATTTAGTATGATTGTACTTAAGAATTAATTGGAATGAATGAGATCATGTGCTTATGTTCCTTTATTTCTTTCCAATCATGTTAAATGTTGTTTGTCATTTATAATCATGCATTCATTTCTTTTAAAATTAACTAAATAAAATAGTTTCTTTTATGCCAAATTGCATATGTTGATTTAAATTAAAAGTAAGTGTGACTATTATTACTATTAAATCAAAAGTTATCTTCAAAAGCCCATAAATCAATTATAATATATGGAGTGATATTAATTACAAATATCTATAAGTTTGCATGTGTTGATAATATAAGATATGCAATATGAAGCTCTCTTTCCTTACCTTATATGTATTTCCATGGGATTTATAAATGTATAGTTCATTTGAAAAGAACACAACATTTGTTTAAATCTACTCCTATGCATCTTCATGCTAAGACTTAGAAAGAATTTCATATCACATATGTAAATCATATAATCAAATCAAATATGACTTCTTGCATGGCTTCTCATTCTTATGGTTCTTTTTATACATTCACATGTATCTAAGAAAAGTGATATATTAGTTTCGGTCCAAGTAGCCTAAATAGGTCTTGTACTTTACGCCCCTGGTGTAGAACTATGGCGTCATACTCACTTAAAATTCTCATACATATGTATGTATGATATGACCAATGAATAAGAATCATAAATCAAATACAGCTTGTGCATGAATTTTTTCTATTCTTATAGTTGCTTATACATCTATATGTACATAAGAAAAGTGGTATATTAGTCTGGACATCCCGCGAGGCTTTAAGTAACCCTAAGTAGATCTTATACCTTACACATAAAAAATGACGACGTACTCACTTAAAACTTTTATACATGTAAATGTGTATTTAGCTAATGGATAAAAAATCTCTTTTTCTATTAAAGAAACACACATTCATAATTCAATCAAATGAAATATTTAAATTCCAAACAAACTTCTTTGCATTCATCATTTAAGTGTGCTAAAACATACATTGTATGTATAGGTATGCTTAGGATTTAATTATATGCATGATATATATGATGGAAAAAATGAATACACATGTATTATCACATATTTCATTCTAAATTAATCTTAAGATGCCTTTCTTATTGAATAAGGCCATTTAGAGTGAACCTAAACCTAGGATTGATTAAAACATGTAATAAGCCATTCAAAAAAAAAATTGATTAATTAACTTTCTTTAGAAGTGACTTAAGGTAAGGATGAAAGAAAGGTTCCCTCTCTTTGTTCTCTTTATAACACTTAGTGGTTAAGTGTAGGCCATATAAAACAAAAGAAAACATTAAGTAAAATCTTTAAATCAATTAAATCACTTAAAGAGAAATCAACCCTTTATAAATTAAATCCCTCACACTTAGCAAATTACAACTCTAAAGCCTAGTTAGGACATACCGCATAAGCCTTAATGCACACACATTAGATTAAGTCACTACTTTTAGCTTTATGTTAGGGTGGTGTATGGTTTGATGTATGCTTATTTTGTGATGTATTATTGTAGAATGGATGTTATGGTGTATGTGTGTAGTCTGGATGTTAGGCCGATATTAGCCTAATCATGCTTTTTGATAGGGGTTGTGCTTAAGAGGCCACTATAATAAAAATATAAATGCTTTTTGCTATGTAGGTTGCTTATGCCCCTAATCATAATCCAAATTAGGACAAGTGGGCTTGATTACCCATGTGCAGGGTGCTAAGTCCAAATTATTCATATAACTGCTTAGGTTGTATGGCGTGTTTAGCTGACATTTGTTTTGCAGGTGTAGCTAGATTTACTTTCCTTCTTTTAATGTAATTTTGCATTAGGATTAGGATAAGTGTTATGGGGATTAGGATGATCATTGGTTATAAGACCAAGTCTTATATATTACATGATGCCTTTGGAGAAAGCACATCTAAATCAAGCCAAAAGGAAGAAAGAAATGGAGCAAATCTGACAAAGAAATGAAAGATGAAGAGATGAAGAATGAAGAATGAAGACTCCCCATAACATTCATCATTTGTAATTGTAATTATTCTCTTGTAATCTGGGTTGTATGAAGGTAGATCTCGGCTACCCACATTTCTTTTCGGATTGTATGGCGTGACCCAACTGCATCGGCCTTTTATTCTTTTGCGATAGCTTTATAAAATTATTTGATATTTTGTTTAGCTTGTGCATTAGAAAAAGTATGCCTTTTTATAGTTTGTTTATGATTGGTGATTATTGTATGGCCTGGATACGATTAGACTCCTAGAATAAAATTAATTTTTCTACCCAAACTAACAACCCATAACAAAACCTCTAAAATAACTCATAACCTCATATAAAAGCCTAGGCATTAAATCAAGATAATAAAATATTTAGCAACCATTTAGCTGGATGTTATATGTTTAATATCATGCATAATCATTTTATTTCACTCTTATTATGAGAGGGCTTCCATCTTTTCCAGATAGTAAGGGCTTAACCTTTGAGAGACTATGATGGAAGAACACCTCTTTCCCTTTTGATTTGGCCCATAATCAACTTCTCATACATTTGGGCATACAAAATCCTATAGCTTGTGCCAAAATAAAGAGTCCCAAATTAAATAAAATTTGATAAAAATTTGTATTAGATTGAGTCATTATTCATACCCCTCATGCTTTAGTCTCTTAGAGAGTGGGTTTAAGGACTTAATTTCTTTTCTAAATAATAACAACCTAGCCATCTTGCAAAAGTATATGACTTGCCTACATGGATTTAAAGTGTAGGAGGAGTTAGTTGGCTACCATTCCAGGTGGTAATAAGTCCAACAGTCGGGTGGTTTACTTTTTCTAATAGAGGTAAACCATATACCCACTTTACCTTAGATTTAGGTCATATTTTGGCCATCATAAAAGCTCCTAGATTTAGGATATGAGGATTGTTATTTTATGCGGGCTACATGCATAAATCCTCACCTCTCAAGCATTTTCACAATCTTGTGTTGATGGATTATAATCCCTACCAATCTAATAAAAATTTCAACTCAAATAAATAAATTACATCAATTTCAAATATATAAAGCCCAACAAAAGATATATCGGAGTGCTCACTAGGCTTCCTAGTATCATGAGTGCTCCCTAATCATCTCCTTTGGTTTTGATAATAACTCTTCACTTTTTGATCCATCTCACTTGATTTTCTAAAACACAACCAATTTATTGATTTTCCTATCTTTGAATTCTTTGTAAATAATAATCGTCTACTTAATTGAGAGTATTCTTAAGGGATTCACTTTCTTTAAGATGTAATTAACTATGGGGGCTTCCCCATAGAAAACTTTAAAATCGATCTAAATAAACATACTTTATTCATACATGTAAAGTAGTGAAAAATCTTTGATATATTCGAAGACCCATCTTGCTTCAGGAGTCCTTATTAGGTGATTAGGTCCATTGTAAGGTTGTGACCTCTATCTTTTGAGATAGTATACTATTCCTAATTATCGTACTCGATTACCTCAATAAATACACCCTCAAATCTATGTGGTATCCCCCTTATGCACATGAATCGAAAATAAATAACACTATACAAGATATGATGCCATGAAAAGCATAAAGAAGGTGCAATGCCTAAATGAGAGGATGGTAGCCTTATCATAATTCTTGGTTCAAATTGAAGATACTTGTCATTCTTTAGAATACTCAAGAGTGCTTGAAATAATGGTTTTCAATAGACTTATGAATGTCAAATTGAATTCGAGTAACTCAAAAAATATTTGTCCTCACCACTATTATTATCAAAGCCAATCCTAAGATAAATGCTTTATTTATATCTCGTTATCTCATCTCATACAATAAGCTCAATGTTAGTCCATGAAGAAGCTAACGGGAAACAACCAATTTATTACATTAGAAAAATTCTTTCGAATGTAAAAGGATATTATCCTTTGATAGATAAAATTACATTAGCATTGGTGTTCTCGGCAAGAAAGCTATGCCCATACTTTCAAGCTCATTCTATCAGCATTTATACACAACTTTCACTCAAAACTATTCTCCAAAAATTAAAATCTTCTAACATATTAGTTAAATAGTCAGCCGAATTAGGAGAATTTGATATTCACTTTTTGCCCAAGCTAGATATCAAATATCAAGTATTAGTAGATTTTATCGTTGATTGCACCATCCCAGATTCTATTAAAATAAATTCTTCTCCTTCAATACACTGGAATCCTACTCATTTCTTTTCAATATGATGTCCTCGAGTATGGACTACATCTAAAGTTTTTAGCTACTAACAATGTTGTAGAATATAAAGCCTTAGTAATAGGGTTAAAACTAGCTATTATTTTGAAGTTTAAAATTCTTTTAAATAACACTAATTTGTAACTTATTATTTCTCAAGTTGAAGGAGATTTCAACACTCACAATCATCATCTGATGCAATACCTCCAGCTAATAAAATCTCTTCTCTTTCGAATGAGTAAATATCAAATCATCTACATTCCAATAAATCAAAATGTTACTGCTGATGCTCTTTCAAAACTCGCCACTTTAACATCCTCAGACATTTACAAGAGAATGTATATATAAGATATTAATTTTCCTAGCATACAAAACCTTGGGAAATATAGTCCATTGATGAATCAAGGCAAATTTCTTGGATAGATCTGATATTTACCTTCTTACGTGATGGAGCTCTACCAGAAGATCCAGTTGTCATCATTCGTGTTCGATGACAAGTTGCAAACTTCAACATTATTGATGATGAATTATACAAAAGATCATTCACAAGACCATATCTCAAATGTTTCCCACCATTCGAGATAGAGTATGCACTTCGAGAAGTCCATTCCGATATTTGTAGAGAACACTTGAGAAGAAGAGCACTTGCCCACTAAATCCTGAGATAAGGGTTCTATTGGCCTACCATAAAATATGATGTATGAGATTTTGTAAAAAGGTATAATAATTGTCAGATGCATTCTAATCTCTACCACATTACACCGACTGAACTTTTATCTTTCCAAAGCCCTTAGCCTTTTGATCAATAGGGAATGGATATTATGAGACCCTTTTCTATTGCAATTGAAAAATGAGAATTCATCATTATAGCGATATATTATTTTAGTAAATGGGTTGAAGCTGAATCATTAGCAAAAATCATAGAAGCCAATGTAAATAGTTTGTTTGGAAGAATATTATATCTTGTTTTGAATTCCTGCTAAAATCATAATAGATAGTGGGACTCAATTCACAAAAAAATAATTTACTTTCTTCTACAAAGATTTACATATTCAATTGGTTCATACAGCTGTAGCACACCCCCAAACAATTGATCAAATTGAGGTTATGATTTGAACAATTCTTAAAGACTTGAAGACACGTTTGGATAAGGCTGCGGAGCAATGGGTGAACGAACTCCCTAATGTACTATGGGATTATTGTACAACTATGAGAACACTAACCAGTGAACACCTTATAATTTATGTTTTTGGTGTGGAGATGATCATTCCAGTTGACATCGATATCCTTAGCCCTAAGGTCCAGACATTTTATGCAACTAACAATGAAGAAACCTCAGATATCATCTTGATTTATTACCTAAGACAATGGAAGTCGCTTCAATCAAGAACATTACCTATCATCAATGGATCACACATCACTTTAATCAGAGAGTGAAGCCCAGACCTATCAACATTGGAGATTTAGTTCTACGAAGCTTGATATCTGTGGGAAAAGAACCACAACGTAACAAACTTTCACCTATTTAGGAAGGACCTTATGTGGTGGTTGGTGGTTGCTATAGTTAAACTATGGACTTTTAAGTTCAAAGATTTAGAGGAAAATTTTCTTTTGTGCACTTTGAATGTTGAGAACCTATGAAGATATTATCAATAAATTTAAGATGTACCATTTGGATTGAACTTACATTTTGATGTTTCATATTTTCATTTGAAAAAGGATAAATCAAAATAATAATAATATTGATAAAAAAGAGAAAGAAGAAGTAAGAAAAATCGATCCCAAGGGGTTTTGATTAGACCTACTCCACATAAGTTAATGTCATTGGCGAAACTCTGATAAACAACCTCATATATGAAAATTTTATATTTAATCCACACAAGTTAACGTCATTGAGCACAACTCTGACAAATAATCCTCGATGGATTAGAAATCCTTGTTATAGTTTTTCTTAAGATATGTAGGCTAATGTCACTGAATAATTCTCTAACATACAACCTAAATCAGTAATAAATTGCTTTAAACATCAACCATTTTATTTTAAAATGAAAATCCAAAGTACTGTGACACATACATAAACACGATCTTATGACATCTACTAAAAAGATCTCAAATTGAAATACAAATAAAATAAAATATAATTAAACAACATCTACATCTTCACTTTTATCACCTAAAAGAAGAAGAAGAAGCACTTTCTATGTCATCCCCTGGAGATAAATCTTCAGAAACTTGACTCGGTGAAAGGCCTTCAATATCTGCACCTGTTTTGCGATGAACTAGACAGGTCCCTTTTTAGAAAACCACAAATAAAACCTTCTTCAAGAAGCTGACATTTTAGATCCTTCACCTTAGTATCGTAGATATGATCGCGAGCTTCCTGAACCCGATCCTGAATTATATTCTTAAAGGTTGTGGAATTTTTAAAATTTACTATAATATTCAAGTTGGTGTCAACTTCTATGTTCTCCTTTTATGAAATATGTGCTAACAATGCCTTGTTCTCAATCTTCATAGTTTGACTTATTTGTTAATCATGCATAGCTAGATCACAGTCCTATCAACCTTCTTGAAATGAAAGGAAAGTACCATACAACTCGTCCCCACAATTGGCCAATTGATTCTGTAAGGTTATAACCTCTTTAGCCTTAGACTCATATCATCGTTTATATTCACCATGGAAATATTTGATCTTAACAAATTTAGTATTCCATGCCTTCAAGATCAATACTCGCCTTCTTCAATATCTTTAAAAAAACAACACATATTAGGTAAAAAAAGATTGGGAAGAAAGAAAGAGAGAAGAGAAAAATTAAGATTTCTTACCAACTTGTTGACTTGTTGGCGCCCACTGCATGTGTGATTTAATACTTCTTCTAGAATAGAAATTTTGATGAGCTCATTTCACAGCTCTTATCAAAGCATTTGATCTGTGTGGTGTCCGTATTTTCCTCTTTGAAAGAATTGGTACATGCTCTCCTATTGGTCGTTTGGAGGATATTGTTGGAATGGGATTAGCCATTTCTTTATCATTATCAGACTTCTTCAGCATTAAAGCAAGGGATCTTCCATTTTGAATTGAAAACCAGCTTTGAATAAGGATTCTTCCCTCACATATTGATTAATATAACGAGTCTCATTGAAGATCTTCGACCTTCGCAATGTTAGTCTTCAATATATCCTCTTCAGTCACTTGGGAGGAGGATATCTCTTTCAATTTTCCACTTTTCAAGAATTCATTCTTTATAAAGAAAAATCTATTGACCTAAAATTTTGGAGGAATCATTTGTGCGAAAATCTCTTGCTCTTACAAGATATTCGATCATGCACATCACAAATGAATCTACACATCTTTACCAAAAATATCTGGAGTAAGCGTTGCACAATGCACTCTAAAGAAAATGATCAACCCAATTATGATTGTCATAGCTCAAGAAGAAAAGTGAGATAAACAAATCTCAAATGCTGATAAAATGATGATCAGCTTAGGAGCCAAGGATTCAAAGACCTACTAGTAAGCTCATCTCATAAATAGTAAGGTACTCTGACATAGGAGAATAAGCCTGCTATGATATTTTAGGAAGAGTAGCCACCAAATGGTTTGAAAAAAGAAACTTCTTCTTGAAGATTATCAAAGTATCACCATTGATAGTTGTTATCACATCATCTAATCTCATCATCTTCTAATGCTCCGCACCCATCATCCTATGCAGGATTTGCTCGGGAATATTTAGACATTGAGATATTTGTGGAAAGATACTCACCCATGAAGATACTCTTTATTTTTTGTTTGAAATCACCTGGACAATTACTATGCCCTAACTTTAGTTTCAAACTCGAGATCGCGAGAACTAGAGAGACTCGCTATCAAATCAGTTGAAGAAACCAAGACTTGAAGAAAAAATGAACTTAGAACCTCGAGCAATTGATCGCGTCTCAGGATTAAACTCAGATTGATGAGATAGTATAAAGGGGCGATCGTTATATGGTGAGTAGACTAAAAAAGATAGTATGATGTGATTTTCTCTCATCCTTTAGAGGATATTTATATTTGTAAAAAAAAATGGAACTTTTCAAATTCTTATAAAAAAAATTAAAGGGGAGGTTGTCCCCCGGCCCCATACCCCCCATCTTCTAAAAAAATGACCAGTAAAATGTCAGCCATTCAATAAAATAAAAATATATTATTTAGAGGGCTGTTACCCTCGTCTCTCTCTCTCTCTCTCTCTCTCTCTCTCTCTCTCTCTCTCTCTCTCTTTCCGTCTCTATTCATGTCTCTTTCTCCTCTCTTTCTTTCTCTCTCTCTCTCTCTCTCTCTCTCTCTCTCTCTCTCTCCATCTCTCTCCTCTCTCTCTCTCTCCCTCCCACTTACACATAATAAAAAAGATAATAATAAATAAAAAAATAAAAATAAAAATAAAATAATTTATATATTTATAAAATGTATCGCTTTATATATACACATAATTAATATATATATATATATATATATATATATATATATATATATATATATATATATATATATATATATATATATATATATATTACAAACCCTAATAAATTTTAGCAAAAGTGGTTTTTTTTAATTTATTATATTTTTTGAATGCTTAGATTCAACATTAAAAAAAAAATAGAGAGACAAATGATATGTCACATTAAATCAAGTATACATTCAAAAAGAAAAATAATATACATATGTAATAAAATTAAGCGTTTCAATAAGACGAGTTCAATGATACTAAAATAAATTAGAGCTAAAACGAAATATCAAATCTTACATAAAACTTGAATCGATTAAATAGTTAAATGATTTTAAATTTAACGCTTATAGTCAATTAAGGTACCATGACGAATCCAATGAACCTGAGATCACTTAAATAAGATCATTTGAATGGTCAAATTACAAAAAAAATTATCTGCGATCAAATGAATTGATATGAACTATTCGATTGAGTTTTTTGGAATTTTGGTTACAATGATCAAAATGCCTCTCTTAGAATCCTATAAATATGATCTCATTCTTGTCATGAAGGTGGCGGAAGCCAGGAGTGAACTTGGAAGAAAGCTAGGAGAGAGCTAGAAGCTTAAAGTTCAAATGTCGTCGATCGCAGACTACTGTCATTGCCGATCTCTATTGATAACTGTTATAACCCAACTTTCATTATATAATTATTGTAACTTGATTCTGAAATTCTCATTGTAAAAATTTCTTATATAAAATCGTGTAACCTCATTATCGTGAAGATTTAAATTTTGTACTCCAAAATAGATATATAATTGAGCATTTTCACTGGGCTAAATCGAGTTATTTTTTCACCTTTTTTGGGGTTTTTTCATATATAAATTATAAAATTTTTTATTCTCTTTTCAAATATCTATATGTATATTGAATTTCTTAATAAAGTTAAGATATAAAGTTTTATTCTACTGCTACTATTTCTCTGGCACGCAATAACTATATATAAATTTTGAATAGTAGAGCTTAAACTTATTTAAAATTTTTAATACACAATAATTAAATTTATTGTATAATTAATATTATATTGCTATTAAATTTTTAAGTTTGAAGGGACAAAATTTTAATATATTATTTGATATTAAATCATTTAATAGAAATTTAGGAGTGATTTTTGTCGCAATCACCCCTTAATTTCACAACTGATTTATGCGTTGCTTGTCCTCAGCCGTTGTACTTGTAAGGTTTATTTTATAATTTAATATTTATGCCACTGATTTATGTGTTAATTATCTTCAGCCGCTGTACTTGAAAGGTTTATTTTGGAATTTAATATTTATACCATCACAATCATATATTATTGGTATTGTCGAGAATGCTTGACAGTTGACATGCATGTGCTGACTAGCAAGTTGGAGCATACGGTTTTCAAGTCATTTTTTATCATATTTAATCAATAAATATAAAGGGTTCAAAGATGTGAAATAGTGAATATTTGCTGTCAATCATAGGCAGAAAAAGCCTCTGCTCTGCTCCAAAGAGGGCAAATTTTACTTATTAGAATAAAAGTGACGAAAAAAAAATTTTTTTTTAGAAAGGATAAATAATTAATTTAACTATCTTATATAAAAATCTGAGAAATGTTAAACATAAGTGATAATTAATTTATATTGAGAACAATTTATTCTAAACTATATTTTTATATTATCTAATATTTTATATGACACTTAAAAAAATATTGAGATTATTTTTATTTATTTAATTTATTTATATTTATTATTTATAGAGAATATATTGATTAGTAATAATGTGTTAAAAATTTATCCCATAAGTAAATTTTTTACTAATATTATTGTCAAAAATTTTAGTTTAAATTCATAATTATTTAATTTAAAATTTTTATATTTAGATTGTGACTTGTGTAACTTTTGTGTATAATGAGTTAAGCATTTTAGCAAAATTGAATATTTAGATTATACTCAATAGTTATCAACTCGCTCATTAATTTTATTATTTAAGCTACATCATAAATTCACATAAGTGGTGTCATTCTAGAATGAGTCAAATTAACTAAGTATGACTTCTAAAGTACTTAAGTGTAATTTTTTCATTTTTAAAAAGCACTTGTATATTATTTTGTATTAGTTTATTATATTATGTATATGTTGCTTCTCCATTGGTACAATTAGGTATGAACTTATATAGTGATTTAATCATTAAATAAATTGCTCATGTTAATACTTTATATAGGTGTCAATTCGGGTTGACGGGTCGGGTTTGGTCTGACCCGAATTTGACCCGACTCGAATAGTTTGACCTAAACCCGACCCGTTTATTAAACATGTCAAAAAAAAAATTTAACCGACCACCTGATCAATTCTCGACACGAATGGTCTATATATATATATATATATAATACGAAATAAAATAAATCGAGTTGGTGGTCCGAATGGCAAAAAATCGGCATTTCTTTCAACCCAACTGGAAATTATTAGAATTGACTTATTGATTAGATGTCGTTATCGTGTCGAGTCAATTTTTGATACTCTAATTTTATAGTAATAATTTTGAACTGAGTGGATTTTTATAGCTAAAAGTTCTCATTGCACATGCAATTCAACCCATGTCAACTAAATATTAAAAATCTCCAAGTTATACAAGTCAACCCATGAATTGACAGAAGACAACAATGAAAATTATTTATACACCAAGTAATCAACCAAGTAGCTATGAATAAGTTATCAAATTTAAAAGTGACAGAAGATAACAATAAAACACTATTATTTTGTGGTTAAATTAATATTCTTCTTACCAAGACCAAACTAATGTTACAAGCAACCTGGGACTTCCTTATCCGTAGAGACTGCAATGGTGCCCAGTGATTTAGGTCTTCAATTATTCCCAATGAATAGCACGCAGACGAAATAGAACATATCAATTCGATTTATCAGCTCAGCACATTTTATTATGATGAAAGGTTTCCAAAGGTATTCTTAACCAATTGGACAAGTGGCAACAGTGGTTGTCAGCTACATATCATGCAATGTGTTCGAGAAAAAAAAAACTAACGGCAGGCCCAAAATTTTAAGTTTTTTTTTTTTTTGGCCATTTTTGATCCCCAATTGCTTTGAGATACATATAATCTTACAACTATATGAAAATGTAAAAGTAAAATTATTATAAAAGAAGTTGCTGTATAAAAAATTACGATAACTTTCATATTTTTTTATTTTTATTTTCAAATTAAATGTCGAATTTTTGATAATCACCGTATTTTATCAAGTCCAATTAAAAAATATAATTGATATGGCTCTCAAAATATGACTAGTCAAAGCACAAATCTTGATGTCGAAAGCAATATGATTTTGAGTCAAATCAATATCATTGGAATCTTTGGGACATCAATTAAATCTCAAAACAACTCTCAAATATGGAGTGCTTATAGTCAAATCGAGCGTCTCGACGAGCTGGATCTAACGAGCCTAAGATCTCATAATTGACTTCATTTGAGCATCCAAATGCTCAAAATATATCAAATGATCGAAGGAATCATCACAGGGCATCCGATCGAGGGGAGTGGTACAGAATGCATGAATTCTGAGTGCCTCTCCTCCATCTATAAATAGACCTTCATTCCTCACATGAGGGGAGGCCAAGCCAAGTGAAGTGAAGTGAAGTGAAGACTCCAAGCATAATCGAGCCACACTCGACGATCGCCGACCATCCCCGTTGGTTGTCAACCACCACGGTCGCCGCCGCCCACCACGATCCTCGGATCGTTGATCCAGTTCTCCATCATCTACCACTAGTAATTATTACCACGACGACAATATAGTTGTTCCTATCGTATCATACGTAATCAGTTCTCGAAAATTTTGTACTCAAAACGATAAATAGTGGAAGATTTTTCTGCTGATCCCGTGGTTTTCCTCTTTTGAGATTTTCAAGTAAAATTCAAGTTTTTTTGTTCACTTTAAATCTTTGTGTGTGTCTTTATATAATAAAGTTAAGACGTAAACTTTCACTCTATCATAATTTATTTTCTACGCAATATTATTAATCTCCAAAAATAAATAAAAATAATATATAGGATATGGTAGCTTTAACATTGTTGACTAAATCTTGCACGTGGTTCTTAATAAACCAACATAGCTCGGCACAATTGTCAAAGAGGACCAACATAATAAATTGGATTTCAGAATTTATTTTTATTTAACTTAAAATTTTGGTTTTAATAGTTTTATTTTATGTTTAATTATTCTTTTCAAGAAAATTCAGATTAATTTTTACAACATTAAATTTGATTTCAAATTTAAGCTTATTTAATAATTTTTATAATTATGAAAATTATGCCTTCATATTTTTTTATTTTGTATTTTTTTTGTAATTATGGCTTGAAATTTGAAATAATTGAATTGAATAAAAAATTATAATTTGACTAGCTAACCGTTACTCTAATTTTTTTTCATTTATCTCTTATTTATTCATAACTTGCAAAATGCATTAAGAGAGCACTTATTAGTAAATATTGACTTATTAATGTCAAAAAAATAATTTGATTTAGCCAACTCAAGTAATTTGAGTTAGGATTAAAAGAATCAGCTCAATTATAATTCACATCGAGTTCAAATTGATTCAAATAAGTAAAAATCAACTCGAATATGACTATTACAACTTGGGTTTAGCATAGGGGAACTAAGGATGGATTAATTGAATTAAAAATTCATGTTTAGGTAATTGAATCATGCTGATTTAAAGGATATGACTCCATTACAACTTGAGTTTAGTTCAAAGTTTTGGCCTGTATTTAAATAGGATGGATTCGAGCCATATATAATCAGATTAATTTTGATTCAAATTTGATTCATTAACTCAAATTAACACATTTAAGTTGATTAAGTGAAATGATTAACTTTTTTTAGTTTTTTTAAATAATAAATAATGAATTATGAAATATATGATTTAAATTCATAGTTTTAAAAATACATTTACTTTAACTAATATATCACGAGTTCTTTCGCATAACTTATTTACTACAAGATTGCTCATCCATAGTTGGCCGAGCTTTAGGTGCACCGATCATTAATAATAGCTATATTTTAAATATACAAATAAGATGACTTGTATTTCTTGTATTCAAATGAAGTCAAATATAGTATCCCAAGGCAATACTCATAAGGTCACATCCTTAATTTATAGGCCACCCAACTCAAATGAACGTGATTCACATGATTTGTGTGAGCCAGAGGTTCTCTTAATGCTTTTCTATCGGAGTGATTTCACAAAGACTTATCATGGTAGGGAGAAGGGGAATAAGCACACTCGAAGAGTGCAGTATAATGGGGACTTGTATGCTGCATTCGGGAAGGATGAATCACTCCTGAAAAAAGAATCTATTGATTCTCTCCCAATTGGCTGGATCGTAGGTGAGATAACGTAAAATAAACAAAGACATAAGGCAGGTCAATAACACCTAAGAGCAAGATAATATAAAAAAAATCCATCGAACCGACCGGTACATTTAAAAAAAAATTATATAAATTTATGAATTTTTTGCGCACATTCTCTATTATTGTGGCTTCTTTTTTTGGGGATATTTGAGTTAATTTAATCATAAACTCACACACAATGCATGCGCAAGGACTTGAACTCAATATCTCTTGTTTGAAAGTTTAAATTCTCAATCACAAAGCTAAGGTGTCTTGCACATGTGTGACTGCTTTGGTTTCTATGTTACTATCGCGTTTGGGATTCTTACATTATTTTTTCATATTATACTTATGGACGTGGATCCATTTTTAGTGGCACTAGATTTGATATATTTGTTGCACTTGGCCTGTCACTCAAGACCTTCATGGGCATATTGATCTGATTTAGCGGGCATTTTATTTATAGTTTCATCTATTTTTGGGGAATAGATTCGTAGACCGGGTCGGCTGATACGCTAACCAAAATCGAAAAGACTTTGAGTTACAAAAGCTTTTTGACAAGCAGTTGCTGTAACGAGTTGTGTGAACCAAAGACGATACATTCCCACTAGTTCCCAAAAAAGAGAAATTTGTATCAAATTGGAACTAGTAACTAATCCCAACATTGAAGCATACTTGGGATCGTCGATCTCTTCCTTCAAGATTGAGATAAATCGATGTCGTTCGATGGTGTGATTATCTTGTCGATCGATTATTTTAGCTTTCTATCAGCTATGATGAGAATACAACATTACCTTTGATAAGAGGTTCAATCAGTCAGTTATTTCAGAGAATACCTGATTTTTATTCAAGCTTTCGTTTCCTTGTCTTTGGACAGAAATATATGATATAATGGTTAATTTTGTTGAAGTGTTATCTCTAAGCAGGTCATTTTGTCTTATGATCAAATTGTTTTGGAAATCTTTATTAATTTTTTTTAGCATTTTAATGTTTCTTTTGTACACATTTTTAGAAGCTTCCAACATCATATGTTTGTCTTATAGTCTTCTTATTGTATCACCGTTATAATTTTTGTTATTTAATGACATTAGTTGAGTGTGGCCCTCAATTTGCCAAATAGAGAAAAAATAAAGATAAATATTAATGGTTTGATAGTAGGTATTAATTATATGGTTATTTTACCTATAAAAAAAATTTAGTTGGGACTAATCAACTATAATTCGAAAAAGAAAAATATTTAAAAAGCTGAAAAAAACAAAATATTAGAAAATTTTTTTAAGATATTAAATTAAGATTAAAAATTAAAGTGATACTTATATTTTAAATATTTTTATTCTTTCAAAACTTTCTTGGTTACTATTACAATTATGATTATAAATTTTATTGAATTTTGAATGTAATAATTGCAAAAATTATTTTACAAATAATTAAAAAATAAATTAGTTGTAAATATTTAAATTAGTTTTATATGAATTTAAATATTTTTTAAAACAAAATTAAAAATAATAGAAGCATATGCAAAATTTTATGATTTCATTATAAATTATATATCATATTCATATTTAATTAAATATATATTATAAAACAAAATATTTTGTTCTAAAGTATTAGAATATATAGATATATATAACTATCTGTGTGTATTTATTGTTGCAAAACAATTCAAAAAAGGTGCAAATAAAATGTGAAAATTCTAAACTTAAATTAAATTATAAAAAAATTAAAATAAAAAATATAAAAAAATAAATTAATAAAATTATATTTCATGAATTTTTTTTTGTTCAAATAGCTTGTTTTCAATTCTAAAATGACCCTGTATATATTCCATAAAGATTTTTGGGTATAATATCACTTTAAATAAGGAACTGCAAAGAAATTATCAAATGATCATTTCCTACATGCATAATTTATTTATAATATATTTATAGAGAATATTTTTTGCTTCAAATTCAAAATTTAACTATTAGTATTTTTATTTAAGAATTTAACACTTTTGGAAGCTAGTAAACAAACGAGGTTAATTTTGAAATTTTAAAAACTAGAATCATAATTTTTTTAAAAGCATATGTTTTTTTGGCATTATTTTATCTTATTCATATTGTAGAGCATTGCAATTGATAAAATTTACAAAAAGTATGAGGTCATACACAATTTTTTGCAACATTTTTTTGTCACTTATTAAAATATCATTTTGTAATAAGTTGCATTTTTTGTACTTATTAAAATATCATTTTGTGATTATCACCAACTATTGACATTTTTAATAACCCCCTAAATCTTATTTGGAATATTCCAATCATTAGTTTTTTGTTTCATCAATTTAATTATGTTTTTTGATTTTTGTAACTTTACCTTCTATTTGCAAATTTATTAATAAAGATAAATAACTATGATTTGATAGTAAGAATCAACAAAGTTGTGAAAAATATTTCATTTGGAATTTAAAATTTGAACATTATACGTATATATATAGAGCATCTCATAGCTGAGTTGTGTTAACAATCTCTGTAAGGTAAATGACTTTGAATTTGATAGCATAAAATGATAGATTCATGAAGTTTAGACTAAAGCTATTTCTACCTCATTCTTGATCTGATTTTCTTACACACTTACTCATTGAGCTCATCATAGTTCTTATTGAGTCTTTGGTGGTTTAGTGATTATTATCATGTAAGCTTTTGTATATCATGTTACTATAGTGATTCACCTTCTGCCTTGTGGATTGACACCCAGTATATGGATCATTTTATTGTAATGATAATTATTTAACCATGATTCTTCATTGGAAAACCCAAAAAATAAAGTCAAATTAAAGACATATTTCCCTTGAGGATATCTTTGAGAATAATTAACCAAAGGGAGTCCAAACTTTTTGGGAGATCAAGAATCCACGATATCTCATTTTTTTATTAACTTGATGATATATTTATAAGAATATATTTACCATTAGTTCAAATGAGATATGTTAATGTCACTATAGTCCTTCTTTTCTCTCTCTCATGAAATATTTTATAGGAAGTTTATATCATCATGTTAATGCTATTATTTTAAGGTATTTTATAAGTTTTTAAGGATTTCATCATGGTCAATAGTGGATTAGAATAAGACTAATTTCAATTGAAGATCACCTTGATTAAGAGCTTCATAAAAAATTTTATTACTATATTAAGGTGAAAATGATTTTGGAATTGACATGAAAGTGTGTGGAGTAGCCGATGGACTAAAATTATATCAAGAAAGTAATAAGTTTTATGAAAATTTTTTAATTTAGTACTCACTAAAGAAGAAAATAATGGACGAATCATCAAACTTCACTATTGGTGTGAGGCTAGGCTCAAAGCATCTCTCCAATATTGTAACACAATTTTTTTATGGAAACCAACATCAAATCCTTCACATTCTCTAGCAAAAGTTTTTATAGTGTTCGCATTAGAAGAAAATTCAAGAAATATAACTAATGAAGGGAAGGTCAACTTTTGGAAATATTACTACCCAAGGAGGGGGCCAGTCATTTACATTTTGAAATTAGATTTTTTTTATTATCTTTTATGTTATAATCATAATTTTCATTTGAATGCTAATAATATCTTTCCTCTTGTGATCTCTCTAATAAAAAATTAAAATAATTAATTCAAATAATTAAAATTTTAAGAATTTAAAATTTAAAATTTAAAATTTTATATTTTTGCTGATGACATTCTTCTTGTTGATAAGACTAGAGATGGAGTCCAACAGAAACTTGAATTATGGAGGTCAACTTTAGAGTCTAAAGGTTTTCGCTTAAGTAGATCAAAAACTGAATATATGGAGTGTAATTTTAGTTGTAGAAGTTTTAGAAGTGTTTTGACTTTAGGTGATCAAGTCATTAATAAGAGTGAGATCTGATATTTAGGTTCTATTGTTCAAAATGATAGTGAAATAGATGGAGATGTTATTAGTAGAATTCAAGTTGGATTGAAGTGGAGGAATGCATCTAGCCTATTATGTGATAGAAAAGTTCCACTTAAACTTAAGAGAAAATTATAAGATGGTGGTAAGACCGCAATGACTTATGGTGAAGAATGTTGGCCAATAAAAAAGAGAAGATAATTGCTATGTTAGATGAAGATGCTCGTGGATGAGTGGCTTTAATTTTAGATAGAATGCAAAATGAGTATGTTTTTGAGTAGCTAGGTAGAGAAGATTAAGAGTCACCTTAGATGGTTTCCACATAAAGCTTCCGATGTGACAATTAGAGTAGATGCATTAGATTTGCCTTATGTTAAGAAAGGTAGATGACCTAAAAAAGACTTAAGATGTATAAAAATGATCTTAGTATACTTGAATTAAATGAGAATTTGACAATTTAATACACAATGGAGACTATATTCATGTAGACCCACCTAGTGGGATTAAGGCTTGTTGTTGTTGTTGTTGTTGTTGTTGTTGTTGTATAAATGTTCTAAATATAAAATTGAACTTCATATATTTTTATGATAATCTTAATACATTATAAATACAAATTCCAACTAAACATCTTCATTTTGCTTCTTACTATTGGTATTTACTTGGCAATAGCCTACATCTTATTTAGGGATCTTATGAGATTGGTTAAACTCTTCCTTTATTAGATGTGCCCTCACTAATGATATAATTAACTTCATCGAAAAGAGTAACAATTAATTTTGTAAGTGGACAATTAATTCTATAAATCAAGATGAAAAATATTAATTTTTTTTTTTAAAGAATTTTACAAGGGTTATATGCCCATACATATAATTTCTTAAACTTAGTGATAGGAGAACAATTTTCAATTTCCTTAGACATCTCAATGTAATTCCTAAAACATTGATTTTAAGTATTGATT
Organism: Cymbidium sinense; assembly: GCA_021442155.1. Lineage (NCBI taxonomy): Eukaryota > Viridiplantae > Streptophyta > Magnoliopsida > Asparagales > Orchidaceae > Cymbidium > Cymbidium sinense. Next base: position 129,721,935 of record CM038220.1, on the reverse strand, counting down.
TGAGAAGAATCAATGGTTATATGACTTTATATGCACTTACATGTAACTTTTTACACTTAGCAATGTAATTTCTTAAACATTTTCATTAGAAATAATTATTGGGGGAAGGCCATGTACATTGATGAATTTTTTTTTTAAACTTAGTGACATGAGAAGCATTATTGATTTTGAAGTCTTGCACGAAATATATGATCTTTCAAAATAGATGTTCTTTGCACAAAATAAACATTTTGATTAGAAATAATTATTGGGTGAAGGCCATGTAAATTAATGATTTTCTTATAACTTAGTGACATGAGGAGCAGTATAAGTTTTGAAGTCTTGCACGAAATAGATGATCTTTGAAAATCTATCAACTATAATAAAAATTTATCATGCCCTCGAGAAATTCTAGGTAAATTTAAAACAAAATTCATGCACAAGCAGATTTAAATAAAACAAGCAAGATATTTTATTATCTATATTTCTATTAGAATATCTCAGTGAATAGTAAGATTTTTATATTATTTAAGCCAAAATATCTTGATGAGTAATGATTAAATGTTATCTTAGTCTGTCATGTGCGAAGCCAATATACCTTTTAATATCTAAAATTATTTTATGAATTACACAAAATATTCTAAGATTTATCAAATGTTAGCCATCTAACGTCACTCTAGACTTTAGGGTTGACTAATGTCCATCAATGCCTTACAAATGATGCATGCCATTAACCTTCACCAACACAAGAAGTCCATTGAGGTCTACTCCTAAAACTAACTATCATTCTCTATCAACACCTTTAAGTAATGTCAAACGTCACTTGTTAATGTCACTAAATGTCAACACTTTTTTTCCTATATATTTTAAATTCATTTTTGTAGCTTAGATGAAACTACATGTAAATTTACAGTCTACTTTTTCATGTGTATGATTGAAAGGTTTTGAGTTTACACGATTACGCCATCTAAGCGGTAAACTCAACACCTTCTATTATGGCTCTAGTTACAATGATGTACATCATAACTTTAAACTCAATTGAGTGAGTAAAGTGGAGTAAGGTAGTGATTTTTTTTACCCAAAATTTTAAGAACAAATTTATCTTCCACGTACAAATTTCTCTTATTTTTAATTGTATATATACAAAAATTTCATATTTGTTATAAATTTTAATCACAATTATCATAGTTTTCTAGTAGTTAATAATAATAAAATACAATATAATTTAGTAATAGTTAAGATCGAGAATGTTAGGTATTACAAAAGTTGATTTCAGAGCATTAATCTAATTAAAATGTAATTTTCTGTTAAGCTCCATAAATTTTGTGGATGAAGCATATCTCATCAGCCCTTTAAGCTGGCTTTTAATAGGCATAACAATACACTTCATAATTATTAGATGAATGTTTCTGAAGTTCAGTTATTGTTTGCCTCAAGCTTAAAATTTGTATGATTTCCTTGAAGCCATGTTTTGAACTAATAAAATAAAGCAATAAAATAATAATATCATATAATGTAGAAGCTATTAGCGGTTATAAAGATTGGCTTGAAAATAATTATGATCATTTTTATTTAGATTTATTGATATTTTAATTTGAAATAAAACATATTTAATAGAAATAATTATTTTTAAAAATATTCAAAATATTCAACAAGTACTTTAAGCATTTTTAAAAGTAGCATGGTTTGTTTTTTTTAATAAAGTAAAAATTCTTTAAAAATATTAAACAAATATATTTTAAAAAATAACATAAAAAAAAATAATTGATCTCTAAAAGACCCTAAGGGGTTGTGTGGTCTTAAGTATTTTTTTGAGTATTTGATTTAAGAGTAAATTAATTGACAATATTTATTTTTGATAAACTAATTTTTTTTTCAAATTAGGTGAATTCAACTAAAAATAAATTTCATAACTCTTTTCCTGTTCATGCCTTCACGGGACACATGTTTGTCAGTATAATTTTTTTTTTTAATATTTGAGCAAATTTAATCACAAATTCGACACCACGATATATAACACTCAACTCAAAACCTTGATGTCAAATAACGCTTCTTAATCACTGATAAGATATTTACACTATTTATTAGCATAGTTGCTGACAAGTAGCTTTTGATACACAAATTTTTTTTTTCTTTTCAAAATTTTAATTTGCTGACATTTTAAATTAAATTTCAGATTTAATAATTCTCAAGAGAAGTAGAATTTAATATATTACCTCGCTTTTCCATATCACGCCTCTTCTACTTATTTATTTAAAATTTAAAATTTTAAAATATTTATCAATTAATTAATCAGGATTTAATTAAAATTAACGTTTATTTAACAATTATAAGCATTTATTAGTTTAGTTTTATTAGATCATTTTATTTATGACCAAGCAGCCTCCAACACTTTTATAGAGTAGGTTTAGGGGAAGATTACAAGCAGCGGCAGCCGGTCTGGTTCAGTAACTTACTGCGGCAGATAAAAGGGAACCATCAAAACGAATGACCACACGACCAACCACTACGGCTGATTTGATTAATTTATCAAATTTAAACTCAGATTTTATTTTATAAATTTGAATCAGCTCAAGAGCTAATTCATTTAATATAAAAGAAAATATAATTAGAATTTAATAATCATTATGATAAAAATAATTTAAAATTTAAAAATTGTTAAAAAAATAATAAATTATTTGATATAATCAAATGAAATATAAAATTTAAATATTATTAATAATTTTTTATTTAAATTATTAAATTCTAAAATATTTAAATATATTTTATATTAAGATGCACGAGCAACCATCAACCACCCATCATCTCGTTGACAACAAATATTCACTAACCTAATTAATATATATATATATTAACGCCACGCGAAGGAGTCAGGACGGGTCTTCTGTAATTAATAATATAGATATGATAATTCAACCGTTAAATATAAAATTTGTGCAAAACACAAAGAACAAAGAATGGGGGAGTCAAAATGTTTAGACAGAAATGACAAATTTTAAAATAATTAAAATAAATAAAAAAATTACATGAAAAACAACTAAAAATAATATGTAAAGGAACATGTTGTCTTATTTAATCTAACTATTATAATTAAATATCATAAATTAGTCTCGCTACTTCTTCATTGCATCAAAATCATACAATCTTCTTGTTGAAAAAATATATTTAATTGTTATAATTGAAACATATAGCATCAAATTTGATCGAATCAGTCGATCAATAAGAGGATACATAATTAAATTTTTTTAATCTTAGCTATACTTGACATAACTCTAAATTATAGAAAGATTTTGAAAACAAATTGAATTTAATGAGCTTCAATTATGAAATACTTCAATTGAGATTTTAAGTATAATCTTTCTGTATCTGTGAAATCTTCAGGATAAAATTTATTTATAAGCTGATAAATATCATCAATTTTAAATAGATTAGAGATGACCACAGCAAAGGCATATAGTCCTTTTGAAAATCTAAAAACTTTTATAGACTTTTCTCGTGTTGAATCTATCATTTGGTTAATTACAATGCAAAATCATGAAGGTGAATCGTGTGGATTTTTGAACCTTATGATATGCATGTTTTGCAAATAAATAAAGACTCTTAACATTTTGAGAGAAAGAAAGTGACCATCTTGATCGAACTTTAGTAGAATTAACTCTATCTTTGTTGAAATTTATTTTACACGAGTTAACATTAGTGAAATCCAACTCTTATGCTTAATCATGTTGAAATTTCCTCTACGAAATTTCATTCACTTTAGTTTAGGTAGCCTCTTTAGAAGTTTAAAATTAATTTTAGTGTTGCTTCAACATTCTTTTGTGGACCATCTGAATAATAAATAGCCAACCTAATTGTATTCAATACTCGAGGGAATGATACTTAACACTCAGTTTATCACTTGATTCAATCTTGTACTCTTGCATGAGCGATTCACTCATACTGCATCAAGGTTTTGGTGTCATTGTTAGGGATTGCAATACTAATATTGATACTAAGTTGATTTCTATTATTTTGAGCAACTCTTAGTTTTTTTACTCATTCACTTTTCTTTTCTTTTTCTTTTCTACTGTTTTTGTAGATGAACTTTTGTACATATGCAAGAGGCTTGACCATAAGAAATTACTAGTGGCCATGCGAATGAAATATGTCAAAAAAAACTTGTAGCTACAGCTCAAAATTTAGGAACTATTTGATTGTCTGAAAAGGAAATATAATGTAAAAGAAAATGCAATGTATTTGGATTATTTTAGGATTGTTTGGTTGAAAATTTTATAAATACATAAGTTTATTTATTTATTTATTTTTATAAAATAAATATAATGTAAAATATTCTTGAGGTTGTTAAATGTGGTGATGAGGTGGTCATGGCAAATGGCTTTGTTGGAAATATGTAAAGATAAAAAATAAATTTATCTACAGATCTCATGTCAAATCATCAAGAAGATGTAATCAAAGATTCAATCCATGGAAGAGCTAATGCGGGATTTTGGCCTTCCACTTCTAAAGGTGTTCTTGAGAGAGAGAGAGAGAGAGAGAGAGAGAGAGAGAGAGAGAGAGAGAGAGAGAGAGAGAGAGAGCCTTCTTTTCACTCAAGATAAGATATGAGGAAAATGAGAACTTCCTTAGAACCACTTTAACTTATTTATACTGAATTTCATTTATATCATTAAAATAAAAAAAATGCTCGGTCTCTACACATGATAATTCCATACAAAATTAATAAGATGCCTCAAAAGCTTAAAATTAATTAATCTTTATTTGATCACAAAAATTAATAGGCTTAAAAAAAAGATAGCGCATAATATATAATTAAATTCATATGTGAGCCCACAATCAAATATTCTCAACAATCTCCCACTTGGGCCACATATATATTGCTTGACAATTATACATTATTAAATACTTTAAGAGCTCAATATTTACTATCTTTAAAGAAAAATATCTTTATACAATCTAGTCCATTAATAATATTAATATAGAATCAAAGTGATCATTATTATAATTTTTCTATAATAAGACCCATCAGTGATCACTAAATCAATATGATTAATGACATAGACCAAGTATGTATGTGTAGCATAGAAATTTCATGTAATGTGATCATATATCATGTCTATTTCTAGCTGGTCCTATGTTATAACTCAAAAGAGTTATACATATAGTTTCATTTATTTATGCTAAACTGCAAATGAAACTACATAACTTTATTTCAGAGTTTTCAACTATAAGATAATAACAATACTTTATTCTGATCAGAAAAATATATTTATAATCATTGAACAATATAAGAAAACTCCCATTATGCTAGTATATCATCAAAGTAAACCACTCTTATATGAGCCACATGCTCATGAAATACTTTAGGTGGTAAACTTTTTGTAAGTGGATCTGCAATCATAAAATTTGTATACTAATATATGCCATATATGAGAATGAACTCTTTATACAGACTCTATGTTAATAATTATTGACAATTATTTCCATCAAAATATATTTAGTGATAAAATTTTATAGCCATATTCCTTGATTTGATGCCTCATAATAAGCTATAAATTCTGCTTTCATAGTGGAAGAAGCTATAAGTGATTGTTTAACACTTTTCCAAGATATAGCTCCTTCAGCTAATAAGAAAATATAACCTGAAGTGTATCTTCTACTATCGAGGCAACCAGCAAAATTAGAATCGGAGCACCTCATGATTTTCAAATGACCTGATCTTTGATATGTGAGCATAAAGTCTTTTGTTCTCTTGACCTGATAACCCTTTTCGCTTTCCAATGATCCATTCTGGTTACTTAAATATCTCTCAAGCATTCCAACAATGTAGGCAATATCCCGGACATGCAAACTCATACATAAGACTCCCTACCGATGCATAAGAGATCTTTTCATCTCTTTCTTTTCAAATTCATTTCTTGGACATTGAAGCAAACTAAATTTATCACCTTTAGCAATGAGTGTATCTCCTGGTGCACAATCTTTCATGCCAAATCTACTAAGTATTTTATCAATATATGCCTTTTGTGATAAACCAAGTATACCACGAGAACGATCTCGATAAATTTGTATACCTAACATAAAAGATGCATTCTCAAGATCTTTCATTTCAAATTTATCTGAAAGAAATTTCTTGGTTTCATGCAAAAGGCCTATATCACTACTTGCCTGTAGAATATCATCAACATATAACACTAGGATGATGAATTTACTCCCACTTATTTGAATCTCATTTGGTTTTAAAAATCCATTTACAATCAATGGATTTTACTAATTTAGGCAATTCGACAAGATCCCAAACATCATTGTCTTTTATTGATTTCATCTCATCCTCAATGGCTTCTATTCATTTATAAGAGTTAACACTTTGTTTGACTTGACTAAAAGAGATTGGATCACTCTCTAATCTAATGTCAAACTCATATTCTTGGAGATACACAACATAATCATCTGAAATTGCTAATCTCTTCTCTCTAGTGGATTTTCTTAATGACACTTCAATTTGAGATTATTGTGATTCCTCAGTATGAGTGGGAGTTAACTCAAGAATATTTTGATTATCCGTATTTACAACTTGAATATGATCAGGTAAAATTATCTGATCATTTTCTATTGTAACTGTAGGAAGAGAAATAAATTGCTCTTCAAATATAACATTTTTAGATTTATTATCCCATCATATTCAACTTCCTTAATAAATTTAGCATTGCCTGTCTCGAAAAAGGATTTATTTGAAGAGTCATAAAACTTAAAACCCTTTGACCTTTCTGAGTATCCAACAAAATAGCAGCTTATAGTTCTTGAGTCCAATTTTCTTTCATTAGGCCTATATGGCTAGCTGGACATCCCAGACATGAAGATGTCTAATACTAGGCTTCTTTCCAATCCATAATTCATATGGAGTTTTAGCTACTGCTTTGCTTGTAACTCTATTAAAGATGTAAACTGCAGTCTTTAAGGCTTCTCCCAAAAGTGAATCTGGTAAAAAAGAATGATTTATCATATTTCTAACCATATCCATAAGGGTCCGATTTCGTCTCTCAGCCACACCATTTTGACTTGGAGTCCCTGACATGGTGTATTGAGGAACGATGCTACATTTTGCTAAATATTTGGCAAAAGAGCCCGGACGTTGTTCACATGATCCATCATATCTGCCATTGTATTCACCACCACGGTCAGATTTATAGCTTTTATTTTCCTTCCAAGTTGATTTTCAACTTCAGCCTTAAAAATTTTGAATATGTCCAGTGATTGTGACTTCTCATAAATTAAGTATAAGTACCCATAACGAGAATAATCTTCTATGAAAGTAATGAAATATTGTTGGCCATTCCAAGTAGCTATAGGAGAATGTACCACAAATATTAGTATGAATTAATTCCAAGACGTTTAAACTCCTATTAACACTAACTTTCTTGATATTTGTTTGTTTTCCCTTGACACATTCTATACAGAGTTTATCATCTGAAAAATCAAGAGAATCAAGAATTCTTTTTGACACAAGTGATTCAATTCTATGTTTAGAAATATGTTCTAAACGCTTGTGCCATAAGATATATGAATTCTCATTTATTAATTTTCGCTTTGTACCAAAATTACTTGCATGCAAGATTTCATTAATTTGTGAAGCAGAAATATCCAATTTATATAGATTATCGATCAAAGAACCAGTACCAATAATATTTGAATACTAAAAGAGACTAAATTTTCCATTTCCAAATGAACAAAAATAACCGGATTTGTCTAAACAAGAAATAGAAATTAAATTTCGTCTAAATGACGGCACATAAAAAGTCTCATGTAAATTCAAAATACAACCAGATTCTAGATATAATCTATATAAGCATATTGCTTCAACAGGAGCTTTATTGCCATTTCCCACATAGATGAATTTTTCAGCATCAGTTGGCATTTAGACAACCCTGCATAGTCACACTTATGTGAGTAGTTGCACCTGTATCTATCCACCAAGTGTGATTTGGTACTAAGGATAAATTAACTGCATAATAAACAAAGTTAAGAAGTTTATCCTTTTTCACCAGCCAATTTGCATACTTGGGACAATCCTTCTTCACATGACACCTTTCTTGCAAAAGAAACAAGTAACATCATTATCTTATGCATCTTATGTTTGAAGTCCCTTTGTCCGCAGCCTCCTTTGCCTTTATAAATCCTTTTCTTTTAGTAATACAATGTCACAAGAGGAAATGACTAAGTGAGCACTTTCTATCATGTTTTAATCTCTCTCTTCCTCTGCATGAGCAATGAGCTCATTAAGAGTCCATTTTTCCTTTTGAGTATTATAACTTATCTTAAAAAGATTAAATTGTGCAGGAAGAGAGATCAAAATCAGGTGCACAAGAATATCATCAGACATCTCTAATTTTAGTGCTCTCAGTTTATTGACAAAATTAGACATCTCTATAATGTACTCCCTTATGTTTCCATTGTCTTTATACCGTATTGAAATGAGTTTACTAAGAATAGTACTCGTTTCGACCTTTTCAGAACTAATAAAATGATTTGCTATTTGGCTTATAAACTTTTTAACACATTTCTCTTCAGACATTGCATCTCTTATGGTTTCTGGAATAGAATGTTTCATGATCGTAAGACTCATGCGGTTAGAACGCTCTCACTTTTCAAAGTTAGCCCTTTGTTCAATAAGCCTGTAAAGGGTGAGGACGCTCAGATCGCATAGTCAAGATCCATACACCCAAGAACAATGATATGCTCTTTCCATTTCTTAAAGTTAGTCTAATAAGACTGAATGTTATTCAAATTGATATAAGAAACATTAACCGAAAAGAACAAAAATAATATTCACATTAACAACATTGTCATTTTCATATGCATATATAATGTAAACAAAATATATGCTTGAAATAAAATATTTAATAAAATGGGTACATATAAGATACCTAACACAACATTGCAATTTAGTCTTTGGATATAAATAACAATTTGTAAATGGTACTTTTAAAATTACAATAAACAAATATTGATAATAAATTCTGCCAACGATATGTCAATCTTTGGATCGACATATTGTATGTATGATTAATATAAATTTATCACATATTTATTACTACACAAAATCTGGCCAAAAAATAATCTTCCTTTGGGCCGATTATTTTTTGCATAGATTTAAATATAATCTATATGTAATATTCATATATTTCAATAAATAAATAAATTGATATAGTAGATGTCACTTTGATGACATAATATTTCAATTTAAATTATTTTGAAATAATAAATATTAACTGTAATATTTCAATTTATATGATCTGAATTAGGAAATATTTACCAAATGTTAAAACAATAATTATCTATAAAATTTAAAACAGAATATTTATACATAAATGTTTAATATTAAAAAAAATTCTGAAATAAAAAAATTATAGAAATATTAAACAATAATTGTAATTATTATATTTACTTAATAAATATTCTGTTTGGAATTAATTGCATAAAGCAATTAAATATAAAATATTTCAGATTTACAAAGATGAATGTAAAATCTGAAATGAATATGAAACGTTATAAATAAATAAATATAATAAATAAACTGAAAAAAAAATATTAAGGCGCTATATTCAGTTAAATTATATTACAAATATTTCGTTTCAGATTCGGCCTTATTAAAAAAACAATTAAATAGAATAATTATACCATTTATATTAACTTATATATAATTATATATATAAATACCCGTCGGGTCGGATGAAAAAGAAGACGGAATTAAATGGAATAATTATAACATTTATATTAACTTATGCATATTTATGTATATACCCCTTAAAAAAAAAACGGATGAAAGGGAATTGAATGGAATAATTATAAAATTTATACAAACTTATATATATTTATATAAATGCCCATCAGATGAGATGAAACATAAGTTGTTTCATATTCCCTTTTTTTATTATAAATCTGAAATATCTTTTCGTATTATAAATGATAGACAAAAAAATATTTCATATTCTTCTAATAAAAAAGTCATCTAAAGGATATCGATACTTCATATAAATGATCAAATTATTCGCTTAAAAAAAATTTAAATCATGTACTTTCATCTAAAATTTTCAAATAATTAATACAAAAGATAAAGAGGAAAAATTATTTTTCAACGATTCAACATGATAACCACTCTGATATCACTTGTTGAAAATATATAAAGATAAAAAATAAATTTATCTAGCCCAGATCTCATGTCAAATCTTCAGAGTAATCTAATCACTGAATCATGAAGAGCTAACGCGGATTTTGGCCTTCCACTTTTAAATGGGTATTCTTGAGAGAGAGAGAGAGAGAGAGAGAGCCTTCTTTCACTAAAGATAGAAAAAAACTCTCCTTAGAAGGACCATTAACTTATTTATACTTGAACGATTTCATTTTATTTCACCATCATTAAAATAAAAAAAAAAATGCCGTCTATACATGATAATTCCATACAAAATTAATAAGATATCTCAAAAGCCTAAAATTAATTAATCTTTATTTGAATATAAAAATTAATAAACTTAAAAATAAGATATCGTATAATGTATAATTAAATTCATATGTGAGCCTATATTCAAAAATTCCTAACACGATGACCATAACAATTTATATTAGATGGTATTTGAAATTCATCAATATCGGATGAATTTTAAACATCAAAAATAATCTTTATAATATATTCTAAATATATTATATTATTTTGAAACACTTAGAATGTAGGCAACTAAATAATCCCTTGCAACCCTCAAAGCAGAAATTACTTTACTAGAAAAGCTAATTAATACTATCACAACACGTATGAGACACGCTCCCAACTTTTATTGCAGTCATTATGAAGGCGGCACAATAATATGACAGACAATCCTTACTTGGATATGTACAACCCAACATGAGGGAACAGCCCAAATTTTTTTATGAGAGAATACAAAAGGAGATCAATATATTGGTGGTATTAGAATATATATATATATATATATATATATATATATATATATATATATATATATATATATATATATATATATATATATATATATATATATATATATATATATGTATATATGTATTTATATTTTGTTGAAAAATATTTTTATAACAGATGTAAATAAAATGTGATAAACTAAAATGAAACTATTAAAAATTAAAATAAATAAAATGACAAAAAATTTAATAAAGAAAATGAGATTTTAATAACTTTTTTTTTTTTCAAATAGCTTGTTTTCAAATCTAAAATGATCCCGTGTACATACAGACTCTATATAGATTTATGGGTATAATATAGCTCTAAATAAAGAGTTGTAAAAAAAAAAAAAAATCAAATGATCATTTTATACATGCAATATTTTTTTATAATAGATTGA